>CM074576.1:505859-1105859 GCA_037305975.1 Chrysolophus pictus | reverse complement strand
TCTTTTCCAACTGTAATGATTTTATGATTTCTCACTCCTGGTAAAATTGCAACAACCTTGGGCAGACATCCATTGCTCCCTGATGGACCTGCATGTTTCTTTAGGTAACTAATACAGGCTCAAGCTGCTGGGCTCTTGTAGGGTAGTCCACAATGTAAAGAAATACATCATTTTTTTCCTTGGGAGCTGAGGTTCTCACCTAATGATATACAAAGCATTCTTCAATTACTTGATGTTTCAGGACAGGACAATCACTACTAGGGTGGCTCTGGCTGTGGTGGTTATAAGGGGCTACACAGGGAATTATCTCATTTTTTTGCTTTTTTTTTCCTATAGTGTAACATGTACTGGAGGAGGTTTTAAAGAAAGTTAGTTCATAACAACATCTAGACCAGCTCAAAGCAATATGGGCTTTGAGAAATCTGATCTAGTGGAAGGTGTCCCTGTCCATGGTAGTGGGGTTGGACCCAACCCATTCCATTACTCTATAAAATCATAGAATCAGAGAATCATAGAATGGCCTGGGTTGAAAAGGGCCACAATGCTCACCCAGTTCCAACCCCCTGCTGTGTGCAGGGTTGCCAACCAGCAGACCAGGCTGCCCTGAGCCACATCAGCCTGGCCTTGAATGCCTGCAGGGATGGGGCATCCACAAGATGAATGATGAATAAATAAAGAATAATGACTAAAGAACAGTAAAGATCTGTAGCGTTAGAGATGTCATTTTCAAGCCAAGAAATGGAGGGAGATACAAAAACAGTCAATGAAATACATCTCAGTGAACAACATTTGAGCTGTTCCAGTTGATCTTTCCCAGCAGAAGGAGGGATGGATGCAAGGGAACCCCTCTGTTCTCCATAGCCAAGTCTCCATGCGCTGCGGTGACGGCATTAACTCCTGTCCCACCCCTTGTCCAGCTGGTGAAAACAGCGGAGTTGGACCCTAGACAGAACTACTTGGTGGGATTTCACCCCCACGGGGTCCTGGCAGTGGGAGCCTTCATCAATTTCGGCACAGAGGCGACAGGGTTTTCCACGATCTTCCCAGGCATCACCCCACACCTGATGACGCTCTCCTTATGGTTTCGTGTCCCCTTCTTAAGGGACTACCTGATGAGCGCAGGTAAGCAGGATGGCAGCACGATGAGCGGTGGGATGAGAGGGTGAATCAAATGTTTTTTAGGGAGCAAAGAGGGAAAACATCAGGGATGCCTGAGAAGGTCAAGGAGTCCTTAATGAGTGGCATCTATGGGTGTTGGATTCAGCACCAAAAAAACCCTCTGAAACAATGCAGCTACCAAAGGTAGCTCATGGTGTTGCACAATACATGACAGGACAGGAAACAAAAAGGAAAAGGAGGAGGTAAAAATTAAATGGAGAGGGGGGAAAGGGCTCCAGAGAGATTTGTGGAGATCTGGTCTCTGTCTCTCACTGGTGGGCTTGGAGTTCACCCACTTCTCCATCTGAATTAGCTTATGGGGTGTCTGGGGCTTAACTGCAGCTAGTGCAGTGTGTTGTGATGTGGCAGAGCTTTGCATGAGCCCTACATCACACTGAGCAGTTGGGCTGAGATTTTCAGAACATTAGAAAACTTAAAATAAAGCATTGAGCAACTCTCTTGAGTTGGATAAAGAAGGAAAATGGGAATAAACCACACTTTGCAGGTTTTACAGACGCTCAGGTTTAATTCCTCTCTACCTCCCAGGCCTTGTGTCCTCTGATAAGGAGAGTGCGTGCCATGTTCTGCAGAGGCCAGAGGGGGGGAACCTGCTGGCTGTCATCGTTGGTGGGTCTCAGGAAGCTCTGGATGCCCGGCCAGGATCCTGCACCTTGCTGCTGAAGAATAGGAAGGGATTTGTCCGCGTGGCCATCGAGCGGGGGTGATGCAAAGGATGGGGCAACAGAGTGGCTGGGGAGGGCTGCTCTGCGGGCGGTCAATAGGTTGTTCCAGGTGAATTCTGGGGAATAGTGAGAGTGTTTTGAGGTTGGCCTTACTGATCGTCGTGGCCACATCTTGTGTTCATCTCCCTGCAGCACCCCACTGGTCCCTGCCTTTTCCTTTGGGGAGAATGAGCTCTATGACCAGGTGAGCAACCCCAAGGGCTCATGGCTGCGGAGGATCCAGCACCGGCTCCAGCAGATCATGGGTATCTCCCTACCCCTCTTCCACGCAAGAGGTATCTTCCAGTACAGCTTTGGGGTGGTCCCCTACCGCCGGCCTGTCAACACCGTGAGTAAGTCCCTCCTCAACAAAAGCCTGGCCAAAGCATGGTCAAGGATGGTCCCTGGGCTGTGTCTTCTTTCTGCTGAGCCAAGAAGCATGAGCTGCCATGGGCTGGAAACTTGTTGGCAATGAAGGACCTCTCAGTGCTCACCTGCTCCTCTCGTGGCCCTTTTTTTGCTTAAAAAAATTTTTTAAGTGGTCCTTGATTCTGGGATATGTTTCCTTAAGATAGAAAAATTTCCCACCTGCAGATGAAAGGAAAAGGCTGTCCAGAGAGGCTGTGGATGCCCTGTCCATCCCTGGAAGTGTTCAGGGCCAGGTTGGATGGGGCCCTGGGCAGCGTGGTCTAGTATTAAATGTGGAGGTTGGTGGCCCTGCATGTGGCAGGGGGGTTGGAGCTTCATGATCCTTGAGGCTCTTTCCAACCCTGGCCATTCTGTGGTTCTGTGATAAAGTTAAAAACATAATTGGGTAAGACTGCCTGAGTATCCATGCAGCTCTGGAAGCTGTGATGTGACACTCAGCTGAATGTAGTATTGGAGCACCTTCGGGGCAAATGGGTTGGCACAGAGAAAGGATAACACAGGGTTCCCTGCGTACACCAGTCTGGGGCTCTGGCTTGGTCATCCTCCATAATCCAAGTGGTCTGAATAGTGCTGAGAAAACCCCAGTGCAAGTTGAGATGCTCCATCGCCTTCATGAGATGCATCCATTCTCAGTCCCACCAGAACCAAGTTGTATAAACCCCTGTAATGGCATTAGGTTGAACTTGCAAGCCAATCCCACAAGCATAAGTAAGACAGGACCTACATGATTTGCCCAGCATCCCATGCAGATGCAGACACAAGCCCCAACCTATCAGTACACAAACAAGTCAGGCTGGTTTCATTGGAGACCATGCACAACAGGAGACCAAATTTAAAGAAAGGTGTTGGTTGTGATGAAGTTCCACCTGGTTTCAACAGCTCCACGCTTGGCCCACAGTACAGCTGATGGCCCGAATTAATGTAATTAAAGAGACTGTTTGGAAAGGTCAGGGCTCACCCTGCTGATTAGGTTTGACAGGCAGCAATTACTTCTAATTGTTTTACAGCCTGTTTGGATTGACTCAATGGTTTTACAAGCAGCACAGTATCAGAAGGCTCCTCATTAGTTCGATGAGGAACAGTGTTACACAATGATGAAGCTTGACAAACACAATTAGAGTCAGCGGGCAGAGCAGAAGTGTCCTACTGCTGGTGGCTCTGGGAGATGGGAAGGGGCTGGAATCAAATTATGTAGATTTGTCCTTGAAAAAAGCATCTGAGATGTTAAGAGAAGCTGTAGAAACTGCACTGGGCTGGACCTCCATGTCCCCTTGGCTATGCTGTTTCCCATACCACGACTGGTCATATCAGTGTGTCCTTCACATCTTTGGAAAGGTGGGACTCCATCTCGGTGCTAACACGTGTGAAGTGTCCATAGAGACCTGGCCTAATGGTTGCTCTTGTTTTGCAGTTGGGAAGCCAATTCCCGTGCTGAAGAAGTACAAACCATCGGATGAAGAGGTTGATCAAGTCCATCAGAAATACTTAGAAGAGCTGAGCAAGCTCTTTGAGGAACACAAAGCTAAATATAACGTCCCAGAAGACAGTCACCTCGAATTTATATAGAGCTCCTTGTGAAAGGGGGAATTGTGGACATCAAGCTTCAAGTTTTCCCTGTCCCTGGGATTGTTTTGCTTCACTTGTGGGTAATTCGTGGTCCATACAGTGTGGGGAGAAGGACTTGGTTCTCCCAGCGTTTTCATCACTCCTTCCTGTAGGACACATAGAAGATCATAAGCAAACAAGATCCCATCTGACTGACCCCACACCATGGAAACTGCCCAGCACAAAGCTCCCACCTCCCAGCTGGTCTCCATGCCGGCCGTTCAAGATATTTCCAGGCAGACATGAATTATTGTTTCCTTTGCATTTAGTTCAAGTTTCATTTTCCCAGGATGGCTGGGTAAAGTTTGTGCTGCAAAAAGTCGATTCCTCAAAGATATCTGAAAGGATATAAAGACCTTGGTTGGGAAAATCACTTCTTGTGTGAGGAGCCCTGCTTATAACCAACCTCAGACCCCTCCAGTGGGAATGCCACAGCAGCACCAGCACTGAGCACCTCGTGTCACAAATGATGGCATTTCCTCAGGTGAGAGCATGGCCAGGAGATGGGAGAAGTGATCTGGGACAGGAAATATGGCTCACAAAGCCATGTTTGGCAGGTGCTCAAGGCTTTAAATAGCTGCTGCTCCTTGATATCCAGAACTTTATTAAACTCTGCGCTTAATGGGATTTTGCAGCGTGGAAGTTTTAGGTGGCAGGAAGCCATCTGCTCAGATCAGCCTTATTTTGCCCTCAGAGAGCCCTTATACAATCACATCCCCTCTCTCCCTTCATTTCTTTCTCTCTTTCCCACCTGCAAGGAGCTGCCAGAGATCCCAGGATTTGTGTTACTGTAAGAACTGCATTTAACGAGCTGAACGCCCAGCTCTGCTCCTGAGCCAGAGATGCCAGGACCATCACTGTGGGGTTTCTGATTTTCACCTTCTCCCTGCTTCAGCCTCAGTGAAGTTACTCCACCTGAATGACCAGCTGCACATCCCTCCTGTTCCCAGAAAACCAGCAGCAATAGGAAAAATTTGTCCAGAGCCCTTATTGACATCGCTAACCATTCCTGTAATCCCCCACTTAATCCAGTCAAATAAAGCAGGTCACCTGCTATGATTTCTTGCTTGTTTTCTATTAATAGATTTTTTTCTTTTGTCCTTAATTAAGGGCAGAGGTGCAGGAGGAAGATTTATGCACTAGAAAAAGAGCAGTAATTCTCTCCCTTTTTTTATTTCTTTGCCATTTTCTTTAGCTGTTTGTCAGCACCCAAGCATTATTTTTCTTTCCTGTCCTTTCCTCTGCCTTCCCTTGCGCTGGTCCTTCTACCAGCAATGCTGCTGTGACTTCTGCAAGCAGCCTGGCAGGGGTTGGTGCTGGAGGAGAGCGATGGGGATGTCCCTGAGGATACAGATGGGTGCTATGGGGATGGGAGACGGCTGTGGGGGCAGGGATGAGCTGGGGTCTTGATGCAGTGGGAAAAGAAGAGGGGGGAAATTACCTGTGCTTGAGGGATTTGAGGAGATGTTGGATGGGTGGTTGGAGTGGATTGAGTGACTATTGGATTTGGGGAGATGTTGGATGGGTGGCTGGATGGTGATATTGTGGAGATGGAGGAAATGGGGAGGAAGCAAGGTGTGAACTCTTGTTCGTGGCATGGAAAAGGAACACAGGTATGGGTACAGACAGGAAGGGCTGGATCTGTAGATGTGACATGACCTTGCCCCAGCCCGATGGAGGAGTCACATTAAAGGACGGAATCCCAGACTGTCCATCTCTTCCCCTCTGTGGGTCCACCTATGTGATGCCTTGATCCCAGAGAAGCACCTATCTGAGAGATGGGACAGTCCAGCACCTTCCCAGCCAGTTATACCACTCCTGGAGATACAAAAAGCAGAAAAATGGGTAATTGGGATAATGTCACAGCAGGAAATGGGGAAAGGGACACTGGAGCTGTCGGAGGGCTTATGGGGCAGTTGGAGACACACGAGACCCCAAGCCAGCAAACCACGGAGCTGGAGGAGAAGGGTCAGAGAAGGGCAGTGGCTATATATACTTGGCTTCACTTGAGGTCGGTTTTATCTCCAAGGCTGGAACGTGTCCTTGATTCCTCAGGGACCTCTACAGCCCCGGAGAGGCCAGTGTCTGAGGCTTGTGTTAAATATAACATGGAGAATAATAACTCATAGGCGTCCTTGCTGCTGGGAGCTGTTCTGGGGGCTCAGAGCAGTGCAGGGTCTCAACTTCTTGAGGGACCAGAGCAGCCTCTGAGCAAAGTGCCGTAAGACAAGAAGCTTTTGTGCTATTTTGGCACATGTCTGGAGGATTAAAACTCCTCCAACACAACGCAAGACAAGATAAACAGCAAGGAAAGCCAAGAGCTTGGGTCAGCCAGAGCCCTCCCAGACTGCAGCTATGTTTGAGTTTGGGCCCTGCAGCTCAGGATGGGCTCCGTTTGAGGCACAAAGGGTCACCCAAGCTGTCACCCCAAAATAACCCCAAAGGAACAGAGCACGTTTAATTGCAGCAATTCCACTCCCTCCTCCTGCTTTGATTTGAGAAACGAGCCCAAGAGAAGTGCTCAACTCAGTGCCTCCCTTGCAGATTGAATATGGTCAGAGTAATAAATTTCAGCCCTCTGGGACTTCTATGGCAACCCCAAATTAGAAAATATGGTGACATTTAGGAGTGCAGTAAGTTGGTGCTCCTCACCTGCCTCCATCCAACTCCCTCTGATCTCTCCAGTATTTCTGTTGCGAGAGGCTCTAATCTGGATTTGCCTTACTTAGCAGGTTCAGATCACGAGGCTCAAAAGAAAACCTCTGACAAGTGATGAATACGAAATACGGACTGATTCCCCAAGAGGAGGAAAGCCAAGCAAAACACGGCTTGTCCTTCTGCAGCTCTTCCACGCTGGCCCCAGAATGGGGCTGGAAGTTCTCTTGGTGTTGCAGAAAAAAATGGGAAAAAATGGTGGTTTTGCACTCACTGAAAGACTTCCTGCTTTTAGCTCAGTGAAGTCCCCAAATGTGGTATGTTAAACATCCCTCCTCTCCACCACACAGCATTTCCTTTCCAAGAAGGGAAATAAAACTGCAAAAGCATTTGAAAGCCATCACTTTGTTTTCAAAACTAATTAAAGCACTTAGAGACCAACCACGAGGCAGCAGCAGGAGGAGGCAGTGGAAATGCCGCAGTGAAACACGCTGTGTTGTTTTAGCTTTAAATGCACCTCATTTTGGGGTGACAGCTTGGGTGGCCATTTGGGTACCTCTTGGGTAGGATCGGTCTAAGACGGGGTTTTGGCAGACTGCCTCACTCAGGTTATGAAAGATCACCATCAGAGAAACAACCTGCAGCGACCCACGTGCTCCATACTGGGGACGTCTGATTCATTTTTAAGCCTCTGTCTACTCTTGACCTTGCCCATGTCACAGAATCATTGATTCATTGAATCACTAAGGCTGGAAAAGACATCTAAAATCCCCAAATCCAACCCCAACCCATCGTACCGTGACCGCTCTTAGAATAATAGAATCACAGACTCACAAAGGTTGGAAAAAACCTCCAATATTGAGTCCAACCATCAACCCATCCCCACCATGTCCACTCATAGAAACAGGCTGGAAAAAGACCATCAAGATCAAGTCCAACGGTCAGCCCATCACCACCATTCCCACTCATAGGATCCTAGAGACATTAAGGCTGGAAAGGACCTTTCCCCAAACCCAACCCCAATTCCCCACCGTGCCCATTGCCCACATCCCTCAGTGCCACATCCCCATTGTTCTGGAACACCCCCAGGGGTGGTGACCCCCCCTCACTCCCTGGGCAGCTGTGCCTGTGCCTGACTGCTCTTTGGAGAAGGATTTGTTCTTAATACCCAACCTGAATCCTGGATATGTACATCCCCAGCTGGCTCTGAATGGCTCGGAGGCACTGAGCCATCTAATTCCATGCTAGCAACCTGCTAAAGCAGCACATCTCCGGGGCATGCGGGGGTCCCACACTTCAGATCACACAAGACCTTCAGTGGGAAGCACATGTTCATCAGTGGGGGAAAGCTCTGCAACAGCAGCTTGTCACGAGCCAATGTTTTGGATCTGGAGTACAAAGCAATGGCTCTGAGATAAATGGATTTGTGATTTACTGGACTGGGTGAGGTTGATATATGGAACCAAAAGCAGACCAAGTGTTTGTGATGAGCAGCTCAGTATGAACTGGGACTTACAGGAAAAGCACTACAGGAATGGCTTGGAAGCACTTGGATTCAAGAAACAATTGCAGAAAATGCATATGCTGAAAGCACATATGCAGAAAATTGTGCACGAGCAGAAAATCACACGTGCACAGAACAATAATATATACATACACCCAGCAAAAAATGCTTGCACAAAGATGGAAGCATGGCTGGTCCCCAGGGAAGGCAGTGCTCTGGGCTGTTTTGATCACCTGGAATTGAAAAGGAACAAATGCAAGCAAGCAGTACTTTTATCTTCACCTCCATCTGAGTATTTGCAAGGACAGAATGGCAGCTGGCTGCAAACAGCCTCATGGCCAAGGGTACGTGTGGGTGCTGGAGGAATTCAGCTCCACATCACGGAGTACTTTGAACTTAGAGAACAGCCCCATGCTCCAGGAGCGTGTGCACACAGCCATAGGATCTTCCAGCAGGGAGATACGTGAGGTCAGGATTCTCAGAAGTGTTTACAAAGTGCTTAACTTCCCCCTTCCAAAAGAGGATCCTTTCAGCTCAGCACCTCATTTTACCTCCCAGCCCCAGATCTCCCCCGCACAGACCCGCTCTCAGCACGTGGTGCCCTCAACCAACTCAATGTCCCTCAGGCAAAGGAACGAGGGTTAAGGTTTTCTCAGGGCTGTGTTTTATATCAGGCCATGGCATTACCTACAAATCCCGCTGGGCTCCTCGCTTCCAAGAACTGCCAAGCACTTTATGCTTAAATGCAACCCATAATCCCCAGAGCAGCAGCACAGGAGCTCCTGTAACCCCAACAGTGATGCTCTGAGCCTGAGCCTGTGAACATCACAGCCAGCCATCATGGCCCAAATCCATGCGTGTCAACACCCAGCCATCTTCCCCAGGTCACAGCACTGGAGGAGACCTCAGCAGAAGGGGGTGGAAATAATAGCAACCCCAGGGATCCTGTTCTACAGGAGGATGAGAATGGGTTTGGCTCACAAATATATGTAGGAAAGAAGCAGAAAAGTGTCCTGTGTGCCTCGATGGTCCTTTCCTGATCGCATCCCCATCTGCAACCCGTGCTCTTATGTTGCAGGGGTTGGCCATGTGGGAAATTTCTTGGGAAAAAAATCATTGAATCACAGAATTATAGAATGGCCTGGGTTTCTTGGGAAAAAAATCATTGAATCATAGAATGGCCTGGGTTGAAAAGGACCACAATGATCACCTCGTTTCAACCCCCTGCTATGTGCAGGGTCAACAACCACCAGTCCAGGCTGCCCAGAATGCACCTGTGCTTTGGGAGTGCCAAAGAGCTTGGGGCATAAGGGAAGGGATGGATGTGTTCCCATCACAGCCCATGTCCTGCAGCTCTTTTATGTTGGAAGCACTTTCAGGCTCATGGCAGCCCTGGTAACAAGATGCGTTGATAACCAAAATATAGGCACATATGCACACGGATCATAGAGGCACTGAATGGCTTGAGTTGGAAGGGATCCCTAAAGGCCATCTGGTCCCACATAAGTGTGGCATATCTGCAGAAGTGTGGGTTTAAAAGTAATAATAGTAGGCAGTAACAGAGAAGGGAATAATCTTGTCTTCACGTCCATAGTGGATGGGGGACCAGCAATGGGTGTGATTACTGCCAGGAATCTGGTTTGGAACAGACTGGCTGGAAAGGCTGTGGCTCTTCATCACAGAAGGTCTTTACCAGCGTTTGAACATCCTATCTGCCAGGTGACACATGGATGGCTGTATCTGAATGGCTGTATCCCCTTCTAAATAAAGGGAACAGCCCTTCTGACCTCCTAACACCCTTCCCAGCCCCATTTCTCTCTGTTGGCAGTCCTGGGAATGGTAATACCATCTCCATTCTCACCTCCACTGCTCTAAGAGGATTTCCCCAGGATGTGCCTTAGCTAATAGGCTTCAACAGATCTTTTGTGGGGCCAGCTTTAGCACGACCTGCTAGGAAGTGATCAATACCCCTTCCTCCTTACTGACACCAACGCCCAACATTTTCCCCATCACCGGGTTTTGTTGCTTCTCTTGCTCTTTACTCTGATCAATACATGAGAAACTGAAGGGATAAGAGCTTTTTCTTGACCAAAATAAACCCTTCAGTGAAGATTTGTGTTTTATTTATGGACTGAAGTCCTGAATGAAGGCTCTCAGTGCAGGAGGTGAAGGCACCTGGCTTTGAGGACTTGCTGCTGTCTCTGTTTCTCCAGCTCTTGCCCCATGGTTTGGGTCTGTCTCAGGGTTTCCAAAGACGTGCCCTGGGCTCTGGCACTCGGTGCTGCAGGGAACTGGCCGCTGCTCAGAGCTCTTTTCTTCCTACACTGACAAGCTGCAGATGGGCCCTGCTGACTTATGTCTGCTTCTCCAACACATGCAGAGCATTTCCAGCCTCAGCTCCACCTCCACAAACCTCCTCCCAGCCACAGGTTAAAAACATGGAGTAGTTTTCTTTGTCAGCTCGGTGCTTAGCAGTGCTAAGACAGACCTGGGCTGAGTGTCCTGGTGGCTGCACTCTTCCTTGTTTTATTGCTGTCCCAACTTTCCTGCTGCTGCCTTGGCCGTGCCCAGCCCTGGGGTTTGGCAATGCAGATCCATCAGTGCTGTGGGTCAGGGCAGCACTGACCTCTGCCTTGCACAGATGCTCTGAGCTAGATGTGAAATCCATCTCATCTTGGTCCTTGTCTGGCAGATGTGGATATCCCAGACAGAGGAGCTCTGAGATAACAGGACTGCAAGTTTTTACAAGGGAGCTGAAGCCAACTTCTCTGGCCAGTTAAAAAAGAACAAGAGGGAAAATAGAAACTTAGAATCACAGAATCAGCAAGGTTGGAAACACCTACAAGATCATCCAGTCCAACCATCCACCTAACAGAGACCAGCAGAGATGGCCACCACAAGAGGAGCTGAGGCTGTAGAGATTATGTAGCAATAGAGCTAACATGGAGAGGCCTATTTTTTATCCTTGTAAATGTATGCTAAATCCAGACATCATCTCTTTATTTTTCATTTTTCAAATGAGAACATAGCAATTTTGCTTGCTCGATTTAAAATAACCAGTGATTTTAACTTGTTGACTTGGTCCTTTCTAGACTAATTACTCTTCTTTCTTCCTCTTCCTATCTACCTATAGTTCTTCAGCCCAGTATTTGGGTTAGCCCCACAGCAGTGTGAACTGATGGTTTATGAACCTGAAACTATTCTATTCCCCTCCCCTCCTCCCCTTCCCCTTCCCTATTCCATCCCATCCCATCCCATCCCACCCCATCCCATCCCATCCCATCCCATCCCATCCCATCCCATCCCATCCCATCCCATCCCATCCCATCCCACTTTCTTAGACACTCCAGTATCACAGGATGAGACAAAGAGCCATTTAGAGGCTGCACAGACAGTAGAGAAAATCATACTGAATCAAACCTGATCAAGTTGAGACCTCCATCTTGCAAATGCCTATTTTAAGAGCAATGGTCAGAGTAATAGGAGTGCCACCCTTTCTCTGAATTTCCAGGCCTGATCGTGCAACCCTGGGGTGCACAGAGATCATTTGCAGCAGTGTTATTGCTGCAGTGAATGGGTCTCCCTGGGTAAGTAAAGGATTGCAGGACTGGGTCTGTCTGGTGCCTGCTGCCCACATGCAGCCATGGAATGGCTCCGCAGGGACACACAGGGCTTGTGAAATCAGGCTGGTGCCTTTTCCTTGCAGACTTTGTTATCTCTGACTTGTTCTGTATTTGGCTGTGATACAGCCTCTGCTCTTAATACAGTGAGGGACTGAAGTCAGTCCTTCAGATTGTAGATCTGTCCCACGCCTGGGATAATCCTGGAATTGCAGGACTATCAGGATGTGCTTCTGATAGCACATGATTTGCAAGCTATCCAACACCATAGGAAGGCTCAGATTATTGTTTAGATGGGTTGAGCTAGAAGCAGTCAAAAAACAGCATCCTGCAGGATGTCTACCAACCCCTTCTGCCATACAACTTGCAGAGTGCCATAGGGACAGCGCATTAGTGCGGCTCAGCTGACTTCCCAAAGGAAAGAGATGCTATTCCAACATCCTTCTCCATTCATCAGAAGGTGGAATTTTCAACCATGCAACACTCATTTGTTTGAGGAAAAAAAGCCACAAAAGTCCCCTGACCTTGGGTGTCCCCAGCGATGGGGCACCACCATCTCACAAGGCAGATTTGGTCATCGCTGTGCACTTTCCATCCTCTCTCCTGGAGACAAATCCCTGGATGTGGATATGGAAATGGTCTTAACATCAAGGAATCTCTTAACATCTCTGCAGGGCTGGAATCCTAAGGGAGGAGAGCAGTAGGATGAGGTGAAGGGAGGGTTTGCCCAGCTTTCTTCTTTGCACACGTGGGTGCACCTTCTGATGGTCCCAAAGAGTTTGATGATGGGTGGCAAAATGCTTTGGGGATGGAAAGCACCATAAATGGGCAAATCCCAAGGGATGGCTCTTGGCCATGTCCATGTAAGTCACGGTCACAGGGCCAATTTCTCCTTTTCAGTAATTCATTTTTTCTCATTACCTTAGGATGATGGATCCCATGAAGGTTCGAGGATGGAGCTGTCATGGCTGGAGTGATGATGAGCCCTGCAGAGCTGGCAAGGAGGTCAGTGAGGGACAGGCAGCCGTGGCTAATAGCATTACAGGAACTAGCCCTGGGGACAGAGGGAATAAGAAGCTTTCATCAGGGATTCTCCCGGTGTTGAATCACACGGTGGAGGCAGGAAGGCAAGGAGGAGCGCCGCTGCCCTCAGTGTGGAGCTCCCCCATCTTTCAGCAATGGGAAACGTTATTTTACCCCACTGTATTTATAACCAGATTGCCATGCCTGCCCCGTCCCTGGAGGTGTTCAAGGCCAGGTTGGATGGGGCCCTGGGCAGCCTGGGCTGCTGTGAAATGTGGAGGTTGGTGGCCCTGCCTGCAGTGAGGGGTTGGAGCTTCGTGATCCTTGAGGTCCCTTCCAACCCAAGCCATCCTATGGTTCTGTAATTCTTGATGCCTAATGCCTCCACGTCCTTCTTAATAAAAGCAGCAAACATAATTGCAAAAAGCACCAATCCTCCCTATTTCTTGTGTGCCTGATGAGGTTCTAAAACAGCCTCCCAGTTGCAGTGCATTACAAGCAGAGCTGGCTTGCTGTCTATCTCTAATTCTCCAGTGCTCATTCAGCGCAGGGACCAAAGTTCTTTAGCCTTACAGTTAATTTTTAGGTGCTCTAATTTTAGACTGTATCTAGGCAGCCAGACCCTGCGCTGCTGCCAGCATCCAAAATCTGGCTTTGCTCAGTGACTTGCATGAATCCTCCTGTCTTGCGGGGAGAAGCGAGGGTGCGGTGAGTACTTTATTATTTTCCATACCCTTTTTTTTTAATGCCCCCTGGCACAAAGCTCACTGTGATGATCTCTTGCAGCCTGGGCCAAATTTTCTTCCCTTGCGAAAAGAGGCGGGCGTGCAGCTTCAGGGAGAAGCTCTCCTCATTTCTTTGCCTCTTTCCTGGGATCGTGGATGAAAACGCCCAGGAATGAGCCTGCACATGCCCGAGGTGCCCACGTTACCTTCAGAAATCGCTCTGGAGGAAAGGTTTTGCAAAGCTCTGCTGTGCAAACATCCCCTTCCCAGGCAAATTCTTTGAGGGACAAAACTGATAAATACCTGTGAGATAACAGCTCCGTGTGACACCGGGGTGTGGGGGGAGGGCGTAAAGCACAACTCCATGCAAAAACCAAACCTTTGGGCCGGGGCCTGGGGAAGTCTCATGCTGCTTAAGTGGATTCTGCTCCAGATGCAAAGGTCAGTGCAATGAGCGCGGTGGTGCTGAGTGTGGGTGAGCTCTCCTGGGAGGAGGTGCTGCTCTGTGCTCGCTCAGCTCTTTCCAGCTCCGGACGTGGTGCTGATGCCTTTGAACCCTGGTAAAATCTGGGACTGCTGAACTCTGCAGATGGACTTCTCCAAAGCTCTGGATGCGCCCGCTCCGTCACGCTCCGCTTATGGAGCGAATGACCCGCGGCTGTTTGTGCTGCTGTGCAGGGAGGGGTGGGATGTGCAGTTTGCTGATGATGGGTCAGAAGAGCCCTGGATGTCACATAACGGAAATGTGGGTGGTTTCTGCCCATATGAAAAGAGCTATCAAGGATGGAGAATTAGGAAGGAGCAGCCCAGGCTCTGAAGATCGTAACGCATACCTCAAATGTACGCCCAGCACTGGTAATCCGGGCACTGCACCCAGGGTGATAAATTGTTTTCCAACACAGATTAACAAACAGGTTCTGCAGGATCACACCACAAGCCACAGTGAGGAAGAAAGAGAGACCACGGGGAGCTTTGTAGCTGATGAATTTAAGGCTAAGGGATGAGGGATAAGTATGGGATTCCTACAACCACCTGAATCTGCAGTACCCAAAAGGATATGGGATGATATATGGGAGTGGTTCCACAGCTGTGCCTCAGTTTACATCTCCATCCACAGCTTTTACATCTCCATACTGAGGTCTTACACAGCTTCTGCATCTTATCTGAAGCTCTGTAGAAGCAGGTGACGTGTGTGGATTTGGGATCACACCTCCTCTCCCCAGCCCAGCTGTCACCCTTGGCTCAAAGTTCACATTCATCACTTGGGCAATGTATGAGCCAACATCACACCTCCATATCTATCACCTGGACTGTGAACTGCTGCCATCGAGGCAGAAGAAAGGATGGAGGCAAAGATGAACCCTCTCACCTGGAGGCTCAGGTTATGCTCTGGGCTGATGTGAGAAGCTCCCGGGCTCCCATGCCCACATTTAGCAGCAGAGGAAAAGGATATGAGGCTTGCAAGGGAGAGCCTTAGGGTTAGGGTCTGGAAGGGAGAGCCTTGCTCTGCAGAGTGAGCTCAGCCCAAGCCATGTGCATGGCAGGTGGAAAAACAATCACAGTGAGACTCAGAAGGGGTCTTCCTGCTGCTTTGTTAGCTGGGAAAATTGGCAAAGTCAATGCCTAGGTGACTTGGGTTCGAAACTCCTCGTTAAATCCCAGATCTTATCAGCTGCTTCATCGCTCATGATAACATTTCCATTGGCACAGCTGCCCAGGGGGTGGGGGATCACCGTCCCTGGGGGTGCTCAGAGCCGTGGGGATGTGGCACTGAGGGATGTGGGCAGTGGGAATGGTGGGCTGGGCTGGGGGTGGGCATCTGAGAGGTCTTTTCCAACCTTAATCCCACAACATCCTCGTTATGAAACGTAATGACTCTATGATCCTACTTAGGGACAGCGTTTAGAGGGATGGTAGGGATGGGTTGGGGTTGGAGTTGGGCTTGGGGATCTTAGAGATCTTCTTTTCCAACTTTAATGATTCCATGATTTGGCTGCACATGCAGTGTGTATGTACAGAGAAGTCCTGCTCAACACCATTTCCATTCAGACACCTCTCACACACCACTCCCTCACTCCTGCAATGAGACCTGGGGAAGCCCCTTATTTCCAACCCAGATTCATCTCACTGTAGACATCAGAAGAAATACAGGCCAGGTTGGACATGGTCACGGTGCTATGGCAGTGATCGCAGGAGAGAACCTGAGGGAAAAGGTCTTTTTCAGATGCTGTGATTGAAGCCTGAGAAGGGGAAATGAGGGCAGATCAATGGGGAAACCTTGGCAGCTATAAATCCTCCATGTTTAACCACAGAACCATAGAACAACCCGAGTTGGAAGGGACCCACAGGGTTAATTGAGCCCAACCCTGGTCCCACGCAGCACCCCCATACCCCAACCCCATGGCAGAGCAGTGTCCCAATGCCCCATGAGCTCCAGCAGCTCAGGGCTGTGCCCACCACCCTGGGGAGTAAGAAATAAGAAAACAGAAATAAGAGCATCTGGAAAGAGAGGATTTAAAAATCCCAAAACAGAGGGAAATGACTCTATGTTTCAAACTAGAGGAGGAAAATTACTCAGACAGACAAGCTCAACTTGAGCATGTGCCAAATGCAAGTGTCATACGTACACCTAAACTTGTGGCCTTTGGGTGAAGACTGAACTCTGAACTTCACTAGGCTTGGAAAATAGGACATTTTTCTGCTCCATAAGCACGCAGGAACAGCACTACAGCTCTGCAGCAGCGGCTGGTCCAAGCACTGGAACACACTGCACCCCTTGCATGTAAGCCCCCAAATGGAAATGGGGAGAGAAAAACAATTTGCAGCCTGAAACCCTTTCCGTAGGCATAACCTAAACCAACGTGCATTAAAAAACGTGACTGCAGAACGTGACCTCATTGCTGCTTTGCTGCGAGGTGCTGCTGAGCAGAAGCAGGAATAAAGGAATCCAAAGGCACTGTGATTTGTTGCTGCACGCCCAGAGCTGCGGGCGGCCTCCTGTCCGTGTTTTGCAGGTGCAGAAGAAGTGGGATCTTTGAAAGGATGTTATTGTTGAAGAGTAATCTTGCCAGACATGCGGGTTAATGACAGACAGGGCCGTATGCCTGCTGTGCCAAGGGAGGAATGTAAGCACCGAGCAAAACAAACCAGGGGCATTTGCAAAAACAACCTTTGAACGAGCGCCGCGGTGCGCGTCCTCCTGGTGGGAAAACTTATCCTGCTGGGGAACGGAGCCAAGGTGCTTCTCATCATTCAGGACAGCCTTCTGATTTTCCCCTGAGCTGAAGGGGAGAGGAAAAGAAGTCAGAGGGTTCATAGGGGTGAAATGAGAGCCTGGTGGCAGCCGCCGTCCCAGGGCTCAGCTGTGTCCTCGCGGATCCATGCTCGACTTTTCCTTCCTCCCAAGGACGGTGGTGTTGCAATGTGCACATGCAAGGCATTCACGGAGCTGCTGCCCAACCTGGTGGGAGTGCTGGTGTTCCTGTGAATCTTGCTGCTCCGTGGAGCACTGAGGGTTTTGTTATTGCCCTTCATTGTGGTGCATTTGTGAGCTTTCCTTTGTCATGGCCCCATTGGGGCTGGGACCCCGCTGTGGATATGGAGCAATGCAACTATTGGGATCCAGAATATTCGCACCCCAACTGTGCAGCATGGTGGGTATCCATCCAGAGAACACTGCAGATTACCCCTAACCTTCAGCACAGACAGTGGTCTGGGCACACTAACACCAAACCAATACTTCCCATTGCCCCGTGCTGTCACCACCTTGCAGCCTGATTTCTGCCTGTCTTAGTGGAGGGTTGTTAGCTAGGGCAGGATTTTTGGGTTGCAGTTGGACCTGATGACCTTTAAGGTCTTTTCCAACCTGAGCAATTCTGTGATTCTGTGATTCTTTATCTTGGTTATGATAAGAAAAGTACCATGGCCTTGCTTTGCTTGTGGGGTCTCTAAGCCAACAGAAGGCACAGACGTGCAGCAGGTCATTCCCCTCTTGCTCAGCAGTAATTCAGTGGTAATAATTTCTATCCTATGCTCTCCTTTGGAGCTCTTATCCAAGAGCTGTTGGGTAAGACCCTTTCCTCAGGCAGGCTCTCGTAATTTTCCATTTATATACGGATTTCGACAGGCTGTTCCAACCATTGGAAGGCATCCTTCGGCCCAATGGGACTCCTGGTGCCAGTTCGGCTCCGAAAGAGGGGACTGAAAAAAGAAATACAAAACTCTTCTCACTTTGCAATTTGAGCTCTCCCCTGGCTGAAAAAGCAATGTTTTGCAAAACACTGGTGGACTTGTTTCTTTGGGACAGCAGGAGTGGCTGTTACAGCAGCAATAGGGCAGACTGCTGCCTTGGCAAGGCACGGCTCCATTCCCACCCCAAAAGCCAGGCCGAAGTTGAAGTGCTTCTTGAGGTGTTTCGGTGGTTCTTACTGCTAAATGCTCACTGTTTTCAATTGAGTTTTCCTTGTAGGATTTCCAAGCATTGCTCTGATGGAGATTCTTTTTATTTCCTCTAAATTACAGATGAGATGGGACTGAGGCAGGTCATCAGCCTGTTCCTTCTCCCCCTTTAACAACAGGGCCGGATGTGACCCTACTGTAAATACTGGGTTTATGTCTGGGAGCTGGGACAGACCAACCTGTCCCCATCTGAGGAGATGTGTAGAAATGCCTTGGGGAGCTCAGCTGTGCTCCCATCTCAAGGCAAAGCTAAATGACACCGATGGTTATGGATTTATAGTGCCATAATCATAGAAAGATAGAATGGCCTGGGTTGAAAAGGACCACAGAGATCATCTCGTTTCAACCCCCTGCTATGTGCAGGGTCACCAACTACCAGCCCAGGCTGCCCAGAATGCTTTGAAACTCTCAGTGAGGAGAAAAAAATGAGGATGAAGGGGGTGCTGAGAGACACGGGTATGGGGCAGTGCTGGTGGTAGGTGCATGGTTGGACTGGATGATCTCAGAGCTCTTTTCCAACCTGAGCAGTTCTGTGATCCTATGAGGTTTTGTGGGTGGTTCAGGTAAACCTGAGGTCTGACTCCCACTGAACAAAGCCAGGAAGGCAATCACATTCCTAGGATTTTCTCCTTTGTACTGATTTAATACTGCTTCCAGGGAGCCAGACCTCCCCAGACGAGAAGGAGAAGGGCGAGAAGGAGAGCACGATATCCCACCCAGCGCTTTGCTATTAGGGATTTGCCCCTCACCCTGCAAACCTCGGCCGTGGGGTACAGCGTGATGCAAACAGCACGGCCAGGACCCAGAGCCCCCGTTGGGGCGGAGGGACCAGGAGTGCCGCCCCGCTTCTCCCCGCCTTCCTCCTCCTCCTCTTCCTCCTCCTCCTGGGCTATATAAGGACGCTCTCTCGCCGCCCGCCCCACACACCCACAGCACCGGGGCCGTACAGCCGTGTTTTCCCCCCCACCCCCCACCCCCGTACCCCCATCCCTGCATCCCGAGGGCTTGGCCGGGCCGGACCCCGCATCCCCTCCGCCATGAAAACCATCATCGCCGCGTACTCGGGGGTGCTGCGAGGTACGGGGGCGCCGGGGCCGGGGGATGCTGAGCCGGGGGGAGGAGCGGGGCGGCCCCGGGGGCTGGAGGGTGGGGGTCGGCTGGGGTCTAAAGTGTGCGCCCACATCTTCGTGCAACACGGGGAGAGGATGGGGAAAAGCGAGGTGCGGCTCCGGGGTTTTGCCGCAGCTCCCTGCGCAGGTTTCGCTTCTCGGAGAGCTAGGAGAGCTCCCCTGCTGCAGGCGGCTTTGGTGGATCGGGGTGGCAGACGTGGGCGTGTGGCGTTGGCTTAAAAATGAGCCTTTTCTCCTTTATTTTTGGTCCTTTTTTTTTCTCCCTTCTGGAGGTAAGGAAGCGTTATCAACATGCAGGCAGAATTCAGCTTGCGGCTGCGGGTTTGGCTCAGCGATGTTGGATTCCCCACCCTTACAGCAACAGGTTAAACATTGAAGGGGGAAAAAAAAAAGAGAAAAACGTGTGGCTGTTTCTTATTGCTTTACAGTGGGGGAGTGGAAGGCTCCGTGTGATTCTAAACCGAGGTTTGTGTTGCAAAGTGCAGCTGAACGTTTGCTCCTGCAGCACTGTGCATTGGTAAAAGGGACTTCCTGGGAGAGCAGAGCAAGTTGGGTGACCGTGGTGACACCGAGCAGCCACCGAGTGCTTCCTGCTGCAGGGCGGGTGGGGATGTGGGTGAGCACGGAGAACATGAATAGGAAGTAGAGCCTGCAGCTCAGGGCCTCTCGCAGGAGCGCTGAGAAGTATTTGCATGATGGAGACGTGTGGCCATGCTCTGCTGCTGTGGCAGAGGTGTCAGGACTTGCAGACAGAGTGCGGTGCACTCGCAGGGCATTGACACCGTGCATTGGGAAGGGCCTTCAAGAATGGCAGCGTCTGTGCTGCCGAGGGCTTCCTGCCCCCAAAGAGCAGGCTGGTAATTCCTCCTGGGCTGGCAAGATGGGAAATGGCTTGGCTTGTTGATTAAAGGACTCATTAGCAGGGCTCAGAGGTGCTGAACCTGGTGAGTTAACCCCTGTGCTCTTGCTTTTGCCCACATCCATGTCTAAATCTCCGCTATAGCTGTGGTGCCCGTGGATGTGGGGCTGACAGATCTGCCTTCCCAGCAGCTCACAGCTGATCCCACAGATCCCTCTGTGTTCCCTCTCCCATCTCCTGTCCTTAAGGCAACTTGGATGCGACGTGCAAAGGCCGAATGGGTCACTCAAATTAAGAGCACGCGAGCTGTTATACTGAGAGTTAACTGTGAGCCAAGGGCTGAGAATAAATCATTCAGGAGACATAAAATATGTAGGGCTGACCCCAGACCTCAGCGGCCACCCTGCTGTGTTAGCCATGGATCTAGGACACGTGCATAATTCAAAATGGAGTGTGGGTTAGGGACAGTGATTGGCCTCATCTCTAGATAATCCCGCTTAGTGGCGGAAAGCTCTTTACTCTCCTTGGGCCGGTTTTGCTCTGGGGCAGCTCATGGGGGTCCTGCAGCGATCTGGGGTGGATTTACCCATTTTTGTGTGCTGCAGATGGCTGGAGATGGGAGGCGTGCAGCTGTCATGCAGCTGTATATGGCCTGTCCCAAGCAATACAGCGCGGGGCTGCTTTGCACACCTGTTGAGTGTGAGCAGCAGGCTCCTGCCAGAGCTGGTTTGGGGATTTCAATTGGCATCCTGCAGCTCAAAGATGGGCTGAGGCAAAGAGGTGCCGTGCTCTGTGCATGGCAGCTCCGGTGCTGCCTGGCTGTGTCCCTCCAGTGCCTGGGGTTCAGTCGATGTGCTCTGACAACAGAACAACCAGAACAGCACAATAAAGGCCTGGGTGATGGCATCTCCCTGCCTACCCAGCCCTGTGTGTGTATGCAGAAAACTGTGGGGATGTGGAGGAGACCCGAGTGCAGCCTTCCAGTATTTAAGAAGGGATTGTAAACAGGAGGGGAATCCACTTTTTACAGAGTAGAGAGTGATAGGAGCAGGGAGAATGGTTTTAAGCTCAAGGAGGGAAGGTTTAGGTTGGATGTCAGGGGGAAGTTGTTTGCTGTGAGAGTGGTGAGGTGCTGGAACAGCTGCCCAGAGAGGCTGTGGATGCCCCGTCCATCCTTGCAGGTGTTGAAGGCCAGGTTGGATGGGGCCCTGGGCAGCCTGGGCTGCTATGAAATATGGAGGCTGGTGGCCCTGCCCGTGGTGGGGGCTGGGAGATTCATGATCCTTGAGGTCCCTTCTAAGTCATTCTGTGTGACACTGAGGGACGTGGGCAGTGAGGATGATAGGGTGGGGTGGGTTGGGGATCTTGAAGAGCTTTTCCAAGCTGCATGATTCAGTGAGGGATTGTTGTCTTATCTTGACCTGACCCACTTTGGCCATAAGCTGCTGAGGTGCTGCCTTGCTTCTCTGGCACAGCAGCAGGGAGGATGCTGGCATCAAAGTATTAAAGGTTGTCCTTCTTTGTATTTTCCTTCCTTATCCCATTTCATCTCAGAGAAGTACCTGTGCTCCTCTGCTTTGGCTGATCTGTGGCTAAGAGCTTCAGTTGAGATCGAACTTTAGCAATATGGAACCACGGTGTAGGATACTTTGGGGTGGGGAAGGCAGTTCTGCTCAGCTGTACCTCGGAGTTGGTCCTACCATGTAGCTGGGGTCGGACAGACCTCACTTCTGGTATGGAGGGGCACTTTGTGCTCTGGAGGGGCTCGGCCTTCGTGGTATCATTTAGATTGAAAAAGACCTTTAAGGCTATGCAGTCCAACTGTTGACCCAACATCACTGTGCCCACCAACCAGCGCGGCATCTTCCATCTAAATAAGCATCAGTTCTCATCTAAGGAGGCTGTGTGGTGAAGTGTAGTCCTTGGCAGAGAGTAAATGTGTTAATGTGTTAATTGTCTTGTGAATGCATGAGATAAAGCCTGGCTTTAGCACGCTTCCAGCTTGTAACTATCTGTAATGTTTGTACTTCCTCATGGCTCATTTGTTTGGCTGCTGTTATTGTGCTGTAGACTGAACTTTCTGGTGCCCAAGCGTGACGTCCTGTTTATTTCTTCTCCTGAGCTTTTTGGTCTGCCTCCTTGCCTAGATAAACCACGGTAAAGCCAGGTAAACCTGAAACAAACCATGCTGGAAGAGCACCAGCTGTGACCCTGTTGCAGTTGGGTGTTGAACAACCCAAGGGATCTGAGCTACTCACACCCTTCAGCAGCTCCAGGAGCTCCTTGGTGGCATCATCAGAGCCACATATGGCTTCGTGTCCCATCAGCCCTCCATGGAATCATGGAATCCTTAAGGTTGGAGAAGATGTCCACGATCCCCAGCCCACCTCACCGTGCCCACTGGCCATGTCCTCAGTGCCACATCCCCACAGTTACTGGACACCCCCAGGGATGGTGACCCCACCTCTTCCCTGAGCAGTCTGTGCCACTGCATCACTGCTCTTAGGGAGAAGAAATGTCCCTAATATCCTACTTGATAGCTATGAAATGAGTTGAGAGGCTCAGGATCTCACATGAGAGCAGGGAAGTTGTTGGAATCCCTACACGCAGGAGTTGCTATGGGTATGACCCAAACAGCCAGGTTGTTCAATTCTGGAACCGGTTGCCATAAGGACACTGGAAAACACTCTGGGATGAACAGGGTGGCCAGCATGTAGACAGCTGTCAGCAGCAGAAAATGGGGGGGGGACGTGTTTCTGCAGGATTAAACATCTTCCTTTGGGGAAAGCCTGATGCAAATGGATGGCAGAGGCTGGGGTGTACGGAGTCTGTCCACCTCATCCTTCATCATGGGTAAGTCTGACAGGCCTTATAAAACTGGTCATAGGGCTGAAGCTATTCAGGGGCATCCAGAGAAGGGCTGCAGGGATGGGGAAGAGACTGGAGGGCGAAAGGTGTGAGGAGTAGCTCAAGTCCCTTGGGTTGTTCAGCCCAGAGCAGAGGAAGCAGAGGGGAGGATCATGGTGGTCCTGCATCCCCTCATGGCCCATGGGTTGGTGCTCCGTAGGATGGCTCAGGTTATACAGCTTAGCTGATCTGGACCTGGAGTGCTGGGTTCCTTCATCATGGATGCTTCAGCAGGGGCCCCAAGAGTAAACGAGGTGGGGCTTTGCTCCTGTTATGGGTCACAGGCCGTCTCTGACACTTTGGACTTATGCTGAAGACACAGCAGCGTCCCTGACCACATCCCTACTGCTGGAAGCGTGCTGAAAGCTGGCATCTAGGAGGTCCATCCACATGGACTGTTGTAAATGACCCTTCTGAGACCACCTCTGTTGCAGCTCCAGGAGCACACTGCCCCTGGCTGTTGCCCCTTCACAGCCATGATAGCTTCTTCTGCCCGGTGACTCGCTAGGAGATTTGGAGATCTGTGGCCCAACGTGGATTGCTGCAGGATTTGAGCTTTCCTGCTTAGGTACTGTGCTGTTTGAAGACCTGCAGCAGCAGCTCTTGTTAGCCAAGGCTGCACCCATTCAGCATAATAGCCGCTTAGCAGCACAGCATCCATTCTAATAACAGGCTGATCCTTAAGAAGGGAGGGAAGTATGTCAGCACACCTCCTAATTTGATCCCAGGCCGACAGCTTGGTTTGCATTCCAGCCAGCAATTATAGTGCTTACAGATAGTAAAAGTAATGACGAGATGTGAAGGAAAACCTCCGTGCAAGTGCTGCTTTCTGGAGGAGTTTGAGCACATATTCAGCACCCAGCAGGTGGTTCCTCATGGAAACCACATTTTTGGGTTCTGTTTATTGACTGGAAGTGGCTTTCACCTCCTCCTCCTCCTCCATGCTATAGGAAAACCACCATCGTTTCCCTTGCTGGGTCTCACGGTGAGCCCAGACTGCCCCAGTGTTGGAACACAGCACTGTGCAATGGGTGGGTGAGCAATGGCTCAGAGCACAGCCCGCTGTGTGCCTGCCTGTGGTCTGCAGGGGCTGATCTCCTTCTCACTGGGCTGTCTCAGTGTCTGGAGGTGCCTGTGGCCATGGGTGGGTACCCAGCCAGGGTTGGAGCTCACTGACCTTTGAGCCCATTCCAGCAGTATGCGATGTGATTTGCTTTTGGCTTTGTCCATAGGTACGGGGTCGAGCATTCTTTCTGCTCTGCAGGACTTGTTCTGGCTGTCTAAATCCAAAGTAGAGAAACAACTGCAGATCATCTCCGTGCTGCAATGGGTCCTCACGTTCCTCGTCATGGGTAAGCAGCGCCCTCTGGCCCGGAGCAAAGCTTCTTAGCTTTTCAGTTTTCGGACAGTGTTAGTGCATAGGAAATGAATTCTATGTAGGCACTGGTGTGGGATCTGCACTGCAGCTCTTAATGCAAGAGACCACAACCTGACATCACCTTGTTTTCTCCTTCCACGTACCCAGGTATCGCTTGCACTTTAATCCTCATGTACATCCTGTGCACAGATTGCTGGGCAATCGCTGCGCTGTATTTAGCCTGGCTGGTGTTCGACTGGAATACACCAAAGAAAGGTAAATAACACCCACTTGGCCCCTGGTATCTGTCTCCTTGTCTTCCTGTTAGGGCAAAGCTGCCCTTCCTTGTGATGGGTGCCTTCCCTTCTTGATGGGACTCGGCTGGGTCTCCTCCTGAAAGCACTGTTCTGTACAATGCCCCCAGCTTCATTGGTGCTGATGGTAATGCAGTGATAATATTCAGTTATGTCAGTGCTGGTTTGTTGAAATGGATGTAGGGTTTGCAGTGAGATTTAGGGTCTAACTGTGTATTGGAAATCTCTACACTGAGATTCAGTAGCTTGCTGTCCTTTTGCACGGCCCAGGTGACAGCATGGCAGCTTGGATGGTGCTTTGCCATGGGGTTTGTACTGCTGCAAATCATAGAATGATAGAATGGCCTGGGTTGTAAAGGAGCACAGTGCTCACCCAGTTCCAACCCCCTGCTGTGTGCAGGTTGCCAACCAGCAGCCCAGGCTGCCCAGAGCCACATCCAGCCTGGCCTTGAATGCCTGCAGGGATGGGGCATCCACAGCCTCCTTGGGCAGCCTGTTCCAATGACTCTGATAACGTGGCTTTTTCTTTTCAGGTGGAAGAAGATCCGAGTGGGTGAGAAATTGGGCTATATGGAGATACTTCAGGGATTATTTTCCAATAAGAGTGAGTAACAGCTGAACTCTGTGCTATGGGACTTATGCTTAGACTTAGTTGTAATATCCTCCATGGAAATGACTTTGGGCACACGGTGACATTGACCTACAAGCAGGACGTTGCAGTAGAGCAGCTTGCAGCAGCTGTGCTTGTGAAATCAGACATGAATAATTGTGGTAGTATGATTTGCAGGGGTTCTTCTGATGGTTTCATCACTGGACTCCTTGAGGCAGCCTTGCTCGTAGCAGGCTCCCTGTCTGGAGTGCAGCAGTCCTGCTTTGTGCCTGGCACCGTCTGTGCTCCCTGCTCATAAATCTCCTTCAGTTCTGCTCTGTTTTCCAGTTATTCCAGTTTGACAGCCACATAACGGGGATGGATAGCTGGGAATGCCATGCACCAGCAGTGCTGCTTCGAGGGGAGCAGTGGCGTTAGCTCTGACATCCCTCTGCTGTGTGGTTGTGGGCACTCAGCAGTGGGAACTGCTTCTGTTCTCTGCTTGTGTTGCTCCTCCCCTGATATCTCAGGTGTGCTGTGGGGCTGCATTATCCGAAGGACCTGGGAGTGAGAAGAGGGCAAATGGAGCCAGGAAGGAGCTCGGTGCTCTTTGGAAAGGTGTGCAGGTGGAAGGACAGTTACATAAGGCTGCTGGAAAGTGCTCATTCAGGCTGAGCAAAAGGGGGGCACCGTGGCGCGGTTGTGAATGAACCCCCCAGCTCCCATAGTGCCACCTCAGGAGGCGGAGGATGCAGTTTTGTGGGAAGCCAAAGCAGCACAGGCTGGATTCCTCCTTCCCAAAGCCACCTGAACACCTAGGTGAAGGAATGTGCTGCTGATGAGCAAATCTTTGCTGCTGCTAATGGGTAATTCTTGGTGATTTAGGTGTACATGGAAAATATTTTGACTGCACAGGCTGCCAGTGGTGGTTGGTCTTGTAGTCACAGAGAAAAGAGCATGCTGTAATGGGGGAGAAATGTTTTAAATGCGTTGCAGCAAGCCCTGCTTTCTTGCTATCGCTGAAGGTTAAAGAGATCTGTGCTGTCCCAGGGATTTGATTCTAAGGGGCCACTGTAATGATGCATCTCCTCAACAGAGCACACAGCTGGGTTGGTGAAGTGTGTTTAGAAATGAGATGGGGCAGACATAAGCTGAACTTCTGCTGTGAGATAAATGCTTGCTTGCTCGCACAGCTGCAATTCTTTTGTGGCTATTGGGGTAGAGTTGCGCAAGGTTCACAGAACCCCACAGAAAGTGTTATGCAGAGGGCAGAACTTGAGGGGTGAGAGCTGTGGGGTTGCTCTTGCATCCACTGTTGGGAAACAGCACGCTTGCTGTTGTGAGGCTGGGAGGTGCTGGAGGTGCAATTACGGGACTACTCCTACAGAATGAAGCGTCCCTATAATCTGTTGTAGGGAGTGGTACCAACCACCTGAGCAGCTTGGGTTCGTGAAGGGCACAGGAGTTCCTTGGGTAACGTGTTTATCCCTCTTTCATTAGGAGAGAGGCTGGTCCAGGGGCAAACGTGATGCATCCCATCCTTACTGGCTATGGGGAAAAGCCAAGCTGTGCTCCTGCCAGGCTGCTCTGAGAATCATAGTATCATAGAATGGCCTGGGTTGGAAGGGACTTCGAGGATCATGAAGCTCCAACCCCCCACCACACACAGGGCCACCAACCTCCACATTTCAGAGCAGCCCAGGCTGCCCAGGGCCCCATCCAACCTGGCCTTGAACACCTCCAGGGATGGACGTGGCATCCACAGCCTCTCTGGGCAGCTGTTCCAGCACCTCACCACTCTCTTGGATGTGCTGCAGCTAACCATTCCATCCTTTTGCAAGCTAATATGCAGATCCCAACAGAACAGCTCTGATTTTCTGCTCTCTGCGTGCTTCAGTGATCTCTGCTCAGAGCACAGCCCAACCTCTCCCCTTCGTTCTGCTCTTTGCTCCTGGTGCAGAGCAGCAGTGTCTCTGCCAGCTCTTTCTCCACACTTGCATTGTATCACTTACCTTTCCTGTTCCCACAACTGGCACTGCCATTCTTTGAGTGTGTTTGGCACTCCAATATATTTAATAGTAGGGTGTTCTTTCTTAATTGTGCTGCTTTACTGCTTCAGTGGGCAGGTTTAGATCTGTTTAAGGAAATCTGCCTGTGTTAACAGTGGGGCAGGTGGAGAGACCTTTGCTCTTGGTGAGATGTGCTCCATCCCAGGCTGGGATGGGTGTGTTAGCACAGCAGGGTGAAGGTCCAGCTTCAGTCCCAGCTGGGTGGGATGCAGCAGGGATGCACTGCCTTTGTTTTGCCATGGGAGCATTGAGGCTATGGGGATCTCAGGGCTGAGTGGGGCTGGAGAAGACTTTGAGAGGAAAAATCCCTTCTCCAAAGAGAGGTCAGGCATTGGAACAGGCTGCCTGAGTGGGTTAGGGGGTCACCATCCCTGGGGGTGTTCCAGAGCTGTGGGGATGTGGCACTGAGGGATGTGGGTAAGGTAGGGTGGGCTGGGGTTGGACTGGATGACTGTAGTGGTCTTTTCCAGCCTTCATGATTCCATTCTAAGCACAGCTTGCAGGTGCTGCACAGCCATATACATTTGGTGCCTGGTGGTGCTGGGCTGCCCTGGATTCCATGGGCAGGAGGGAGATGCATTCTCCTGTGGGTTGGCTGTAAGACATGCTCCCCAACCCACCTGGCAAGGGGCAGCCTGTGGAGGGCAGTGACAATCCTGCATGGGGCGAATTGCTGAGGAAAAGCGTATCTGAATAGCAGATATTTCCCTTGTCCTTATCACAGATGAGCTGGCTCCCTGCGTGCCTCCTGTCCTGTGCCAGCCTACTGGGGTACCCTTGCCAAGAGGAGTGTAACCCTATAACTGTTGGAGGGAGTTGGGCTGCTGGGCTCTGGCCTGGCGGGGTGCACGCAGGGTATGGCAGTGAAGGGCTCTGCGTGGGGACCACGTGTCCTTCACGTGGCTGAGGGGCTGGAGCTGAGTGCTGCCCTGGGTTGGCAGCAGCAGCACAGCGTGGTGGGGTGGGAGCCAACCCCAGCTTGATAGAGCTTAGTTTGTGCTCCAGGGGGACAAGTGCAACCCCCTGCTGCAGGCAGCTTCCTCTTAAAGCCACCGAGTGTGGTGCAGGCAGAGGATGGGCTGTCCTCCTTAGAGCCCCCACCTGCCTCTAAGAAGAGAAGAGGAGGCTCTGCATTCACTGGAACAGGTTGCTAAAGGAGGTTGTGGATGCCCCATTCCTGGAGGCATTCAAGACATAGCAGGGGGTTGGAGCTGGATGAGCATTGTGCTCCTTTGCAACCCAGGCCATTCTATCATTCTATGATTGGTCCAACCATAGCTGTGTGTCTGGCTGCTGGATCCTGAGTCTCTCCTACCACTGAGCAAGAACTGAGGATGGAGGGGGTGACCCCCACTTACTGCATCACTGCTTTCTTTCCCTCTGATGAGTCTTGGAGCCCTACCTGGTCAAGCTGGGGGGAAGTAATTTGCTAATTAGGCAGAAAGGGATAAAGGATGGATTGGTGTGACATATAGCATGGGGCTCTATGGAGCTGCTGCAAAACCACAAGCACCCCAAGTGACCTCCAAGCTCAGGGGAAGTGTGCTGGGATGCAGTCAGTTTGTTCAGCCCACTGCCATGTCATAGAACAGCCTGGGTTGCAAAGGAGCACAGTGCTCATCCAGTTCCAACCCCTGCTATGTGCAGGTCGCCAACCAGCAGACCAGGCTGCCCAGAGCCACATCCAGCCTGGCCTTGAATGCCTGCAGGGATGGGGCATCCACAGCCTCCTTGGGCAACCTGTTCCACTGCCTCACCACCCTCTGGCTGAAAAACTTCCTCCTCATATCCAACCTAAACCTCCCCTGTCTCACTTTAAAACCATTCCCCCTTGTCCTATCATGCCATGCTGCAGCTGTGGTCTAAAATAGTGCATGCAGGGCAGCAGGAGGAAGGAATCCGATTTCTGGGCACTGGACCAGCATGTTGCAATTGACTTCAGCTTTGTGATTCAACAGCACGGATTTGGCTGCTGCCAAAGTGCTTCTTGGATAGGACAGTGGTGTGACGTCTCGGAAAGCTGAGCCTTTTCCAGTGGGAGTTGACATGGGGGGACCTTTGCATGCCCCTCTGGGGGTTGTAGTGCAGCTGGTCGGCTCGTGGTGCTGGAGGTGCAGCTGAATCATGTGGGTGCTGCCCCAGTCTGAGAGCTGCAGGTGGCAAAAATGGTCCTAAATGCAACCTAGTAAAAATGGAAGTGATCCCTACTCCTGTATTAACAGAGGAAAAGGGGTTAGCAACTTGTTTCTATGGGCTTTAGGACGCAGGGTGATGCAGCAGTGCTGCTGCACCCTACAGCCTCAGGAAGATGCTCTGATGCATGCGATGTTGATGCTACTTACAGTGCAAAGCAAACTCCGGATCTGCTGGCATTAGTGAGACCAGGGCATGGACACTTCGCGGTGCCCATGGTGTCCAGGCAGATGAGTGGTTAGGGGATGTTTGCAACCCCAAAGCAGTGTGCTCTCTGCTGCTGGAACACATCCTGCAGCAATCAGCACTGCTGGGGATGGTGGAGGTGTCCCGTGAGCTCAGCACAGCAGCTCCTGACTGCTGGAATGCTGAGCCACCCCGCCAGCATTCCTCCTTCCTGGAGGGTGCCCAGCAGGAGGATGGAACAGTGACTTTTTTCAGCTGTTAAACAAACTTGTTCATGCTATGGGAGGCTGATCTTTCATTTCATAGCGGGCGTGAGCTGCTATGGAGCCAAAGGGTTGGGAGGGAGGCGTAGCTGCGGTTATAGCACTGCGAGGAACTGGGTTGGTTTGGGCTGCAGGCCTGCAGCAGCACCTTTGGGAGGAGTGGAGAACAAAGGCCGCAGGCTGCTGCAGGCTGCCTCTGTCCCTGCACGGCTGTCTGTCCTGGTGACTGAGATCTGTCTGTTTATTCATGAAGTCAGAGTTGCAACCCTCAGTGTAACCCAAAATCCAGAGCAGCCCATTGTGCTGTTCTCGGGGGGAAGGGAGACAAAAGCAGCAAGACTGTACCACGGACTTGGGGATTGCTGTTTCTTGTTAAACCACATCAAGTCTGCCTTCATGCAAGCTCACTCTTTCCTTCCCAGCTGGTGAAAACCCATAACCTGCTGACCACCAGGAATTACATCTTCGGTTACCATCCGCATGGCATCATGGGCTTGGGAGCCTTTTGCAACTTCAGCACAGAGGCCACGGGAGTCAGCCAGAAATTCCCCGGGATCCGGCCCTACCTGGCAACCCTGGCTGGGAACTTCAGGATGCCCATCCTGAGGGACTACTTAATGTCTGGGGGTGAGTGCAAGAGCTCTGTGCTTCCCCTGCCCATGGCTCAGCCTCCAAGGGGTCTGCCCCTCCTTCAGGGCAGCTGACCCTGCAGGTGGTGGGGGTGGGATCCCGATGGCCTTTCAGCTGGGGCTGCTGCTGCTCTGCATTCATCCTTAGTTCCAAGACACTGTGGTCCAAAGGTATATTAAAGATATCTGTCACTTGGAGTTGCAGATGTGAAAAGCTAGTCATGCCAGTCAGTGGTGGGAGGTCCTGGCAGGTGAAGGTACAACTGTCTGAAGTGTCATAGATTAGCTTTTTGGGAAATCAGGGGTCATAGGTCTGTGGCAGCCATATGGAATAACAGAATTGTAGGGAAGGGACCTCCAGAGATCATCGAGTCCAACACTCCAAATCCAATTCCCTAATCTTTGAAACATGAGTGTAATGGAATAACAGAATCATTGAATGGTTTGGGCTGGAAGGGACCTCAAGGATCATGAAACTCCAACCCCCCACCACACGCAGGGCCACCAACCTCCACATTTCAGAGCAGCCCAGGCTGCCCAGGGCCCCATCCAACCTGGCCTTGAACAGCTGCAGGGATGGACGGGGCATCCACAGCCTCTCTGGGCAGCTGTTCCAGCACCTCACCACTCTCACAGCAAACAACTTCCCCCTGACATCCAACTGAAATCTGCCCTCCCTCAACTTCCAACCATTTCCCCTTGTCCTGCTGTTATCTCCCCTTTCCAAGAGCTGACTCCCCTCCTGTTTGTAGGCTCCCTTTAGGTCCTGGAAGGCTGCAATGAGCTCACCCTGCAGCCTTCTCTTCTCCAGGCTGAACAAGCCCAGCTCCCTCAGCCTGTCAGTACCGGTACAACGTGGTCTACTTGTGCATCTCATAACATGAGGTGGCACATAGATAGGTTTTATGCCTATGACAGATGCTCTCTTCATCCAATCACAATTTCACATCCTTGCCAGAATTCCCAGTTTGGGGGTATTGCATGGCTTCAGCTGTTCAGAAGAGCCCCGGCCCTGGAAGTCTTCCTACAGATGGGTCACAGGGCTGCGGCAGCTATCTGTAATCATGGAATTGCAGGGGTTAGAAAAGACCTCCAGAGATCATTGAGTCCAACCCCCAGACTTGCTGAATGAATAGGCCTGGTGTTTTTTATGGATCGCACTGTTTCAGCGATGAAGGGCTCATAGGCTGTAGCTGGGCAGAGAAAATAATGTCAGTTACCTCCAGGAAAAGCTTCTCTATGGCCTGAACGTCCCCTTCAGAGTAAGGATGCTCAAGAGTTACAAAGAGAGGGGAGTAAGGCTTGAAAGGCCGTGAACTGAACAGTGAAGTCATCTGTTTGTTGCTCCTGCAGTAATTAATACATAATCCATACCACCCGCCACCAATAACTGTCTTGTAAAACAAGTATTTCAATGCAGCCTTCTAGCCAAATCTTAGCTCATGATTAGGTTTCTGAAGGATGTTACTTGGCTTTACCCATCCTGTACTGTGTTATGGCCTGATTTTTTGGGCACTGTGTGGATCCAGGAGTTGGATTCAGTGATCCTTATGGGTCCCTTCCAACCTGGGATACTCTACGATTCCATATCAGACCTGGAGGGTATCGCTGCAAAGACTTCAGTGCCACATGGGAGGGGATGGATCCACCTCAGGAAGGTTTCTCAGTTCTTCATATGACCAAAGCATGCTCACAGAATGGCTTATTTCACCTCTTGCTCTGTTGAGAAACTTGTTGGGTTCAGCCTTGTAGCCATCAAAATAATGTAGCTGTTTGTTTCCACCCCAAGGCTAAGCCAGCTCCTACAGCTTCTTGAGAGCTGGTGGTGATGCAGTTTGTCCAGGACTAAAACAGACTAATTGCAGCTCAATTGGCAATCAAGGCCAGAGGTGTTGCTGGTGCCCCGGAGCCATCCAGGTGTGGTTTGGCTGCAGCATGACCTTCATCTCTCCCTGACTGTTGCAGGTATATGTCCCGTGAACCGTGACAGCATAGACTATATCTTGTCCAAGAATGGCAGCGGCAATGCCATCATCATCGTGGTGGGAGGAGCAGCAGAGTCCCTCAACTGCACCCCTGGGAAGAACTCAGTGACGCTGAGAAACAGGAAGGGATTTGTGAAACTGGCACTGCGGCACGGGTAAGAGATGGCACGGAGGATAGAGCAGCACTGTCAGTGCATGGAAGGGGCTGCCATCCCCTGCTGTGCTGCGTGACGGTGTGCCCAAAACCTCAGATGCATCGCCCTGTCCTGTCTGCCTGCACGGGCAGGGGTAGGAAGCTGCCTGGGATAGAGTCATAGAACCATAGCATGGCCTGGGTTGCAAAGGAGCACAGTGCTCACCCAGTTCCAACTCCCTGCTGTGTGCAGGTCACCAACCAGCAGACCAGGCTGCCCAGAGCCACATCCAGCCTGGCCTTGAATGCCTGCAGGGATGGGGCATCCACAGCCTCCTTGGGCAACCTGTTCCACTGCCTCACCACCCTCTGGCTGAAAAACTTCCTCCTCATATCCAACCTAAACCTCCCCTGTCTCACTTTAAAACCATATAACATCCAGTAACATCTGCAAGTGTGCAGCCTGGAAAGTGCACAGAGATTGTGGGGCTGTAATATGGGCTGCATCCCGGGGCACATGGGGTATAACACCTCTTCATCTTTCTAGTGCCGACTTGGTTCCTGTCTACTCTTTTGGGGAGAACGAAGTGTACAAGCAGGTGATCTTTGAGGAGGGCTCCTGGGGAAGATGGGTTCAGAAGAAGTTTCAGAAGCACATTGGCTTTGCTCCATGCATCTTCCATGGCCGCGGGCTCTTCTCCTCAAACACGTGGGGCTTGCTGCCATACTCCAAGCCCATCACCACTGTTGGTAAGGTCTTTGGATAAATATACCATGTGCTTCTCTCGGTACCAGCGTAAGTGAATCTGTGCCATATTGTTGCTCTGGCTTGGTGCTGGGGTCTTGATACAAGTCCATTTTCCTGCTATATGAAGCCAAGAGTGAGCTACCATAGCTTCCAGAGTCTGCAAGACCTCTGTCATATTCTGCTTCCTGCAGCTTTACCAAATGAGCTGGTTTTGGATGAAACTCTGGCTGTTCCCTCCCCTGGTTTTGGACAGCCCATATCAGAAGCAGCCTGCCCCACTGTGCTCCTGGGACAGGCAGTGTGATGTGATCTAATCACTAAGTCTTAGAGCCAACCCTAGAATTTGCCTTTGAGTCTTCCAGGCCAAAGCCATGACTCTTGTAGGGGTAAAACAAGCCTGCAGGGGAGTGTATGAGGACTGCAGCTTTGGGTCTTAGAATCATAGAATCATAGAATCACAGAATGGCTTGGGTTGAAAAGGACCACAATGATCATCTACTTCCAACCCCCTGCTATGTGCAGGGTTGCCAACCACCAGACCAGGCTGCCTGGAGCCACATCCAGCCTGGCCTTGAATGCATCCAAGGTCTTGGTCCTGAGAATTGTGGGGGGCTGTACTGCTGGGCCCAGCATAGCAAGCTGTGCTATGGCAGCGTGGCTGTGCTGAGCTGATGTTGCAAGAGGACAGATCTCTATGAAAGCACTCATCCTAACACGTGGATCTCTCCTTTTTCCTTTTCCCACCAGTGGGTGAGCCCATCACCATTCCAAAGATCGACAACCCGTCTCAGAAGGAAGTGGACTTCTACCACAGCGTGTACGTGGACTCCCTGATCAAGCTCTTTGACAAGTACAAAGGCAGGTTTGGATTGCCAGAGACTGAGCTCCTGGAAGTCAACTGACGGGTCCGGCTCAGCAGCACCTCCTTCCCTCAGGAGCATCTTCTCCGGGAGTCCAAACCGCCATCGCGTTTTTGGAAGCGTGTGTGGGTGTACGTGTCCTTCTAAAGGAAATGTTTAAAGTATTGCTAAACCACATGTGAAAACTGATCTAAAAAAGAAAAGCTTTCCTTTGGATCAATCCCATGACAAACCTCTTTCTATCCAAAAGAGCACAACTCCCCATTGCTGTGAGGATTTGGATGGGGGAAATGATTGCCTTTGTTACCTGCTATATAATGCTGTTGGATTGCCAGAGGTGGATTAGAAGCGTTCCTGCATCTGCTGTGCGAGCTGTTCTGGGGGGAGAGCAGCATCCATCTGGGTTTCAACCAACGAGCAGAGCAGTGCTTGGATTGTGAGCAGTATTATCGGTGTGTTGCACGACAGCTGTGCTGAGATGTGCTCACACAGCACAGGAGTTTTTCTGCTTCGGAAAAGCTCCTCTGAAAGCACCACAGCCAGAACCCCAGGGGAGAGGTGCAGGAATGCCAAGGATGTCAGAGCCCAGTGGGCCTCGGTCCGCACTGTGTGGGATGCTCTGGTGGCTGGCATTTCACCACTTGTGTTCAGAATGTCACTTTGGGAGCAGGACTGTCCCGAGCTGCTCAGCAGCCTGCATAGTGCTGTGCTGCAGGAGGAATGGGACTCCTCCATAGCCACAGAGCTCCGGGGGCAGTGCGGTGGTGCAATGGTGTGGCCCAGTGCTGCAGACCCGTGGGAAGCCAGTTGGGGTAAATGCCGTGGGGCTGCTGGTGATTTGGAGCCTAAAAGCATTTGGGGAAAGCTAGGAGTAACTTCTGCCCAAAGATGGCTTTTAACTCTTCTGTCCAGTGAATGTAAAGGAGTAGTCTTCTCACGCATAGGATCTGCAGTGAGTGGATTTTAAAGTGTTTCTCTGATGTTTACATGGATGCTAACGCTGCTTGTAGTGAGATTCCTTCGGAGTACAGCGTGTTTATGTGTAAAGCTGAAACATTGCACTACTTGCATGTCTGCCTTCTCCATGCTGCAGCTGTGTTGCAAGCTCTGAAATGTGCCTTTCTTCCACGCGAGCGGACGGTACTTCACATTCCTGGAATCTGTCACATCTGATAGACTGTTATCTGACAGAGGACCCGGTTTTTTTGTACAGATTTCTAGAAATAAACTTGGGCAAAACCAATGGGCTGCTTTGGTGTCGTGGCGATGCGTGGGCAGGTTGGTGTTACAGCAATTGCTGATGTCATTGCAGCCAATGGCTCCGGTGCTGCATCCCTGGCTCAGGGCTGAGGAGATCCCCCCAGTCCCCCTCCCAACTCCCAGCCGTCCTCCCCTGGAAGTGCAAAGCAATCCAGAAATAGCCCGCATGGCTGTAAAGTTCATGTGCTATTTTAGTAACAGGCGAGGGCTGAACCCACTGCCTGTGGGCTGGCGGTGACCCCTGGGCTGTAGAAGTGCTCTGTCACTGCTGGCCGACCGTCACCGCTCACAATGGGGGCAGCCAGACACACGCAGTGCCCTTCTCAGTCTGTGGGCTTTGCAAGCACTCTGGTTGGCGAGATAAGCCTGGCTGCTCAGCAGCCCTTTTCCTCACCCCTATTAAAATCCATTTGGTCGGATACCCAGGGCTGTGTGGGATGGGAAGGAAAGCTCTGGGAGCAGTGACCCGGGGGAGGTCAGCTCTCAGGGCCTTCCCACAGCTGTGTGCTCGCTTATCAAGCTTGATATCAAAGCACAGCTGCTGTGCACCAATTCCCTCCAGCGGAGGAGGGAGTGAATTGTTCCAAACAAGCAGCCACTGTTGCACGGGGCTGTGCTAGTGAATGTGGTGTAATTGTCCCTGACTCAGTGGGGATGTGCTGTCAGTTGCTGAAAGGATGGGGACAGTGTGAGGTGCTCTATCCTTCCTGTTGTCCAGGCATTTCTTGTGCCATAAGTGGGTTGGGCTCCTGCTGGCCATAGACTTGCCCAGATAAAGTTGTTCTTACAATACAAACAGGGACTTCAGCTGAGCATCCTTCCCTCCTTCTGCTGTTGTTTAGAAGCGTGAAGGCTGGAAAAGCCCTCCAGGATCCCCACCCCCAGCCCACTGCACACCCTGCCCACTGCCCACGTTCCTCAGTGCCACATCCCCAGAGCTCCGGGATACTCCGAGGGATGGTGACCCCCCCCTCCCTGGGCAGCTGTGCCAGAGCATCACCACTCTTTGGAGAAGGAATATTCCCTAACACCCAACCTGACCCTCCCCTGGTGCAACGTGAGGCCATCACCTCTCATCCTTTGATCCTTAAGGGATCAAAGAGGGGGATTTTCCCTCTCACCTCTTCTTCCTTGGGCATTTAAATAGCTTGTGCCCTATTTCATCCCCTCCATCTCAAATCAGAGCTTTCCCTCTATCGAACAGAGCTGGAGCAAAAGGGTGGATGGACATTATGGAAAAAGCATGAGACGAGGATGTGGCTGCCTGCAGCACTTCCTGCATTGGCCCACATTATCTGGCTTTACTTTCCGCTGATTTCTCCATGGCTGCAAAGCAGGATACTGCCATTCCTTCCAGCACCAGCATATGAAGAGGAGAAACATCAGGTTGTCCCAGCCTGCTTTGAGACCCCCGGTAGTAACACCTGGGTGAGCAGAGGGCATTGGAAGTGCGCGGCCATTTGGGTCTAATCTTCTTTTCCTTAAGTCTGAAAGCAGAGCAAAGCAACAGCGGTTTTGCTGCCCTCACCAGGCGTCGGTTGGGAACGCCGAGGTATGGATGTGTGTCTGGGGCAGGGCGGGGTGCAATGCAGAGCAGCTCCAGGCAGACAGCAGAACATCACCTCCGGATGGACATGCTGTGGTTTTGCCATAGCAGCACTGCCACTGGAATAACACGATTCTCTGCAGTGCAAATCCTTTGAAGCTGTAAAATAGTCAGAGAATGATAGAATGATAGCATGGCCTGGGTTGCAAAGGAGCACAATGCTCATCCAGTTCCAACCCCCTGCTGTGTGCAGGTCACCAACCAGCAGCCCAGGCTGCCCAGAGCCACATCCAGCCTGGCCTTGAATGCCTGCAGGGATGGGGCATCCACAGCCTCCTTGGGCAACCTGTTCCAGTGCCTCACCACCCTCTGTGTGAAAGACTTCCTCCAAATATCCAACCTGAACCTGCCCTGTCTCACTTTAAAGCCATTCCCCCTTGTCCTATCACCATCCACCTCACAAACAGCCGTTCCCCTCCTGTTTATCCGCTCCCTTCAAGCACTGAAGGCCACAATGAGGTCTCCCCGCAGCCTTCTCTTCTCCAAGCTATCAGCATGGCTGGGGGTGATGGTAGCCATGTGCAGAACAGTCACACCGCTGCTTTCAGAGGATCATAGAGAATATTCTGAGTTTGAAAGGACTCACAGCAGTCGCCAGGCCCATCCTGGCCCCACACAGCACCCCAAATCCAACCCTATGGGAATACAAGAAAGTCTATTCAGAGCAGACGGTGTGGAGCATGATAAGAAAGCAAGGCTGAGAACCAAGGACATCTCCAGAAGAAGAGAAAAGCAAAAGGAATGGCTCGTGGTCCTGACTGGATGAGTGCCTGCATGCACCGTTATGGAGTGCTTGTGAATGCTTTGTTGACACGTAAAGGCAGAGGGGAAATCTGTGAAGGTTGATGGGAAAGCTAAAAAAGGAAACGTGCGAATGTACGTAAGTCATGTGAGAACCTGTAATAAAGGACTTGGATCGTTCACATCTGAGTCTGTGCCTGGTTGCCACACCACACGATGTCAGAGCAGTGTCCCGGTGCTCCCTGAGCTCTGTGCCCACCGCCCAACGGGGCACAGCCTTTTCCTCACCCCACATCCTCCCCTGACAGCTCCATGCTGTTCCCTCGAGGCCTGTCCTGGTCACACAGAAGCAGAGCTCAGTGCTGCACCTCTGTTCCCTTTGAGATTTGTAGGGCCATGAAGGGCTGCAGGGCTGCAAGGTCCCCCCTCAGCCTGCTCTGCTCTGGGCTGAACAACCCAAGGGACCTCATACATCTTCCCTTCTCGACTCTTTATCATCTTTACAGACTTCCTCTAGATACTCCCTAATGCTTTCATGTCCTTTGCATCCTGTGGTGTCCAAACCCATACCCAGTGCTCGAGGAGAGGCCACAGGAGTGCATGGCAGTGTGGTCCCTGCAGCCTTCCCTTCTTCAGGCTGAACACCCATGGCTCCCCCAGCTTTTCTCCATAGGAGTTGCACTCCAGGCTTGGGGAGATTGGAGGGCATAGGGAGAGTTGAGAGCAGGGAAGCACAGGGAGATTGGGATCACTGGGGAGTGGGGAACCTGAGGGGTCTGGTGTTCTTTGGGAGCTTGGAGAGCTGGAGGAGCCAGGGGACCGTGGGGGCTCATCCTGGCAGTTGTGAAAGGGCCCTGAGCCCAACACCATATTCCTTTCACGGGGACAAGGGGAAGGAATTTATGACTACCATGGAATGCCAGGAGAGCCATCCTGGTGCTGCACTGCAATCCATCTGGCCCTGAAGATCCCCTGAGTGCTGGACACTTCCCCGTGACGATCCCATTGGGTGCACCAGCCCCAACTCGGTGAAATGGAGCTGAGACGCACGAGCTTTTCAGCACCACTTGCTCTGCTGAATGCCGCGATCCCAAAGGATCTTTGCTGGGGGTCCTGCTGCGCTCACCTTCACAGTGCCACTCCTGCAGGGACGCAGAGACAGCAGTCCAGGCACAGAGCTGCAGGGGCATGGCCAGGCTACCCTCACCCCAGCCTGGATGGTCTTCACTGGGAAATCTATGCAGAGCCTGTGGGACCCGGATAGCAGAGCAGCACCCCAGATCCGAGCTGCCCCAGCTCTGGTGCTGCCTTTCTGCTGATGCTGCAGGGGAGATGGTGGGGATGTTCTCCAGTCACCTTCTGGCTCAGAGCCGCTCCTGCCAATCCCCAGCTCAGCGCTGCGCAGCGGGATCGGGGCAGCGCTGCGGGCTGAGCTGCCCCACAGCCCGGGCCCACACGCCCGCCTCCAGCCCGCAGCAGACCCGGGTCCCCACGCGCTCCCGGCTCCCGCCAGGACCGGAACGCAGCACTGCAACACACAGCGCCGATGTGCTGATGCTTGAGGTTTAATGAGAGAAAGAAGAAGAGGACACGAGCTGTGGCCATGCGGCACAGCCCGGCTCAGGCACACGCACAGAGCAGCGCAGTTCTGCACGCCGCCGGCCCTCGGCCACGCGTCTCTACCCATCCCCACGCTTGGTTTCTGCTGCTGCCCTGCCCCTGCACAGCCCCGCAGCTTCACAGAGCTCTAAGCTGCTCGAGCTTCCCATCTCCCCACCCCCACCCCCATCGCCCCTTCTCCCCACCTCCCCATGTCCCCCGCTCCCCTTCTCCCCATGTCCCCACCCCCCCACAAACAGAGATGTTCCCTTCACCTCCGCGCTCCCCGTCCCCTTACAGAGCTGCTGGGATGGGGTCGCGCTCTCTGTGCCCCGATCCCCCTCAGAAACGTCTGGGGCAGGGCAGGGGGGGCAGAGCCAGACCACGGCTGAGCCCCAACCCCACCTCCTGGTGGCCCCAACCCCACTGCCTGCCCTGACGCTTTAGAAGCTCACAGTTGTGGCTGCTCTTCTTCCCCTTAGAGCGGAGTTGGATTTGGTTGCTGCCATTCCTATTGGAGATCTTGATGACCTCAAAGACTTCAAAGGGTGGGATGAGGACTTCCTGCTCTTTCGGGAAGTAGGACAGCAGATTGATGGGGACACCATAGCAGGTCTTGATCACAAAGAAGGTATCCTTGCCAAACTTCTCCGCAGCACCCTTCTTTAGGGAGGAGGAGGTGAACTGGCCGAAGCGCACAGTTTGGCCTTTTTTGGCTGTAAAACGGATGCCCCTGACACCGCGGTAGACGTTGTAACATTTATTGGGATTGGAGTTCCGCAGAGCTTGCAGCGCCAGGGTCAGGACGAAGTGCAGCGTCTTGAAGTCATACGATTTGAGGTAGTGCCGGTGGTTCTTTCCGCCCTGACGTGTGGCTGCGTTGAAATTCTGATACATGGTACCTGCAGCACTGTACGCCAGCACGGCGATGGCCAGCTCCTGTCTCAGCTTCGGGCAGGAATTGGGAGGGCGGCAGAGCTGCTGCCATTTTACAGCCGCGTCCTTCCAAGTGTTGGCATAGTCCTTGTTCTTTTTGATCTCTGAACGGTTCACCTTCTTTATCTCTTCCCACATTCTGTCCTTGCAGCCTTTGTACTGGTCATCAAAGGAGTCAGGGGCCATGTCCATCTCTATCTCCTTGGGGACCTTGGGGTCTCCTTCACGCAGGGCGCTGCTGGAGGCCGACGTGCTGAGCAAGGTGCTGAGCAGCACCCAGCGCAGGGCGAGGAGCTCCATGAGCGGCAGCTGGCTGCGGGGAGCGGCTGCAGGGGCTGCAGGGAGAAGCGGAGCAGATGCACCAGGTTACCTCAGGACCCCCTGCACCCACCCTGACCCCACGGGGAAGCACCCCCAGCCCGCGTCCCCATCCAGGGCCACCGGGCTCTTCCCCACCCTGCTGCAGAGAAGAAGGTTCCCCAGCGCAGCCCCAGCAGCCGCTGTGCTGCGGCATCTGTGCCGGGAGCAGCCCTGGAGCTGCAGCACGCTGTTACCTTTGCTCTGCTTCAGGCAGGACCCACGGCAGCAGGATGCTGCTGCAGGACACCCACAGCTGGCTGCTCTGACCTTATAGAGCAGCCCCAGCCTGCGTGCCTGCGTAACTCATCCGCAAGCACCCCAAACTGCCCAGTTGTGGCCAAGTGGTTGCAACGACTTCCCCCAGGAAATGTCCGTGTTTAGCCATCCCCCTGGCCTTGGTGCACATGTGGTTCCCGGTCCCACAGGCGCTGAGATGAGCCAAAGGGCCAAAAGGCCAAAGGCATATCCCAGACCACAGGGCACTGTGCTGAGCTGTGAGATGGGGAGTTGGCCCTGGGGCTGCTGCTGCTCGGGGATGGGCATCAGTCAGGAACTGCCGAGCAATTGCCTTGGGCAATTTTCTTTGTTTTCTTCCTCTCTTCCTCTCTATCTCTCTCATCAAACCGTCCCTCTCTCAACCGACAAGCTCTTACAACCTTATCTGTATCAGTGCTCTGCCCTATCTCCTGGTGGGGCAACGAGCACACGGCCGAGTGCTGCAGAGCTGCTGCAGGGTTAAAGCACAGCAGTGCTACAGCTGCTGGGTGCTGGTTCCAGATCTGAGCAGAGACTGAGAGAGCAAAGGAATTTCTTTGCACTGCGTTATCACCGTTATTATCGAGCAATGACAGGAATTCATTCAATCAGCAGCTGCATGGAGCTCAGCAGGAGCAGTGCCGGGTTCTGCACCTGGGACGGGGCTCTGAGTTCAGCTCTGGAGAGGGACGTGAAAGATGACAAGAAGGGGTTCTACAGGTACAAAGCAGGAGGAGGCAGGCCAAGGAGAGTGTTCGTCCTCTGATGAAGGGGAACGGGGAGCTGGCGTCCGCAGACATAGAAGAAGCTGAGGTGCTCAGTGGGTGCTTTGCCTCAGTCCTCACGGCTGGGCAGGCTTCCCGTGTCTGCCAGGACCACGACCTCTAGGTGAGGGTGTGGGGAGTGGGTTCTGTCCCACTGTAACAGTGCAACGAGTCCCAGTCCTCCTCACGAAGCTGAATGTGGATAAGTCCATGGGGCCGGATGATATCCACCGCAGGGTTAGGAGAGAGATGGCTGCTGTGGTTGCTGAGCCACCCTCCATCATATTAGAAATGTCACCGCTGTGCAGTGAAGTCCCCGGTGACTGAACAAGGGAAACGTTACTCCCATTTCTGAGAAAGGGAGAAAGGAAGACCTGGGAGCTACAGGTCGGTGAGCCTCAGCTCTGTGCCTGGGAAGATCAAGGAGCAGATCCTCCTAGAAGCTGTGGTAAGGCACACACGAGACAAAGAGGTGATTCGAGACAGCCAGCAAGGCTTCACCAAGGAAGATCCTGCCTGACCAATCTGGTGGCCTTCTGTGATGGAGTGACGGCTTCGGTGGATGGGGAAGGGCGGCGGATGTCATCCACCTGGACTTCTGCAAGGCCTCTGACATGGCCCCTCAGCACATCCTGCTCTCTGGATTGGAGAGGTGTGGATCTGAAGGATGGACCGTTTGATGGATTAGGAATCGGCCGGCTGGACACAGCCAAAGGCTGTGATCCATGGCTCTGTGTCGGGGTGCAGGCCGCTCACAAGCGGTGTCCCTCAGGGCTCGGTCTGGGACCGGTGCTCTTCAGCATCTTCATCAGTGACAGACGATGGCATCGAGTGCAGCCTCAGCAAGTTTGTGATGGCACCAAGCTGAGCGGTGCAGTCGACAGATTGGAGGGAAGGGAAGCCATCCAGGGGGAGCTGGACAGGCTGGAGAAGTGGGGCCACGAGAACCCAGTGAGGTTCAGTAAGGCCAAGTGCAGGGTGCTGCATCGGGTCGGGGCAGTGCCAGGTATTGATACAGACTGGGGGAAGATCTCCTGGAGAGCAGCCCTGCGGAGGAGGACTTGGGGGTCCTGGTGGACGAGAGGCTGGGCCCGAGCCAGCGGTGTGAGCCTGCAGCCCGAAGGCCAACTGTGTGCTGGGCTGCATTCAAAAGGGGTGGCCAGCAGGGACAGGGAGGTGATTGTCCCCCTCTGCTCGGCTCTTGTGAGGCCCCATCTGCAGTGCTGCGTCCAGGCCTGGGGCCCCCAGCACAGGAAGGACGTGGAGCTCTTGGAGCGGGTCCAGAGGAGGGCACTGAGATGGTCAGAGGGCTGGAGCAGCTCTCCTGTGAGGAAAGGCTGAGGGAACTGGGATTGTTTGGCTTGGAGAAGAGAAGGCTGCGGGGAGACCTCATTGTGGCCTTCAGTACTTGGAGGGAGCGGATAAACAGGAGGGGGAACGGCTGTTTGTGAGGGTGGATGGTGATGGGACAAGGGGGAATGGCTTTAAAGTGAGACAGGGCAGGTTTAGGTTGGATATGAGGAGGAAGTTTTTGAGCCAGAGGGTGGTGAGGCAGTGGAACAGGTTGCCCAAGGAGGCTGTGGATGCCCCATCCCTGCAGGCATTCAAGGCCAGGCTGGATGTGGCTCTGGGCAGCCTGGGCTGCTGGTTGGCGACCTGCACACAGCAGGGGGTTGGAACTGGATGAGCACTGTGCTCCTTTGCAACCCAGGCCATGCTCTGACACTAGGATCTCATTAATTCCTCGTTAATGGACATAGTGCCATTGTTTTTGGTCCTGTACCAATAGTTTGTTAATAAAGAGCAAAGGGGGAGATGCTGGGGTTGCAGACAACGTTCAGAATGGAGGCTGAGAATAACATTGACAGGCGTGTAAGAGGACGCAGAGAAGAAAGGCTGTGTGCAGGAGAGCAGAGCAGACGTGGGGCACAACCCCGCGTGGTGACCACCCTGAATGGAGGAGCAGCACGGGAACAGACGCAACGCGTGGCTGTGATGGGGTGGGCAGTCGGCGTGCGGACCTGAGGGAGGCTTGTTGAGTGTTCTATGGACGTGCAGGGGGACGGAGGTGACAGGAGGGAGCTTGGAGGTGTGTATGAGGTCTGTCAGCGTCTGCAGAGACAAGCGTGGATTTGAACACGGATGGATCCCATCTCAGTCCGTGCCTCAACTGCCACAAAGCAGCACTGGCTTTAAGCTAAAAGAGGGGATTCAGCTGAGATGCGAGGCGTCATTCAGCAGAGGGCGGTGAGGTCCTGGCAGGGAGAAGCACGGGTGCCCATCACCGCAGAGCCCAGTGCCACAGAGGTGACGGAAGTATCCAGTGATTTGTCAGGACGGTATCTCTGATGGAAGATTTTATTTGCTGTTGCGGTGGCGGCCGTCCTGCAAGCAGGACATTTCCATTTCCATTTCCTAATTCCGTGCTGTTAACTCATAGTCTGTCTCGTGCCAGCCGGCCGCCTTCCTGTTGTTTCCTGGACGTCTCAGTACCCTTCCTATGGTCCTGCCGTGGTGACTGAGTCCCAGGCTGCTCCTTGCTGCCCGAAGGACAGTTCTTGTTACGCACAGAGCAGCGGGGGCTGCCAGGCCTTCCCGATGCCTCGTCAGGCACTTCCTTGGGCACGCCGTGCCTTGTTCTCTGCTGCCATCCTTCTCTTGAGCAGGATATTCTGGCGCTGCATCTGAGCACACGATGAAACATTACATAGATATATTCCTGCTGGCTAACATGAATTCTGGCTAGCTATACGTGTGTACTGCTGATTATCTTGCAGTCTTTCTTTCTTTCTATAAATTACTCCATTTACCCAATCTCTGTGACGCTAGGTGGCCGTGACATAAAATTCTTACCTGGTTCTTATGTAGAAGCAAGATTCCATTCCCACAGAGGGGACTTTGCCGTCTGGCCTACAAGAGCAGCCCCTGCCCATGGGATTGGCACGGAGTGGGCTTTGAGGGCCCTTCCACTCCAACCAAGAAGTTGTTCTGCAGGTCTGCGCTGCAGCTCCAGGCTGGATGCAGCCCCACGGCTGCTCGGGGGCACTGCTGGGCTGTGTGACCCCGGGATGGGAAGTGATCGGCAGCAGCGGGAAGGGAAACCCTTCCCTGGTCGGAGCCGGAGGGAGCGCGGTGGGGCTGTGGCGGTGCCGGGCCCCACACTCGGGCTCAGAGGGTCTTCCTCCCCACGTAGGACCAGCGCTGCCAAAAGGGCTGTGCACGGCAGTGCCTCCAGCGCTCCTGCACCCACCGCCACAGCCTGGAGCAGCAGTCCTGCAGGCACTGCCCGACCCCGCACAGCCCCGGGGGCACCCGCAGATGGGCCGTGCCCGTGGGACCCCGGCGGGACCCTGTTGTGTTGGTCCTGCCTGGATCCGTGGGGATGGACCTGCCTGGCTCCATCAGGATGCTCTGGTCCAGCTCCCACATCCCAGTACTACGGACATCCATCTGTACACGCAGATGGATCCTGTGGGGCTCCTGTGCTGGAGGATCCTGTGCTGGAGGCTCTTGTGCTGGTGGCTCCTGGGCTGGGGGCTCCTTGGGGGTCCCGGCCGCTCCCTGCCGCTCCAGCAGTGCCCGCAGCAGTTGGCAGCGGTGCTCAACGGCTGCCTGGTTCTCCCGGATGACGCGGATCAGCTCCAGGATGAGCTCCGTGTGGGAGCAGTGGGGCAGTGAAGGCTCCGTGGGGCTCTGCGCTCCATCCCTGGGGGAGCGCTGCTTGCTCGGCCCCAGGGAGTGAAGGGGGCTGGGGGCTGCTGCTGGGCGAGCTGGGGGCTCAGGGCTGGGGCACAGGGCTGGCTCTGCCTCTGCCTCTCGCTCTCGCTCTTGCTCTTGTTCTGGTTCTGGCTCGGCCTCTCCCTCTGCCTTTGCCTCTGGTTCGGACTCTGGCTGTGGCTTTCGGTTGGTCTGAGAGACAAGAGCAGCCAACTCTGCCAGTGCACCGGGCCAGGGCTCTGGGAAGGAGTAGAGGGAAGAAAAGGAAGAGGAAGAAGAAGCAGCCAGGGAGCCCAGGGACACCATGGATGCCAGCGGGGCCCGGGGGAGCTTCGGACTCCTTTCGTCTGGGCTCGTCCTGCAGGAGGAAATGGAGGAGCTGAGTGGAACCGCTGCCCCCATGCCCACAGTTTAGGGCCACGACCCCGGTGGAGCTGGGGTCCCATGGCCCTGACCCCAGGCCTGCAGCACTGGAGGACCAGGTCTGGCCAAGCAGCACTCACCGCAGTTCCCAGGTTGGCGACGCCATCCTCGCTGCTCCGTCCTTCCACCAGGCATCTGCCAAAGCAAGATGTGTGAGCGGCCGGGACCCCCCGCTCAGCCCCACACTGGGGTGCCGACCCCTTGCAGGGTGCTCAGCTCTGGTGTCGGGGCTGCTCACCTCTCCCCTCCTTCGTCTGGGTGCTGGTCTCTCTCCTCTTCTTCCCCAGCCTCCGACAGAACTTCTGTGGGAGCAGCGAGAGGGTGGTCGAGGGGCTGCCCCTGTGCCCCTGTGCCCCACGGCCCCTCATCCATCACCTACCTGCAGCCGCCGGAAGTGCAGCACGACTGAGGCCAGGCTGAGCTGCAGCATCAGCTTCAGCTGCATGGCCAGCCCAAGTGGTCCTGGGGCACTGGGGCTCCCCATGGTCACAGTGATGCTCCTCCCCTGGTGCTCGGGTGATGCTCCGTCGCTTGCGCAGGAGGAATGTGGCCAGCTCTGCTCATGGCACGTGCCAGCTGAGCCCTCCTGCAGGGCCCCCATCTGTGACACACGGGGACCGGCGCTGTCACACAAGAAACCCACCCCGCAGCCCCTCCCTGCCTGCTGGCCCTGGAGCTCCCGGGCTGCTGGAATTGCCCTGCACTGGGGCTTTGCTCCCGCACGGAGAGCAGAGGGCCGTGGCCTCACTGCAGCACCTCCGGGGTGCGGAAAATGGAAGCAAAGAGACAGCAAGCAGACGCTTCTGGTTCGGCCCCTTTCCTGTTTGGCGGCTCCGGTTGCAGGACCCCCGGCGCCTGCCGGGCAGCGACACGCAGCAGTGGGGATGGGGACGGCTCCAGCGGGAACAGCGGTGGGACAGGACAGCGCTGGGATGGGGCACTGCGGGGGGACATCTCCAGGGACGGCAGACGGGAGCGTGGGGCTGCTGCCCTCCCCAACCCTTCTGCTGAGCCCAACCCTTGTGCCGAGCCCATCCCTCCTCCTTCCCGCAGATGAGAAGAGCCCCGAGTGCAGGGGCAGCGCAGGTAGGAGCTCTCCGCCGACCATCAGAAGCGATTGCAGAGCTCGTTGCAGTGCTCACTGCTGGGTGCTCTTTTAGGCCTCTCGCTGCAATCGGGGCTCTTGGCTCCAGCCCTGGAGGGGTCATGGCAGACCCCGCGCTGCTGCCCGGTGGGGGCCGGCGGGTGCCCGCTGCCCTCCCTCCCACCGCAGCCCCTCCCGGGCGCAGAGACGAGCTGTGAGGGGCAGAGCCCGGCGGCAGGCAGCTGCACACGCACGAGGGATGCATCAGGACAGCCTGCGCGGGGACGGAGCTGCTCTGCGTGCTGTGCCGCGCTGCACTGCGCTGTGGCACGGCCTGGGGACAGCAGCAGCATTCCCTTGTCGGTGGGGGACGCTGCGGCTGTGCTCCTGCTGGTCTCTGCAGCGCTTCCCAAACCTGCGGGGCTGCTGTCCTGGTGTCGGGGCAGCTCTGCTGGTGCTCAGCCCGCAGCGTGCGCCCGGCAGCACCCGGCCCTCAGGACAAGCTCTGCTTTCCCCACCTCCTCGGCATTTCAAATTTGGTCACGTTCCATTTTCAGCACTTCTTCGGCTCGGGGACTCAGCCCCAGAACCTCTGCGGGTGGCTCTGCACCTCGAGAGCTGCTGGCACGGGGTGCCCAACATCGGGCGAGGCGTCGGGTCGGCGTCAGCACAGCCCGCAGCCCCTCGCCACCACCCGGCCCGGGGTCTGCGCGGCTCTCGGCTCCAGGACGGGGCCGGTGCTGGGGAGCGCTGCGGGGTGTGGGAGGGGGCAGGGAGCTCTGCACGGAGAGCCGCAGGGATCGAGGCGGTGTGAGGGGGAGAGCCCAGCGGGCGGAGGAGCGGCGCAGAGCGCGGGCGGCGCTGGAGGAAGCCGCCTTCTCCGTAACGCATTAAAAGCCCGATTCATCCTCTCCAGCAGCGCTCGGTGCCGTTTGCGGGGAGGGGCCAGAAGCCCACGCGGTGCCCAGCAAAGGGCCTCCGCTCCGACAGCCGCAGCGCAGCCGGACCCGTCCTCAGCCGCACGGCACTGGGGGCCGCAGGGCTCAGCGCTGCGCAGCGGGATCGGGGCAGCGCTGCGGGCTGAGCTGCCCCACAGCCCGGGCCCACACGCCCGCCTCCAGCCCGCAGCAGACCCGGGTCCCCACGCGCTCCCGGCTCCCGCCAGGACCGGAACGCAGCACTGCAACACACAGCGCCGATGTGCTGACGCTCGAGGTTTAATGAGAGAAAGAAGAAGAGGGCACGAGCTGTGGCCATGCGGCACAGCCCGGCTCAGGCACACGCACAGAGCAGCGCAGTTCTGCACGCCGCCGGCCCTCGGCCACGCGTCTCTACCCATCCCCACGCTTGGTTTCTGCTGCTGCCCTGCCCCTGCACAGCCCCGCAGCTTCACAGAGCTCTAAGCTGCTCGAGCTTCCCATCTCCCCACCCCCACCCCCATCGTCCCTTCTCCCCACCTCCCCATGTCCCCCGCTCCCCTTCTCCCCATGTCCCCACCCCCCCACAAACAGAGATGTTCCCTTCACCTCCGCGCTCCCCGTCCCCTTACAGAGCTGCTGGGATGGGGTCGCGCTCTCTGTGCCCCGATCCCCGTCAGAAACGTCTGGGGCAGGGCAGGGGGGGCAGAGCCAGACCACGGCTGAGCCCCAACCCCACCTCCTGGTGGCCCTGACCCCACTGCCCACCCTTACACTTTAGAAGCTCACAGTTGTGGTTGCTCTTCTTCTCTTTAGAGAGGAGTTGGATTTGGTTGCTGCCATTGCTATTGGAGATCTTGATGACCTCAAAGACTTCAAAGGGTGGGATGAGGATTTCATCCTGATACTTGAAGAAGGAGAACTGCTTGATGGGGACACCATAGCAGGTATTGATCACAAAGAAGGTGTCCTTGCCAAAGCTCTCCGCAACTTCCTTCTTTAGGGAGGAGGAGGTGAACTGGCCGAAGCGCACAGTTTGGCCTTCTTCGGCTGTGAAACGGATGCCCCTGACACCGCGAAAGACGTTGTAACATTTATTGGGATTGGATTTCCGCAGATCCTGCAGCGCCAGGGTCAGGACGAAGTGCAGCGTCTTGAAGTCATACGAGTCGAGGTAGTGCTGGTGGTTCTGTCCGCCCTGACGTGTGGCTGCGTTGAACTTCTGATACATCCCACCTCGAGCAGTGTACGCCAGCACGGCGATGGCCAGCTCTGGTCTCAGCTTCGGGCAGGAATTGGGACAGCCGCAGCGCTCCTGCCATTCTGCAGATGCCTTCTTCCAGGCAGCAGCATAGTCGTTGTTCGTGTCGAACTCTGAAAGGTTCACCTTCTGCAGCTTAGCCCACATAGTGACCTCGCAGCCTTCGTACTGGTCATCAAAGGAGTCAGGGGCCATGTCCATCTCTATCTCCTTGGGGTCCTTGGGGTCTCCTTCGCGCAGGGCGCTGCTGGAGGCCGACGTGCTGAGCAAGGTGCTGAGCAGCACCCAGCGCAGGGCGAGGAGCTCCATGAGCGGCAGCTGGCTGCGGGGAGCGGCTGCAGGGGCTGCAGGGAGAAGCGGAGCAGATGCACCAGGTTACCTCAGGACCCCCTGCACCCGCCCTGACCCCACGGGGAAGCACCCCCAGCCCGCGTCCCCATCCAGGGCCACCGGGCTCTTCCCCACTGCCCTGGAGCTGCAGCACGCTGTTACCTTTGCTCTGCTTCAGGCAGGACCCACGGCAGGATGCTGCTGCAGGACACCCACAGCTGGCTGCCCTGACCTTATAGAGCAGCCCCAGCCTACGTGCCTTGCGTAACTCATCTGCAAGCACCCCAAACCGCCCAGTTGTGGCCAAGTGGTTTTGTGGCTTCCCCCAGGAAATGTCCATGTATAGCCATCCCCTTGGCTGTGGTGCACATGTGGTTCCCGGTCCCACAGGCGCTGAGATGAGCGGCTCTGGCTCTGCAGTCCTCGGTGCAGAGGGGCTCCCAGCAGCTGGTGCTGGACCCGGCGAGCTGGGCTGGGGGATGGAGCTGGTGGACTTCCTAGGAGCTGGTCGGGTGCCGTGTGTTGTGTTTGGGATGAGCGGTGCTTCCAACAGGTAAGGACTGTTCTGCCTGCGGGGAGTCTGGGCTGAAGCAGGAGCTGCGGGGCACAGAGCCGGGCCAGCTGCTCCAAAGGCCAACGGGAGATCCTGGAGCACAGGGCACTGTGCTGAGCTGTGAGATGGGGAGTTGGCCCTGGGGGTGCTGCTGCTCAGGGATGGGCTGGGCCCCCAACAGCAGCTCTTGAGACATTTCTTTCTGCATCACAAACCTTATTTCCTTTATCATCTTTCTTTCTCACCAAACTGTCCCAACCTCAGCTGTCAAGTTCTCACCCTTCTGTCTGCATCAATGCTCTCCCAAACCCACAGCGGGGCAGTGAGCACACGGCCGAGTGCTGCAGAGCTGCTGCAGGGTTAAAGCACAGCAGTGCTACTGCTGCTGGGTGCTGGTTCCAGAGGGCTGAGATCACAGCAGATCTGAGCAGAGGCTGTGAGAGCAAAGGAATTTCTTTGCACTGCACTATCACCACTATTATCATATTATGGCAACCAAGCTCAATCTTCCCTCCTTCAGCTTCAAACCATTTCCCTTGTCCTGCTGTTATCTCCCCTTTCCAAGAGCTGACTCCCCTCCTGTCTGTAGGCTCCCTTTAGGTCCTGGAAGGCTGCAATGATTCACCCCACAGCCTTCTCTTCTCCAGGCTGAACAAGCCCAGCTCCCTCAGCCTGTCTTTGTAGTGGAGGTGCTGCAGCCCTCTGATCATCTCTGTGGCTCCTCTGGACCCTCTCCAACAGCTCCCTGTCCTTCTTGTACTGGGGGCTCCAGACCTGGACGCAGTGCTGCAGATGGGACCTCACAAGATCAGAGCAGAGGAGAACAACAACCACCTCCCTGCCCCTGCTGGCCACCCCTCTGCTGATGGAGCCCAGGATCCCATTTGCTTTCCGAGCTGCAGGAGCACACTGCTGGCTCATGTTCAGCTTTTCATCAATCAGGACCCCAGGTCCTCCTCTGCAGGGCTGCTCTCAAGGACCGCTCCTTCCAGTCTGTATGGATGCCTGGGATTCCTCCGGCCCAAGAGCCAAACCTTGCACTCTGCTGTGTTGAACCTCATTAGATTCTCCCAGGCCCACCTTCCTGTCTGCTGAAGTCCCCCTGGATGGCGTCCCTTCCTTCCACTGTGTCAACCACACCACTCAGCTTGCTGTCCGTGGCTCCATGGGGATGTTTCTGCATGGATCCATAGGGCTGATCCTGCCTGGCTCCATCAGGACGCTCTGGCCCAGCTCCTTTGGGGCGCTGCCATCAGCTTCCTCTTCTATGCACCCATCTATGTCTGTATCCACGTCCTTATCCCTGTTGACATCCATGTCCGATTCCCCTTACAGCAGCTGCCACATCCCAGTCCCAAGGACATCCATCTGAACACGCAGATGGATCCTGGAGATCTCCTGAGCTGGTGGCTCCTGTGCTGGGGGATCCATGGGGGTCCCAGCCACCCCTGCCGCTCCAGCAGTGCCCGCAGCAGTTGGCAGTGGCGCTCAACGGCTGCCTGGTTTTCCTGCATCAGCTCCAGGATGAGCTCCGTGTGGGAGCAGTGGGGCAGTGAAGGCTCCGTGGGGCTCTGCGCTCCATCCCTGGGGGAGCGCTGCTTGCTCGGCCCCAGGGAGTGAAGGGGCTGGGGGCTGCTGCCAGGAGAGCCAGGACCTCAAGCCAGTAGGCTGCACATTACCGAGGGAGCCTGCTACAGAGCACCCTGCCGGCACAGCCCCGGGGTCACCTGCAGATGGGTCATTCCTGTGGGAACTCAGCAGCACCCTGTTGGGTTGGTCCTGTCTGGATCTGCTGGGATGGGCCTGTCTGGATCCACTGGGATGTTTCTGCACGGATCCATAGAGCTGATCCTGCTTGGGTCCATCAGGACGCTCTGGTCCAGATCCTTTGTGGTTCTCCCATTTGCTTACGCTTCTATGCGCCCACCTATGCCCATGTACACATCTGCATCCATGGCCATATCTGTGTGTGTCCGTATCCATGTCATTTCCATGCCCATGTCCCACTCCAGCAGCACTCTCCTCCAGTACCAAGGACATCCATCCATACACGCAGATGGATCCTGGGGGACTCCTGTGCTGGAGGCTCTTGTGCTGTTGTCTCCTGGGCTGGGGGCTCTCTGGGGGTCCCGGCCGCTCCCTGCCGCTCCAGCAGTGCCCGCAGCAGTTGGCAGCGGCGCTCAACGGCTGCCTGGTTCTCCCAGATGACGCAGATCAGCTCCAGGATGAGCTCCGTGTGGGAGCAGTGGGGCAGTGAAGGCTCCGTGGGGCTCTGCGCTCCATCCCTGGGGGAGCGCTGCTTGCTCGGCCCCAGGGAGTGAAGGGGCTGGGGGCTGCTGCTGGGCGAGCTGGGGGCTCAGGGCTGGGGCACAGGGCTGGCTCTGCCTCTGCCTCTTGCTCTCGCTCTTGCTCTTGTTCTGGTTCTGGCTCGGCCTCTCCTTCTGCCTTTGCCTCTGCTTCTGGCTCTGGCTGTGGCTTTCAGTTGGTCTGAGAGACAAGAGCAGCCAACTCTGCCAGTGCACCGGGACAGGGCTCTGGGAAGGAGTAGAGGGAAGAAAAGGAAGAGGAAGAAGAAGCAGCCAGGGAGCCCAGGGACACCATGGATGCCAGCGGGGTCTGGTCGGGGGCAGCTGGCCATCTACAGCCATGTGCGACGCTGCCAGGCCGTTGTCCTGCTGCTACTTCTGTGCGATGCAAAGTAAAATGCAGCGTTCTCTGAATCTGACGCTGGAACAGGTTGCCCAAGGAGGCTGCGGGTGCCCCATCCCTGCAGGCGCTCCAGGCCAGGCTGGATGTGGCTGCGGGCAGCCCGGTCTGCTGGTTGGCGACCTGCACACAGCAGGGGCTGGAACTGGGCGATCCTTCAGCTCCCCTTCAACCCAGGCCGTGCTGCGATCAGAAGCGCTGCCGTGCTGTCACCCTGCGGCAGCCCTGCTCCACGCGGCCGTTCGCTGGCCGAGCCGCAGCCGCGTGCGGAGAGAGCGCCGACCCGCTGCGCGAGCTGCTGAGCGCCGGGCGCTGACAGTTCCGCCCCCGCGTGCGGCACGGCGCCGAGCTGCTCGCCCTGCCGGCCAACCGCCGCGCTGCGCTCCCGGCTCCCGCGTCAGAGCCGCGCTGCCGGCCGGGGGCTGCCTCGCTCTCCCCGCCTCCTCGAGCCTCTCGGGGCTCCTGAGACGCGGCTCGTTGCCGCGGTTCGGACCCTGTCAGAAAAGCCCTTCTCGTCAGCCCTGCCGCCAGCCCGGTCGGCTCGAGGCTGGCCCTCGCTGCGCCCCGCGACTTCCCGAAGGGAGGCTGTGCCGAGGAGGGGTTCGGCCTCTGCTCCCGGGCGGCAAACGGGAGCCGGGGAAACGGCCGCACAAACGGTTGTGCCAGAGGAGGTTTAGGCTGGACACGAGGAAGAACTTTTTCTCTCGGCGGTCGGCACTGCAGTGGCTGCACAGGGAGGTGGGGGAGTCGCCGTCCCTGCAGCGTTCGAGAGGAGCCTGGATGCGGAGCTGCGAGACCTGGCTTGGTGCTGGCGGCAGCAGCGGTGACGGCAGGGCGGCTGGACTGGATGACCTTGCGGGTCCTTTCCGACCCGTGGCTGTGATGCTGTTCTATCAGTATGGGCTTCACAGACGCCACCTCAGAATGCCTGCATAAATACCGGCTTTAGGTGGAATCTTGAAAGGAAAACGGGGAAACAAAAGAGGTGCCGCAGCCCCGCACCAGCAGAGGCCGCTGCGGGTTCGATCTCCCAGGAAGCCAGGAGTTGACGGCGAGGCAGACGTGCAGCTTTCGTGAGGACGGCTGCCGGCCTTCGTCCCGCGACCCCGGGTGCAGCCCACAGACCCTCCCCGCGCTTCAGGCCGCACGCTCAGAGACCTGAGACAGTCTTAAGAACTTCTAAGAATTCTGGCCCATGTACTTGGAATGCAATGAATGCGTACATTAATATGTCTTTAAGTATGCAACCACTGCTTTCTTTGGCTTGCGAGTTAGGAGGAGTTATCCGCTCACACCCAGCACCACAACAGACATCCCTGCTGTACAGCTTCACAGGGGTTCCAGAGTGGATTCCACATGTCAGCTTGTAAGAACTTTCTTAATCTGTGCTCTAAACCTTTTTCATGTCATATTAAGAAAAAGCAGCTGTGACAGAAATCCTGGATACATCATTCACAGCAAAACCAACCTAAAAGCACCGAGCTCTCCACACACGAGGGACACTAAGATGGGGAAGGCTCTGTCTCCCTCCAATTTACAGGAGGGAGAGAAGGCTCCTTTTAAAATATGTATACCTGGCGTGAGACTAAGAAACAACGGTTCAAATGTTGGTCCAACCAGATTATTGTAAATCAGGGAGACGGGGAAGGAAAGGATGGAGACCATTATGACTGAGGGTGATGGGGAAGGGAAGGAGTACGATAGAATAGATTCGCACAGGGTGGGCTATCTCAAACCACTTTCTCAAACCGAGAAGTGGTGCTGCAGGTCTGCGCTGCAGCCCCAGGCTGGATGCAGCCCCACGGCTGCTCGGGGGCACTGCTGGGCTGTGTGACCCCGGGATGGGAAGTGATCGGCAGCAGTGGGAAGGGAAACCCTTCCCTGGTCGGAGCCGGAGGGAGCGCGGTGGGGCTGTGGCGATGCCGGGCCCCACACTCGGGCTCAGAGGGTCTTCCTCCCCACGTAGGACCAGCGCTGCCAAAAGGGCTGTGCACAGCAGTGCCTCCAGCGCTCCTGCACCCACCGCCACAGCCTGGAGCAGCAGTCCTGCAGGCACTGCCCGACCCCGCACAGCCCCGGGGGCACCCGCAGATGGGCCGTGCCCGTGGGACCCCGGCGGGACCCTGTTGGGTTGGTCCTGCCTGGATCCGTGGGTTGGACACGTCTGGATCGGTGGGGATGTTTCTGTAGGACTCCATAGGGCTGATTGTGCCTGGCTCCATCCGGACGCTCTGGTCCAGCTGCCACATCCCAGTACTAAGGACGTCCATCTGTACACGCAGATGGATCCTGTGGGGCTCCTGGGCTGGAGGCTCCTGTGCTGTTGTCTGCTGGGCTGGAGGCTCTTGTGCTGTTGTCTCCTGGGCTGGGGGCTCCATGGGGGTCCCGGCCGCTCCCTGCCGCTCCAGCAGTGCCCGCAGCAGTTGGCAGCGGTGCTCAACGGCTGCCTGGTTCTCCCGGATGACTTGGATCAGCTCCAGGACGAGCTCCGTGTGGGAGCCGTGGGGCGGTGAAGGCTCCGTGGGGCTCTGCGCTCCATCCCTGGGGGAGCTCTGCTTGCTCGGCCCCAGGGAGTGAAGGGGGCTGGGGGCTGCTGCTGGGCGAGCCGGGGGCTCAGGGCTGGGGCACAGGGCTGGCTCTGCCTCTGCCTCTGCATCTGCCTTTGTCTCCGGTTCGGACTCTGGCTGTGGCTTTCGGTTGGTCCGAGGGACAAGAGCAGCCAAATCTGCCAGTGCACCGGGCCAGGGCTCTGGGAAGGAGTAGAGGGAAGAAAAGGAAGAGGAAGAAGCAGCAGCCAGGGAGCCCAGGGACACCATGGATGCCAGCGGGGCTCGGGGGGGCTTCGTACTCCTTTCGTCTGGGCTCGTCCTGCATGAGGAAATGGAGGAGCTGAGTGGACCCTCTGCGCTCCATCCCTGGGGGAGCTCTGCTTGCTCGGCCCCAGGGAGTGAAGGGGGCTGGGGGCTGCTGCTGGGCGAGCTGGGGGCTCAGGGCTGGGGCACAGGGCTGGCTCTGCCTCTGCCTCTCGCTCTCGCTCTTGTTCTGGTTCTGGCTCGGCCTCTCCCTCTGCCTTTGCCTCTGCTTCTGGCTCTGGCTGTGGCTTTCGGTTGGTCTGAGAGACAAGAGCAGCCAACTCTACCAGTGCACCGGGCCAGGGCTCTGGGAAGGAGTAGAGGGAGGAAAAGGAAGAGGAAGAAGCAGCAGCCAGGGAGCCCAGGGACACCATGGATGCCAGCAGGGCTCGGGGGGGCTTCGTACTCCTTTCGTCTGGGCTCGTCCTGCATGAGGAAATGGAGGAGCTGAGTGGACCCACTGCCACTATGCCCACAGTTTAGGGCCACAATCCCAGTGGAGCCTCCTCCCATGGCCCTGACCCCAGGCCCTGCAGCTGTGGGGTGGCAGGTCTGGCCAAGCAGCACTCACCACAATTCCCATGGGATTGGCACCGGGTGGGCTTTGAGGGCCCTTCCCACTCAAACCGAGAAGTGGTGCTGCAGGTCTGCGCTGCAGCCCCAGGCTGGATGCAGCCCCACGGCTGCTCGGGGGCACTGCTGGGCTGTGTGACCCCGGGATGGGAAGTGATCGGCAGCAGCGGGAAGGGAAACCCTTCCCTGGTCGGAGCCGGAGGGAGCGCGGTGGGGCTGTGGTGGTGCCGGGCCCCACACTCGGGCTCAGAGGGTCTTCCTCTGAGCTGCCACATCACAGTAGCAAGGACGTCCATCTGTACACGCAGATGGATCCTGTGGGGCTCCTGTGCTGGAGGCTCTTGTGCTGTTGTCTCCTGGGCTGAGGGCTCCATGGGGGTCCCGGCCGCTCCCTGCCGCTCCAGCAGTGCCCGCAGCAGTTGGCAGCGGTGCTCAACGGCTGCCTGGTTCTCCCGTATGACTCGGATCAGCTCCAGGACGAGCACCGTGTGGGAGCAGTGGGGCAGTGAAGGCTCTGTGGGGCTCTGCGCTCCATCCCTGGGGGAGCTCTGCTTGCTCGGCCCCAGGGAGTGAAGGGGGCTGGGGGCTGCTGCTGGGCGAGCCGGGGGCTCAGGGCTGGGGCACAGGGCTGGCTCTGCCTCTGCCTCTCGCTCTCGCTCTTGCTCTTGTTCTGGTTCTGGCTCGGCCTCTCCCTCTGCCTTTGCCTCTGGTTCGGACTCTGGCTGTGGCTTTCGGTTGGTCTGAGAGACAAGGGCAGCCAACTCTGCCAGTGCACCGGGACAGGGCTCTGGGAAGGAGTAGAGGGAGGAAAAGGAAGAGGAAGAAGCAGCAGCCAGGGAGCCCAGGGACACCATGGATGCCAGCGGGGCTCGGGAGGGCTTCGTACTCCTTTCGTCTGGGCTCGTCCTGCATGAGGAAATGGAGGAGCTGAGTGGACCCTCTGCGCTCCATCCCTGGGGGAGCTCTGCTTGCTCGGCCCCAGGAAGTGAAGGGGGCTGGGGGCTGCTGCTGGGCGAGCCGGGGGCTCAGGGCTGGGGCACAGGGCTGGCTCTGCCACTGCCTCTGCCTCTGCCTTTGAATCCGGTTCGGACTCTGGCTGTGGCTTTGGGTTGGTCTGAGGGACAAGAGCAGTCAAATCTGCCAGTGCACTGGGCCAGGGCTCTGGGAAGGAGTAGAGGGAGGAAAAGGAAGAGGAAGAAGAAGCAGCCAGGGAGCCCAGGGACACCATGGATGCCAGCGGGGCTCGGGAGGGCTTCGTACTCCTTTCGTCTGGGCTCGTCCTAGCAGGAGGAAATGGAGGAGCTGAGTGGACCCTCTGCGCTCCATCCCTGGGGGAGCTCTGCTTGCTCGGCCCCAGGAAGTGAAGGGGGCTGGGGGCTGCTGCTGGGCGAGCCGGGGGCTCAGGGCTGGGGCACAGGGCTGGCTCTGCCTCTGCCTCTGCATCTGCCTTTGTCTCCGGTTCAGGCTCTGGCTGTGGCTTTGCGTTGGTCTGAGAGACAAGAGCCGCCAAGCCACAGCCTGGAGCAGCAGTCCTGCAGGCACTGCCCAACCCCGCACAGCCCCGGGGGCACCCGCAGATGGGCCGTGCCCGTGGGACCCCGGCGGGACCCTGTTGGGTTGGTCCTGCCTGCATCCGTGGGGATGGACACGTCTGGATCCGTGGGGATGTTTCTGCAGGACTCCATAGGGCTGATTGTGCCTGGCTCCATCCAGATGCTGTGGTCCAGCTGCCACATCCCAGTACCAAGGACGTCCATCTGTACACGCAGATGGATCCTGTGGGGCTCCTGGGCTGGAGGCTCTTGTGCTGTTGTCTCCTGGGCTGGGGGCTCCCTGGGGGTCCCGGCCGCTCCCTGCCACTCCAGCAGTGCCCGCAGCAGTTGGCAGCGGCGCTCAGCAGTGTAGGAAATATCCAAATAATTTTCTAGGACAGTATCTCTGATAAAGCAGATTTTATTCTCAATTGCAATGGCGGGCCTCCTGCAAAGCAGGAGAGCCCACAGAAAACAGAGTTACATCTTTTATTCCCTATTCCCCGACGCTTATCTCTTACTCCCCTGGTTCCTCATTGGCTGAGTACTTCAGGTTCACAATCTTCTCGACGCTTCACTAAACATGGAAACACTGGACAAACATAAATTTCTGCTGCATAAGCGTAAATCTGTAGTTAATTAACTTATTCCACATCTGATCGTTATTTTGAGGATATCTGCTTGTCCTCCTTTCTACAAAGATAAGCTTGGCAGAGAGGCAGGGGAGGATCCTGGTGCCTGCCTTCACACCCCAACCTTCTCACGGAGTGAGACAGTCCGGCCTTGTGCAGAGGCCCTGACTTCTTTGATGTTTGCTAAATCTGTCTTTCTTTTGCTGAGAGTTTCTTATCCTAACAGAACAGCTCTACAATATGTTTTCTAATCCTTGGGATCCCTGGCTGCATCTTCTTCTCCTCTCCTTCCCTCTACTCCTTCCCAGAGTCCTGGCCGGCGCACTGGCAGAGTTGGCTGCTCTCGTCCCTCGGACTGCACCAGAGCCACAACCAGAGGCAGAGCCAGCCCTGTGCCCCAGCCCTGAGCCCCCGGCTCGCCCGCAGCAGCCCCCAGCCCCTTCACTCCCTGGGGCCGAGCAAGCAGCGCTCCCCCAGGGATGGAGCGCAGAGCCCCACGGAGCCTTCACTGCCCCACTGCTCCCACACGGAGCTCGTCCTGCAGCTGATCCGCGTCATACGGGAGAACCAGGCAGCCGTTGAGCGCCACTGCCAACTGCTGCGGGCACTGCTGGAGCGGCGGGGGGCAACTGGGACCCCCATGGATCCCCCAGCACAGGAGCCAGCAGCTCCCAGGTGGGAGCATCAGCATGGATGTACATGAATGCTGCTTGGCCAGACCTGTTTCCCCACCTCTGCAGGGTTTGGGGTCAGGGCCATGGGCAAGGGCTCCGCTGGGGTTGTGGCCAACCCATGGGTATGGGAGCAGCGGGTCCGTCATCTCCTGCAGGGCAAGCCTGCAGGAATAGAGCATGAGGCCCACCTGGGCCCCACTGGCATCCATGGGCTCTCCAGTTGCTGCTTCTTCCTCCTCCTCTTCCTCTCCCTACTCCTTCCCGGAGCCCTCTCCTGGCAAACTGGCAGTGTTGGCCACCCTTGTCCCACTGACAGGGGAGCCAGAGCCAGCCCTGAGCCCCCGGCTCTGCCAGCAGCAGCCCCCAGCCCCCTTCACTCCCTGGGGCTGAGCAAACAGAGCCCAACTCAGGGCTGGATCTCAGAGCCCACGGAGCCTTCACCGCCCCACTGCTCCCACACGGAGCTCATCCTGGAGCTGCTCTGCGTCATACGGGAAAACCAGGCAGCTTTTAAGCGCCTCTGCCAACTGCTGCGGGCACTGCTGGAGTGGCAGGGAGCGGCCGGGACCCCCAGGGAGCCCCCAGCCCAGGAGCCACCAGCACAGGACCCACCAGCACGGGAGTCCCCCAGGATCCATCTGCGTGTATGGATGGATGTCCTTGGTACTGGAGGAGAGTGCTGCTGGAGTGGGACATGGACATGGAAATGACATGGATACGGACACACACAGATATGGCCATGGATGCAGATGTGTACATGGGCATAGGTGGGCGCATAGAAGCGTAAGCAAATGGGAGAACCACAAAGGATCTGGACCAGAGCGTCCTGATGGACCCAAGCAGGATCAGCTCTATGGATCCGTGCAGAAACATCCCAGTGGATCCAGACAGGCCCATCCCAGCAGATCCAGACAGGACCAACCCAACAGGGTGCTGCTGAGTTCCCACAGGAATGACCCATCTGCAGGTGACCCCGGGGCTGTGCCGGCAGGGTGCTCTTTAGCAGGCTCCCTCGGTAATGTGCAGCCTACTGGCTTGAGGTCCTGGCTCTCCTGGCAGCAGCCCCCAGCCCCTTCACTCCCTGGGGCCGAGCAAGCAGCGCTCCCCCAGGGATGGAGCGCAGAGCCCCACGGAGCCTTCACTGCCCCACTGCTCCCACATGGAGCTCATCCTGGAGCTGATGCAGGAAAACCAGGCAGCCATTGAGCACCGCTGCCAACTGCTGCGGGCACTGCTGGAGCGGCAGGGGTGGCTGGGACCCCCATGGATCCCCCAGCACAGGAGCCACCAGCTCAGGAGATCTCCAGGATCCATCTGCGTGTACAGATAGATGTTCTTGGGACTGGGATGTGGCAGCTGCTGTAAGGGGAATCAGACATGGATGTCAACAGGGATAAGGACGTGGATACAGACATAGATGGGTGCATAGAAGAGGAAGCTGATGGCAGCGCCCCAAAGGAGCTGGGCCAGAGCGTCCTGATGGAGCCAGGCAGGATCAGCCCTATGGATCCATGCAGAAACATCCCCATGGAGCCACGGACAGCAAGCTGAGTGGTGTGGTTGACACAGTGGAAGGAAGGGATGCCATCCAGGGGGACTTCAGCAGACAGGAAGGTGGGCCTGGGAGAATCTAATGAGGTTCAACACAGCAGAGTGCAAGGTTTGGCTCTTGGGCTGGAGGAATCCCAGGCATCCATACAGACTGGAAGGAGCGGTCCTTGAGAGCAGCCCTGCAGAGGAGGACCTGGGGTCCTGATTGATGGAAAGCTGAACATGAGCCAGCAGTGTGCTCCTGCAGCTCGGAAAGCAAATGGGATCCTGGGCTCCATCAGCAGAGGGGTGGCCAGCAGGGGCAGGGAGGTGGTTGTTGTTCTCCTCTGCTCTGATCTTGTGAGGTCCCATCTGCAGCACTGCGTCCAGGTCTGGAGCCCCCAGTACAAGAAGGACAGGGAGCTGTTGGAGAGGGTCCAGAGGAGCCACAGAGATGATCAGAGGGCTGCAGCACCTCCACTACAAAGACAGGCTGAGGGAGCTGGGCTTGTTCAGCCTGGAGAAGAGAAGGCTGCGGGGTGAATCATTGCAGCCTTCCAGGACCTAAAGGGAGCCTACAGACAGGAGGGGAGTCAGCTCTTGGAAAGGGGCGATTGCAGCAGGACAAGGGAAATGGTTTGAAGCTGAAGGAGGGAAGATTGAGCTTGGTTGCCATAATATGATAATAGTGGTGATAGCGCAGTGCAAAGAAATTCCTTTGCTCTCACAGCCTCTGCTCAGATCTGCTGTGATCTCAGCCCTCTGGAACCAGCACCCAGCAATGAGCACTGCTGTGCTTTAACCCTGCAGCAGCTCTGCAGCACTCGGCCGTGTGCTCACTGCCCCGCTGTGGGTTTGGGAGAGCATTGATGCAGACAGAAGGGTGAGAACTTGACAGCTGAGGTTGGGACAGTTTGGTGAGAAAGAAAGATAATAAAGGAAATAAGGTTTGTGATGCAGAAAGAAACGTCTCGGGAGCTGCTGTTGGGGGCCCAGCCCGTCCCTGAGCAGCAGCACCCCCAGGGCCAACTCCCCATCCCAAAGCGCAGCATAGCTGCCAACGGAATGACCTGGAGAACAGGAGGCAATTTGGAATCAGAAAAAGGGATTAAAACACAATACGTGTCCTAGAAGACTTGTCTCTGTTTTTCTCAGTCAAGACAGAGATGTGATTAGAAAAGATGGGATGGGATGGGGTGGGGTGGGATGGGATGGGGATGGGGATGGGGATGGGGATGGGGATGGGGATGAGGACGGGGATAGGATAAGGTAAGGTCGGATAGGGTAGTGTATTGTACGTTGGGAGGGGGTGGAGTGGAATGGAGTGGATTCGGATAGAGATGGAAGGGAAAAGGGAAGGAGAAGGAGGGGAAGGGAAGGGCAAGTAGAATAGCAGAGTTCAGTTGGGAGAGACCTCCAAGTTCATCTAGTCCCACTGCCTGAGAGCTTTATGGCCAGCCAAAACAGTTTGGATGCAGCGGCATTCCGTCCACAAACAGACATGAGTGTGCCAGCATGTCTGACCAGCTGTGTGCCAGCAACTGAACGCCGGGGGTCACGACTGGAACAGAGGGCTGCAGCCGGGGGTTGCAGGGTCTGGTCGGGGGCAGCTGGCAATCTAGAGCCATGTGCGACGCTGCCAGGCCGTTGTCCTGCTGCTACTTCTGTGCGATGCAAAGTAAAATGCAGCGTTCTCTGAATCTGACGCTGGAACAGGTTGCCCAAGGAGGCTGCGGGTGCCCCATTCCTGCAGGCGCTCCAGGCCAGGCTGGATGTGGCTGCGGGCAGCCCGGTCTGCTGGTTGGCGACCTGCACACAGCAGGGGCTGGAACTGGGCGATCTTTCAGCTCCCCTTCAACCCAGGCCATCCTGTGATGATCAGAAGCGCTGCCGTGCTGTCACCCTGCGGCAGCTCTGCTCCACGCGGCCGTTTGCTCGCTGCCCCACCAGGAGATGGAGAGAGCAGTGATACTGATAAAAGTGTGAGAACTTGTCAGCTGAGAGAGGGACAGCTTGATGAGAGAGATAGGAGGGAAGAGCAGAAGAACAGAAAGGGACGCCCAAGGCAGTTGCTCAGTAGTTCCTGGCTGGGATGCCGTGCAGAGGGATCGAGACAGGCTTGAGCAGTGGGCCAGGTGAACCTCATGAGGTTCAACAGACCCCAGTGCGAGGTCTGCACCTGAGTCCAGGCAGCTCCCGTGACGGCAGCCCGTGGCTGGGACAGGCGCGCTCTTTGCTGGGGAAAGAACTGGCTGAGGGCCGGGCCCAGAGAGCGGCGGGGAACGGAGACACATCCAGCTGGTGGGCAGGCTCAGCGGTGCTCCCAGGGGCTGGCAGTGGGACCTGTCCTGGTTGGTAGCTTTACTCATGGCCTGGCTGAGGGCGCTGAGTGCACTCTCAGTGCTTCTGCGGGTGACGCTGTGATGGGGGGAGCTGTTAATCTGCCTGGGGTAGGAAGGCCTTACAGAGGGATCTGGACAGGCTGAGGCCAACGGGATGAGGTTCAACAAGAGCCGGTGCTGGGTCCTGCACTTTGGCCACAACAAGCCCACGCAGGGCAGCAGGCGTGGGGCAGAGTGGCCGGAAAGGATCTGGGGCTGAGCATGAGCCAGCAGCGTGCCCAGGCGGCCAGGAAGGCCGACGGCATCCTGGCTTGGATCAGAAACAGTGCAGGCAGCAGAGCAGGGAAGCGAGCGTCCCTCTGTACGCAGCTCTGATCAGGCTGCGCGTGGAGGACAGTGCGCAGCTCTGGGCCCCTCGCTGCAAGAAGGACTTTGAGGCCCTGCAGCACGTCCAGAGAAGGTAGCAGAGCCGGTGAGGGGTCTGGAGCACAGGCCTTGTGAGGAGCGGCTGAAGGAGCGCGGACTGTTCAGCCTGGAGAAGAGCAGGCTCAGGGGAGACCTCATTGCTCTCTGTCACTACCTGGAGGGAGCTTGCAGTGAGCTGGGGGTCGGCCTCCTCTCCCGTGCAAGTGGTGATAGGACCAGGGGGAATGGCTTCGAGCTGCTCCAGGGGACGTTCAGGCTGGACGTTAGGGAACAGCAGTGCTGCAAAGGAGAGGTTGGGCACTGGAGCGGGCTGCCCAGGGAGCGATGGAGTCACCGAGCCTGGAGGTGCTCGAGGAGCGGCTGGACGTTGCGCTGAGGGACGTGGTTCGGTGAGAGCTATTGGTGATGGCTGGATGGTTGGACTGGGCGATCGTGCAGCTCTTTGCCAGCCCTGGTGATTCTGCGACGCTGTGTGCTATGAATACAAGCTGGGGGACGGAAGGACTCCGCCTCCTGGTGTTCCCTGTGCTGCTCAGGCGACTGGACTGGGAGGTCTCTGAAGATCCCTTCCCCCCAGCCATTCTGCAGACTTGCCTGGACAAGGGCTGATGTTTCGGCAGCTCTCCTGGCTGGCTCAGAGACACGGAAGCAGAGAAGCCCCTCATCGTGTCAGCGCTGCTCCGCAGCAACAGAACGCCCTGCTGTTCCCAGCTCTGTTCTCCCCAGAGCCCGAGGCACAGCAGCACACACAGCACGATGAGACAACGGCCCGGTGCACGTCCGCACCGTGGGAGCCCCTCTGCACGGAGGGCTGCCGAGCAGAACGGCTTGGAAGGGAGCTCGGAGCCCACTCAGCTGCAGCCCCTACCGCGGGCTGGTTTCCACCCACGAGCTCCAGCTGCCCCAGGGCCCCATCCAAACGTCGGTCGCTCTGCGACTCAGGAGCTGCCTTCCGTAAGCAGCAGGCTGCAATGAGGTGTCCCAGCGCTCCCGGAGCTCTGTCAGCTCGGGGCTGTGCCCACCGCCCTGGGAGCTGTGCCATGCCCGCTGCCCAGTGGGGCACAGCCTTTCCCTTCCTCCCACCTGAGCCTCCCACGATGCAGCTCCGTACCATTCCACTGGAGCCTCTCACTGTCGCCAGACAGCAGAACTCAGCAATGCCATAAGGAGCTGCAGGGCCATGAGGGGCTGCAGGGCCACCACGATCCTCCCCTCTGTCTCCGGTGCCCTGGGCCAAACAACCGCAGGAGCAGAGCTGTGGGCAGCCTGGTCTGCTGGTTGGCGACCCTGCACACAGCGGGGGCTTGGAACTGGGTGATCTTTAAGGTCCCTTTCAAGAAGAGGAGAGAGACCAGCACCCAGACGAAGGAGGGGAGAGGTGAGCAGCCCCGACGCCAGAGCTGAGCACCCTGCAAGGGGTCGGCACCCCAGTGTGGGGCTGAGCGGGGGGTCCCGGCCGCTCACACATCTTGCTTTGGCAGATGCCTGGTGGAAGGACGGAGCAGCGGGGATGCCAATGCCAAGCATTGAAGTACGTTGAGTGCTGCTTGGCCAGACCTGGTCCTCCAGTGCTGAACAGCCTGGGGTCAGGGCCATGGGAGAAGGCTCTGCTGCTGTCGTGGTCAACCCACAGGCATGGGGGAAGCGGGTCCCCTCAACACGTTCCACCTGCGTGTACAGATGGATGTCCTTGCTGCTGGCATGTAGCAGCTCCCAGGTGGGAGCATCAGCATGGACATACATGAGTGCTGCTTGGCCAGACGTGTTCCCCCACCTGTGCAGGGCTTGGGGTCAGGGCCATGGGCAAGGGCTCCGCTGGGGTTGTGCCCAACCCATGGGCTTGGGGAACAGCGGGTCCATCATCTCCTGCAGGGCAAGCCTGCATGAATGGAGGATGAAGCCCACTGGCATCCATGGGCTCTCCAGTTGCTGCTTCTTCCTCCCCCTATTCCTCTCCCTACTCCTTCCCGGAGCCCTCTCCTGCCACACTGGCAGTGTTGGCCACCCTTGTCCCTCTGACTACAGGGGAGCCAGAGCCAGCCCTGAGCCCCTGGCTCTGCCAGCAGCAGCCCCCAGCCCCTTCACTCCCTGGGAGCGAGCAAGCAGAGCCCCACTCAGGGCTGGATCTCAGAGCCCACGGAGCCTTCACCGCCCCACTGCTCCCACACCGAGCTCATCCTGGAGCTGCTCTGCGTCATACGGGAAAACCAGGCAGCTTTTAAGCGCCGCTGCCAACTGATGCGGGCACTGCTGGAGCTGCTGGGGGCAGCTGGGACCCCCATGGAGCCCCCAGCCCAGGAGCCCTCCAGGGTCCATCTGTGTGTTCAGATAGACGTCCTTGGTACTGGCATGTAGCAGCTCCCAGGTGGGAGCATCAGCATGGATGTACATGAGTGCTGCTTGGCCAGACCTGTTCCCCCACCTCTGCAGGGTTTGGGGTCAGGGCCATGGGCAAGGGCTCCGCTGGGGTAGTGGCCAACCCATGGGTATGGGAGCAGCGGGTCCGTCATCTCCTGCAGGGCAAGCCTGGAGGAATGGAGCATGAAGCCCACCTGGGCCCCACTGGCATCCCTGGGCTCCCCAGTTGCTGCTTCTTCCTCCTTTTCTTCCTCTCCCTACTCCTTCCCGGAGCCCTCTCCTGGCAAACTGGCAGTGTTGGCCACCCTTGTCCCACTGACAGGGGAGCCGGAGCCAGCCCTGTGGCCCCAGCTCTGCCGGCAGCAGCCCCCAGCCCCCTTCACTCCCTGGGTCTGAGCAAACAGAGCCCCACTCAGGGCTGGATCTCAGAGCCCCCGGAGCCTTCACCGCCCCACTGCTCCCACACGGAGCTCATCCTGGAGCTGCTCTGCGTCATACGGGAAAACCAGGCAGCTGTTAAGCGCCTCTGCCAACTGCTGCGGGCACTGCTGGAGTGGCTGGGGGCAGCTGGGACCCCCATGGAGCCCCCAGCCCGGGAGACACCAGCTCAGGACTCACTTCAGGGTCAATTTGAACATACAGATGGATGTCCTTGGTACTGGCATGTAGCAGCTCCCAGGTGGGAGCATCAGCATGGACGTACATGAGTGCTGCTTGGCCAGACGTGTTCCCCCACCTGTGCAGGGCTTGGGGTCAGGGCCATGGGCAAGGGCTCCGCTGGGGTTGTGGCCAACCCATGGGCTTGGGGACAGCGGGTCCATCATCTCCTGCAGGGCAAGCCTGGAGGAATGGAGCATGAAGCCCACCTGGGCCCCACTGGCATCCCTGGGCTCCCCAATTGCTGCTTCTTCCTCCTTTTCTTCCTCTCCCTACTCCTTCCCGGAGCCCTCTCCTGGCAAACTGGCAGTGTTGGCCACCCTTGTCCCTCTGACTACAGGGGAGCCAGAGCCAGCCCTGAGCCCCTGGCTCTGCCAGCAGCAGCCCCCAGCCCCTTCACTCCCTGGGACTGAGCAAGCAGAGCCCCACTCAGGGCTGGATCTCAGAGCCCATGGAGCCTTCACCGCCCCACTGCTCCCACACGGAGCTCATCCTGGAGCTGCTCTGCGTCATACGGGAAAACCAGACAGCCGTTGAGCGCCGCTGCCAACTGCTGCGGGCACTGCTGGAGCTGCTGGGGGCAGCTGGGACCCCCATGGAGCCCCCAGCCCAGGAGCCCTCCAGGGTCCATCTGCGTGTTCAGATAGACGTCCTTGGTACTGGCATGTAGCAGCTCCCAGGTGGGAGCATCAGCATGGATGTACATGAGTGCTGCTTGGCCAGACCTGTTTCCCCACCTCTGCAGGGTTTGGTGTTAAGCTGTTAAGCGCCTCTGCCAACTGCTGCGGGCACTGCTGGAGTGGCTGGGGGCAGCTGGGACCCCCATGGAGCCCCCAGCCCGGGAGACACCAGCTCAGGACTCACCTCAGGGTCAATTTGAACATACAGATGGATGTCCTTGGTACTGGGATGTGGCAGCTGGACCAGAGCGTCCGGATGGAGCCAGGCACGATCAGCCCTATGGAGTCCTGCAGAAACATCCCCACGGATCCAGACATGTCCATCCCCACGGATCCAGGCAGGACCAACCCAACAGGGTCCCGCCGGGGTCCCACGGGCACGGCCCATCTGCGGGTGCCCCCGGGGCTGTGCGGGGTCGGGCAGTGCCTGCAGGACTGCTGCTCCAGGCAGCCTCCCCGTGCCAATCTGTTCTATCGCCCTCCTTCCCTTCCCCATCACCCTCAGTCATAATAGTCTCCATCCTTCCCTTCCCCGTCTCCCCGATTTATAATAATCTGGTTGGACCAACGTTTGAACCGCTGTTTCTTGATCTCACGCCAGGTATACATATTTTAAAAGGAGCCTTCTCTCCCTCCTGTAAATTGGAGTGAGACAGAGCCTTCCCCATCTTAGTGTCCCTCGTGTGTGGAGAGCTCGGTGCTTTTAGGTTGGTTTTGCTGTGAATGATGTATCCAGGATTTCTGTCACAGCTGCTTTTTCTTAATATGACATGAAAAAGGTTTAGAGCACAGATTAAGAAAGTTCTTACAAGCTGACATGTGGAATCCACTCTGGAACCCCTGTGAAGCTGTACAGCAGGGATGTCTGTTGTGGTGCTGGGTGTGAGCGGATAACTCCTCCTAACTCGCAAGCCAAAGAAAGCAGTGGTTGCATACTTAAAGACATATTAATGTACGCATTCACTGCACTCCAAGTACATGGGCCAGAATTCTTAGAAGTTCTTAAGACTGTCTCAGGTCTCTGAGCGTGCGGCCTGAAGCGCGGGGAGCGTCTGTGGGCTGCACCCGGGGTCGTGGGACGAAGGCCGGCAGCCGTCCTCACGAAAGCTGCACGTCTGCCTCGCCGTCAACTCCTGGCTTCCTGGGAGATCGAACCCGCAGCAGGGTGCGGGGCTGCGGCACCTCTTTTGTTTCCCCGTTTTCCTTTCAAGATTCCACCTAAAGCCGGTATTTATGCAGGCATTCTGAGGTGGCGTCTGTGAAGCCCATACTGATAGAACAGCATCACAGCCACGGGTCGGAAAGGACCCGCAAGGTCATCCAGTCCAGCCGCCCTGCCGTCACCGCTGCTGCCGCCAGCACCAAGCCAGGTCTCGCAGCTCCGCATCCAGGCTCCTCTCGAACGCTGCAGGGACGGCGACTCCCCCACCTCCCTGTGCAGCCACTGCAGTGCCGACCGCCGAGAGAAAAAGTTCTTCCTCGTGTCCAGCCTAAACCTCCTCTGGCACAACCGTTTGTGCGGCCGTTTCCCCGGCTCCCGTTTGCCGCCCGGGAGCAGAGGCCGAACCCCTCCTCGGCACAGCCTCCCTTCGGGAAGTCGCGGGGCGCAGCGAGGGCCAGCCTCGAGCCGACCGGGCTGGCGGCAGGGCTGACGAGAAGGGCTTTTCTGACAGGGTCCGAACCGCGGCAACGAGCCGCGTCTCAGGAGCCCCGAGAGGCTCGAGGAGGCGGGGAGAGCGAGGCAGCCCCCGGCCGGCAGCGCGGCTCTGACGCTCGTGGGCCGGGCGAGGAGCGCCGGCGGCACCGCCTGCACGCGCCGGGAATGGCGGGGCGCGGCGAGCGCGGGAGCCGGGAGCGCAGCGCGGCGGTTGGCACGGCGGTTGGCACGGCGGTTGGCTGGCACGGCGGTTGGCTGGCACGGCGGTTGGCTGGCACGGTGGTTGGCCGGCACGGCGGTTGGCCGACATGGCGAGCAGGATCGGCACCGTGCCGCACACGAGGGGGCTTAACTATTAGTACCTAACACTTAAGAGCGCACTCGACGCTCTCTCCACACGCGGCTGCAGCCGCGGTCACCACAGGGCGGCGAGCTGCTGCTAAAAGGGCCGCGGAGGCTCAGAGCGCATGTCGGCTCAGGTCCCCGGCTGCGGAGAATTGCCCGGTGCTGCCGCTGCTACAGGAGGGCGGCAGGGACACCGCCTGTGTGCGGCGCGAGCAGCTGGGCGGTCTGCTCAGCGTGGTGGGAGAGCAGTGAGGGGCTGCAGGGCCGCCGTGATCCTCCCCTCCGCCTCCTGTGCTCGGGGCTGTTATCGATAGAATAGCGGACCGAACGTCAAGAAGCCACTTATTAAATTTATTAATTATAACGAACAAAGAGGCAATGCAGCGCTGGGCGACAGGGGACTCTGCGTTCCACCAACTGCCGCAAGGCTCGGATCAGCACGCGGTCCTTTTATGTGGCTCGTCCTTCCGCATTCCTATAGCGGTGCAGTCTGCGCATGCTCCGGTTGTTGCTAGGGCTCTTATTCTGCCTCCTGGCGGCTGCGCGGGCCGAAGCAAGCAGTCTTCCTCCGTACCCCCCCCTTGACGCCTTCTGGTGATTTCCATCCACGTCACTCGCGCTGGCGAATCCCATTGGCCACTGTGCAATCGCTAACCCACCAACCATAACCGTGCAAGTACCCTGCCTGCACAAGGAAACATGGAAACTAACAAGCCACTCGGCAGGGGAGTGGGGGAGTGAACATAAGGGGAGGGAGCAAAGATCAACCATGTTGCTTTGCCCATCAGCCCTGGACAAACATTCCTCCTTTTTGACAGGGGCCAAGCGACCCAAGGGAAAAGAGCACTCCTCACCCATTTTGCCCTCTCGACCCTTCCCCATCTCCACAGCCCTCCTTTGGTTGCGCTCTGGCAGCTCTGTGTCCCTCTGACGCGGTGCTGGAGGCGAAGCTCCCTAAGCTCCCTCCTAGCACTGCAAGCTCTCCTCAGAGCTTTCTCTTCTCAAGCCAGACAATCCCAGTTCCCTCAACCTTTCCTCATAGGAGAGCTGCTCCAGCCACTGATCATCTTAGAGGGCCACTAAGATGGGGAAGGCTCTGTCTCACTCCAATGTACGAGAGGGAGAGAAGGCTCTTTTAATATATGTATACCTGGCATGAGATAAGAAACAACGGTTCAAACGTTGGTCCAGCCAGTTTATTATGCATCAGGGAGACGGGGAAGGGAAGGATGGAGACCATTATGACTGAGGGTGATGGGGAAGGGAAGGAGGGCGATAGAAAAGATGGGAAACGAGTAAGAATTGCGTAAAGTGGGGATAGTCACCACCAGGATCCAGCAGCGTAAGGCTGCACGCCGTCCTGATGGTCCGAGGCAAAAGGGAGAGCAGCACCAGCGTGGCTGGCCTCAGGCAGCAAGCAGGTAGCCGCAGAAAAAGCCGCAGAGCCAGTCCAGGAGGGAGAGGGGCAGGTTGTGAGGCTTCTCATGTCAGAAACCTCTTCTTCATGAGGAATTTGTTGCCAGAAAAACCTAAAACCTCATGGCTGCAGGTGTCTTTTTTATCCCCCTTCTGCCATTGTGGCATTCCTGGGCTTGGGTAAGAGTCATGTGCAGCACCCCCTGAGATGGCCATCTTCCTTGAGAAAAGCCCGCACAAAAGACTGCTTCCTGGACGTTGATTTGCGGCTTATCTCTCTCTCGTTGCCACTGGCCTTGTCCATCTGTGTTCTCCAGACAAAGGATTTCTCAATCCTTGCCCAGGACTTGCTTGGCCTTGTTCATCTGTGTCCCCAGCAAGCTTTGAGACAATGACGTAAAAGAACAATAACTCACAGGGTCTGGAGGGCAAAATGCGTGAGGAAAGCTGAGATCCTGTGGACTGTTTGGCCCAGAGAACAAAAGGCAGAGGGGAGGATCATAGCCCTGCAGGCCCTCGTGTCCCTGCAGCCCTCACAGGGAGCAGAGGAGCAGCTCTGAGCTCTGCTCTCCGTGACCAGCACTGGCCCCAATGGAATGGCTTGCAGATGTCAGGGCAGGGCAGGAGAGGGACAGGAGATGGAGATGGTGCAGGGCCTGGAGCTCCTCTTACAGGGAAAGGCAGAGCACAGCGGGTCCGTTCAGCCCTGAGAAAAGGAGACTCAGAGCGGATCTGATCAATGTTTGTGAATGTCTGAAGTGTGGGAGTCCAAAGCACATGGCCGAGCTCTTGTCAGCGGTCTGTGGGGACAGGATAAGGGGAAACGGCCATAAATTGGGGCATCGGAAGTGTAGCACCAGAATGCAAAGGAACTTCTCCACAGTGAGGATGACGGAGCTCTGGAACAGGCTGCCCAGGGCGGCTGTGGCTTCTCCTTCTCTGGAGATATTCCAGAGCCGCCTGGGCGCCCACTGTGCAGCCTGCTGTCGGGAGCCCGTTTTGCAGGGGGGTTGGACTTGATGAGCTCCAGAGGTCCCTGCCAGCCCCTGCCATTCTGTGGGAAAAAAAAGGTCTGAAAAATAGAGGCTGTGCTCCTTCGGGCAATGTGTTGTGGTGTTGTGTTTTTTGTTGTCGTTATTCCGCATCGTAACATCACATGAAAGCAGTGGAGAATGGTGGACTGGATAATCTTGTAGGTCTCTTCCAACCTTGATGTTTCTGTGATTCTGCGATTCTGCGATTCTGTGAGTGGCCCGAAGGTAAAAAGTTTGGAACATCATCGGCAGAAGAGGTGTCACGGGCTGTGGTGGCCCCGCCGTACCATGAACTACCAGGAAATGAAAAGAAATTTGCCCTGCTCACTGATGGATCGTGTCGTATGGTGGGGAAGCATCGCAGGCGGAAAGCTGCTGTGTGAAGCCCCACACGACGAGTTGCAGAGGCCACTGAAGGGAAAGGAGAATCGAGGCAGTTTGCAGAGGTAAAGGCTGTCCAGCTGGCCTTGGACGTTGCTGAACGGGAGAGGTGGCCAATGCTCCATCTTTACGCTGACATGTTGGGAGGTAGTGCGGATCTGCCTGAGGGTAGGGAGGCCCTTCAGAGGGATCTGGATAAGCTGGATCGCTGGGCTGAGGTGAATGGGATGAGGTTCAACAAGGCCGAGTGCCGGGTCCTGCACTTTGGCCACAACAACCCCATGCAGTGCTGTGGGCTTGGGGATCAGTGGCTGGAAGACTGTAGAGGAAATGGACCTGGGGGTGTTGGTTGATGCTGGGCTGAACGTGAGCCAGCAGTGTGCCCAGGTGGCCAAGAGGGCCAGCGCCATCCTGGCCTGCATTAGAAATGGTGTGGCCAGCAGGAGCAGGGAGGTGATCATCCCCTGTACTCAGCACTGGTGAGGCCGCACCTCGAGTGCTGTGTTCAGTTTTGAGCCCCTCACTGCAGGGAAGATATTGAGGCCCTGGAGCGTGTCCAGAGAAGGGCAATGAAACTGGTGAGGGGTCTGGAGCACAAGTCCTATGAGGAGCGGCTGAGGAAGCTGGGATTGTTCAGTCTAGAGAAGAGGAGGCTCAGGGAAGCCCTCACTGCACTCTACAACTTCCTGAGGGGAGGCTCTTGCTTTGGCAGATGCCTGGTGGAAGGACGGAGCAGCGGGGATGGCGTCGCCAACCTGGGAACTGCGGTGAGTGCTGCTTGGCCAGACCTGGTCCTCCAGTGCTGCAGGGCCTGGGGTCAGGGCCATGGGAGGAGGCTCCACTGGGGTCATGGCCCTAAACTGTGGGCATGGGGGCAGCGAGTCCCCTCAACTCCTCCATCTTCTCCTGCAGGACGAGCCCAGATGAATGAGGCATGAAGCTCATCCAGGCATCCCTGCTGTCCCTGGGCTCTGTAGGCTCTCCAGTTGCTTCTTCCTCCTCCTCTTTCCTCTACTCCTTTCCAGATCCCTCTCCCAGCACACCGGGAATGTTGGTCGCCCTTGTACCTCTGACTACAACCAGAGGCAGAGCCAGCCCTGTGCCCCAGCCCTGAGCCCCCGGCTCGCCCAGCAGCAGCCCCCAGCCCCTTCACTCCCTGGGGCCGAGCAAGCAGCGCTCCCCCAGGGATGGAGTGCAGAGCCCCACAGAGCCTTCACTGCCCCACTGCTCCCACACGGAGCTCATCCTGGAGCTGTTCTGAGTCATACAGCAAAACCAGGCAGCCATTGAGCACCGCTGCCAACTGCTGCGGGCACTGCTGGAGCGGCGGGGGGCAACTGGGACCCCCATGGATCCCCCAGCCCAGGAGCCACCAGCTCAGGAGTCACCTCAGGATCAATTTGAACGTATAGACGGATGCCCTTTGTTCTGGGATGTGGCAGCTGCTGGAGAGGGACATGGACACTGATATGGACATGGGTGAGAACATGGAGGACATGAGCATGGACACAGATGGGCACGTACGCATTGAAGCTCATAGGAGCGCCCCAAAGGAGCTGGACCAGAGCGTCCTGATGGAGCCAGGCAGGTCCATCCCCATGGATCCAGGCAGGACCAACCCAACAGGGTCCCGCCGGGGTCCCACGGGCACGGCCCATCTGCGGGTGCCCCCGGGGCTGTGCGGGGTCGGGCAGTGCCTGCAGGATTGCTGCTCCAGGCTGTGGCGGTGGGTGCAGGAGCGCTGGAGGCACTGCCGTGCACAGCCCTTTTGGCAGCGCTGGTCCTATGTGGGGAGGAAGACCCTCTGAGCCCGAGTGTGGGGCCCGGCACCGCCACAGCCCCACCGCGCTCCCTCCGGCTCAGACCATTAAAGGATTTCCTCCAATCTTATTTCAACCCTGTCTCCCCTCTTTTTGCTACAGGTCACTCCTTCTTGTTCTATCACTACACTCCCGAAAGGGTTCCTGCAGCCTTCTGCTCTCAGACATCCCTACACACACCCATGCATGGACACAAGCACAGCCCCAGGGAAAGGCTCTGTGCTGCCTGGGCAGGAGGTGGGACGCAGGGGATGCACTGCCAGCTTTATTCCCACTGAGTGCAGCTCCTCCCAGTTGGGGCACTGGGCGCTGTGCGCCTCAGCCTGCAGTGCCGTCCTGGGCATGAGCTCCATGGGCACCGTGGGTGGGGTGGGCGTCAGGCAGCATTGCCAATCACCAGCACGCTCATGAGGAAGACCATGAGAAAGAAGACCCACATGAAGAAGCGGTCCATCACCTTGGCCAGCTTCTTCCACTCGGCGGCGTGGCGCTGTGCAGTGCGGTGCCGTCGGAAGACGCCGGCGATGTACCCCACACTGCTGAGCACCGCGTGGTGGTGGCAGAGGCAGCGGCTGTGGGGGCACAGCCCTGGTTCCGCGCCCTCTCCGGGGGGGTCCCTCGGTTCCGTCCCCCCCGTCCCCTCTCTCCGGGGGCGGCCGCAGCTCTCGCCCACCTCGCTGACGCAGAGGGCGCGCGCCAGGTGGTGCAGGATGAGGCGCCGTGCCCAGGGGGGCACCGGACGGGCGCCCGGCCCGCAGTGGTGGATGTTCATGATGAAGATGGTCAGAGCGGTGGAGGCGGTGATCATGGTCATGGTGGCGATGTAGTACTTCCCTATGGGGCAAGAGGGGCGATGAGGGGTGGGGTCTCACCGCCGGGCGCCCCGTGCCCTCCCCTGGGCTCACTGATGAGCGGCACGCTCTCTGAGGGCGGCATGCTCTCCGCCACCAGCAGCTGGAACACGGTGAGAGCCAGCAGCACCGTCACCCCCAGAGACACCTTCTCCCCGGAGTCGGCGGGCAGGTAGAACCCCAGTGGTGCCAGGAAGGAGATCATGATGCAGGGCAGCAGCAGGTTGAAGATGTAGAAGGAGGCGCGGCGGCGGAGCAGCAGCGTGTAGGTGACGTCGGGGTAGGGCTCCGAGCAGCAGCCGTAGGTGACCACGTTGCGCGTGGCCGGCATGCCCAGCACCTCCCACTCCACGTTCTCCACGAAGTCGGTCAGGTCGCCCGTGTCCAGGCGGTTGTGGAGGTCGATCTGGTTCCCGTTGTAGGTCCAGGAGCCGAAGGTGAGGTGGCACTGCTGCCCGTTGAAGGGGAAGTAGGAGACGTCCACCTTGCAGGAGCTCTTGGTGATGGCGGGAGCGTCCCACATGATGCGTCCGTCGGAGCGCAGCACCACGTTGGTCTCCATGGAGCCACCGAAACGCTCATTGGCGCTGGGCAGGGGGGATGGAAGGGGGTGGCCATCGTGACCTCAACCCCGCTGGGGCAAGGGGCTGCGGGCTGGCACCAGTGTGCGCCTCCGTGCCATGTCCCCATGTCACATCTCCGAGCCATGTCCCCACCATGTTCCTATGCCGTGTCCCCATGTCACATCCCCACCATGTCCCCATGCCATGTTCCCACCACGTCCCCATGTCACATCTCCCTGCCATGTCCCCATGCTCCTATGCCACATCTCCATGTCACGTCCCCAACCTGTCCCCATGCCATTTCCCCACCGTGTCTCCATGCCATGTCTCCATGCCACGTCCCCACCATGTCCCCATGCCGCATGCCCCTGCATCCCCATGCTACATCACTGTGCCATGTTCCCTCCTCATCCCCACGCTACATCCCCCTACAACACCCCGTGATGACCCAACCACATCCCTTGTGTTGTCCCCATGGTGTTCCCCCTGCACAGTGACAGCTCCTCACCCTCCTTGCACCAGGACCGCTGGTTTCACCCCACCCTGCACTGCCCCCCTCCATCCCCCCGGTTGGGGTGAGCATGACCCACTTGTTGTAGAGGACAATGTCGGGCCTCCAGACGCACCTGGTTCCGCTCGTCCTGCGGGGGCACAGGGTGGGCAGCAGCCCTGGCAGCGCCCGCGGCTCCATGGGGTGAGCCCAGGGTGGCCATAGGGTGAGAGGGTCTCCGGGGGGTGGTGCTGGGGGTTATGAGTTTGAGCTGGTCTGGGGGATCCAAGCTGGTTTTGAGGAGCTTGGGGTGGGATCTGGGCAGCTTCTCAGGGTTCTGAGCTGGTCTGGGGGGATGTGAGTTGGTTTTCAGAGGTCTGAGCTGGCTGCGGGGGATGCTGGACTGGTTTCAGGAGGTCTGAGCTGATGTGAAGGATTCTGGGGCTGTTTCAGGCACATCCGAGATGGTTTTGAGAGGTTGGGGATATTTAAGGGGCATCCGAGTTGGTTTTTTGGACTTGATGCTGATGTGGAGGCGGATCTGGACTGGTGTTCAGGAGATTGAATTGTTTTGTGGGGAACTGGGCTGGTTTTATGGGGTCTGAACTGGTGCTGAGAGGTCTGAGTTGATGCTGAGGGTTTGGAGCTGGTTTGGGGTGGGATCTGGGCTGATTTTGAGGGGTTTGAACTGTCCAAGGAGGGATCTGTGCTAGTTTCCAGGGGAGCTCTGAGTTGATTTCCAGGGCTTTGGGGGCATCTGGGCTGCTGTGGGGGAGTTGAAGCGTTCTGGGGAGGATGTGAAGAGGTGTTGAGGGGTCGGAGCTGATTTTGAGGGTCCAAGGCAGTCTGGGGCAGCTGGAGGAGGCTGGGTGTGCTGGGGGGCTCAGCGCTCACCATGTCGATGATCTGGGACAGGGTGACCTGCAGGGTGACGTTGAGCGCCCGCTCCGTGTCCTCGGCGGGCCGCAGGGCACTGGAGTAGTTGGCGAAGAGGTCGTGGAACAGCTTGTGGGCGAGCCGGCCCTGTGCAGCCCTGCAGCCTGCGGGACCACGGCAGTGGGGGCACCGGGACCCCCATGGGTGGGAGCCCACCGGGACCCCCATCGCCGGGAGCCACCGCATCCCTGCTCCGGGTCCATCCGTCCCCATCCCAACGACACGCTGTCTCGGGCAGCCCAACCCAGGAATGCATTCCTCTCTCTTATTTCCCTCACTCCCATTATTTCTACTATTCCTATCATCTCCGCTATTCCCACAGTTTCTATTCATCCCATCCTTTCTACTACGCCCACTATTTCTACTAACCCTGTTATTTCCACTCTCCCCATCGTTGTCCTCCACCCAACCCAGCAGAAGGACACATCCCGACCCCAGAATGGAGACAGAGGTTTCTGAGCCTCCAGTCCCAATTTGGAGCCCCTCAGTGCCTGCTGGGATCAGGACAGTGCTGGCGAGGCTGAGCTGCTGTAAATGTTTCTGCCAGCCTCTCCTGCTGTAGCAACACAAGAACATTTAAGTGGGGGCATCCCTGGAGGACAGACAGCGCCGGCGGGCAGTGGAACGCTCCCCATGGCAGTGGGGCCGTCAGGGGTCGGGTGCTGGGGACATCGCCGGCGTCACCTGCACAGCATCTCCCAGGGCTGGGAGGGTTTGGGGCGGCCTTTAAGAGCTCAGGGTGCAGGGTGACCTCAGGGGAGGATGGCGGCGGCCTCGAGGCGGGCACACAGCCCAGGGTGGGCGAGGGATGCTCCAAAGGGCTCTGCTGGGGGTACGGGGGAGGGGATGGCGGTGGACCCGTGAGTGGGGGCCGATCCGTGGGCAGCCGCTGCTCTCAGCAGTCCTGGCTGCTGTCTGCGGGGTCTGTGCCGCCCGTGTGTGCTGCTGCTGAGCCCCCCGGGGGGATTGGTGGTGGGCAGCTGGAGACGTGCCTCCCTAAAAGAGAAGAGCCCGGGGATGGGTCCTCTGCTGCCCACGGTGGTGGTGGTGCTGGAGAGGTGGAGAGAGGTGCTGGTGGTGGATGCGAGTGGTGGAGCAGATGGAGATGACAGATGGAAGTGATGCAGGTGATGGAAGCAATGGGTGGAGGTGGAGGAGGTGACGGAGGTGATGGATGGGATGGATGGAGGTGGATGAGGTGATGGAGGTGGGTGAGGTGGTGATGGATAGAAGCAATGGATGGAGGCTGGTGAGGTGATGGAGGTGATGAAAGCAATGGATGGAGGTGGATGAGGTGATGGATGGAAGCAGTGGGTGGAGGAAATGATGGAGGTTGATGGGATGCTGGAGATGATGCATAGATGGTGCAGGTGCTGGAGGTGATGGAGGCGGAGATGCTGCAGTGATGCGGGTGGCAGTGGGCAGAGCTGGGGGCAGAGTGCAGGACGGGGACGGCTGTTCCTATTTGGCTGCTGAGAACCACGTAGAATAAAGCAGATCCATTGGAAGGGACCTACAGAGACGATGGGGTCCAACAACCTCAGGGCTCGCCAAAGGTCACTGCGTTGCTGGGGGCATCGTCCAAGCGCCTCTCCCCCATCCTGTGGCACCACAGCAGGCGCCCAGCAGACCCCGATCGGTTTTAAGGCCGGAGGTTTTGTTTCCAGGCAGTGAATTATTCATCCCAGGACGGCAGCTGGGCTCCTGGAGAGGCAATTAGGGTAATGGAAGGCAGCGTGACCCGGCTCAGCGTGGGCAGGTGTCACATTCAGCACGGCCCCACTGCCACCGCAACCCTGGTGCTGCAGGATGGGGCAGCCCCAGGGCCCCGTCGGTCCCATTTCAGCACTCTGTGCCCATGGAAAAGCCATGCAGCAGCACTGCGGGTCCTCCCAGCCCTTTGCTGAAGGCCCAAGGCCCCCCAGGCCACCCTGCCACAGTGTGGGTCCCCCCGCTCCTCCCCTGCTCCCAGTTCCAGCCCTGCAGTTTTGTGAAAAAGCAAAGAAAACAGTGGGAAATCTTTTATTTCTATAAACATTTTATTTCTCGTTTTCAGAAGGACAGGAAAATAATCTAATCATGTATTTATAATTTCTCAATAAAAACCTTTACAACCCCCTCGTGCTTAAGGACCATCAGAGCGGGCAGGAGCTGCTGGCAGCACCTTTTCCTTTTTTTCCATCCAAAAATAGTTGGTTTTTTTTTTCAACACAGAAAGACTGCACAGAGCAGGGAGCACCGATGGCAGCTGCTCCCCACGGTGGGGCAGCACGGAGCATCCAGAGCAGCAGCGGTGCAGAATTGGGTCCCCTCAGGGTGCAGAGATGAGGACTGCTGGGTTCCACTGCTGCCCACGGCAGCGTTCAGCAGCCCCGTGGCACAGCCTGAGGCCAGATTTCACAAACATTGATCAGATCCGCTCTGAGTCTCCTTTTCTCAGGGCTGAACGGACCCGCTGTGCTCTGCCTTTCCCTGTAAGAGGAGCTCCAGGCCCTGCACCATCTCCATCTCCTGTCCCTCTCCTGCCCTGCCCTGCCCTGACATCTGCAAGCCATTCCATTGGGGCCAGTGCTGGTCACGGAGAGCAGAGCTCAGAGCTGCTCCTCTGCTCCCTGTGAGGGCTGCAGGGACACGAGGGGCTGCAGGGCCTTGAGGGGCTTCTGGGCTCCTCGTCATAACAGCACAAACAACTTTTTGAGAGGGGTTTCAGTGCACTAAGCAGAAGGCCGCTTCCTCCAGTGCTGCTCTGCCTGCTGGGCTCTTCCCCTCACACGGCCCGTTCACCCCCAGGGAAGGAGGGGGGCTGTCAGCTCCAAAAGGGACCCACAGAGGGTCGTCCCGATGGCAGCCAGCCCCCCCCCACTGTACAGTCCTCCTCCCCTGGGAAGATGGCTGCACACAGCCATCCTCGCCCCCCGCCGCCCAGGGATGGCAGCAGCCCCACGCTCCCGTCTGCCGTCCCTGGAGATGTCCCCCCGCAGTGCCCCATCCCAGCGCTGTCCTGTCCCACCGCTGTTCCCGCTGGAGCCGTCCCCATCCCCACTGCTGCGTGTCGCTGCCCAGCAGGCGCCGGGGGTCCTGCAACCGGAGCCGCCAAACAGGAAAGGGGCCGAACCAGAAGCGTCTGCTTGCTGTCTCTTTGCTTCCATTTTCCGCACCCTGGAGGTGCTGCAGTGAGGCCACGGCCCTCTGCTCTCCGTGCGGGAGCAAAGCCCCAGTGCAGGGCAATTCCAGCAGCCCGGGAGCTCCAGGGCCAGCAGGCAGGGAGGGGCTGCGGGGTGGGTTTATACGAGCCCCGGTGCTCAGCATGGAGGGGCTCTGGTTAATCCAAGGTTCCATCCGGTGCTGCAGGCTGGAGGGCGGGAATGGAACCTGGGACTATTGCATCACAATGAGAGGTGCCCGTGTGTCACAGATGGGGGCCCTGCAGGAGGGCTCAGCTGGCACGTGCCATGAGCAGAGCGGGCCACATTCCTCCTGCGCAAGCGACGGAGCATCACCCGAGCACCAGGGGAGGAGCATCACTGTGACCATGGGGAGCCCCAGCGCCCCAGGACCACTTGGGCTGGCCATGCAGCTGAAGCTGATGCTGCAGCTCAGCCTGGCCTCAGTCGTGCTGCACTTCCGGCGGCTGCAGGTAGGTGATGGATGAGGGGCCGTGGGGCACAGGGGCACAGGGGCAGCCCCTTGACCACCCTCTCGCTGCTCCCACAGAAGTTCTGTCGGAGGCTGGGGAAGAAGAGGAGAGAGACCAGCACCCAGACGAAGGAGGGGAGAGGTGAGCAGCCCCGACGCCAGAGCTGAGCACCCTGCAAGGGGTCGGCACCCCAGTGTGGGGTTGAGCGGGGGGTCCCGGCCGCTCACACATCTTGCTTTGGCAGATGCCTGGTGGAAGGACGGAGCAGCGGGGATGGCGTCGCCAACCTGGGAACTGCGGTGAGTGCTGCTTGGCCAGACCTGGTCCTCCAGTGCTGCAGGGCCTGGGGTCAGGGCCATGGGACCCCAGCTCCACTGGGGTCGTGGCCCTAAACTGTGGGCATTGGGGCAGCGGTTCCACTCAGCTCCTCCATTTCCTCCTGCAGGACGAGCCCAGACGAAAGGAGTCCGAAGCTCCCCCGGGCCCCGCTGGCATCCATGGTGTCCCTGGGCTCCCTGGCTGCTTCTTCTTCCTCTTCCTTTTCTTCCCTCTACTCTTTCCCAGAGCCCTGGCCCGGTGCACTGGCAGAGTTGGCTGCTCTTGTCTCTCAGACCAACCGAAAGCCGCAGCCAGAGCCAGAAGCAGAGGCAAAGGCAGAGGGAGAGGCCGAGCCAGAACCACAACAAGAGCAAGAGCGAGAGCGAGAGGCAGAGGCAGAGCCAGCCCTGTGCCCCAGCCCTGAGCCCCCAGCTCGCCCAGCAGCAGCCCCCAGCCCCCTTCACTCCCTGGGGCCGAGCAAGCAGAGCTCCTCCAGGGATGGAGCGCAGAGCCCCACGGAGCCTTCACTGTCCCACTGCTCCCACACGGAGCTCATCCTGCAGCTGATCCGCGTCATCCGGGAGAACCAGGCAGCCGTTGAGCGCCGCTGCCAACTGCTGCGGGCACTGCTGGAGCGACAGGGAGCGGCCGGGACCCCCATGGAGCCCCCAGCCCAGGTGCCACCAGCACAGGAGCCTCCAGCAAGGGATCCTCCAGCACAGGAGCCCCACAGGATCCATCTGCGTGTACAGATGGATGTCCGTAGTACTGGGATGTGGGAGCTGGACCAGAGCATCCTGATGGAGCCAGGCAGGTCCATCCCCATGGATCCAGGCAGGACCAACACAACAGGGTCCCGCCGGGGTCCCACGGGCACGGCCCATCTGCGGGTGCCCCCGGGGCTGTGCGGGGTCGGGCAGTGCCTGCAGGACTGCTGCTCCAGGCTGTGGTGGTGGGTGCAGGAGCGCTGGAGGCACTGCCGTGCACAGCCCTTTTGGCAGCGCTGGTCCTACGTGGGGAGGAAGACCCTCTGAGCCCGAGTGTGGGGCCCGGCACCGCCACAGCCCCACCGCGCTCCCTCCGGCTCCGACCAGGGAAGGATTTCCCTTCCCGCTGCTGCCGATCACTTCCCATCCCGGGGTCACACAGCCCAGCAGTGCCCCCGAGCAGCCGTGGGGCTGCATCCAGCCTGGAGCTGCAGCGCAGACGTGCAGAACAACTTCTTGGTTGGAGTGGAAGGGCCCTCAAAGCCCACTCCGTGCCAATCCCATGGGCAGGGGCTGCTCTTGTAGGCCAGACGGCAAAGTCCCCTCTGTGGGAATGGAATCTTGCTTCTACATAAGAACCAGGTAAGAATTTTATGTCACGGCCACCTAGCGTCACAGAGATTGGGTAAATGGAGTAATTTATAGAAAGAAAGAAAGACTGCAAGATAATCAGCAGTACACACGTATAGCTAGCCAGAATTCATGTTAGCCAGCAGGAATATATCTATGTAATGTTTCATCGTGTGCTCAGATGCAGCGCCAGAATATCCTGCTCAAGAGAAGGATGGCAGCAGAGAACAAGGCACGGCGTGCCCAAGGAAGTGCCTGACGAGGCATCGGGAAGGCCTGGCAGCCCCCGCTGCTCTGTGCGTAACAAGAACCGTCCTTCGGGCAGCAAGGAGCAGCCTGGGACTCAGTCACCACGGCAGGACCATAGGAAGGGTACTGAGACGTCCAGGAAACAACAGGAAGGCGGCCGGCTGGCACGAGACAGACTATGAGTTAACAGCACGGAATTAGGAAATGGAAATGGAAATGTCCTGCTTGCAGGACGGCCGCCACCGCAACAGCAAATAAAATCTTCCATCAGAGATACCGTCCTGACAAATCACTGGATACTTCCGTCACCTCTGTGGCACTGGGCTCTGCGGTGATGGGCACCCGTGCTTCTCCCTGCCAGGACCTCACCGCCCTCTGCTGAATGACGCCTCGCATCTCAGCTGAATCCCCTCTTTTAGCTTAAAGCCAGTGCTGCTTTGTGGCAGTTGAGGCACGGACTGAGATGGGATCCATCCGTGTTCAAATCCACGCTCTTCTCTGCAGACGCTGACAGACCTCATACACACCTCCAAGCTCCCTCCTGTCACCTCCGTCCCCCTGCATGTCCATAGAACACTCAACAAGCCTCCCTCAGGTCCGCACGCCGACTGCCCACCCCATCACAGCCACGCGTTGCGTCTGTTCCCGTGCTGCTCCTCCATTCAGGGTGGTCACCACGCGGGGTTGTGCCCCACGTCTGCTCTGCTCTCCTGCACACAGCCTTTCTTCTCTGCGTCCTCTTACACGCCTGTCAATGTTATTCTCAGCCTCCATTCTGAACGTTGTCTGCAACCCCAGCATCTCCCCCTTTGCTCTTTATTAACAAACTATTGGTACAGGACCAAAAACAATGGCACTATGTCCATTAACGAGGAATTAATGAGATCCTAGTGTCATAGCATGGCCTGGGTTGCAAAGGAGCACAATGCTCACCCAGTTCCAACCCCCTGCTGTGTGCAGGTCACCAACCAGCAGCCCAGGCTGCCCAGAGCCACATCCAGCCTGGCCTTGGATGCCTGCAGGGATGGGGCATCCACAGCCTCCTTGGGCAACCTGTTCCACTGCCTCACCACCCTCTGGCTCAAAAACTTCCTCCTCATATCCAACCTAAACCTCCGCTGTCTCACTTTAAAGCCATTCCCCCTGGTCCCATCACCATCCACCTCACAAACAGCCGTTCCCCTCCTGTTTATCCGCTCCCTTCAAGCACTGAAGGCCACAATGAGGTCTCCCCGCAGCCTTCTCTTCTCCAAGCCAAACAAGCCCAGTTCCCTCAGCCTTTCCTCACAGGAGAGCTGCTCCAGCCTTCTGACATCTCAGTGCCCTCCTCTGGACCCGCTCCAAGAGCTCCACGTCCTTCCTGTGCTGGGGGCCCCAGGCCTGGACGCAGCACTGCAGATGGGGCCTCACAAGAGCCGAGCAGAGGGGGACAATCACCTCCCTGTCCCTGCTGGCCACCCCTTTTGAATGCAGCCCAGCACACAGTTGGCCTTCGGGCTGCAGGCTCACACCGCTGGCTCGGGCCCAGCCTCTCGTCCACCAGGACCCCCAAGTCCTCCTCCGCAGGGCTGCTCTCCAGGAGATCTTCCCCCAGTCTGTATCAATACCTGGCACTGCCCCGACCCGATGCAGCACCCTGCACTTGGCCTTACTGAACCTCACTGGGTTCTCGTGGCCCCACTTCTCCAGCCTGTCCAGCTCCCCCTGGATGGCTTCCCTTCCCTCCAATCTGTCGACTGCACCGCTCAGCTTGGTGCCATCACAAACTTGCTGAGGCTGCACTCGATGCCATCGTCTGTCACTGATGAAGATGCTGAAGAGCACCGGTCCCAGACCGAGCCCTGAGGGACTCGGCTTGTGAGCGGCCTGCACCCCGACACAGAGCCATGGATCACAGCCTTTGGCTGCGTCCAGCCGGCCGATTCCTAATCCATCAAACGGTCCATCCTTCAGATCCACACCTCTCCAATCCAGAGAGCAGGATGTGCTGAGGGGCCATGTCAGAGGCCTTGCAGAAGTCCAGGTGGATGACATCCGCCGCCCTTCCCCATCCACCGAAGCCGTCACTCCATCACAGAAGGCCACCAGATTGGTCAGGCAGGATCTTCCTTGGTGAAGCCTTGCTGGCTGTCTCGAATCACCTCTTTGTCTCGTGTGTGCCTTACCACAGCTTCTAGGAGGATCTGCTCCTTGATCTTCCCAGGCACAGAGCTGAGGCTCACCGACCTGTAGCTCCCAGGTCTTCCTTTCTCCCTTTCTCAGAAATGGGAGTAACGTTTCCCTTGTTCAGTCACCGGGGACTTCACTGCACAGCGGTGACATTTCTAATATGATGGAGGGTGGCTCAGCAACCACAGCAGCCATCTCTCTCCTAACCCTGCGGTGGATATCATCCGGCCCCATGGACTTATCCACATTCAGCTTCGTGAGGAGGACTGGGACTCGTTGCACTGTTACAGTGGGACAGAACCCACTCCCCACACCCTCACCTAGAGGTCGTGGTCCTGGCAGACACGGGAAGCCTGCCCAGCCGTGAGGACTGAGGCAAAGCACCCACTGAGCACCTCAGCTTCTTCTATGTCTGCGGACGCCAGCTCCCCGTTCCCCTTCATCAGAGGACGAACACTCTCCTTGGCCTGCCTCCTCCTGCTTTGTACCTGTAGAACCCCTTCTTGTCATCTTTCACGTCCCTCTCCAGAGCTGAACTCAGAGCCCCGTCCCAGGTGCAGAACCCGGCACTGCTCCTGCTGAGCTCCATGCAGCTGCTGATTGAATGAATTCCTGTCATTGCTCGATAATAACGGTGATAACGCAGTGCAAAGAAATTCCTTTGCTCTCTCAGTCTCTGCTCAGATCTGGAACCAGCACCCAGCAGCTGTAGCACTGCTGTGCTTTAACCCTGCAGCAGCTCTGCAGCACTCGGCCGTTTGCTCGTTGCCCCACCAGGAGATAGGGCAGAGCACTGATACAGATAAGGTTGTAAGAGCTTGTCGGTTGAGAGAGGGACGGTTTGATGAGAGAGATAGAGAGGAAGAGAGGAAGAAAACAAAGAAAACTGCCCAAGGCAATTGCTCGGCAGTTCCTGACTGATGCCCATCCCCGAGCAGCAGCACCCCCAGGGCCAACTCCCCATCTCACAGCTCAGCTCAGTGCCCTGTGGTCTGGGATATGCCTTTGGCCTTTTGGCCCTTTGGCTCATCTCAGCGCCTGTGGGACCGGGAACCACATGTGCACCACGGCCAGGGGGATGGCTAAACACGGACATTTCCTGGGGGAAGTCGTTGCAACCACTTGGCCACAACTGGGCAGTTTGGGGTGCTTGTGGATGAGTTACACAGGGCACGCAGGCTGGGGCTGCTCTATAAGGTCAGAGCAGCCAGCTGTGGGTGTCCTGCAGCAGCATCCTGCCGCCGTGGGTCCTGCCTGAAGCAGAGCAAAGGTAACAGCGTGCTGCAGCTCCAGGGCTGCTCCCGGCACAGACGCCGCAGCACAGCGGCTGCTGGGGCTGCGCTGGGGAACCTTCTTCTCTGCAGCAGGGTGGGGAAGAGCCCGGTGGCCCTGGATGGGGACGCGGGCTGGGGGTGCTTCCCCGTGGGGTCAGGGCGGGTGCAGGGGGTCCTGAGGTAACCCCGGTGCATCTGCTCCGCTTCTCCCTGCAGCCCCTGCAGCCGCTCCCCGCAGCCAGCTGCCGCTCATGGAGCTCCTCGCCCTGCGCTGGGTGCTGCTCAGCACCTTGCTCAGCACGTCGGCCTCCAGCAGCGCCCTGTGCGAAGGAGACCTCGTCTCCATCACGGTGCCGATGGACATGGCCCCTGACTCCTTTGATGACCAATACCTGGGCTGCGAGACCAAAATGTGGGAAGAGATAGAGAAGGTGAACCTTACGGAGATGGAAAAGAACAAGGACTATGCCAACACCTGGAAGAAGGCATCTGCAGAATGGCAGAAGCGCTGCGGCAGTCCCACTCAATGCCCGAAGCTGAGACCAGAGCTGGCCATTGCTGTGCTGGCGTACAGTGCTGCAGGTGGGATGTATAGGAAGTTCAACGCAGCCACACGTCAGGGCGGACAGAACCACCAGCACTACCTCGACTCGTATGACTTCAAGACGCTGCACTTCGTCCTGACCCTGGCACTGCAGGATCTGCGGAAATCCGATCCCAATAAATGTTACAACGTCTTTCGCGGTGTCAAGGGCATCCGTTTCACAGCTGAAGAAGGCCAAACTGTGCGCTTCGGCCAGTTCACCTCCGCCTCCCTAAAGAAGGAAGTTGCGGAGAAGTTTGGCAAGGACACCTTCTTTGTGATCAATACCTGCCATGGTGCCCCAATCAAGCAGCTCTCCTTCTTCAAGTATCAGGATGAAATCCTCATCCCACCCTTTGAAGTCTTTGAGGTCATCAAGATCTCCAATAGCAATGACAGCAACCAAATCCAACTCCTCTCTAAAGAGAAGAAGAGCAACCACAACTGTGAGCTTCTAAAGCGTCAGGGCAGGCAGTGCCGTTGGGGCCACCAGGAGGTGGGGTTGGGGCTCAGCCGTGGTCTGGCTCTGCCCCCCCTGCCCTGCCCCAGACGTTTCTGACGGGGATCGGGGCACAGAGGGCGCGACCCCATCCCAGCAGCTCTGTAAGGGGACGGGGAGCGCGGAGGTGAAGGGAACATCTCTGTTTGTGGGGGGGTGGGGACATGGGGAGAAGGGGAGCGGGGGACATGGGGAGGTGGGGAGAAGGGGCGATGGGGGTGGGGGTGGGGAGATGGGAAGCTCGAGCAGCTTAGAGCTCTGTGAAGCTGCGGGGCTGTGCAGGGGCAGGGCAGCAGCAGAAACCAAGCGTGGGGATGGGTAGAGACGCGTGGCCGAGGGCCGGCGGCGTGCAGAACTGCGCTGCTCTGTGCGTGTGCCTGAGCCGGGCTGTGCCGCATGGCCACAGCTCGTGCCCTCTTCTTCTTTCTCTCATTAAACCTCGAGCGTCAGCACATCGGCGCTGTGTGTTGCAGTGCTGCGTTCCGGTCCTGGCGGGAGCCGGGAGCGCGTGGGGACCCGGGTCTGCTGCGGGCTGGAGGCGGGCGTGTGGGCCCGGGCTGTGGGGCAGCTCAGCCCGCAGCGCTGCCCCGATCCCGCTGCGCAGCGCTGAGCCCTGCGGCCCCCAGTGCCGTGCGGCTGAGGACGGGTCCGGCTGCGCTGCGGCTGTCGGAGCGGAGGCCCTTTGCTGGGCACCGCGTGGGCTTCTGGCCCCTCCCCGCAAACGGCACCGAGCGCTGCTGGAGAGGATGAATCGGGCTTTTAATGCGTTACGGAGAAGGCGGCTTCCTCCAGCGCCGCCCGCGCTCTGCGCCGCTCCTCCGCCCGCTGGGCTCTCCCCCTCACACCGCCTCGATCCCTGCGGCTCTCCGTGCAGAGCTCCCCGCCCCCTCCCACACCCCGCAGCGCTCCCCAGCACCGGCCCCGTCCTGGAGCCGAGAGCCGCGCAGACCCCGGGCCGGGTGGTGGCGAGGGGCTGCGGGCTGTGCTGACGCCGACCCGACGCCTCGCCCGATGTTGGGCACCCCGTGCCAGCAGCTCTCGAGGTGCAGAGCCACCCGCAGAGGTTCTGGGGCTGAGTCCCCGAGCCGAAGAAGTGCTGAAAATGGAACGTGACCAAATTTGAAATGCCGAGGAGGTGGGGAAAGCAGAGCTTGTCCTGAGGGCCGGGTGCTGCCGGGCGCACGCTGCGGGCTGAGCACCAGCAGAGCTGCTCCGGCACCAGGACAGCAGCCCCGCAGGTTTGGGAAGCGCTGCAGAGACCAGCAGGAGCACAGCCGCAGCGTCCCCCACCGACAAGGGAATGCTGCTGCTGTCCCCAGGCCGTGCCACAGCGCAGTGCAGCGCGGCACAGCACGCAGAGCAGCTCCGTCCCCGCGCAGGCTGTCCTGATGCATCCCTCGTGCGTGTGCCTGCCGCCGGGCTCTGCCCCTCACAGCTCGTCTCTGCGCCCGGGAGGGGCTGCGGTGGGAGGGAGGGCAGCGGGCACCCGCCGGCCCCCACCGGGCAGCAGCGCGGGGTCTGCCATGACCCCTCCAGGGCTGGAGCCAAGAGCCCCGATTGCAGCGAGAGGCCTAAATGAGCACCCAGCAATGAGCACTGCTGTGCTTTAACCCTGCAGCAGCTCTGCAGCACTCGGCCGTTTGCTCACTGCCCCGCTGTGGGTTTGGGGAGAGCATTGAAGCAGACAGAAGGGTGAGAACTTGACAGCTGAGGTTGGGACAGTTTGGTGAGAAAGAAAGATGATAAAGGAAATAAGGTTGTGATGCAGAAAGAAACGTCTCAGGAGCTGCTGTTGGGGGCCCAGCCCGTCCCTGAGCAGCAGCACCCCCAGGGCCAACTCCCCATCCCAAAGCGCAGCATAGCTGCCAACGGAATGACCTGGAGGACAGGAGGCAATTTGGAATCAGAAAAAGGGATTAAAACACAATACGTGTCCTAGAAGACTTGTCTCTGTTTTTCTCAGTCAAGACAGAGATGTGATTAGAAAAGATGGGATGGGATGGGATGGGATGGGATGGGATGGGATGGGATGGGATGGGATGGGATGGGATGGGATGGGGATGGGGATGGGGATGGGGATGAGGACGGGGATAGGATAAGGTAAGGTCGGATAGGGTAGTGTATTGTACGTTGGGAGGGGGTGGAGTGGAATGGAGTGGATTCGGATAGAGATGGAAGGGAAAAGGGAAGGAGAAGGAGGGGAAGGGAAGGGCAAGTAGAATAGCATAGTTCAGTTGGGAGAGACCTACAAGTTCATCTAGTCCCACTGCCTGAGAGCTTTATGGCCAGCCAAAACAGTTTGGATGCAGCGGCATTCCGTCCACAAACAGACATGAGTGTGCCAGCATGTCTGACCAGCTGTGTGCCAGCAACTGAACGCCTGGGGTCACGACTGGAACAGAGGGCTGCAGCCGGGGGTTGCAGGGTCTGGTCGGGGGCAGCTGGCAATCTAGAGCCATGTGCGACGCTGCCAGGCCGTTGTCCTGCTGCTACTTCTGTGCGATGCAAAGTAAAATGCAGCGTTCTCTGAATCTGACGCTGGAACAGGTTGCCCAAGGAGGCTGCGGGTGCCCCATTCCTGCAGGCGCTCCAGGCCAGGCTGGATGTGGCTGCGGGCAGCCCGGTCTGCTGGTTGGCGACCTGCACACAGCAGGGGCTGGAACTGGGCGATCTTTCAGCTCCCCTTCAACCCAGGCCATCCTGTGATGATCAGAAGCGCTGCCGTGCTGTCACCCTGCGGCAGCTCTGCTCCACGCGGCCGTTTGCTCGCTGCCCCACCAGGAGATGGAGAGAGCAGTGATACTGATAAAAGTGTGAGAACTTGTCAGCTGAGAGAGGGACAGCTTGATGAGAGAGATAGGAGGGAAGAGCAGAAGAACAGAAAGGGACGCCCAAGGCAGTTGCTCAGTAGTTCCTGGCTGGGATGCCGTGCAGAGGGATCGAGACAGGCTTGAGCAGTGGGCCAGGTGAACCTCATGAGGTTCAACAGACCCCAGTGCGAGGTCTGCACCTGAGTCCAGGCAGCTCCCGTGACGGCAGCCCGTGGCTGGGACAGGCGCGCTCTTTGCTGGGGAAAGAACTGGCTGAGGGCCGGGCCCAGAGAGCGGCGGGGAACGGAGACACATCCAGCTGGTGGGCAGGCTCAGCGGTGCTCCCAGGGGCTGGCAGTGGGACCTGTCCTGGTTGGTAGCTTTACTCATGGCCTGGCTGAGGGCGCTGAGTGCACTCTCAGTGCTTCTGCGGGTGACGCTGTGATGGGGGGAGCTGTTAATCTGCCTGGGGTAGGAAGGCCTTACAGAGGGATCTGGACAGGCTGAGGCCAACGGGATGAGGTTCAACAAGAGCCGGTGCTGGGTCCTGCACTTTGGCCACAACAAGCCCACGCAGGGCAGCAGGCGTGGGGCAGAGTGGCCGGAAAGGATCTGGGGCTGAGCATGAGCCAGCAGCGTGCCCAGGCGGCCAGGAAGGCCGACGGCATCCTGGCTTGGATCAGAAACAGTGCAGGCAGCAGAGCAGGGAAGCGAGCGTCCCTCTGTACGCAGCTCTGATCAGGCTGCGCGTGGAGGACAGTGCGCAGCTCTGGGCCCCTCGCTGCAAGAAGGACTTTGAGGCCCTGCAGCACGTCCAGAGAAGGTAGCAGAGCCGGTGAGGGGTCTGGAGCACAGGCCTTGTGAGGAGCGGCTGAAGGAGCGCGGACTGTTCAGCCTGGAGAAGAGCAGGCTCAGGGGAGACCTCATTGCTCTCTGTCACTACCTGGAGGGAGCTTGCAGTGAGCTGGGGGTCGGCCTCCTCTCCCGTGCAAGTGGTGATAGGACCAGGGGGAATGGCTTCGAGCTGCTCCAGGGGACGTTCAGGCTGGACGTTAGGGAACAGCAGTGCTGCAAAGGAGAGGTTGGGCACTGGAGCGGGCTGCCCAGGGAGCGATGGAGTCACCGAGCCTGGAGGTGCTCGAGGAGCGGCTGGACGTTGCGCTGAGGGACGTGGTTCGGTGAGAGCTATTGGTGATGGCTGGATGGTTGGACTGGGCGATCGTGCAGCTCTTTGCCAGCCCTGGTGATTCTGCGACGCTGTGTGCTATGAATACAAGCTGGGGGACGGAAGGACTCCGCCTCCTGGTGTTCCCTGTGCTGCTCAGGCGACTGGACTGGGAGGTCTCTGAAGATCCCTTCCCCCCAGCCATTCTGCAGACTTGCCTGGACAAGGGCTGATGTTTCGGCAGCTCTCCTGGCTGGCTCAGAGACACGGAAGCAGAGAAGCCCCTCATCGTGTCAGCGCTGCTCCGCAGCAACAGAACGCCCTGCTGTTCCCAGCTCTGTTCTCCCCAGAGCCCGAGGCACAGCAGCACACACAGCACGATGAGACAACGGCCCGGTGCACGTCCGCACCGTGGGAGCCCCTCTGCACGGAGGGCTGCCGAGCAGAACGGCTTGGAAGGGAGCTCGGAGCCCACTCAGCTGCAGCCCCTACCGCGGGCTGGTTTCCGCCCACGAGCTCCAGCTGCCCCAGGGCCCCATCCAAACGTCGGTCGCTCTGCGACTCAGGAGCTGCCTTCCGTAAGCAGCAGGCTGCAATGAGGTGTCCCAGCGCTCCCGGAGCTCTGTCAGCTCGGGGCTGTGCCCACCGCCCTGGGAGCTGTGCCATGCCCGCTGCCCAGTGGGGCACAGCCTTTCCCTTGCTCCCACCTGAGCCTCCCACGATGCAGCTCCGTACCATTCCACTGGAGCCTCTCACTGTCGCCAGACAGCAGAACTCAGCAATGCCATAAGGAGCTGCAGGGCCATGAGGGGCTGCAGGGCCACCACGATCCTCCCCTCTGTCTCCGGTGCCCTGGGCCAAACAACCGCAGGAGCAGAGCTGTGGGCAGCCTGGTCTGCTGGTTGGCGACCCTGCACACAGCGGGGGCTTGGAACTGGGTGATCTTTAAGGTCCCTTTCAAGAAGAGGAGAGAGACCAGCACCCAGACGAAGGAGGGGAGAGGTGAGCAGCCCCGACGCCAGAGCTGAGCACCCTGCAAGGGGTCGGCACCCCAGTGTGGGGCTGAGCGGGGGGTCCCGGCCGCTCACACATCTTGCTTTGGCAGATGCCTGGTGGAAGGACGGAGCAGCGGGGATGCCAATGCCAAGCATTGAAGTACGTTGAGTGCTGCTTGGCCAGACCTGGTCCTCCAGTGCTGAACAGCCTGGGGTCAGGGCCATGGGAGAAGGCTCTGCTGCTGTCGTGGTCAACCCACAGGCATGGGGGAAGCGGGTCCCCTCAACACGTTCCACCTGCGTGTACAGATGGATGTCCTTGCTGCTGGCATGTAGCAGCTCCCAGGTGGGAGCATCAGCATGGACATACATGAGTGCTGCTTGGCCAGACGTGTTCCCCCACCTGTGCAGGGCTTGGGGTCAGGGCCATGGGCAAGGGCTCCGCTGGGGTTGTGCCCAACCCATGGGCTTGGGGAACAGCGGGTCCATCATCTCCTGCAGGGCAAGCCTGCATGAATGGAGGATGAAGCCCACCTGGGCCCCACTGGCATCCCTGGGCTCCTCAATTGCTGCTTCTTCCTCCTCCTCTTCCTCCCCCTATTCCTTCCCGGAGCCCTCTCCTGCCACACTGGCAGTGTTGGCCACCCTTGTCCCTCTGACTACAGGGGAGCCAGAGCCAGCCCTGAGCCCCTGGCTCTGCCAGCAGCAGCCCCCAGCCCCTTCACTCCCTGGGAGCGAGCAAGCAGAGCCCCACTCAGGGCTGGATCTCAGAGCCCACGGAGCCTTCACCGCCCCACTGCTCCCACACCGAGCTCATCCTGGAGCTGCTCTGCGTCATACGGGAAAACCAGGCAACTTTTAAGCGCCTCTGCCAACTGCTGCGGGCACTGCTGGAGCGGCTGGGGGCAGCTGGGACCCCCATGGAGCCCCCCGCACAGGAGCCCTCCAGGGTCCATCTGCGTGTTCAGATAGACGTCCTTGGTACTGGCATGTAGCAGCTCCCAGGTGGGAGCATCAGCATGGATGTACATGAGTGCTGCTTGGCCAGACCTGTTCCCCCACCTCTACAGGGTTTGGGGTCAGGGCCATGGGCAAGGGCTCCGCTGGGGTTGTGGCCAACCCATGGGTATGGGAGCAGCGGGTCCGTCATCTCCTGCAGGGCAAGCCTGCAGGAATAGAGCATGAGGCCCACCTGGGCCCCACTGGCATCCCTGGGCTCCCCAACTGCTGCTGCTTCCTCCTCCTCTTCCTCTCCCTACTCCTTCCCGGAGCCCCCTCCTGGCAAACTGGCAGTGTTGGCCACCCTTGTCCCACTGACAGGGGAGCCAGAGCCAGCCCTGAGGCCCCAGCTCTGCCAGCAGCAGCCCCCAGCCCCTTCACTCCCTGGGTCTGAGCAAACAGAGCCCAACTCAGGGCTGGATCTCAGAGCCCACGGAGCCTTCACCGCCCCACTGCTCCCACACGGAGCTCATCCTGGAGCTGCTCTGCGTCATACGGGAAAGCCAGGCAGCTGTTAAGCGCCTCTGCCAACTGCTGCGGGCACTGCTGGAGTGGCTGGGGGCAGCTGGGACCCCCATGGAGCCCCCAGCCCGGGAGACACCAGCTCAGGACTCACCTCAGGGTCAATTTGAACATACAGATGGATGTCCTTGGTACTGGGATGTGGCAGCTGGACCAGAGCGTCTGGATGGAGCCAGGCACGATCAGCCCTATGGAGTCCTGCAGATCCATCCCCACGGATCCAGGCAGGACCAACCCAACAGGGTCCCGCCGGGGTCCCACGGGCACGGCCCATCTGCGGGTGCCCCCGGGGCTGTGCGGGGTCGGGCAGTGCCTGCAGGACTGCTGCTCCAGGCAGCCACCCCGTGCCAATCTGTTCTATCGCCCTCCTTCCCTTCCCCATCACCCTCAGTCATAATAGTCTCCATCCTTCCCTTCCCCGTCTCCCCGATTTATAATAATCTGGTTGGACCAACGTTTGAACCGCTGTTTCTTGATCTCACGCCAGGTATACATATTTTAAAAGGAGCCTTTTCTCCCTCCTGTAAATTGGAGGGAGACAGAGCCTTCCCCATCTTAGTGTCCCTCGTGTGTGGAGAGCTCGGTGCTTTTAGGTTGGTTTTGCTGTGAATGATGTATCCAGGATTTCTGTCACAGCTGCTTTTTCTTAATATGACAAGAAAAAGGTTTAGAGCACAGATTAAGAAAGTTCTTACAAGCTGACATGTGGAATCCACTCTGGAACCCCTGTGAAGCTGTACAGCAGGGATGTCTGTTGTGGTGCTGGGTGTGAGCGGATAACTCCTCCTAACTCGCAAACCAAGGAAAGCAGTGGCTGCCACTTAAAGACGTACTATGTACGCATTCACTGCACTCCAAGTACATGGGCCAGAATTCTTAGAAGTTCTTAAGACTGTCTCAGGTCTCTGAGCGTGCGGCCTTGTGCGAATGGAACGTTGTTTCTGCATTTGATATTAAGAAGAGCGACTGGTTTGAAGAAGCAGAACATCACGCATTTGTGTTCTGTAACCTGTCCTTAGAAATAGTTGATCTAAGAAGCAAAATGCTGCATACGTTAGCGGCATGTTTTACAACGTTATTCCTGAATTATGCGATTAATTCTTTCTTGCACAACTGTAACAGTTGTTACATGTCCAAACAATGCGAGTGCAGCGTCAGGGATCAGAAAACACACTGCAGAGCTGTTCTGTTAGGATAAGAAACTCTCAGCAAAAGAAGGACACACTCAGCAAACATCAGGGAAATGAGGGCCTCCACACCAGGCCGGACTGTCTGACTGCGTGAGAAGGCTGGGTGTGAAGGCAGGCACCAGGATCGTCCCCTGCCTTTCCCCCGAGCTGATCTTTGTAGAAAGAAGGACAAGCAGATATCCGCAACACAGTGCTCAGGTGTGGAATGAGTGCATTAATCAACGACAGATTTACGCTTCTGCGGCAAAAATTTGTTTGCCCGGTGTCTGCGTGTTTAGTGAAGCGTCGGGAAGATTGTGAACCTGGAGTCCTCAGCCCACGAGGAACCAGGGGAGGAGATCGGCGTCGGGGACAGGCAGTAAAAGACATAACGCTGATCTCTGGGTGCTCTCCTGCTTGCAGGAGGCCCGCCATCACGCTGCGAACAAAATCTGCCTTATCAGAGATACCGTCCTAGAGAATTATTTGGGTATTTCCTACAGCCTGAAGCGCGGGGAGGGTCTGTGGGCTGCACCCGGGGTCGTGGGACGAAGGCCGGCAGCCGTCCTCACGAAAGCTGCACGTCTGCCTCGCCGTCAACTCCTGGCTTCCTGGGAGATCGAACCCGCAGCGGCCTCTGCTGGTGCGGGGCTGCGGCACCTCTTTTGTTTCCCCGTTTTCCTTTCAAGATTCCACCTAAAGCCGGTATTTATGCAGGCATTCTGAGGTGGCGTCTGTGAAGCCCATACTGATAGAACAGCATCACAGCCACGGGTCGGAAAGGACCCGCAAGGTCATCCAGTCCAGCCGCCCTGCCGTCACCGCTGCTGCCGCCAGCACCAAGCCAGGTCTCGCAGCTCCGCATCCAGGCTCCTCTCGAACGCTGCAGGGACGGCGACTCCCCCACCTCCCTGTGCAGCCACTGCAGTGCCGACCGCCGAGAGAAAAAGTTCTTCCTCGTGTCCAGCCTAAACCTCCTCTGGCACAACCGTTTGTGCGGCCGTTTCCCCGGCTCCCGTTTGCCGCCCGGGAGCAGAGGCCGAACCCCTCCTCGGCACAGCCTCCCTTCGGGAAGTCGCGGGGCGCAGCGAGGGCCAGCCTCGAGCCGACCGGGCTGGCGGCAGGGCTGACGAGAAGGGCTTTTCTGACAGGGTCCGAACCGCGGCAACGAGCCGCGTCTCAGGAGCCCCGAGAGGCTCGAGGAGGCGGGGAGAGCGAGGCAGCCCCCGGCCGGCAGCGCGGCTCTGACGCTCGTGGGCCGGGCGAGGAGCGCCGGCGGCACCGCCTGCACGCGCCGGGAATGGCGGGGCGCGGCGAGCGCGGGAGCCGGGAGCGCAGCGCGGCGGTTGGCACGGCGGTTGGCACGGCGGTTGGCTGGCACGGCGGTTGGCTGGCACGGCGGTTGGCTGGCACGGTGGTTGGCCGGCACGGCGGTTGGCCGACATGGCGAGCAGGATCGGCACCGTGCCGCACACGAGGGGGCTTAACTATTAGTACCTAACACTTAAGAGCGCACTCGACGCTCTCTCCACACGCGGCTGCAGCCGCGGTCACCACAGGGCGGCGAGCTGCTGCTAAAAGGGCCGCGGAGGCTCAGAGCGCATGTCGGCTCAGGTCCCCGGCTGCGGAGAATTGCCCGGTGCTGCCGCTGCTACAGGAGGGCGGCAGGGACACCGCCTGTGTGCGGCGCGAGCAGCTGGGCGGTCTGCTCAGCGTGGTGGGAGAGCAGTGAGGGGCTGCAGGGCCGCCGTGATCCTCCCCTCCGCCTCCTGTGCTCGGGGCTGTTATCGATAGAATAGCGGACCGAACGTCAAGAAGCCACTTATTAAATTTATTAATTATAACGAACAAAGAGGCAATGCAGCGCTGGGCGACAGGGGACTCTGCGTTCCACCAACTGCCGCAAGGCTCGGATCAGCACGCGGTCCTTTTATGTGGCTCGTCCTTCCGCATTCCTATAGCGGTGCAGTCTGCGCATGCTCCGGTTGTTGCTAGGGCTCTTATTCTGCCTCCTGGCGGCTGCGCGGGCCGAAGCAAGCAGTCTTCCTCCGTACCCCCCCCTTGACGCCTTCTGGTGATTTCCATCCACGTCACTCGCGCTGGCGAATCCCATTGGCCACTGTGCAATCGCTAACCCACCAACCATAACCGTGCAAGTACCCTGCCTGCACAAGGAAACATGGAAACTAACAAGCCACTCGGCAGGGGAGTGGGGGAGTGAACATAAGGGGAGGGAGCCAAGATCAGCCATGTTGCTTTGCCCATCAGCCCTGGACAAACATTCCTCCTTTTTGACAGGGGCCAAGCGACCCAAGGGAAAAGAGCACTCCTCACCCATTTTGCCCTCTCGACCCTTCCCCATCTCCACAGCCCTCCTTTGGTTGCGCTCTGGCAGCTCTGTGTCCCTCTGACGCGGTGCTGGAGGCGAAGCTCCCTAAGCTCCCTCCTAGCACTGCAAGCTCTCCTCAGAGCTTTCTCTTCTCAAGCCAGACAATCCCAGTTCCCTCAACCTTTCCTCATAGGAGAGCTGCTCCAGCCACTGATCATCTTAGAGGGCCACTAAGATGGGGAAGGCTCTGTCTCACTCCAATGTACGAGAGGGAGAGAAGGCTCTTTTAATATATGTATACCTGGCATGAGATAAGAAACAACGGTTCAAACGTTGGTCCAACCGGTTTATTATGCATCAGGGAGACGGGGAAGGGAAGGATGGAGACCATTATGACTGAGGGTGATGGGGAAGGGAAGGAGGGCGATAGAAAAGATGGGAAACGAGTAAGAATTGCGTAAAGTGGGGATAGTCACCACCAGGATCCAGCAGCGTAAGGCTGCACGCCGTCCTGATGGTCCGAGGCAAAAGGGAGAGCAGCACCAGCGTGGCTGGCCTCAGGCAGCAAGCAGGTAGCCGCAGAAAAAGCCGCAGAGCCAGTCCAGGAGGGAGAGGGGCAGGTTGTGAGGCTTCTCATGTCAGAAACCTCTTCTTCATGAGGAATTTGTTGCCAGAAAAACCTAAAACCTCATGGCTGCAGGTGTCTTTTTTATCCCCCTTCTGCCATTGTGGCATTCCTGGGCTTGGGTAAGAGTCATGTGCGGCACCCCCTGAGATGGCCATCTTCCTTGAGATAAGCCCGCACAAAAGACTGCTTCCTGGACGTTGATTTGCGGCTTATCTCTCTCTCGTTGCCACTGGCCTTGTCCATCTGTGTTCTCCAGACAAAGGATTTCTCAATCCTTGCCCAGGACTTGCTTGGCCTTGTTCATCTGTGTCCCCAGCAAGCTTTGAGACAATGACGTAAAAGGACAGTAACTTACAGGGTCTGGAGGGCAAAATGCGTGAGGAAAGCTGAGATCCTGTGGACTGTTTGGCCCAGAGAACAAAAGGCAGAGGGGAGGATCATAGCCCTGCAGGCCCTCGTGTCCCTGCAGCCCTCACAGGGAGCAGAGGAGCAGCTCTGAGCTCTGCTCTCCGTGACCAGCACTGGCCCCAATGGAATGGCTTGCAGATGTCAGGGCAGGGCAGGAGAGGGACAGGAGATGGAGATGGTGCAGGGCCTGGAGCTCCTCTTACAGGGAAAGGCAGAGCACAGCGGGTCCGTTCAGCCCTGAGAAAAGGAGACTCAGAGCGGATCTGATCAATGTTTGTGAATGTCTGAAGTGTGGGAGTCCAAAGCACATGGCCGAGCTCTTGTCAGCGGTCTGTGGGGACAGGAAGGGGGAAACGGCCATAAATTGGGGCATCGGAAGTGTAGCACCAGAATGCAAAGGAACTTCTCCACAGTGAGGATGACGGAGCTCTGGAACAGGCTGCCCAGGGCGGCTGTGGCTTCTCCTTCTCTGGAGATATTCCAGAGCCGCCTGGGCGCCCACTGTGCAGCCTGCTGTCGGGAGCCCGTTTTGCAGGGGGGTTGGACTTGATGAGCTCCAGAGGTCCCTGCCAGCCCCTGCCATTCTGTGGGAAAAAAAAGGTCTGAAAAATAGAGGCTGTGCTCCTTCGGGCAATGTGTTGTGGTGTTGTGTTTTCTGTTGTCATTATTCCGCATCGTAACATCACATGAAAGCAGTGGAGAATGGTGGACTGGATAATCTTGTGGGATAATCTTCCAACCTTGATGTTTCTGTGATTCTGCGATTCTGCGATTCTGTGAGTGGCCCGAAGGTAAAAAGTTTGGAACATCATCGGCAGAAGAGGTGTCACGGGCTGTGGTGGCCCCGCCGTACCATGAACTACCAGGAAATGAAAAGAAATTTGCCCTGCTCACTGATGGATCGTGTCGTATGGTGGGGAAGCATCGCAGGCGGAAAGCTGCTGTGTGCAGCCCCACACGACGAGTTGCAGAGGCCACTGAAGGGAAAGGAGAATCGAGGCAGTTTGCAGAGGTAAAGGCTGTCCAGCTGGCCTTGGACGTTGCTGAACGGGAGAGGTGGCCAATGCTCCATCTTTACGCTGACATGTTGGGAGGTAGTGCGGATCTGCCTGAGGGTAGGGAGGCCCTTCAGAGGGATCTGGATAAGCTGGATCGCTGGGCTGAGGTGAACGGGATGAGGTTCAACAAGGCCGAGTGCCGGGTCCTGCACTTTGGCCACAACAACCCTATGCAGCACTACGGGCTTGGGGATCAGTGGCTGGATGATTGTGAAGAGGAAAGGGACCTGGGGGTGTTGGTTGATGCTGGTCTGAACGTGAGCCAGCAGTGTGCCCAGGTGGCCAAGAGGGCCAGCGCCATCCTGGCCTGCATTAGAAATGGTGTGGCCAGCAGGAGCAGGGAGGTGATCATCCCCTGTACTCAGCACTGGTGAGGCCGCACCTCGAGTGCTGTGTTCGGTTTTGGGCCCCTCACTACAGGAAAGACATTGAGGCCCTGGAGCGTGTCCAGAGAAGGGCAACGAAACTGGTGAGGGGTCTGGAGCACAAGTCCAATGAGGAGCAGCTGAGGGAGCTGGGATTGTTCAGTCTGGAGAAGAGGAGGCTCAGGGAAGACCTCATTGCACTCTACAACTTCCTGAGGGGAGGCTCTTGCTTTGGCAGATGCCTGGTGGAAGGACGGAGCAGCGGGGATGGCGTCGCCAACCTGGAAGCTGCGGTGAGTGCTGCTTGGCCAGACCTGGTCCTCCAGTGCTGCAGGGCCTGGGGTCAGGGCCATGGGAGGAGGCTCCACCGGGGTCGTGGCCCTAAACAGTGGGCATGGGGGCAGCGAGTCCCCTCAACTCCTCCATCTTCTCCTGCAGGACGAGCCCAGATGAATGAGGCATGAAGCTCATCCAGGCATCCCTGCTGTCCCTGGGCTCTGTAGGCTCTCCAGTTGCTTCTTCCTCCTCCTCTTTCCTCTACTCCTTTCCGGATCCCTCTCCCAGCACACCGGGAATGTTGGTCGCCCTTGTACCTCTGACCACAACCAGAGGCAGAGCCAGCCCTGTGCCCCAGCCCTGAGCCCCCAGCTCGCCCAGTAGCAGCCCCCAGCCCCTTCACTCCCTGGGGCCGAGCAAGCAGCGCTCCCCCAGGGATGGAGCACAGAGCCCCACGGAGCCTTCACTGCCCCACTGCTCCCACACGGAGCTCATCCTGGAGCTGATCCGCGTCATCCGGGAGAACCAGGCAGCCGTTGAGCGCCGCTGCCAACTGCTGTGGGCACTGCTGGAGCGGCTGGGGGCAACTGGGACCCCCATGGAGCCCCCAGCCCAGGAGCCACCAGCTCAGGAGACACCTCAGGATCAATTTGAACGTACAGATGGATGCCCTTGGTTCTGGGATGTGGCAGCTGCTGGAGAGGGACATGGACACCGATATGGACATGGATGAGAACATGGAGGACATGAGCATGGACACAGATGGGCACGTACGCATTGAAGCTCATAGGAGCGCCCCAAAGGAGCTGGACCAGAGCGTCCTGATGGATCCAGGCAGGTCCATCCCCATGGATCCAGGCAGAACCAACCCAACAGGGTCCCGCCGGGGTCCCACGGGCACGGCCCATCTGCGGGTGCCCCCGGGGCTGTGCGGGGTCGGGCAGTGCCTGCAGGATTGCTGCTCCAGGCTGTGGCGGTGGGTGCAGGAGCGCTGGAGGCACTGCCGTGCACAGCCCTTTTGGCAGCGCTGGTCCTACGTGGGGAGGAAGACCCTCTGAGCCTGAGTGTGGGGCCCGGCACCGCCACAGCCCCACCGCGCTCCCTCCGGCTCAGACCATTAAAGGATTTCCTCCAATCTTGTTTCAACCCTGTCTCCCCTCTTTTTGCTTCAGGTCACTCCTCCTTGTTCTATCACTACACCCCCCAAAGGGTTCCTGCAGCCTTCTGCTCTCAGACATCCCTACACACACCCATGCATGGACACAAGCACAGCCCCAGGGAATGGCTCTGTGCGGCCTGGGCAGGAGGTGGGACGCAGGGGATGCACTGCCAGCTTTATTCCCACTGAGTGCAGCTCCTCCCAGTTGGGGCACTGGGCGCTGTGCGCCTCAGCCTGCAGTGCCGTCCTGGGCATGAGCTCCATGGGCACCGTGGGTGGGGTGGGCGTCAGGCAGCATTGCCAATCACCAGCACGCTCATGAGGAAGTCCATGAGGAAGAAGACCCACATGAAGAAGCGGTCCATCACCTTGGCCAGCTTCTTCCACTCAGCGGCGTGGCGCTGTGCAGTGCGGTGCCGTCGGAAGACGCCGGCGATGTACCCCACACTGCTGAGCACCGCGTGGTGGTGGCAGAGGCAGCGGCTGTGGGGGCACAGCCCTGGTTCCGCGCCCTCTCCGGGGGGGTCCCTCGGTTCCGTCCCCCCCGTCCCCTCTCTCCGGGGGCGGCCGCAGCTCTCGGCCCACCTCGCAGACGCAGTGGGCGCGCGCCAGGTGGTGCAGGTTGAGGCGGCGTGCCCAGGGGGGCACCAGGCGGGCGCCCGGCCCGCAGTGGTGGATGTTCATGATGAAGATGGTCAGAGCGGTGGAGGCGGTGATCATGGTCATGGTGGCGATGTAGTACTTCCCTATGGGGCAAGAGGGGCAAGAGGGGCGATGAGGGGTGCGGGTCTCACCGCCGGGCGCCCCGTGCCCTCCCCTGGGCTCACCGATGAGCGGCACGCTCTCTGAGGACGGCATGCTTTCCGCCACCAGCAGCTGAAACACGGTGAGAGCCAGCAGCACCGTCACCCCCAGAGACACCTTCTCCCCGGAGTCGGCAGGCAGGTAGAACCCCAGTGGTGCCAGGAAGGAGATCATGATGCAGGGCAGCAGCAGGTTGAAGATGTAGAAGGAGGTGCGGCGGCGGAGCAGCAGCGTGTAGGTGACGTTGGGGTAGGGCTCCGAGCAGCAGCCGTAGGTGACCACGTTGCGCGTGGCCGGCATGCCCAGCACCTCCCACTCCACGTTCTCCACGAAGTCGGTCAGGTCGCCCGTGTCCAGGCGGTTGTGGAGGTCGATCTGGTTCCCGTTGTAGGTCCAGGAGCCGAAGGTGAGGTGGCACTGCTGCCCGTCGAAGGGGAAGTAGGAGACGTCCACCTTGCAGGAGCTCTTGGTGATGGCGGGAGCGTCCCACATGATGCGTCCGTCGGAGCGCAGCACCATGTTGGTCTCCATGGAGCCACCGAAACGCTCGTTGGCGCTGGGCAGGGACGGCCAGTGGGGATGGAAGGGGGTGGCCACCGTGACCTCAACCCCCCTGGGGCAAGGGGCTGCGGGCTGGCACCAGTGTGCGCCTCCGTGCCATGTCCCCATGTCACATCTCCGAGCCATGTCCCCACCGTGTTCCTATGCCGTGTCCCCATGTCACATCCTCACCATGTCCCCATGCCATGTTCCCACCACGTCCCCATGTCACATCTCCCTGCCATGTCCCCATGCTCCTATGCCACATCTCCATGTCACATCCCCAACCTGTCCCCATGCCATTTCCCCACCGTGTCTCCATGCCATGTCTCCATGCCACGTCCCCAACCTGTCCCCATGCCGCATGCCCCTGCATCCCCATGCTACATCACTGTGCCATGTCCCCTCCTCATCCCCACGCTACATCCCCCTACAGCACCCCATGATGACCCAACCACGTCCCTTGTGTTGTCCCCATGGTGTTCCCCCTGCACAGTGACAGCTCCTCACCCTCCTTGCACCAGGACCGCTGGTTTCACCCCACCCTGCACTGCCCCCCTCCATCCCCCCGGTTGGGGTGAGCATGACCCACTTGTTGTAGAGGACAATGTCGGGCCTCCAGACGTAGCTGCTGGGGATGCGGATGCTGTCGATGCCACCGTAGGCGTCCTTATCCCAGGCCAGGTGGGCGTCCAGCCAGGCCTGGCGGACCCACAGGTAGGAGGTGAGCACCTGGTTCCGCTCGTCCTGCGGGGGCACAGGGTGGGCAGCAGCCCTGGCAGCGCCCGCGGCTCCATGGGGTGAGCCCAGGGTGGCCATAGGGTGAGAGGGTCTCCGGGGGGTGGTGCTGGGGGTTATGGGTTTGAGCTGGTCTGGGGGATCCGAGCTGGTTTTGAGGAGCTTGGGGTGGGATCTGGGCAGCTTCTCAGGGTTCTGAGCTGGTCTGGGGGGATGTGAGTTGGTTTTCAGAGGTCTGAGCTGGCTGCGGGGGATGCTGGACTGGTTTCAGGAGGTCTGAGCTGATGTGAAGGATTCTGGGGCTGTTTCAGGCACATCCAAGATGGTTTTGAGAGGTTGGGGATATTTAAGGGGCATCCGAGTTGGTTTTTTGGACTTGATGCTGATGTGGAGGCGGACCTGGACTGGTGTTCAGGAAATTGAATTGTTTTGGTAGGAACTGGACTGGTTTTATGGGGTCTGAACTGGTGCTGAGAGGTCTGAGTTGATGCTGAGGGTTTGGAGCTGGTTTGGGGTGGGATCTGGGCTGATTTTGAGGGGTTTGAACTGTCCAAGGAGGGATCTGTGCTGGTTTCCAGGGGAGCTCTGAGTTGATTTCCAGGGCTTTGGGGGCATCTGGGCTGCTGTGGGGGAGCTGAAGCGTTCTGGGGAGGATGTGAAGAGGTGTTGAGGGGTCGGAGCTGATTTTGAGGGTCCAAGGCAGTCTGGGGCAGCTGGAGGAGGCTGGGTGTGCTGGGGGGCTCAGCGCTCACCATGTCGATGATCTGGGACAGGGTGACCTGCAGGGTGACGTTGAGCGCCCGCTCCGTGTCCTCGGCGGGCCGCAGGGCACTGGAGTAGTTGGCGAAGAGGTCGTGGAACAGCTTGTGGGCGAGCCGGCCCTGTGCAGCCCTGCAGCCTGCGGGACCACGGCAGTGGGGGCACCGGGACCCCCATGGGTGGGAGCCCACCGGGACCCCCATCGCCGGGAGCCACCGCATCCCTGCTCCGGGTCCATCCGTCCCCATCCCAACGACACGCTGTCTCGGGCAGCCCAACCCAGGAATGCATTCCTCTCTCTTATTTCCCTCACTCCCATTATTTCTACTATTCCTATCATCTCCGCTATTCCCACAGTTTCTATTCATCCCATCCTTTCTACTACGCCCACTATTTCTACTAACCCTCTTATTTCCACTCTCCCCATAGTTGTCCTCCACCCAACCCAGCAGAAGGACACATCCCGACCCCAGAATGGAGACAGAGGTTTCTGAGCCTCCAGTCCCAATTTGGAGCACCTCGGTGCCTGCTGGGATCAGGACAGTGCTGGCGAGGCTGAGCTGCTGTAAATGTTTCTGCCAGCCTCTCCTGCTGTAGCAACACAAGAACATTTAAGTGGGGGCATCCCTGGAGGACAGACAGCGCCGGCGGGCAGTGGAACGCTCCCCATGGCAGTGGGGCTGTCAGGGGTCGGGCACCGGGGACATCGCCGGCGTCACCTGCACAGCATCTCCCAGGGCTGGGAGGGGTTGGGGCGGCCTTTAAGAGCTCAGGGTGCAGGGTGACCTCAGGGGAGGATGGCGGCGGCCTCGAGGCGGGCACACAGCCCAGGGTGGGCGAGGGATGCTCCAAAGGGCTCTGCTGGGGGTACGGGGGAGAGGATGGCGGTGGACCCGTGAGTGGGGGCCGATCCGTGGGCAGCCGCTGCTCTCGGCAGTCCTGGCTGCTGTCTGTGGGGTCTGTGCCCCCCGTGTGTGCTGCTGCTGAGCCCCCCGGGGGGATTGGTGCTGGGCAGCTGGAGACGTGCCTCCGTAAAAGAGAAGAGCCCGGGGATGGGTCCTCTGCTGCCCACGGTGGTGGTGGTGCTGGAGAGGTGGAGAGAGGTGCTGGTGGTGGATGCGAGTGGTGGAGCAGATGGAGATGACGGATGGAAGTGATGCAGGTGATGGAAGCAATGGGTGGAGGTGGAGGAGGTGACGGAGGTGATGGATGGAGGCATTGAGGGTGATGGATGCAATGAATGGAGGTGGAGGAGGTGACGGAGGTGATGGATGGGATGGATGGAGGTGGAGGAGGTGATGGAGGTGGGTGAGGTGGTGATGGATAGAAGCAATGGATGGAGGCTGGTGAGGTGATGGAGGTGATGAAAGCAATGGATGGAGGTGGATGAGGTGATGGATGGAAGCAGTGGGTGGAGGAAATGATGGAGGTTGATGGGATGCTGGAGGTGATGCATAGATGGTGCAGGTGCTGGAGGTGATGGAGGCGGAGATGCTGCAGTGATGCGGGTGGCAGTGGGCAGAGCTGGGGGCAGAGTGCAGGACGGGGACGGCTGTTCCTATTTGGCTGCTGAGAACCACGTAGAATAAAGCAGATCCATTGGAAGGGACCTACAGAGACGATGGGGTCCAACAACCTCAGGGCTCGCCAAAGGTCACTGTGTTGCTGGGGGCATCGTCCAAGCGCCTCTCCCCCATCCTGTGGCACCACAGCAGGCGCCCAGCAGACCCCGATCGGTTTTAAGGCCGGAGGTTTTGTTTCCAGGCAGTGAATTATTCATCCCAGGACGGCAGCTGGGCTCCTGGAGAGGCAATTAGGGTAATGGAAGGCAGCGTGACCCGGCTCAGCGTGGGCAGGTGTCACATTCAGCACGGCCCCACTGCCACCGCAACCCTGGTGCTGCAGGATGGGGCAGCCCCAGGGCCCCGTCGGTCCCATTTCAACACTCTGTGCCCATGGAAAAGCCATGCAGCAGCACTGCGGGTCCTCCCAGCCCTTTGCTGAAGGCCCAAGGCCCCCCAGGCCACCCTCCCACAGTGTGGGTCCCCCCGCTCCTCCCCTGCTCCCAGTTCCAGCCCTGCAGTTTTGTGAAAAAGCAAAGAAAACAGTGGGAAATCTTTTATTTCTATAAACATTTTATTTCTCGTTTTCAGAAGGACAGGAAAATAATCTAATCACGTATTTATAATTTCTCAATAAAAACTTTTACAACCCCCTCGTGCTTAAGGACCATCAGAGCGGGCAGGAGCTGCTGGCAGCACCTTTTCCTTTTTTTCCATCCAAAAATAGTTGGTTTTTTTTTTCAACACAGAAAGACTGCACAGAGCAGGGAGCACCGATGGCAGCTGCTCCCCACGGTGGGGCAGCACGGAGCATCCAGAGCAGCAGCGGTGCAGAATTGGGTCCCCTCAGGGTGCAGAGATGAGGACTGCTGGGTTCCACTGCTGCCCACGGCAGCGTTCAGCAGCCCCGTGGCACAGCCTGAGACCAGATTTCACAAACATTGATCAGATCCGCTCTGAGTCTCCTTTTCTCAGGGCTGAACGGACCCGCTGTGCTCTGCCTTTCCCTGTAAGAGGAGCTCCAGGCCCTGCACCATCTCCATCTCCTGTCCCTCTCCTGCCCTGCCCTGCCCTGACATCTGCAAGCCATTCCATTGGGGCCAGTGCTGGTCACGGAGAGCAGAGCTCAGAGCTGCTCCTCTGCTCCCTGTGAGGGCTGCAGGGACACGAGGGGCTGCAGGGCCTTGAGGGGCTTCTGGGCTCCTCGTCATAACAGCACAAACAACTTTTTGAGAGGGGTTTCAGTGCACTAAGCAGAAGGCCGCTTCCTCCAGTGCTGCTCTGCCTGCTGGGCTCTTCCCCTCACCCGTTCACCCCCAGGGAAGGAGGGGGGCTGTCAGCTCCAAAAGGGACCCACAGAGGGTCGTCCCGATGGCAGCCAGCCCCCCCCCCACTGTACAGTCCTCCTCCCCTGGGAAGATGGCTGCACACAGCCACCCTCGCCCCCCGCCGCCCAGGGAGGGCAGCAGCCCCACGCTCCCGTCTGCCGTCCCTGGAGATGTCCCCCCGCAGTGCCCCATCCCAGCGCTGTCCTGTCCCACCGCTGTTCCCGCTGGAGCCGTCCCCATCCCCACTGCTGCGTGTCGCTGCCCAGCAGGCGCCGGGGGTCCTGCAACCGGAGCCGCCAAACAGGAAAGGGGCCGAACCAGAAGCGTCTGCTTGCTGTCTCTTTGCTTCCATTTTCCGCACCCCGGAGGTGCTGCAGTGAGGCCACGGCCCTCTGCTCTCCGTGCGGGAGCAAAGCCCCAGTGCAGGGCAATTCCAGCAGCCCGGGAGCTCCAGGGCCAGCAGGCAGGTAGGGGCTGCGGGGTGGGTTTATACGAGCCCCGGTGCTCAGCACGGAGAGGCTCTGGTTAATCCAAGGTTCCATCCGGTGCTGCAGGCTGGAGGGCGGGAATGGAACCTGGGACTATTGCATCACAATGAGAGGTCCCCGTGTGTCACAGATGGGGGCCCTGCAGGAGGGCTCAGCTGGCACGTGCCATGAGCAGAGCGGGCCACATTCCTCCTGCGCAAGCGACGGAGCATCACCCGAGCACCAGGGGAGGAGCATCACTGTGACCATGGGGAGCCCCAGCGCCCCAGGACCACTTGGGCTGGCCATGCAGCTGAAGCTGATGCTGCAGCTCAGCCTGGCCTCAGTCGTGCTGCACTTCCGGCGGCTGCAGGTAGGTAATGGATGAGGGGCCGTGGGGCACAGGGGCACAGGGGCAGCCCCTCGACCACCCTCTCGCTGCTCCCACAGAAGTTCTGTCGGAGGCTGGGGAAGAAGAGGAGAGAGACCAGCACCCAGACGAAGGAGGGGAGAGGTGAGCAGCCCCGACGCCAGAGCTGAGCACCCTGCAAGGGGTCGGCACCCCAGTGTGGGGCTGAGCGGGGGGTCCCGGCCGCTCACACATCTTGCTTTGGCAGATGCCTGGTGGAAGGACGGAGCAGCGGGGATGGCGTCGCCAACCTGGGAACTGCGGTGAGTGCTGCTTGGCCAGACCTGGTCCTCCAGTGCTGCAGGGCCTGGGGTCAGGGCCATGGGAGGAGGCTCCACTGGGGTCGTGGCCCTAAACTGTGGGCACTGGGGCAGCGGTTTCACTCAGCTCCTCCATTTCCTCCTGCAGGATGAGCCCAGACGAAAGGAGTCCGAAGCTCCCCCGGGCCCCGCTGGCATCCATGGTGTCCCTGGGCTCCCTGGCTGCTTCTTCTTCCTCTTCCTTTTCTTCCCTCTACTCTTTCCCAGAGCCCTGGCCCGGTGCACTGGCAGAGTTGGCTGCTCTTGTCTCTCAGACCAACCGAAAGCCACAGCCAGAGCCAGAAGCAGAGGCAAAGGCAGAGGGAGAGGCCGAGCCAGAACCAGAACAAGAGCAAGAGCGAGAGCGAGAGGCAGAGGCAGAGCCAGCCCTGTGCCCCAGCCCTGAGCCCCCAGCTCGCCCAGCAGCAGCCCCCAGCCCCCTTCACTCCCTGGGGCCGAGCAAGCAGAGCTCCCCCAGGGATGGAGCGCAGAGCCCCACGGAGCCTTCACCGCCCCACTGCTCCCACACGGAGCTCATCCTGCAGCTGATCCGCGTCATCCGGGAGAACCAGGCAGCCGTTGAGCGCCGCTGCCAACTGCTGCGGGCACTGCTGGAGCGGCAGGGAGCGGCCGGGACCCCCAAGGAGCCCCCAGCCCAGGAGCCACCAGCACAAGAGCCTCCAGCAAGGGATCCTCCAGCACAGGAGCCCCACAGGATCCATCTGCGTGTACAGATGGATGTCCGTAGTACTGGGATGTGGGAGCTGGACCAGAGCATCCTGATGGAGCCAGGCAGGTCCATCCCCATGGATCCAGGCAGGACCAACCCATCAGTGTCCCGCCGGGGTCCCACGGGCACGGCCCATCTGCGGGTGCCCCCGGGGCTGTGCGGGGTCGGGCAGTGCCTGCAGGATTGCTGCTCCAGGCTGTGGCGGTGGGTGCAGGAGCGCTGGAGGCACTGCCGTGCACAGCCCTTTTGGCAGCGCTGGTCCTATGTGGGGAGGAAGACCCTCTGAGCCCGAGTGTGGGGCCCGGCACCGCCACAGCCCCACCGCGCTCCCTCCGGCTCCGACCAGGGAAGGGTTTCCCTTCCCGCTGCTGCCGATCACTTGCCATCCCGGGGTCACACAGCCCAGCAGTGCCCCCGAGCAGCCGTGGGGCTGCATCCAGGCTGGGGCTGCAGCGCAGACCTGCAGAACAACTTCTTGGTTGGAGTGGAAGGGCCCTCAAAGCCCACTCCGTGCCAATCCCATGGGCAGGGGCTGCTCTTGTAGGCCAGACGGCAAAGTCCCCTCTGTGGGAATGGAATCTTGCTTCTACATAAGAACCAGGTAAGAATTTTATGTCACGGCCACCTAGCGTCACAGAGATTGGGTAAATGGAGTAATTTATAGAAAGAAAGAAAGACTGCAAGATAATCAGCAGTACACACGTATAGCTAGCCAGAATTCATGTTAGCCAGCAGGAATATATCTATGTAATGTTTCATCGTGTGCTCAGATGCAGCGCCAGAATATCCTGCTCAAGAGAAGGATGGCAGCAGAGAACAAGGCACGGCGTGCCCAAGGAAGTGCCTGACGAGGCATCGGGAAGGCCTGGCAGCCCCCGCTGCTCTGTGCGTAACAAGAACCGTCCTTCGGGCAGCAAGGAGCAGCCTGGGACTCAGTCACCACGGCAGGACCATAGGAAGGGTACTGAGACGTCCAGGAAACAACAGGAAGGCGGCCGGCTGGCACGAGACAGACTATGAGTTAACAGCACGGAATTAGGAAATGGAAATGGAAATGTCCTGCTTGCAGGACGGCCGCCACCGCAACAGCAAATAAAATCTTCCATCAGAGATACCGTCCTGACAAATCACTGGATACTTCCGTCACCTCTGTGGCACTGGGCTCTGCGGTGATGGGCACCCGTGCTTCTCCCTGCCAGGACCTCACCGCCCTCTGCTGAATGACGCCTCGCATCTCAGCTGAATCCCCTCTTTTAGCTTAAAGCCAGTGCTGCTTTGTGGCAGTTGAGGCACGGACTGAGATGGGATCCATCCGTGTTCAAATCCACGCTCTTCTCTGCAGACGCTGACAGACCTCATACACACCTCCAAGCTCCCTCCTGTCACCTCCGTCCCCCTGCACGTCCATAGAACACTCAACAAGCCTCCCTCAGGTCCGCACGCCGACTGCCCATTCCCCCTTGTCCCATCACCATCCACCCTCACAAACAGCCGTTCCCCTCCTGTTTATCCGCTCCCTTCAAGCACTGAAGGCCACAATGAGGTCTCCCCGCAGCCTTCTCTTCTCCAAGCCAAACAAGCCCAGTTCCCTCAGCCTTTCCTCACAGGAGAGCTGCTCCAGCCCTCTGACCATCTCAGTGCCCTCCTCTGGACCCGCTCCAAGAGCTCCACGTCCTTCCTGTGCTGGGGGCCCCAGGCCTGGACGCAGCACTGCAGATGGGGCCTCACAAGAGCCGAGCAGAGGGGGACAATCACCTCCCTGTCCCTGCTGGCCACCCCTTTTGAATGCAGCCCAGCACACAGTTGGCCTTCGGGCTGCAGGCTCACACCGCTGGCTCGGGCCCAGCCTCTCGTCCACCAGGACCCCCAAGTCCTCCTCCGCAGGGCTGCTCTCCAGGAGATCTTCCCCCAGTCTGTATCAATACCTGGCACTGCCCCGACCCGATGCAGCACCCTGCACTTGGCCTTACTGAACCTCACTGGGTTCTCGTGGCCCCACTTCTCCAGCCTGTCCAGCTCCCCCTGGATGGCTTCCCTTCCCTCCAATCTGTCGACTGCACCGCTCAGCTTGGTGCCATCACAAACTTGCTGAGGCTGCACTCGATGCCATCGTCTGTCACTGATGAAGATGCTGAAGAGCACCGGTCCCAGACCGAGCCCTGAGGGACTCGGCTTGTGAGCGGCCTGCACCCCGACACAGAGCCATGGATCACAACCTTTGGCTGCGTCCAGCCGGCCGATTCCTAATCCATCAAACGGTCCATCCTTCAGATCCACACCTCTCCAATCCAGAGAGCAGGATGTGCTGAGGGGCCATGTCAGAGGCCTTGCAGAAGTCCAGGTGGATGACATCCGCCGCCCTTCCCCATCCACCGAAGCCGTCACTCCATCACAGAAGGCCACCAGATTGGTCAGGCAGGATCTTCCTTGGTGAAGCCTTGCTGGCTGTCTCGAATCACCTCTTTGTCTCGTGTGTGCCTTACCACAGCTTCTAGGAGGATCTGCTCCTTGATCTTCCCAGGCACAGAGCTGAGGCTCACCGACCTGTAGCTCCCAGGTCTTCCTTTCTCCCTTTCTCAGAAATGGGAGTAACGTTTCCCTTGTTCAGTCACCAGGGACTTCACTGCACAGCGGTGACATTTCTAATATGATGGAGGGTGGCTCAGCAACCACAGCAGCCATCTCTCTCCTAACCCTGCGGTGGATATCCTCCGGCCCCGTGGACTTATCCACATTCAGCTTCGTGAGGAGGACTGGGACTCGTTGCACTGTTACAGTGGGACAGAACCCACTCCCCACACCCTCACCTAGAGGTCGTGGTCCTGGCAGACACGGGAAGCCTGCCCAGCCGTGAGGACTGAGGCAAAGCACCCACTGAGCACCTCAGCTTCTTCTATGTCTGCGGACGCCAGCTCCCCGTTCCCCTTCATCAGAGGACGAACACTCTCCTTGGCCTGCCTCCTCCTGCTTTGTACCTGTAGAACCCCTTCTCGTCATCTTTCACGTCCCTCTCCGAGCTGAACTCAGAGCCCCGTCCCAGGTGCAGAACCCGGCACTGCTCCTGCTGAGCTCCATGCAGCTGCTGATTGAATGAATTCCTGTCATTGCTCGATAATAACAGTGATAACGCAGTGCAAAGAAATTCCTTTGCTCTCTCAGTCTCTGCTCAGATCTGGAACCAGCACCCAGCAGCTGTAGCACTGCTGTGCTTTAACCCTGCAGCAGCTCTGCAGCACTCGGCCGTGTGCTCGTTGCCCCACCAGGAGATAGGGCAGAGCACTGATACAGATAAGGTTGTAAGAGCTTGTCGGTTGAGAGAGGGACGGTTTGATGAGAGAGATAGAGAGGAAGAGAGGAAGAAAACAAAGAAAACTGCCCAAGGCAATTGCTCGGCAGTTCCTGACTGATGCCCATCCCCGAGCAGCAGCACCCAGGGCCAACTCCCCATCTCACAGCTCAGCACAGTGCCCTGTGCGCCAGGATCTCCCGTTGGCCTTTGGAGCAGCTGGCCCGGCTCTGTGCCCCGCAGCTCCTGCTGCAGCCCAGACTCCCCGCAGGCAGAACAGTCCTTACCTGTTGGAAGCACCGCTCATCCCAAACACAACACACGGCACCCGACCAGCTCCTAGGAAGTCCATCAGCTCCATCCCCCAGCCCAGCTCGCCGGGTCCAGCACCAGCTGCTGGGAGCCCCTCTGCACCGAGGGCTGCAGAGCCAGAGCCGCTCATCTCAGTGCCTGTGGGACCGGGAACCACATGTGCACCACGGCCAGGGGGATGGCTAAACACGGACATTTCCTGGGGGAAGTCGTTGCAACCACTTGGCCACAACTGGGCAGTTTGGGGTGCTTGCGGATGAGTTACACAGGGCACGCAGGCTGGGGCTGCTCTATAAGGTCAGAGCAGCCAGCTGTGGGTGTCCTGCAGCAGCATCCTGCCGTGGGTCCTGCCTGAAGCAGAGCAAAGGTAACAGTGTGCTGCAGCTCCAGGGCTGCTCCCGGCACAGACGCCACAGCACAGCGGCTGCTGGGGCTGCGCTGGGGAACCTTCTTCTCTGCAGCAGGGTGGGGAAGAGCCCGGTGGCCCTGGATGGGGACGCGGGCTGGGGGTGCTTCCCCGTGGGGTCAGGGCGGGTGCAGGGGGTCCTGAGGTAACCTGGTGCATCTGCTCCGCTTCTCCCTGCAGCCCCTGCAGCCGCTCCCCGCAGCCAGCTGCCGCTCATGGAGCTCCTCGCCCTGCGCTGGGTGCTGCTCAGCACCTTGCTCAGCACGTCGGCCTCCAGCAGCGCCCTGCGCGAAGGAGACCTTGTCTCCATCACGGTGCCGATGGACATGGCCCCTGACTCCTTTGATGACCAATACGAAGGCTGCGGGCAGATGATGTGGAATAGGCTACGGATGGTGAACTATACTGAGTTCACCAAGAACTATGTCTACGCTGATGGCTGGATGAAGGCATCTGCAGAATGGCAGAAGCGCGGGGGCCACCTCTCCCAACCACCACTAAGACGGGAGCAGGCCATCGCCGTGCTGGCGTACACTGCTGCAAGCAAGCTATACCAGCAGCTGAATGCAGCCACACGTCAGGGCGGACGTTCCCACCAGAACTATTGCTTTTCCTTCCACTTCAAGACACTGCACTTCCTCCTGACCCAGGCGCTGCGTTCCCTGCGGGGATTCAAGCCCTACTGCTACCCCGTCTATCGCGGTGTTGGGAGCATCCGCTTCACAGCCCAAAGAGGGATGACTGTGCGCTTCGGCCAGTTCACCTCCGCCTCCCTAAGGAAGGAGGTTGCATTGAAGTTTGGCCAGGTCACCTTCTTTGTGATTAAGACCTGCTATGGTGTCCCCATCAAGCAGTTCTCCTTCTACCCCTCTGAGGATGAAGTCCTCATCCCACCCTATGAAGTCTTTGAGGTCACCAACTTCTCCATTGTCAATGGCAGAAGCCAAATCCATCTCCGCTCTAAGGGGAAGAAGAGTAAATACAACTGTGAGCTTCTAAAGTGTAAGAGTGGGCAGTGGGGTCGGGACCACCAGGAGGTGGGGTTGGGGCTCAGCCCTGGGCTGGCTCCGCACTCCCTAGGCTGCTCCAACTGCAGCTGGGGGGGATCGGGGCACAGAGAGCGCGACCCCATCCCAGCAGCTCTGTAAGGGGACGGGGAGCGCGGAGGTGAAGGGAACATCTCTGTTTGTGGGGGGGTGGGGACATGGGGAGAAGGGGAGCGGGGGACATGGGGAGGTGGGGAGAAGGGGCGATGGGGGTGGGGGTGGGGAGATGGGAAGCTCGAGCAGCTTAGAGCTCTGTGAAGCTGCGGGGCTGTGCAGGGGCAGGGCAGCAGCAGAAACCAAGCGTGGGGATGGGTAGAGACGCGTGGCCGAGGGCCGGCGGCGTGCAGAACTGCGCTGCTCTGTGCGTGTGCCTGAGCCGGGCTGTGCCGCATGGCCACAGCTCGTGCCCTCTTCTTCTTTCTCTCATTAAACCTCGAGCGTCAGCACATCGGCGCTGTGTGTTGCAGTGCTGCGTTCCGGTCCTGGCGGGAGCCGGGAGCGCGTGGGGACCCGGGTCTGCTGCGGGCTGGAGGCGGGCGTGTGGGCCCGGGCTGTGGGGCAGCTCAGCCCGCAGCGCTGCCCCGATCCCGCTGCGCAGCGCTGAGCCCTGCGGCCCCCAGTGCCGTGCGGCTGAGGACGGGTCCGGCTGCGCTGCGGCTGTCGGAGCGGAGGCCCTTTGCTGGGCACCGCGTGGGCTTCTGGCCCCTCCCCGCAAACGGCACCGAGCGCTGCTGGAGAGGATGAATCGGGCTTTTAATGCGTTACGGAGAAGGCGGCTTCCTCCAGCGCCGCCCGCGCTCTGCGCCGCTCCTCCGCCCGCTGGGCTCTCCCCCTCACACCGCCTCGATCCCTGCGGCTCTCCGTGCAGAGCTCCCCGCCCCCTCCCACACCCCGCAGCGCTCCCCAGCACCGGCCCCGTCCTGGAGCCGAGAGCCGCGCAGCCCCCGGGCCGGGTGGTGGCGAGGGGCTGCGGGCTGTGCTGACGCCGACCCGACGCCTCGCCCGATGTTGGGCACCCCGTGCCAGCAGCTCTCGAGGTGCAGAGCCACCCGCAGAGGTTCTGGGGCTGAGTCCCCGAGCCGAAGAAGTGCTGAAAATGGAACGTGACCAAATTTGAAATGCCGAGGAGGTGGGGAAAGCAGAGCTTGTCCTGAGGGCCGGGTGCTGCCGGGCGCACGCTGCGGGCTGAGCACCAGCAGAGCTGCCCCGACACCAGGACAGCAGCCCCGCAGGTTTGGGAAGCGCTGCAGAGACCAGCAGGAGCACAGCCGCAGCGTCCCCCACCGACAAGGGAATGCTGCTGCTGTCCCCAGGCCGTGCCACAGCGCAGTGCAGCGCGGCACAGCACGCAGAGCAGCTCCGTCCCCGCGCAGGCTGTCCTGATGCATCCCTCGTGCGTGTGCAGCTGCCTGCCGCCGGGCTCTGCCCCTCACAGCTCGTCTCTGCGCCCGGGAGGGGCTGCGGTGGGAGGGAGGGCAGCGGGCACCCGCCGGCCCCCACCGGGCAGCAGCGCGGGGTCTGCCATGACCCCTCCAGGGCTGGAGCCGCTTCCCCTGCGCCGAGAGCCCAGAATGCAGCGAGAGGCCTAAATGAGCACCCAGCAGTGAGCACTGCAACGAGCTCTGCAATCGCTTCTGATGGTCGGCGGAGAGCTCCTACCTGCGCTGCCCCTGCACTCGGGGCTCTTCTCATCTGCGGGAAGGAGGAGGGATGGGCTCGGCACAAGGGTTGGGCTCAGCAGAAGGGTTGGGGAGGGCAGCAGCCCCACGCTCCCGTCTGCCGTCCCTGGAGATGTCCCCCCGCAGTGCCCCATCCCAGCGCTGTCCTGTCCCACCGCTGTTCCCGCTGGAGCCGTCCCCATCCCCACTGCTGCGTGTCGCTGCCCGGCAGGCGCCGGGGGTCCTGCAACCGGAGCCGCCAAACAGGAAAGGGGCCGAACCAGAAGCGTCTGCTTGCTTTCTGTTTGCTTTCATTTTCCGCACCCCGGAGGTGCTGCAGTGAGGCCACGGCCCTCTGCTCTCCGTGCGGGAGCAAAGCCCCAGTGCAGGGCAATTCCAGCAGCCCGGGAGCTCCAGGGCCAGCAGGCAGGGAGGGGCTGCGGGGTGGGTTTCTTGTGTGACAGCGCCGGTCCCCGTGTGTCACAGATGGGGGCCCTGCAGGAGGGCTCAGCTGGCACGTGCCATGAGCAGAGCGGGCCACATTCCTCCTGCGCAAGCGACGGAGCATCAGCAAACTTGCTGAGGGTGCACTCGATTCCGTCATCGATGTCATTGATAAAGACGTTACAGAGCACCGGTCCCAAGACAGACCCCTGGGGGACGCCGCTCATTACCGACCTCCACCTGGACATGGAGCCATTGATGACCACCCTCTGTCTGCGGCCTTTCAACCAGTTTCTTATCCATCGAGTGGTCCACCCATCAAATCCACATCCCTCCAGTTTGGAGATAAGGATGTGGTGGGGGACCATGTCAAAGGCCTTGCTCAAGTCCAGGGAAATGACATCGGTCGCCTTTCCCTTGCCCACCGATGCCGTCACTCCATCACAAAAGGCCACCAGGTTGGCCAAGCATGACCTTCCCCTGGTGAAGCCGTGCTGGCTGTCACGGATCACAGCCCTTTCCTCATGTGATCAAGCATGTCATCCAGGATGATCTGTTCCGTGATCTTCCCAGGCACAGAGGTGAGACTCACCAGCCTGCAATTCCCGGGGTCCTCCTTGCCCCCTTTCTTGTCAATGGGAGTGACATGGCTCTTCCTCCAGTCACCCGGGACCACACCTGACAGCCACGACTTCTCAGATATGATGGGCAACCACCTCAGCCAGCTCCTTCAGCACCCTGGGATGCACGCCATCCGGCCCATGGACTTGTACACATTCAGTCTCATCAGGCGGTCTCGGACCTGCTCTGTCCTCACAGCAGGGGGCATTTACCACCCCAGTCCCCACCCAGAGGTGTAGGGATGCAGGGCTCAGGGACGGGAGAAGTACTGGAGTCCTGGCCGCCAGTGAAGACCGAGGCAAAGAACTCATTCAGTACCTCAGCCTTCTCTCCATCTGTTGAAGCCAGTTCTCCTTTTACATTTACCAAAGGAGGTATACTCGCTTTGGCCTGTCTCTTCTGGCCAGTGTACCTGTAGAAAGTCTTCCTGTTGTTTATCACGTCCCTCGACAAGTTCAGTTCCGCCTGCGCCGTGGCTTTCCTGATCCCACTTCTGCAAGTCCGGACGACATCCCTGTGTTCTTCCCAGGTGGCACGGCCTTGTTTCCAGAGCTGTAAGCACCTTTCTTTGCCCTCAGCACTCTCAGCAGGTCCTTACCGAGCCACGCTGGCTTCCTGCCTCCTCTGCCCGCTTTCTTGTTCAGAGGGATGGAGAGTTCTTGCGCTCTCAGGAAGGCATCCTTGAAGAGTAACAGCTCTCCTCAGCATTTTTGTTCTTAAAGACAGCATCCCAGGGATCTCGGCCAACAGTCCATTGAACAGCTTAAAGTTTGCTCTCCCAAAGTTCAGGGTCCTGACGCCACTCTTCACCAGGCCCACATCCCTCGAGATCACAAACTCGACCAGAGCGTGGTCACTGCAGCCCAGGCTGCCTCCAACCTTAACACCATTGATTATTTCCTCCGCACTGGTGAGCAGCAGGTCCAGCAAAGCTTCACCTCTGGTCGGCTGTCCAACACCTGGACCAGAAAGCTATCATCAACACATTCCAGGAGCCTCCTGGACCTCCTGCCGTGTGGTCTGTCCAGGAGATACCCAGATGGTTGAAGTCCCCCATCAGGACAAGAGCCCGTGAGCACGAAGCCTCCCGCATCTGAAGCAGGAAAGCCTCATCAACAGTCTCCCCTTGATCAGGTGGCCTGTAGTATACTCCTATCACCAGCTGGCCTTTGTTAGACCCATCCCTAATTCTAACCCACAGGCTCTCAACCTGATCCTGACTGTTTCTCAGAGGAAGCTCCTCGCAGTCCATCCACTCTTTGCAACAGAGGGCAACTCCCCCACCCTTCCTACCTAGCCTAGCTCTTCTAAAGAGAAGATAGCCCTCGATGGTGGTATTCCAGTTATGGGAAGCATCCCAGCACGTTTCCGTGAGAGCAACAAGGTCGTAACTTTCTCAGCACATCACGGTTTCCAACTCGTCCTGCTTGTTTCCCAGGCTGCGTGCGTTGGTGTAAAGGCACTTCAGCTGGGCTTTCCGTCTCACTGCCCTTGTAGAGGATCTAGGTTCCCCCAGAACAGCAGCATCCCCAACACCCCCCTGCCCCAGTCCATCCCTTTGGACTTCGCCGTCAGCGCCCAGCAGGTTCGGTACGAGCCCTGGAATGACCCGCTCAAGCTCCACATCCCTAATTTTGCTCCCTTCCCCCTTCATACCCAGCTTAAAGACCTGTCAACGAGTCCTGCCAGGTCCTCAGCTCAGATCCTCCTCCCCCTCATAGACAGACTACTTCCATTTGCTGCCATCATGCCAGGTGCCGAGTAAGTTTCTCCGTGGTCAAAAAACCCAAAATTCCTGGATTTGCACCAACTTTTGAGCCATTTATTTATGAGGTGTGCTTTTTGGTACCTCTCAGTATCCTGCCCTGCCGCTGGAGGCACGGAAGAAAACACCGCCTGCACACCCGCTCCCTCGACTACCCGCCCCAGTGCCCTGACGTCTTTCTTGCCAGCTCCGAGACTTCTCTCAGCAACTTCGTCACTGCCAGCCCGGATTGTCAATAACGGGTAATAATGGGAAGGGCGAATCAGACCAGGGAGTCTCCTAGAAACGTCTCTGACCCGTGCCCCAGGGAGGCAGCACACCTCCCTACGGTGGGCTCAGGCCGACATGCAGGGAGTCTCCCACAACAGCCACCCTTCTGTCCTTCCGGGCGGAGGCAGTCCTGAGGCGTGGGGCCGAACGCTTTTCCCGAGGCAGCCTCACGGGTTGACCTCCCCCCACACCCCCGCTCACCTCTCCCTCGAGTTCCAGGGCCTCGAACCTATTACTCACAGGCACCTGGGGAGCCGAGGATGGTCGGGATGGGGACGCCCACTTTGTCGAGCCGGGACGTGTTTCCACTCCTCCGCCTTCCTCGAACTGTCCACAGGAGGAGCAGAGGACAGGAGCTCACTGCAGCACCGTCAGCCCGCCGCTCCCCCTCGCCCACCTGTTCACGAGGCAGCGGGGGCTGAGGTGCTGCACGTGGTGCCTCAGCTACGCGCCCAGATCTCGGGCCGGCAGGGACTGGCAGCACCGGCCGATCTCCTTCTCACACTCCTTACGGTCCGCAGCCTCTCCAGCTCCTCTTCCAGGCCGGCCACGAGGCTGAGTAAGTCGTGGCCACATCTTCTACGACTGCCGCCGCCATCGCCCCGCGCCGCAAAGGCCGGGCTGTGGCACTCGCGGCAGCCAGCGGCCGGCGACCGGCAGCTCGTGCTGGGCCTCAGCCTCGGGGATCCGTGAGCGAGGGAAGCGGCCGGAGCCCCGCCGTGCCTCGCGGTCCGTCGCTGCGCTTCTGGCGGAACGGCTGCAGAGCGGCGAACCTCGGCGATGGAGGGTTCTACAAAGGCATCTCGTCCCGCTGCCTGAGAGCGCTACGGCCAGCAGAAACAGGGTGGATGCCTCTGGTATCGAACCCACGCGAGTGTGCTGCACGTGGCTGGTTGTGTGCGAGCTCAGCAGCAACTGAACGCCTGGGGTCACGACTGGAACAGAGGGCTGCAGCCGGGGGTTGCAGGGTCTGGTCGGGGGCAGCTGGCAATGTACAGCCATGTGCGACGCTGCCAGGCCGTTGTCCTGCTGCTACTTCTGTGCGATGCAAAGTAAAATGCAGCGTTCTCTGAATCTGACGCTGGAACAGGTTGCCCAAGGAGGCTGCGGGTGCCCCATCCCTGCAGGCGCTCCAGGCCAGGCTGGATGTGGCTGCGGGCAGCCCGGTCCGCCGGTGTTGACCCCGCACACAGCAGGGGCTGGAAGGAGATGAAGCCTCGGCTCCCTCCGCCTTTCTCCGCACCGCGGCTCCCAGCCGAGCCCGCACCGCCCGGGTCCGGCTGGGGCTCGGGGCGACAGGAAGGGTCGGCGCCGAGCCACGCGGGGCACAGGGAGGTGGGCGCAGCCCCGGCTGCTCGGGGTCCCCCGCCGCCTCCTCTCCTCTCCTCTCCTCTCCCCGCCCCGCCCCGCGCCCCCTCCCGCCTTCCTCCCCCGCGGCCCAAAGCAAACGGCACCGGACGCGTCGAGGCAGCGCCGGGAGGGGACGAAGGAAGGAGGAAGGCGGCGAAGCGGCCGGCCGAGCCCGGAGCGCTCCCAGCCCGGCGCTGGGGCCGGAGCCGGGACCCCGCGGCTCCACGTCGGGGCCGCGCAGCGCCGGGAGCGCGGCCCCTCCTCGGTGCCCCTCCGTTGGGGCGGGGGAGAGGATCGGAACGGAGAAGGAAGAGAGGCGGAGCTGCCGGGAGGAGATGGAGCCGCCGTGCTGGCGCAGACGCGGAGAGAGAGACGGCGGTGCTCGGCAGCGCGTGGAGATTTCCTCGTGCGTCACACGGCGAGGGGCAGCCCTGAGCTCCGCAGCGGGGCCGTGCCCAGCGCCCCATGGGGCGCAGCCTTTCCCCAGCCCCGCCCGACCCTCCGTGGTGCAGCTCCGTACCGTTCGGAGCCTCTGGGTGCCAGCGGAGAGCAGAGCTCAGAGCTGCCGCGAGGGGCCGTAGGGCCGAGAGGGGCTGTAGGGCCATAAGAGGCTGTAGGGCCGCGAGGAGCCATAGGAGGCTGTAGGGCCGCGAGGAGCCATAGGAGGCTGTAGGGCCATGAACTCCACCTCTGCTGCTCTGGGTCGAACACCCCAATGGACCCCAGCTGCTCCTCGCCCATTTTGCCCTCCAGACCCTTCCCCATCTCCGCAGCCCTCCTCTGTCCTGTCCCACGCTCTGTGCAGGTGCAGAACCCGGCACTGCTCCTGCTGAGCTTCATGCAGCTGCTGATTGAATGAATTACTGTCATTGCTTGATAACAGTGGAGATAATGCAGTGCAAGGAGCTGTCTTTGCTCTCACAGTCTCTGCTCAGATCTGCTGTGATCTCAGCCCTCTGGAACCAGCACCCAGCAGCAGTAGCACTGCTGTGCTTTAACCCTGCAGCAGCTCTGCAGCGCTCGGCCGTGTGCTCACTGCCCCGCTGTGGGTTTGGGAGAGCATTGATGCAGACAGAAGGGTGAGAACTGGTCAGTTGCGAGAGATCTTACTGGAGTGGGAGGGGGTGACCAGGACCCCCAGGGAGCAGCCCAGGGGACCCCCAGCCCAGGAGCCCCCTGCGATCCATTTGCACATACAGATGGATGTCCTTGGTACTGGGAGGCGACAGTTGCTGGAGAGGGACACGGACATGGATACAGACGAGGATGGGGAAATGAGCACTGGGTGCATAGAAGAGGAAGCTGATGGCAGCGCCCCAAAGGAGCTGGACCAGAGCGTCCTGATGGAGCCAGGCAGGATCAGCCATGGGGGCAGTGAGTCTCCTCATCTCCTCGTTCTTCTCCTGCTGGATGAGTCCAGAGGAAAGGAGTACGAAACGTCCGCAGGCCCCACTGCCCTCCATGCTGACCCTGGGATCCCTGGCTGCATCTTCTTCTCCTCTCCTTCCCTCTACTCCTTCCCAGAGTCCTGGCCGGCGCACTGGCAGAGTTGGCTGCTCTCGTCCCTCGGACTGCGCCAGAGCCACAACCAGAGGCAGAGGCAGAGGCAGAGCCAGCCCTGTGCCCCAGCCCTGAGCCCCCGGCTCGCCCAGCAGCAGCCCCCAGCCCCTTCACTCCCTGGGGCCGAGCAAGCAGCGCTCCCCCAGGGATGGAGCGCAGAGCCCCACGGAGCCTTCACTGCCCCACTGCTCCCACACCGAGCTCATCCTGGAGCTGTTCCGCGTCATACGGGAGAACCAGGCAGCCGTTGAGCGCCGCTGCCAACTGCTGCGGGCACTGCTGGAGCAGCAGGGGTGGCTGGGACCCCCATGGATCCCCCAGCACAGGAGCCAGCAGCTCCCAGGTGGGAGCATCAGCATGGATGTACATGAATGCTGCTTGGCCAGACCTGTTTCCCCACCTCTGCAGGGTTTGGGGTCAGGACCATGGGCAAGGGCTCCGCTGAGGTTGTGGCCAACCCATGGATATGGGAGCAGCGGGTCCGTCATCTCCTGCAGGGCAAGCCTGCAGGAATAGAGCATGAGGCCCACCTGGGCCCCACTGGCATCCCTGGGCTCCCCAATTGCTGCTTCTTCCTCCTCCTCTTCCTCTCCCTACTCCTTCCCGGAGCCCTCTCCTGGCAAACTGGCAGTGTTGGCCACCCTTGTCCCACTGACAGGGGAGCCAGAGCCAGCCCTGAGCCCCCGGCTCTGCCAGCAGCAGCCCCCAGCCCCCTTCACTCCCTGGGACTGAGCACACAGAGCCCCACTCAGGGCTGGATCTCAGAGCCCACTGAGCCTTCACCGCCCCACTGCTCCCACACGGAGCTCATCCTGGAGCTGCTCTGCGTCATACGGGAAAACCAGGCAGCTTTTAAGCGCCTCTGCCAACTGCTGCGGGCACTGCTGGAGCGGCAGGGAGCATCCGGGACCACCAGAGAGCCCCCAGCCCAGGAGACAACAGCACAAGAGCCTCCAGCACAGGAGTCCCCCAGGATCCATCTGCGTGTATGGATGGATGTCCTTGGTACTGGAGGAGAGTGCTGCTGGAGTGGGACATGGACATGGAAATGACATGGATACGGACACACACAGATATGGCCATGGATGCAGATGTGTACATGGGCATAGGTGGGCGCATAGAAGCGTAAGCAAATGGGAGAACCACAAAGGATCTGGACCAGAGCGTCCTGATGGACCCAAGCAGGATCAGCTCTATGGATCCGTGCAGAAACATCCCAGTGGATCCAGACAGGCCCATCCCAGCAGATCCAGACAGGACCAACCCAACAGGGTGCTGCTGAGTTCCCACAGGAATGACCCATCTGCAGGTGACCCCGGGGCTGTGCCGGTAGGGTGCTCTGTAGCAGGCTCCCTCGGTAATGTGCAGCCTACTGGCTTGAGGTCCTGGCTCTCCTGGCAGCAGCCCCCAGCCCCTTCACTCCCTGGGGTCGAGCAAGCAGCGCTCCCCCAGGGATGGAGCGCAGAGCCCCACGGAGCCTTCACTGCCCCACTGCTCCCACATGGAGCTCATCCTGGAGCTGATGCAGGAAAACCAGGCAGCCGTTGAGCGCCACTGCCAACTGCTGCGGGCACTGCTGGAGCGGCAGGGGTGGCTGGGACCCCCATGGATCCCCCAGCACAGGAGACACCAGCTCAGGAGATCTCCAGGATCCATCTGCGTGTACAGATAGATGTCCTTGGGACTGGGATGTGGCAGCTGCTGTAAGGGGAATCAGACATGGATGTCAACAGGGATAAGGACGTGGATACGGACATAGATGGGTGCATAGAAGAGGAAGCTGATGGCAGCGCCCCAAAGGAGCTGGGCCAGAGCGTCCTGATGGAGCCAGGCAGGATCAGCCCTACGGATCCATGCAGAAACATCCCCATGGAGCCACGGACAGCAAGCTGAGTGGTGTGGTTGACACAGTGGAAGGAAGGGATGCCATCCAGGAGGACTTCAGCAGACAGGAAGGTGGGCCTGGGAGAATCTAATGAGGTTCAACACAGCAGAGTGCAAGGTTTGGCTCTTGGGCTGGAGGAATCCCAGGCATCCATACAGACTGAAAGGAGCGGTCCTTGAGAGCAGCCCTGCAGAGGAGGACCTGGGGTCCTGATTGATGGAAAGCTGAACATGAGCCAGCAGTGTGCTCCTGCAGCTCGGAAAGCAAATGGGATCCTGGGCTCCATCAGCAGAGGGGTGGCCAGCAGGGGCAGGGAGGAGATTGTTCTCCTCTGCTCTGATCTTGTGAGGTCCCATCTGCAGCACTGCGTCCAGGTCTGGAGCCCCCAGTACAAGAAGGACAGGGAGCTGCTGGAGAGGGTCCAGAGGAGCCACAGAGATGATCAGAGGGCTGCAGCACCTCCACTACAAAGACAGGCTGAGGGAGCTGGGCTTGTTCAGCCTGGAGAAGAGAAGGCTGCGGGGTGAATCATTGCAGCCTTCCAGGACCTAAAGGGAGCCTACAGACAGGAGGGGAGTCAGCTCTTGGAAAGGGGCGATTGCAGCAGGACAAGGGAAATGGTTTGAAGCTGAAGGGGGGAAGATTGAGCTTGGTTGCCATAATATGATAATAGTGGTGATAGCGCAGTGCAAAGAAATTCCTTTGCTCTCACAGCCTCTGCTCAGATCTGCTGTGATCTCAGCCCTCTGGAACCAGCACCCAGCAGCAGTAGCACTGCTGTGCTTTAACCCTGCAGCAGCTCTGCAGCACTCGGCCGTGTGCTCACTGCCCCGCTGTGGGTTTGGGAGAGCATTGATGCAGACAGAAGGGTGAGAACTTGACAGCTGAGGTTGGGACAGTTTGGTGAGAAAGAAAGATGATAATAAAGGAAATAAGGTTTGTGATGCAGAAAGAAACGTCTCGGGAGCTGCTGTTGGGGGCCCAGCCCGTCCCTGAGCAGCAGCACCCCCAGGGCCAACTCCCCATCCCAAAGCGCAGCATAGCTGCCAACGGAATGACCTGGAGAACAGGAGGCAATTTGGAATCAGAAAAAGGGATTAAAACACAATACGTGTCCTAGAAGACTTGTCTCTGTTTTTCTCAGTCAAGACAGAGATGTGATTAGAAAAGATGGGATGGGGTGGGGTGGGATGGGATGGGGATGGGGATGGGGATGGGGATGGGGATGGGGATGAGGACGGGGATAGGATAAGGTAAGGTCGGATAGGGTAGTGTATTGTACGTTGGGAGGGGGTGGAGTGGAATGGAGTGGATTCGGATAGAGATGGAAGGGAAAAGGGAAGGAGAAGGAGGGGAAGGGAAGGGCAAGTAGAATAGCATAGTTCAGTTGGGAGAGACCTACAAGTTCATCTAGTCCCACTGCCTGAGAGCTTTATGGCCAGCCAAAACAGTTTGGATGCAGCGGCATTCCGTCCACAAACAGACATGAGTGTGCCAGCATGTCTGACCAGCTGTGTGCCAGCAACTGAACGCCTGGGGTCACGACTGGAACAGAGGGCTGCAGCCGGGGGTTGCAGGGTCTGGTCGGGGGCAGCTGGCAATGTACAGCCATGTGCGACGCTGCCAGGCCGTTGTCCTGCTGCTACTTCTGTGCGATGCAAAGTAAAATGCAGCGTTCTCTGAATCTGACGCTGGAACAGGTTGCCCAAGGAGGCTGCGGGTGCCCCATCCCTGCAGGCGCTCCAGGCCAGGCTGGATGTGGCTGCGGGCAGCCCGGTCTGCTGGTTGGCGACCTGCACACAGCAGGGGCTGGAACTGGGCGATCTTTCAGCTCCCCTTCAACCCAGGCCATCCTGTGATGATCAGAAGCGCTGCCGTGCTGTCACCCTGCGGCAGCTCTGCTCCACGCGGCCGTTTGCTCGCTGCCCCACCAGGAGATGGAGAGAGCAGTGATACTGATAAAAGTGTGAGAACTTGTCAGCTGAGAGAGGGACAGCTTGATGAGAGAGATAGGAGGGAAGAGCAGAAGAACAGAAAGGGACGCCCAAGGCAGTTGCTCAGTAGTTCCTGGCTGGGATGCCGTGCAGAGGGATCGAGACAGGCTTGAGCAGTGGGCCAGGTGAACCTCATGAGGTTCAACAGACCCCAGTGCGAGGTCTGCACCTGAGTCCAGGCAGCTCCCGTGACGGCAGCCCGTGGCTGGGACAGGCGCGCTCTTTGCTGGGGAAAGAACTGGCTGAGGGCCGGGCCCAGAGAGCGGCGGGGAACGGAGACACATCCAGCTGGTGGGCAGGCTCAGCGGTGCTCCCAGGGGCTGGCAGTGGGACCTGTCCTGGTTGGTAGCTTTACTCATGGCCTGGCTGAGGGCGCTGAGTGCACTCTCAGTGCTTCTGCGGGTGACGCTGTGATGGGGGGAGCTGTTAATCTGCCTGGGGTAGGAAGGCCTTACAGAGGGATCTGGACAGGCTGAGGCCAACGGGATGAGGTTCAACAAGAGCCGGTGCTGGGTCCTGCACTTTGGCCACAACAAGCCCACGCAGGGCAGCAGGCGTGGGGCAGAGTGGCCGGAAAGGATCTGGGGCTGAGCATGAGCCAGCAGCGTGCCCAGGCGGCCAGGAAGGCCGACGGCATCCTGGCTTGGATCAGAAACAGTGCAGGCAGCAGAGCAGGGAAGCGAGCGTCCCTCTGTACGCAGCTCTGATCAGGCTGCGCGTGGAGGACAGTGCGCAGCTCTGGGCCCCTCGCTGCAAGAAGGACTTTGAGGCCCTGCAGCACGTCCAGAGAAGGTAGCAGAGCCGGTGAGGGGTCTGGAGCACAGGCCTTGTGAGGAGCGGCTGAAGGAGCGCGGACTGTTCAGCCTGGAGAAGAGCAGGCTCAGGGGAGACCTCATTGCTCTCTGTCACTACCTGGAGGGAGCTTGCAGTGAGCTGGGGGTCGGCCTCCTCTCCCGTGCAACTGGTGATAGGACCAGGGGGAATGGCTTCGAGCTGCTCCAGGGGACGTTCAGGCTGGACGTTAGGGAACAGCAGTGCTGCAAAGGAGAGGTTGGGCACTGGAGCGGGCTGCCCAGGGAGCGATGGAGTCACCGAGCCTGGAGGTGCTCGAGGAGCGGCTGGACGTTGCGCTGAGGGACGTGGTTCGGTGAGAGCTATTGGTGATGGCTGGATGGTTGGACTGGGCGATCGTGCAGCTCTTTGCCAGCCCTGGTGATTCTGCGACGCTGTGTGCTATGAATACAAGCTGGGGGACGGAAGGACTCCGCCTCCTGGTGTTCCCTGTGCTGCTCAGGCGACTGGACTGGGAGGTCTCTGAAGATCCCTTCCCCCCAGCCATTCTGCAGACTTGCCTGGACAAGGGCTGATGTTTCGGCAGCTCTCCTGGCTGGCTCAGAGACACGGAAGCAGAGAAGCCCCTCATCGTGTCAGCGCTGCTCCGCAGCAACAGAACGCCCTGCTGTTCCCAGCTCTGTTCTCCCCAGAGCCCGAGGCACAGCAGCACACACAGCACGATGAGACAACGGCCCGGTGCACGTCCGCACCGTGGGAGCCCCTCTGCACGGAGGGCTGCCGAGCAGAACGGCTTGGAAGGGAGCTCGGAGCCCACTCAGCTGCAGCCCCTACCGCGGGCTGGTTTCCGCCCACGAGCTCCAGCTGCCCCAGGGCCCCATCCAAACGTCGGTCGCTCTGCGACTCAGGAGCTGCCTTCCGTAAGCAGCAGGCTGCAATGAGGTGTCCCAGCGCTCCCGGAGCTCTGTCAGCTCGGGGCTGTGCCCACCGCCCTGGGAGCTGTGCCATGCCCGCTGCCCAGTGGGGCACAGCCTTTCCCTTGCTCCCACCTGAGCCTCCCACGATGCAGCTCCGTACCATTCCACTGGAGCCTCTCACTGTCGCCAGACAGCAGAACTCAGCAATGCCATAAGGAGCTGCAGGGCCACCACGATTCTCCCCTCTGTCTCCGGTGCCCTGGGCCAAACAACCGCAGGAGCAGAGCTGTGGGCAGCCTGGTCTGCTGGTTGGCGACCCTGCACACAGCGGGGGCTTGGAACTGGGTGAACTCTAAGGTCCCTTTCAAGAAGAGGAGAGAGACCAGCACCCAGACGAAGGAGGGGAGAGGTGAGCAGCCCCGACGCCAGAGCTGAGCACCCTGCAAGGGGTCGGCACCCCAGTGTGGGGCTGAGCGGGGGGTCCCGGCCACTCACACATCTTGCTTTGGCAGATGCCTGGTGGAAGGACGGAGCAGCGGGGATGCCAATGCCAAGCATTGAAGTACGTTGAGTGCTGCTTGGCCAGACCTGGTCCTCCAGTGCTGAACAGCCTGGGGTCAGGACCATGGGAGGGGGCTCTGCTGCTGTCATGGTCAACCCACAGGCATGGGGGAAGCGGGTCCCCTCAACACGTTCCACCTGCGTGTACAGATGGATGTCCTTGCTGCTGGCATGTAGCAGCTCCCAGGTGGGAGCATCAGCATGGACATACATGAGTGCTGCTTGGCCGGACCTGTTCCCCCACCTGTGCAGGGTTTGGGGTCAGGGCCATGGGCAAGGGCTCCGCTGGGGTTGTGGCCAACCCATGGATATGGGAGCAGCGGGTCCATCATCTCCTGCAGGGCAAGCCTGCATGAATGGAGGATGAAGCCCACCTGGGCCCACTGGCATCCATGGGCTCCCCAGTTGCTGCTGCTTCCTCCTCCTCGTCCTCTCCCTACTCCTTCCCGGAGCCCTCTCCTGCCACACTGGCAGTGTTGGCCACCCTTGTCCCTCTGACCACAGGGGAGCCAGAGCCAGCCCTGAGCCCCTGGCTCTGCCAGCAGCAGCCCCCAGCCCCTTCACTCCCTGGGAGCGAGCAAGCAGAGCCCCACTCAGGGCTGGATCTCAGAGCCCACGGAGCCTTCACCGCCCCACTGCTCCCACACGGAGCTCATCCTGGAGCTGCTCTGCGTCATACGGGAAAACCAGTAACAGCTGTTAAGCGCCGCTGCCAACTGCTGCGGGCACTGCTGGAGCGGCGGGGCCAACTGGGACCCCCATGGAGCCCCCCGCACAGGAGCCCTCCAGGGTCCATCTGCGTGTTCAGATGGATGTCCTTGCTGCTGGCATGTAGCAGCTCCCAGGTGGGAGCATCAGCATGGACATACATGACTGCTGCTTGGCCGGACGTGTTCCCCCACCTGTGCAGGGCTTGGGGTCAGGGCCATGGGCAAGGGCTCCGCTGGGGTAGTGGCCAACCCATGGGCTTGGGGACAGCGGGTCCATCATCTCCTGCAGGGCAAGCCTGAAGGAATGGAGGATGAAGCCCACTGGCATCCATGGGCTCTCCAGTTGCTGCTTCTTCCTCCTCCTCGTCCTCTCCCTACTCCTTCCCGGAGCCCTCTCCTGCCACACTGGCAGTGTTGGCCACCCTTGTCCCTCTGACTACAGGGGAGCCAGAGCCAGCCCTGAACCCCTGGCTCTGCCAGCAGCAGCCCCCAGCCCCTTCACTCCCTGGGAGCGAGCAAGCAGAGCCCCACTCAGGGCTGGATCTCAGAGCCCACGGAGCCTTCACCGCCCCACTGCTCCCACACCGAGCTCATCCTGGAGCTGCTCCGAGTCATCCGGGAAAACCAGGCAGCTTTTAAGCACCGCTGCCAACTGCTGCGGGCACTGCTGGAGCGGCGGGGCCAACTGGGACCCCCATGGAGCCCCGCACAGGAGCCCTCCAGGGTCCATCTGCGTGTTCAGATAGACGTCCTTGGTACTGGCATGTAGCAGCTCCCAGGTGGGAGCATCAGCATGGATGTACATGACTGCTGCTTGGCCAGACATGTTCCCCCACCTGTGCAGGGCTTGGGGTCAGGGCCATGGGCAAGGGCTCCGCTGGGGTTGTGGCCAACCCATGGGCTTGGGGACAGCGGGTCCATCATCTCCTGCAGGGCAAGCCTGAAGGAATGGAGGATGAAGCCCACTGGCATCCATGGGCTCTCCAGTTGCTGCTTCTTCCTCCTCCTCGTCCTCTCCCTACTCCTTCCCGGAGCCCTCTCCTGCCACACTGGCAGTGTTGGCCACCCTTGTCCCTCTGACTACAGGGGAGCCAGAGCCAGCCCTGAGCCCCTGGCTCTGCCAGCAGCAGCCCCCAGCCCCTTCACTCCCTGGGTCTGAGCAAACAGAGCCCAACTCAGGGCTGGATCTCAGAGCCCACGGAGCCTTCACCGCCCCACTGCTCCCACACCGAGCTCATCCTGGAGCTCATACGGGAAAACCAAGCAGCTGTTAAGCGCCTCTGCCAAATGCTGCGGGCACTGCTGGAGCGGCTGGGGGCAGCTGGGACCCCCATGGAGCCCCCAGCCCAGGAGCCCTCCAGGGTCCATCTGCGTGTTCAGATAGACGTCCTTGGTACTGGCATGTAGCAGCTCCCAGGTGGGAGCATCAGCATGGATGTACATGAGTGCTGCTTGGCCAGACCTGTTTCCCCACCTCTGCAGGGTTTGGGGTCAGGGCCATGGGCAAGGGCTCCGCTGGGGTAGTGGCCAACCCATGGATATGGGAGCAGCGGGTCCATCATCTCCTGCAGGGCAAGCCTGCAGGAATAGAGCATGAGGCCCACCTGGGCCCCACTGGCATCCCTGGGCTCCCCAGTTGCTGCTGCTTCCTCCTCCTCCTCCTCCCCCTACTCCTTCCCGGAGCCCTCTCCTGGCAAACTGGCAGTGTTGGCCACCCTTGTCCCACTGACAGGGGAGCCAGAGCCAGCCCTGAGCCCCCGGCTCTGCCGGCAGCAGCCCCCAGCCCCCTTCACTCCCTGGGTCTGAGCAAACGGAGCCTTCACCGCCCCACTGCTCCCACACGGAGCTCATCCTGGAGCTGCTCTGCGTCATACGGGAAAACCAGGCAGCTGTTAAGCGCCGCTGCCAACTGCTGCGGGCACTGCTGGAGTGGCTGGGGGCAGCTGGGACCCCCATGGAGCCCCCAGCCCGGGAGACACCAGCTCAGGACTCACCTCAGGGTCAATTTGAACGTACAGATGGATGTCCTTGGTACTGGGATGTGGCAGCTGCTGGAGAGGGACATGGACACCGATATGGACATGGATGAGAACATGGAGGACATGAGCATGGACACAGATGGGCACGTACGCACTGAAGCTCATAGGAGCGCCCCAAAGGAGCTGGACCAGAGCGTCCTGATGGAGCCAGACATGTCCATCCCCACGGATCCAGGCAGGACCAACCCAACAGGGTCCCGCCGGGGTCCCACGGGCACGGCCCATCTGCGGGTGCCCCCGGGGCTGTGCGGGGTCGGGCAGTGCCTGCAGGACTGCTGCTCCAGGCAGCCACCCCGTGCCAATCTGTTCTATCGCCCTCCTTCCCTTCCCCATCACCCTCAGTCATAATAGTCTCCATCCTTCCCTTCCCCGTCTCCCCGATTTATAATAATCTGGTTGGACCAACGTTTGAACCGCTGTTTCTTGATCTCACGCCAGGTATACATATTTTAAAAGGAGCCTTTTCTCCCTCCTGTAAATTGGAGGGAGACAGAGCCTTCCCCATCTTAGTGTCCCTCGTGTGTGGAGAGCTCGGTGCTTTTAGGTTGGTTTTGCTGTGAATGATGTATCCAGGATTTCTGTCACAGCTGCTTTTTCTTAATATGACAAGAAAAAGGTTTAGAGCACAGATTAAGAAAGTTCTTACAAGCTGACATGTGGAATCCACTCTGGAACCCCTGTGAAGCTGTACAGCAGGGATGTCTGTTGTGGTGCTGGGTGTGAGCGGATAACTCCTCCTAACTCGCAAACCAAGGAAAGCAGTGGCTGCCACTTAAAGACGTACTATGTACGCATTCACTGCACTCCAAGTACATGGGCCAGAATTCTTAGAAGTTCTTAAGACTGTCTCAGGTCTCTGAGCGTGCGGCCTTGTGCGAATGGAACGTTGTTTCTGCATTTGATATTAAGAAGAGCGACTGGTTTGAAGAAGCAGAACATCACGCATTTGTGTTCTGTAACCTGTCCTTAGAAATAGTTGATCTAAGAAGCAAAATGCTGCATACGTTAGCGGCATGTTTTACAACGTTATTCCTGAATTATGCGATTAATTCTTTCTTGCACAACTGTAACAGTTGTTACATGTCCAAACAATGCGAGTGCAGCGTCAGGGATCAGAAAACACACTGCAGAGCTGTTCTGTTAGGATAAGAAACTCTCAGCAAAAGAAGGACACACTCAGCAAACATCAGGGAAATGAGGGCCTCCACACCAGGCCGGACTGTCTGACTGCGTGAGAAGGCTGGGTGTGAAGGCAGGCACCAGGATCGTCCCCTGCCTTTCCCCCGAGCTGATCTTTGTAGAAAGAAGGACAAGCAGATATCCGCAACACAGTGCTCAGGTGTGGAATGAGTGCATTAATCAACGACAGATTTACGCTTCTGCGGCAAAAATTTGTTTGCCCGGTGTCTGCGTGTTTAGTGAAGCGTCGGGAAGATTGTGAACCTGGAGTCCTCAGCCCACGAGGAACCAGGGGAGGAGATCGGCGTCGGGGACAGGCAGTAAAAGACATAACGCTGATCTCTGGGTGCTCTCCTGCTTGCAGGAGGCCCGCCATCACGCTGCGAACAAAATCTGCCTTATCAGAGATACCGTCCTAGAGAATTATTTGGGTATTTCCTACAGCCTGAAGCGCGGGGAGGGTCTGTGGGCTGCACCCGGGGTCGTGGGACGAAGGCCGGCAGCCGTCCTCACGAAAGCTGCACGTCTGCCTCGCCGTCAACTCCTGGCTTCCTGGGAGATCGAACCCGCAGCGGCCTCTGCTGGTGCGGGGCTGCGGCACCTCTTTTGTTTCCCCGTTTTCCTTTCAAGATTCCACCTAAAGCCGGTATTTATGCAGGCATTCTGAGGTGGCGTCTGTGAAGCCCATACTGATAGAACAGCATCACAGCCACGGGTCGGAAAGGACCCGCAAGGTCATCCAGTCCAGCCGCCCTGCCGTCACCGCTGCTGCCGCCAGCACCAAGCCAGGTCTCGCAGCTCCGCATCCAGGCTCCTCTCGAACGCTGCAGGGACGGCGACTCCCCCACCTCCCTGTGCAGCCACTGCAGTGCCGACCGCCGAGAGAAAAAGTTCTTCCTCGTGTCCAGCCTAAACCTCCTCTGGCACAACCGTTTGTGCGGCCGTTTCCCCGGCTCCCGTTTGCCGCCCGGGAGCAGAGGCCGAACCCCTCCTCGGCACAGCCTCCCTTCGGGAAGTCGCGGGGCGCAGCGAGGGCCAGCCTCGAGCCGACCGGGCTGGCGGCAGGGCTGACGAGAAGGGCTTTTCTGACAGGGTCCGAACCGCGGCAACGAGCCGCGTCTCAGGAGCCCCGAGAGGCTCGAGGAGGCGGGGAGAGCGAGGCAGCCCCCGGCCGGCAGCGCGGCTCTGACGCTCGTGGGCCGGGCGAGGAGCGCCGGCGGCACCGCCTGCACGCGCCGGGAATGGCGGGGCGCGGCGAGCGCGGGAGCCGGGAGCGCAGCGCGGCGGTTGGCACGGCGGTTGGCACGGCGGTTGGCTGGCACGGCGGTTGGCTGGCACGGCGGTTGGCTGGCACGGTGGTTGGCCGGCACGGCGGTTGGCCGACATGGCGAGCAGGATCGGCACCGTGCCGCACACGAGGGGGCTTAACTATTAGTACCTAACACTTAAGAGCGCACTCGACGCTCTCTCCACACGCGGCTGCAGCCGCGGTCACCACAGGGCGGCGAGCTGCTGCTAAAAGGGCCGCGGAGGCTCAGAGCGCATGTCGGCTCAGGTCCCCGGCTGCGGAGAATTGCCCGGTGCTGCCGCTGCTACAGGAGGGCGGCAGGGACACCGCCTGTGTGCGGCGCGAGCAGCTGGGCGGTCTGCTCAGCGTGGTGGGAGAGCAGTGAGGGGCTGCAGGGCCGCCGTGATCCTCCCCTCCGCCTCCTGTGCTCGGGGCTGTTATCGATAGAATAGCGGACCGAACGTCAAGAAGCCACTTATTAAATTTATTAATTATAACGAACAAAGAGGCAATGCAGCGCTGGGCGACAGGGGACTCTGCGTTCCACCAACTGCCGCAAGGCTCGGATCAGCACGCGGTCCTTTTATGTGGCTCGTCCTTCCGCATTCCTATAGCGGTGCAGTCTGCGCATGCTCCGGTTGTTGCTAGGGCTCTTATTCTGCCTCCTGGCGGCTGCGCGGGCCGAAGCAAGCAGTCTTCCTCCGTACCCCCCCCTTGACGCCTTCTGGTGATTTCCATCCACGTCACTCGCGCTGGCGAATCCCATTGGCCACTGTGCAATCGCTAACCCACCAACCATAACCGTGCAAGTACCCTGCCTGCACAAGGAAACATGGAAACTAACAAGCCACTCGGCAGGGGAGTGGGGGAGTGAACATAAGGGGAGGGAGCCAAGATCAGCCATGTTGCTTTGCCCATCAGCCCTGGACAAACATTCCTCCTTTTTGACAGGGGCCAAGCGACCCAAGGGAAAAGAGCACTCCTCACCCATTTTGCCCTCTCGACCCTTCCCCATCTCCACAGCCCTCCTTTGGTTGCGCTCTGGCAGCTCTGTGTCCCTCTGACGCGGTGCTGGAGGCGAAGCTCCCTAAGCTCCCTCCTAGCACTGCAAGCTCTCCTCAGAGCTTTCTCTTCTCAAGCCAGACAATCCCAGTTCCCTCAACCTTTCCTCATAGGAGAGCTGCTCCAGCCACTGATCATCTTAGAGGGCCACTAAGATGGGGAAGGCTCTGTCTCACTCCAATGTACGAGAGGGAGAGAAGGCTCTTTTAATATATGTATACCTGGCATGAGATAAGAAACAACGGTTCAAACGTTGGTCCAACCGGTTTATTATGCATCAGGGAGACGGGGAAGGGAAGGATGGAGACCATTATGACTGAGGGTGATGGGGAAGGGAAGGAGGGCGATAGAAAAGATGGGAAACGAGTAAGAATTGCGTAAAGTGGGGATAGTCACCACCAGGATCCAGCAGCGTAAGGCTGCACGCCGTCCTGATGGTCCGAGGCAAAAGGGAGAGCAGCACCAGCGTGGCTGGCCTCAGGCAGCAAGCAGGTAGCCGCAGAAAAAGCCGCAGAGCCAGTCCAGGAGGGAGAGGGGCAGGTTGTGAGGCTTCTCATGTCAGAAACCTCTTCTTCATGAGGAATTTGTTGCCAGAAAAACCTAAAACCTCATGGCTGCAGGTGTCTTTTTTATCCCCCTTCTGCCATTGTGGCATTCCTGGGCTTGGGTAAGAGTCATGTGCGGCACCCCCTGAGATGGCCATCTTCCTTGAGATAAGCCCGCACAAAAGACTGCTTCCTGGACGTTGATTTGCGGCTTATCTCTCTCTCGTTGCCACTGGCCTTGTCCATCTGTGTTCTCCAGACAAAGGATTTCTCAATCCTTGCCCAGGACTTGCTTGGCCTTGTTCATCTGTGTCCCCAGCAAGCTTTGAGACAATGACGTAAAAGGACAGTAACTTACAGGGTCTGGAGGGCAAAATGCGTGAGGAAAGCTGAGATCCTGTGGACTGTTTGGCCCAGAGAACAAAAGGCAGAGGGGAGGATCATAGCCCTGCAGGCCCTCGTGTCCCTGCAGCCCTCACAGGGAGCAGAGGAGCAGCTCTGAGCTCTGCTCTCCGTGACCAGCACTGGCCCCAATGGAATGGCTTGCAGATGTCAGGGCAGGGCAGGGCAGGAGAGGGACAGGAGATGGAGATGGTGCAGGGCCTGGAGCTCCTCTTACAGGGAAAGGCAGAGCACAGCGGGTCCGTTCAGCCCTGAGAAAAGGAGACTCAGAGCGGATCTGATCAATGTTTGTGAATGTCTGAAGTGTGGGAGTCCAAAGCACATGGCCGAGCTCTTGTCAGCGGTCTGTGGGGACAGGATAAGGGGAAACGGCCATAAATTGGGGCATCGGAAGTGTAGCACCAGAATGCAAAGGAACTTCTCCACAGTGAGGATGACGGAGCTCTGGAACAGGCTGCCCAGGGCGGCTGTGGCTTCTCCTTCTCTGGAGATATTCCAGAGCCGCCTGGGCGCCCACTGTGCAGCCTGCTGTCGGGAGCCCGTTTTGCAGGGGGGTTGGACTTGATGAGCTCCAGAGGTCCCTGCCAGCCCCTGCCATTCTGTGGGAAAAAAAAGGTCTGAAAAATAGAGGCTGTGCTCCTTCGGGCAATGTGTTGTGGTGTTGTGTTTTCTGTTGTCGTTATTCCGCATCGTAACATCACATGAAAGCAGTGGAGAATGGGGCTGACGTTTGACTCCCGTGCCCTGAATGAAGTCACACCCGCACTGACTGGTGCTGTGCCAGATATGTTCGCACATCAGTGTGAACTGGAGTCAAAAGCAGCCATGTGGTGTCCACCACCGACATGGCCAGTGCATTCTTCTCCATTCCGTTGGCCACAGCATGCAGGCCACACTTTGCTTTTACTTGGAGGGGTGTGCAGTACACGTGGGACCGTTTGCCCCAGGCGTGGAAACACAGCCCAGCTATTTGCCATGCCTGATCCAAACCACATTGGAACGGGGCGGTGCTCCCGAGCACCTGCAGTGCATCGATGATAGTGTTGTGTGGGGTGATTCAGCAGAGGAAGCCTTTAAGGAAGGAGAGCAAATAATTCAAGTTCTTCTGCACGCTGGTTTTGCTGTTAAGCGAAACAAAGTGAAGGGACCTGCCCAGGAGATTCAGTTCCCAGGTGCAAAATGGCAAGATGGGCGCCGTCACATCCCAAGAGTTGTGGCAGACAAAATCAGCACTATGTCTTCACCCACTAGCAAAAAAGAGTCTTTTCTGGGTGCAGTGGGCTTTTGGAGGATGCACATCCCAAACTACAGCCTCATAGTTAGCCCCCTCTATCAGCTGACGTGAAAGAAGAACAATTTCGCGTGGGGCCCTGAGCAGCAGCAGGCTTTCGAGCAGATTAAACAGGAGATAGCCCGTGCCGTGGCCCTAGGGCCAGTACGGACGGGACAGGGAGTGAAGAACATCCTCTACACTGCTGCTGGAGAGAAAGGTCCCACTTGGAGCTTGTGGCAAAGAGCCTCAGAAGAGACCCGAGGCCGACCCCTGGGATTCTGGAGTTGAGCGTACAGGGGGTCGGAAGAGGGCTACACTCCAACTGAAAAGGAGATCTTAGCAGCATGTGAGGGGGTTTGGGCTGCTTCTGAAGTAATTGGCACTGAAACACAGCTCCTTCTGGCACCTCGACTGCCAGTGCTGAACTGGATGTTTAAAGGAAAGGTTCCCCCCACCCATCACACAACTGATGCCACTTGGAGTAAGTGGGTTGCGCTGATTACACAGCGAGCGCAGATGGGGAACCTCAGCCGTCCAGGGATCCTAGAGGTCATCATGGACTGGATTTTGGACGTTGAGGGACATGGTTTAGTGGGAACTATTGGTGATAGGTGGACGGTTGGACTGGATAATCTTGTAGGTCTCTTCCAACCTTGATGTTTCTGTGATTCTGTGATTCTGCGATTCTGTGAGTGGCCCGAAGGTAAAAAGTTTGGAACATCATCGGCAGAAGAGGTGTCACGGGCTGTGGTGGCCCCGCCGTACCATGAACTACCAGGAAATGAAAAGAAATTTGCCCTGCTCACTGATGGATCGTGTCGTATGGTGGGGAAGCATCGCAGGCGGAAAGCTGCTGTGTGCAGCCCCACACGACGAGTTGCAGAGGCCACTGAAGGGAAAGGAGAATCGAGGCAGTTTGCAGAGGTAAAGGCTGTCCAGCTGGCCTTGGACGTTGCTGAACGGGAGAGGTGGCCAATGCTCCATCTTTACGCTGACATGTTGGGAGGTAGTGCGGATCTGCCTGAGGGTAGGGAGGCCCTTCAGAGGGATCTGGATAAGCTGGATCGCTGGGCTGAGGTGAATGGGATAAGGTTCAACAAGGCCGAGTGCCGGGTCCTGCACTTTGGCCACAACAACCCCATGCAGTGCTGTGGGCTTGGGGATCAGTGGCTGGAAGATTGTGAAGAGGAAAGGGACCTGGGGGTGTTGGTTGATGCTGGGCTGAACGTGAGCCAGCAGTGTGCCCAGGTGGCCAAGAGGGCCAGCGTCATCCTGGCCTGCATTAGAAATGGTGTGGCCAGCAGGAGCAGGAGGTGATCATCCCCTGTACTCAGCACTGGTGAGGCCGCACCTCGAGTGCTGTGTTCAGTTTTGGGCCCCTCACTACAGGGAAGAGGCCCTGGAGCGTGTCCAGAGAAGGGCAACGAAACTGGTGAGGGGTCTGGAGCACAAGTCCTATGAGGAGCAGCTGAGGGAGCTGGGATTCTTCAGTCTAGAGAAGAGGAGGCTCAGGGAAGACCTCACTGCACTCTACAACTTCCTGAGGGGAGGCTCTTGCTTTGGCAGATGCCTGGTGGAAGGACGGAGCAGCGGGGATGGCGTCGCCAACCTGGGAACTGCGGTGAGTGCTGCTTGGCCAGACCTGGTCCTCCAGTGCTGCAGGCCTGGGGTCAGGGCCATGGGAGGAGGCTCCACTGGGGTCGTAGCCCTAAACTGTGGGCATAGGGGCAGTGAGTCCCCTCAACTCCTCCATCTTCTCCTGCTGGACGAGCCCAGATGAATGAGGCATGAAGCTCATTCAGGCCCCACTGGTATACCTGCTGTCCCTGGGCTCTGTAGGCTCTCCAGTTGCTTCTTCCTCCTCCTCTTTCCTCTACTCCTTTCCGGATCCCTCTCCCAGCACACCGGGAATGTTGGTCGCCCTTGTACCTCAGACCACAACCAGAGGCAGAGCCAGCCCTGTGCCCCAGCCCTGAGCCCCCAGCTTGCCCAGCAGCAGCCCCAGCCCCTTCACTCCCTGGGGCCGAGCAAGCAGTGCTCCCCCAGGGATGGAGCGCAGAGCCCCACGGAGCCTTCACTGCCCCACTGCTCCCACACGGAGCTCATCCTGGAGCTGTTCTGAGTCATACAGCAAAACCAGGCATCCATTGAGCGCCGCTGCCAACTGCTGCGGGCACTGCTGGAGCGGCGGGGGGCAACTGGGACCCCCATGGATCCCCCAGCCCAGGAGACACCAGCTCAGGAGTCACCTCAGGGTCAATTTGAGCATACAGATGGATGCCCTTGGTTCTGGGATGTGGCAGCTGCTGGAGAGGGACATGGACACCGATATGGACATGGATGAGAACATGGAGGACATGAGCATGGACACAGATGGGCACGTACGCATTGAAGCTCATAGGAGCGCCCCAAAGGAGCTGGACCAGAGCGTCCTGATGGAGCCAGGCAGGTCCATCCCCATGGATCCCAGCAGAACCAACCCAACAGGGTCCCGCCGGGGTCCCACGGGCACGGCCCATCTGCGGGTGCCCCCGGGGCTGTGCGGGGTCGGGCAGTGCCTGCAGGACTGCTGCTCCAGGCTGTGGCGGTGGGTGCAGGAGCGCTGGAGGCACTGCCGTGCACAGCCCTTTTGGCAGCGCTGGTCCTACGTGGGGAGGAAGACCCTCTGAGCCCGAGTGTGGGGCCCGGCACCGCCACAGCCCCACCGCGCTCCCTCCGGCTCAGACCATTAAAGGATTTCGTCCAATCTTGTTTCAACCCTGTCTCCCCTCTTTTTGCTTCAGGTCACTCCTCCTTGTTCTATCACTACACCCCCCAAAGGGTTCCTGCAGCCTTCTGCTCTCAGACATCCCTACACACACCCATGCATGGACACAAGCACAGCCCAAGGGAAAGGCTCTGTGCTGCCTGGGCAGGAGGTGGGACGCAGGGGATGCACTGCCAGCTTTATTCCCACTGAGTGCAGTTGGGGGAACTGCCAGTTGGGGCACTGGGCGCTGTGCGCCTCAGCCTGCAGTGCCATCCTGGGCATGAGCTCCATGGGCACCGTGCGTGGGGTGAGCGTCAGGCAGCATTGCCAATCACCAGCACGCTCATGAGGAAGACCATGAGGAAGAAGACCCACATGAAGAAGCGGTCCATCACCTTGGCCAGCTTCTTCCACTCGGCGGCGTGGCGCTGTGCAGTGCGGTGCCGTCGGAAGACGCCGGCGATGTACCCCACACTGCTGAGCACCGCGTGGTGGTGGCAGAGGCAGCGGCTGTGGGGGCACAGCCCTGGTTCCGCGCCCTCTCCGGGGGGGTCCCTCGGCCCCGTCCCCCCCGTCCCCTCTCTCCAGGGGCAGCCGCAGCTCTCGCCCACCTCGCTGACGCAGAGGGCGCGCGCCAGGTGGTGCAGGTTGAGGCGGCGTGCCCAGGGGGGCACCTGGCGGGCGCCCGGCCCGCAGTGGTGGATGTTCATGATGAAGATGGTCAGAGCGGTGGAGGCGGTGATCATGGTCATGGTGGCGATGTAGTACTTCCCTATGGGGCAAGAGGGGCAATGAGGGGTGGGGTCTCACCGCCGGGCGCCCCGTGCCCTCCCCTGGGCTCACCGATGAGCGGCACGCTCTCTGAGGGCGGCATGCTCTCCGCCACCAGCAGCTGGAACACGGTGAGAGCCAGCAGCACCATCACCCCCAGAGACACCTTCTCCCCAGAGTCGGCGGGCAGGTAGAACCCCAGTGGTGCCAGGAAGGAGATCATGATGCAGGGCAGCAGCAGGTTGAAGATGTAGAAGGAGGCTCGGCGGCGGAGCAGCAGCGTGTAGGTGACGTCGGGGTAGGGCTCTGAGCAGCAGCCGTAGGTGACCACGTTGCGCGTGGCCGGCATGCCCAGCACCTCCCACTCCACGTTCTCCACGAAGTCGGTCAGGTCGCCCGTGTCCAGGCGGTTGTGGAGGTCGATCTGGTTCCCGTTGTAGGTCCAGGAGCCGAAGGTGAGGTGGCACTGCTGCCCGTCGAAGGGGAAGTAGGAGACGTCCACCTTGCAGGAGCTCTTGGTGATGGCGGGAGCGTCCCACATGATGCGTCCGTCGGAGCGCAGCACCACGTTGGTCTCCATGGAGCCACCGAAACGCTCGTTGGCGCTGGGCAGGGACGGCCAGGGGGGATGGAAGGGGGTGGCCACCGTGACCTCAACCCCCCTGGGGCAAGGGGCTGCGGGCTGGCACCAGTGTGCGCCTCCGTGCCATGTCCCCATGTCACATCTCCGAGCCATGTCCCCACCGTGTTCCTATGCCATGTCCCCGTGTCACATCCCCACCATGTCCCCATGCCATGTTCCCACCACGTCCCCATGTCACATCTCCCTGCCATGTCCCCATGCTCCTATGCCACATCTCCATGTCACGTCCCCAACCTGTCCCCATGCCATTTCCCCACCGTGTCTCCATGCCATGTCTCCATGCCACGTCCCCAACCTGTCCCCATGCCGCATGCCCCTGCATCCCCATGCTACATCACTGTGCCATGTCCCCTCCTCATCCCCACGCTACATCCCCCTACAGCACCCCATGATGACCCAACCACGTCCCTTGTGTTGTCCCCATGGTGTTCCCCCTGCACAGTGACAGCTCCTCACCCTCCTTGCACCAGGACCGCTGGTTTCACCCCACCCTGCACTGCCCCCCTCCATCCCCCCGGTTGGGGTGAGCATGACCCACTTGTTGTAGAGGACAATGTCGGGCCTCCAGACGTAGCTGCTGGGGATGCGGATGCTGTCGATGCCACCGTAGGCGTCCTTATCCCAGGCCAGGTGGGCGTCCAGCCAGGCCTGGCGGACCCACAGGTAGGAGGTGAGCACCTGGTTGCGCTCGTCCTGTGGGGGCACAGGTGGGCAGCAGCCCTGGCAGTGCCCGCGGCTCCATGGGGTGAGCCCAGGGTGGCCATAGGGTGAGAGGGTCTCCGGGGGGTGGTGCTGGGGGTTATGGGTTTGAGCTGGTCTGGGGGATCCGAGCTGGTTTTGAGGAGCTTGGGGTGGGATCTGGGCAGCTTCTCAGGGTTCTGAGCTGGTCTGGGGGGATGTGAGTTGGTTTTCAGAGGTCTGAGCTGGCTGCGGGGGATGCTGGACTGGTTTCAGGAGGTCTGAGCTGATGTGAAGGATTCTGGGGCTGTTTCAGGCTCATCCGAGATGGTTTTGAGAGGTTGGGGATATTTAAGGGGCATCCGAGTTGGTTTTTTGGACTTGATGCTGATGTGGAGGCGGATCTGGACTGGTGTTCAGGAGATTGAATTGTTTTGTGGGGAACTGGGCTGGTTTTATGGGGTCTGAACTGGTGCTGAGAGGTCTGAGTTGATGCTGAGGGTTTGGAGCTGGTTTGGGGTGGGATCTGGGCTGATTTTGAGGGGTTTGAACTGTCCAAGGAGGGATCTGTGCTGGTTTCCAGGGGAGCTCTGAGTTGATTTCCAGGGCTTTGGGGGCATCTGGGCTGCTGTGGGGGAGTTGAAGCGTTCTGGGGAGGATGTGAAGAGGTGTTGAGGGGTCGGAGCTGATTTTGAGGGTCCAAGGCAGTCTGGGGCAGCTGGAGGAGGCTGGGTGTGCTGGGGGGCTCAGCGCTCACCATGTCGATGATCTGGGACAGGGTGACCTGCAGGGTGACGTTGAGTGCCCGCTCCGTGTCCTCGGCGGGCCGCAGGGCACTGGAGTAGTTGGCGAAGAGGTCGTGGAACAGCTTGTGGGCGAGCCGGCCCTGTGCAGCCCTGCAGCCTGCGGGACCACGGCAGTGGGGGCACCGGGACCCCTATGGGTGGGAGCCCACCGGGACCCCCATCGCCGGGAGCCACCGCATCCCTGCTCCGGGTCCATCCGTCCCCATCCCAACGACACGCTGTCTCGGGCAGCCCAACCCAGGAATGCATTCCTCTCTCTTATTTCCCTCACTCCCATTATTTCTACTATTCCTATCATCTCCGCTATTCCCACAGTTTCTATTCATCCCATCCTTTCTACTACGCCCACTATTTCTACTAACCCTCTTATTTCCACTCTCCCCATAGTTGTCCTCCACCCAACCCAGCAGAAGGACACATCCCGACCCCAGAATGGAGACAGAGGTTTCTGAGCCTCCAGTCCCAATTTGGAGCCCCTCGGTGCCTGCTGGGATCAGGACAGTGCTGGCGAGGCTGAGCTGCTGTAAATGTTTCTGCCAGCCTCTCCTGCTGTAGCAACACAAGAACATTTAAGTGGGGGCATCCCTGGAGGACAGACAGCGCCGGCGGGCAGTGGAACGCTCCCCATGGCTGTGGGGCCGTCAGGGGTCGGGCGCCGGGGACATCGCCGGCGTCACCTGCACAGCATCTCCCAGGGCTGGGAGGGGTTGGGGAGGCCTTTAAGAGCTCAGGGTGCAGGGTGACGTCAGGGGAGGATGGCGGCGGCCTCGAGGCGGGCACACAGCCCAGGGTGGGCGAGGGATGCTCCAAAGGGCTCTGCTGGGGGTACGGGGGAGGGGATGGCGGTGGACCCGTGAGTGGGGGCCGATCCGTGGGCAGCCGCTGCTCTCAGCAGTCCTGGCTGCTGTCTGTGGGGTCTGTGCCCCCCGTGTGTGCTGCTGCTGAGCCCCCCGGGGGGATTGGTGCTGGGCAGCTGGAGACGTGCCTCCGTAAAAGAGAAGAGCTCGGGGATGGGTCCTCTGCTGCCCACGGTGGTGGTGGTGCTGGAGAGGTGGAGAGAGGTGCTGGTGGTTCGATGCGAGTCGTGGAGCAGATGGAGATGACAGATGGAAGTGATGCAGGTGATGGAAGCAATGGGTGGAGGTGGAGGAGGTGATGGAGGTGATGGAAGCAATGGGTGGAGGTGGAGGAGGTGACGGAGGTGATGGATGGGATGGATGGAGGTGGATGAGGTGATGGAGGTGGGTGAGGTGGTGATGGATAGAAGCAATGGATGGAGGCTGGTGAGGTGATGGAGGTGATGAAAGCAATGGATGGAGGTGGATGAGGTGATGGATGGAAGCAGTGGGTGGAGGAAATGATGGAGGTTGATGGGATGCTGGAGGTGATGCATAGATGGTGCAGGTGCTGGAGGTGATGGAGGCGGAGATGCTGCAGTGATGCGGGTGGCAGTGGGCAGAGCTGGGGGCAGAGTGCAGGACGGGGACGGCTGTTCCTATTTGGCTGCTGAGAACCACGTAGAATAAAGCAGATCCATTGGAAGGGACCTACAGAGACGATGGGGTCCAACAACCTCAGGGCTCGCCAAAGGTCACTGTGTTGCTGGGGGCATCGTCCAAGCGCCTCTCCCCCATCCTGTGGCACCACAGCAGGCGCCCAGCAGACCCCGATCGGTTTTAAGGCCGGAGGTTTTGTTTCCAGGCAGTGAATTATTCATCCCAGGACGGCAGCTGGGCTCCTGGAGAGGCAATTAGGGTAATGGAAGGCAGCGTGACCCGGCTCAGCGTGGGCAGGTGTCACATTCAGCACGGCCCCACTGCCACCGCAACCCTGGTGCTGCAGGATGGGGCAGCCCCAGGGCCCCGTCGGTCCCATTTCAACACTCTGTGCCCATGGAAAAGCCATGCAGCAGCACTGCGGGTCCTCCCAGCCCTTTGCTGAAGGCCCAAGGCCCCCCAGGCCACCCTCCCACAGTGTGGGTCCCCCCGCTCCTCCCCTGCTCCCAGTTCCAGCCCTGCAGTTTTGTGAAAAAGCAAAGAAAACAGTGGGAAATCTTTTATTTCTATAAACATTTTATTTCTCGTTTTCAGAAGGACAGGAAAATAATCTAATCACGTATTTATAATTTCTCAATAAAAACTTTTACAACCCCCTCGTGCTTAAGGACCATCAGAGCGGGCAGGAGCTGCTGGCAGCACCTTTTCCTTTTTTTCCATCCAAAAATAGTTGGTTTTTTTTTTCAACACAGAAAGACTGCACAGAGCAGGGAGCACCGATGGCAGCTGCTCCCCACGGTGGGGCAGCACGGAGCATCCAGAGCAGCAGCGGTGCAGAATTGGGTCCCCTCAGGGTGCAGAGATGAGGACTGCTGGGTTCCACTGCTGCCCACGGCAGCGTTCAGCAGCCCCGTGGCACAGCCTGAGACCAGATTTCACAAACATTGATCAGATCCGCTCTGAGTCTCCTTTTCTCAGGGCTGAACGGACCCGCTGTGCTCTGCCTTTCCCTGTAAGAGGAGCTCCAGGCCCTGCACCATCTCCATCTCCTGTCCCTCTCCTGCCCTGCCCTGCCCTGACATCTGCAAGCCATTCCATTGGGGCCAGTGCTGGTCACGGAGAGCAGAGCTCAGAGCTGCTCCTCTGCTCCCTGTGAGGGCTGCAGGGACACGAGGGGCTGCAGGGCCTTGAGGGGCTTCTGGGCTCCTCGTCATAACAGCACAAACAACTTTTTGAGAGGGGTTTCAGTGCACTAAGCAGAAGGCCGCTTCCTCCAGTGCTGCTCTGCCTGCTGGGCTCTTCCCCTCACACGGCCCGTTCACCCCCAGGGAAGGAGGGGGGCTGTCAGCTCCAAAAGGGACCCACAGAGGGTCGTCCCGATGGCAGCCAGCCCCCCCCCCACTGTACAGTCCTCCTCCCCTGGGAAGATGGCTGCACACAGCCACCCTCGCCCCCCGCCGCCCAGGGAGGGCAGCAGCCCCACGCTCCCGTCTGCCGTCCCTGGAGATGTCCCCCCGCAGTGCCCCATCCCAGCGCTGTCCTGTCCCACCGCTGTTCCCGCTGGAGCCGTCCCCATCCCCACTGCTGCGTGTCGCTGCCCGGCAGGCGCCGGGGGTCCTGCAACCGGAGCCGCCAAACAGGAAAGGGGCCGAACCAGAAGCGTCTGCTTGCTTTCTGTTTGCTTTCATTTTCCGCACCCCGGAGGTGCTGCAGTGAGGCCACGGCCCTCTGCTCTCCGTGCGGGAGCAAAGCCCCAGTGCAGGGCAATTCCAGCAGCCCGGGAGCTCCAGGGCCAGCAGGCAGGTAGGGGCTGCGGGGTGGGTTTATACGAGCCCCGGTGCTCAGCACGGAGAGGCTCTGGTTAATCCAAGGTTCCATCCGGTGCTGCAGGCTGGAGGGCGGGAATGGAACCTGGGACTATTGCATCACAATGAGAGGTCCCCGTGTGTCACAGATGGGGGCCCTGCAGGAGGGCTCAGCTGGCACGTGCCATGAGCAGAGCGGGCCACATTCCTCCTGCGCAAGCGACGGAGCATCACCCGAGCACCAGGGGAGGAGCATCACTGTGACCATGGGGAGCCCCAGCGCCCCAGGACCACTTGGGCTGGCCATGCAGCTGAAGCTGATGCTGCAGCTCAGCCTGGCCTCAGTCGTGCTGCACTTCCGGCGGCTGCAGGTAGGTAATGGATGAGGGGCCGTGGGGCACAGGGGCACAGGGGCAGCCCCTCGACCACCCTCTCGCTGCTCCCACAGAAGTTCTGTCGGAGGCTGGGGAAGAAGAGGAGAGAGACCAGCACCCAGACGAAGGAGGGGAGAGGTGAGCAGCCCCGACGCCAGAGCTGAGCACCCTGCAAGGGGTCGGCACCCCAGTGTGGGGCTGAGCGGGGGGTCCCGGCCGCTCACACATCTTGCTTTGGCAGATGCCTGGTGGAAGGACGGAGCAGCGGGGATGGCGTCGCCAACCTGGGAACTGCGGTGAGTGCTGCTTGGCCAGACCTGGTCCTCCAGTGCTGCAGGGCCTGGGGTCAGGGCCATGGGAGGAGGCTCCACTGGGGTCGTGGCCCTAAACTGTGGGCACTGGGGCAGCGGTTTCACTCAGCTCCTCCATTTCCTCCTGCAGGATGAGCCCAGACGAAAGGAGTCCGAAGCTCCCCCGGGCCCCGCTGGCATCCATGGTGTCCCTGGGCTCCCTGGCTGCTTCTTCTTCCTCTTCCTTTTCTTCCCTCTACTCTTTCCCAGAGCCCTGGCCCGGTGCACTGGCAGAGTTGGCTGCTCTTGTCTCTCAGACCAACCGAAAGCCACAGCCAGAGCCAGAAGCAGAGGCAAAGGCAGAGGGAGAGGCCGAGCCAGAACCAGAACAAGAGCAAGAGCGAGAGCGAGAGGCAGAGGCAGAGCCAGCCCTGTGCCCCAGCCCTGAGCCCCCAGCTCGCCCAGCAGCAGCCCCCAGCCCCCTTCACTCCCTGGGGCCGAGCAAGCAGAGCTCCCCCAGGGATGGAGCGCAGAGCCCCACGGAGCCTTCACCGCCCCACTGCTCCCACACGGAGCTCATCCTGCAGCTGATCCGCGTCATCCGGGAGAACCAGGCAGCCGTTGAGCGCCGCTGCCAACTGCTGCGGGCACTGCTGGAGCGGCAGGGAGCGGCCGGGACCCCCAAGGAGCCCCCAGCCCAGGAGCCACCAGCACAAGAGCCTCCAGCAAGGGATCCTCCAGCACAGGAGCCCCACAGGATCCATCTGCGTGTACAGATGGATGTCCGTAGTACTGGGATGTGGGAGCTGGACCAGAGCATCCTGATGGAGCCAGGCAGGTCCATCCCCATGGATCCAGGCAGGACCAACCCATCAGTGTCCCGCCGGGGTCCCACGGGCACGGCCCATCTGCGGGTGCCCCCGGGGCTGTGCGGGGTCGGGCAGTGCCTGCAGGATTGCTGCTCCAGGCTGTGGCGGTGGGTGCAGGAGCGCTGGAGGCACTGCCGTGCACAGCCCTTTTGGCAGCGCTGGTCCTATGTGGGGAGGAAGACCCTCTGAGCCCGAGTGTGGGGCCCGGCACCGCCACAGCCCCACCGCGCTCCCTCCGGCTCCGACCAGGGAAGGGTTTCCCTTCCCGCTGCTGCCGATCACTTGCCATCCCGGGGTCACACAGCCCAGCAGTGCCCCCGAGCAGCCGTGGGGCTGCATCCAGGCTGGGGCTGCAGCGCAGACCTGCAGAACAACTTCTTGGTTGGAGTGGAAGGGCCCTCAAAGCCCACTCCGTGCCAATCCCATGGGCAGGGGCTGCTCTTGTAGGCCAGACGGCAAAGTCCCCTCTGTGGGAATGGAATCTTGCTTCTACATAAGAACCAGGTAAGAATTTTATGTCACGGCCACCTAGCGTCACAGAGATTGGGTAAATGGAGTAATTTATAGAAAGAAAGAAAGACTGCAAGATAATCAGCAGTACACACGTATAGCTAGCCAGAATTCATGTTAGCCAGCAGGAATATATCTATGTAATGTTTCATCGTGTGCTCAGATGCAGCGCCAGAATATCCTGCTCAAGAGAAGGATGGCAGCAGAGAACAAGGCACGGCGTGCCCAAGGAAGTGCCTGACGAGGCATCGGGAAGGCCTGGCAGCCCCCGCTGCTCTGTGCGTAACAAGAACCGTCCTTCGGGCAGCAAGGAGCAGCCTGGGACTCAGTCACCACGGCAGGACCATAGGAAGGGTACTGAGACGTCCAGGAAACAACAGGAAGGCGGCCGGCTGGCACGAGACAGACTATGAGTTAACAGCACGGAATTAGGAAATGGAAATGGAAATGTCCTGCTTGCAGGACGGCCGCCACCGCAACAGCAAATAAAATCTTCCATCAGAGATACCGTCCTGACAAATCACTGGATACTTCCGTCACCTCTGTGGCACTGGGCTCTGCGGTGATGGGCACCCGTGCTTCTCCCTGCCAGGACCTCACCGCCCTCTGCTGAATGACGCCTCGCATCTCAGCTGAATCCCCTCTTTTAGCTTAAAGCCAGTGCTGCTTTGTGGCAGTTGAGGCACGGACTGAGATGGGATCCATCCGTGTTCAAATCCACGCTCTTCTCTGCAGACGCTGACAGACCTCATACACACCTCCAAGCTCCCTCCTGTCACCTCCGTCCCCCTGCACGTCCATAGAACACTCAACAAGCCTCCCTCAGGGAGGGGCTGCGGGGTGGGTTTCTTGTGTGACAGCGCCGGTCCCCGTGTGTCACAGATGGGGGCCCTGCAGGAGGGCTCAGCTGGCACGTGCCATGAGCAGAGCGGGCCACATTCCTCCTGCGCAAGCGACGGAGCATCAGCAAACTTGCTGAGGGTGCACTCGATTCCGTCATCGATGTCATTGATAAAGACGTTACAGAGCACCGGTCCCAAGACAGACCCCTGGGGGACGCCGCTCATTACCGACCTCCACCTGGACATGGAGCCATTGATGACCACCCTCTGTCTGCGGCCTTTCAACCAGTTTCTTATCCATCGAGTGGTCCACCCATCAAATCCACATCCCTCCAGTTTGGAGATAAGGATGTGGTGGGGGACCATGTCAAAGGCCTTGCTCAAGTCCAGGGAAATGACATCGGTCGCCTTTCCCTTGCCCACCGATGCCGTCACTCCATCACAAAAGGCCACCAGGTTGGCCAAGCATGACCTTCCCCTGGTGAAGCCGTGCTGGCTGTCACGGATCACAGCCCTTTCCTCATGTGATCAAGCATGTCATCCAGGATGATCTGTTCCGTGATCTTCCCAGGCACAGAGGTGAGACTCACCAGCCTGCAGTTCCCGGGGTCCTCCTTGCCCCCTTTCTTGTCAATGGGAGTGACATGGCTCTTCCTCCAGTCACCCGGGACCACACCTGACAGCCACGACTTCTCAGATATGATGGAGAGCGGCTCGGCAACCACCTCAGCCAGCTCCTTCAGCACCCTGGGATGCACGCCATCCGGCCCATGGACTTGTACACATTCAGTCTCATCAGGCGGTCTCGGACCTGCTCTGTCCTCACAGCAGGGGGCATTTACCACCCCAGTCCCCACCCAGAGGTGTAGGGATGCAGGGCTCAGGGACGGGAGAAGTACTGGAGTCCTGGCCGCCAGTGAAGACCGAGGCAAAGAACTCATTCAGTACCTCAGCCTTCTCTCCATCTGTTGAAGCCAGTTCTCCTTTTACATTTACCAAAGGAGGTATACTCGCTTTGGCCTGTCTCTTCTGGCCAGTGTACCTGTAGAAAGTCTTCCTGTTGTTTATCACGTCCCTCGACAAGTTCAGTTCCGCCTGCGCCGTGGCTTTCCTGATCCCACTTCTGCAAGTCCGGACGACATCCCTGTGTTCTTCCCAGGTGGCACGGCCTTGTTTCCAGAGCTGTAAGCACCTTTCTTTGCCCTCAGCACTCTCAGCAGGTCCTTACCGAGCCACGCTGGCTTCCTGCCTCCTCTGCCCGCTTTCTTGTTCAGAGGGATGGAGAGTTCTTGCGCTCTCAGGAAGGCATCCTTGAAGAGTAACAGCTCTCCTCAGCATTTTTGTTCTTAAAGACAGCATCCCAGGGATCTCGGCCAACAGTCCATTGAACAGCTTAAAGTTTGCTCTCCCAAAGTTCAGGGTCCTGACGCCACTCTTCACCAGGCCCACATCCCTCGAGATCACAAACTCGACCAGAGCGTGGTCACTGCAGCCCAGGCTGCCTCCAACCTTAACACCATTGATTATTTCCTCCGCACTGGTGAGCAGCAGGTCCAGCAAAGCTTCACCTCTGGTCGGCTGTCCAACACCTGGACCAGAAAGCTATCATCAACACATTCCAGGAGCCTCCTGGACCTCCTGCCGTGTGGTCTGTCCAGGAGATACCCAGATGGTTGAAGTCCCCCATCAGGACAAGAGCCCGTGAGCACGAAGCCTCCCGCATCTGAAGCAGGAAAGCCTCATCAACAGTCTCCCCTTGATCAGGTGGCCTGTAGTATACTCCTATCACCAGCTGGCCTTTGTTAGACCCATCCCTAATTCTAACCCACAGGCTCTCAACCTGATCCTGACTGTTTCTCAGAGGAAGCTCCTCGCAGTCCATCCACTCTTTGCAACAGAGGGCAACTCCCCCACCCTTCCTACCTAGCCTAGCTCTTCTAAAGAGAAGATAGCCCTCGATGGTGGTATTCCAGTTATGGGAAGCATCCCAGCACGTTTCCGTGAGAGCAACAAGGTCGTAACTTTCTCAGCACATCACGGTTTCCAACTCGTCCTGCTTGTTTCCCAGGCTGCGTGCGTTGGTGTAAAGGCACTTCAGCTGGGCTTTCCGTCTCACTGCCCTTGTAGAGGATCTAGGTTCCCCCAGAACAGCAGCATCCCCAACACCCCCCTGCCCCAGTCCATCCCTTTGGACTTCGCCGTCAGCGCCCAGCAGGTTCGGTACGAGCCCTGGAATGACCCGCTCAAGCTCCACATCCCTAATTTTGCTCCCTTCCCCCTTCATACCCAGCTTAAAGACCTGTCAACGAGTCCTGCCAGGTCCTCAGCTCAGATCCTCCTCCCCCTCATAGACAGACTACTTCCATTTGCTGCCATCATGCCAGGTGCCGAGTAAGTTTCTCCGTGGTCAAAAAACCCAAAATTCCTGGATTTGCACCAACTTTTGAGCCATTTATTTATGAGGTGTGCTTTTTGGTACCTCTCAGTATCCTGCCCTGCCGCTGGAGGCACGGAAGAAAACACCGCCTGCACACCCGCTCCCTCGACTACCCGCCCCAGTGCCCTGACGTCTTTCTTGCCAGCTCCGAGACTTCTCTCAGCAACTTCGTCACTGCCAGCCCGGATTGTCAATAACGGGTAATAATGGGAAGGGCGAATCAGACCAGGGAGTCTCCTAGAAACGTCTCTGACCCGTGCCCCAGGGAGGCAGCACACCTCCCTACGGTGGGCTCAGGCCGACATGCAGGGAGTCTCCCACAACAGCCACCCTTCTGTCCTTCCGGGCGGAGGCAGTCCTGAGGCGTGGGGCCGAACGCTTTTCCCGAGGCAGCCTCACGGGTTGACCTCCCCCCACACCCCCGCTCACCTCTCCCTCGAGTTCCAGGGCCTCGAACCTATTACTCACAGGCACCTGGGGAGCCGAGGATGGTCGGGATGGGGACGCCCACTTTGTCGAGCCGGGACGTGTTTCCACTCCTCCGCCTTCCTCGAACTGTCCACAGGAGGAGCAGAGGACAGGAGCTCACTGCAGCACCGTCAGCCCGCCGCTCCCCCTCGCCCACCTGTTCACGAGGCAGCGGGGGCTGAGGTGCTGCACGTGGTGCCTCAGCTACGCGCCCAGATCTCGGGCCGGCAGGGACTGGCAGCACCGGCCGATCTCCTTCTCACACTCCTTACGGTCCGCAGCCTCTCCAGCTCCTCTTCCAGGCCGGCCACGAGGCTGAGTAAGTCGTGGCCACATCTTCTACGACTGCCGCCGCCATCGCCCCGCGCCGCAAAGGCCGGGCTGTGGCACTCGCGGCAGCCAGCGGCCGGCGACCGGCAGCTCGTGCTGGGCCTCAGCCTCGGGGATCCGTGAGCGAGGGAAGCGGCCGGAGCCCCGCCGTGCCTCGCGGTCCGTCGCTGCGCTTCTGGCGGAACGGCTGCAGAGCGGCGAACCTCGGCGATGGAGGGTTCTACAAAGGCATCTCGTCCCGCTGCCTGAGAGCGCTACGGCCAGCAGAAACAGGGTGGATGCCTCTGGTATCGAACCCACGCGAGTGTGCTGCACGTGGCTGGTTGTGTGCGAGCTCAGCAGCAACTGAACGCCTGGGGTCACGACTGGAACAGAGGGCTGCAGCCGGGGGTTGCAGGGTCTGGTCGGGGGCAGCTGGCAATGTACAGCCATGTGCGACGCTGCCAGGCCGTTGTCCTGCTGCTACTTCTGTGCGATGCAAAGTAAAATGCAGCGTTCTCTGAATCTGACGCTGGAACAGGTTGCCCAAGGAGGCTGCGGGTGCCCCATCCCTGCAGGCGCTCCAGGCCAGGCTGGATGTGGCTGCGGGCAGCCCGGTCCGCCGGTGTTGACCCCGCACACAGCAGGGGCTGGAAGGAGATGAAGCCTCGGCTCCCTCCGCCTTTCTCCGCACCGCGGCTCCCAGCCGAGCCCGCACCGCCCGGGTCCGGCTGGGGCTCGGGGCGACAGGAAGGGTCGGCGCCGAGCCACGCGGGGCACAGGGAGGTGGGCGCAGCCCCGGCTGCTCGGGGTCCCCCGCCGCCTCCTCTCCTCTCCTCTCCTCTCCCCGCCCCGCCCCGCGCCCCCTCCCGCCTTCCTCCCCCGCGGCCCAAAGCAAACGGCACCGGACGCGTCGAGGCAGCGCCGGGAGGGGACGAAGGAAGGAGGAAGGCGGCGAAGCGGCCGGCCGAGCCCGGAGCGCTCCCAGCCCGGCGCTGGGGCCGGAGCCGGGACCCCGCGGCTCCACGTCGGGGCCGCGCAGCGCCGGGAGCGCGGCCCCTCCTCGGTGCCCCTCCGTTGGGGCGGGGGAGAGGATCGGAACGGAGAAGGAAGAGAGGCGGAGCTGCCGGGAGGAGATGGAGCCGCCGTGCTGGCGCAGACGCGGAGAGAGAGACGGCGGTGCTCGGCAGCGCGTGGAGATTTCCTCGTGCGTCACACGGCGAGGGACAGCCCTGAGCTCCGCAGCGGGGCCGTGCCCAGCGCCCCATGGGGCGCAGCCTTTCCCCAGCCCCGCCCGACCCTCCGTGGTGCAGCTCCGTACCGTTCGGAGCCTCTGGGTGCCAGCGGAGAGCAGAGTTCAGAGCTGCCGCGAGGGGCCGTAGGGCCGAGAGGGGCTGTAGGGCCATAGGAGGCTGTAGGGCCGCGAGGAGCCATAGGAGGCTGTAGGGCCATGAACTCCACCTCTGCTGCTCTGGGTCGAACACCCCAATGGACCCCAGCTGCTCCTCGCCCATTTTGCCCTCCAGACCCTTCCCCATCTCCGCAGCCCTCCTCTGTCCTGTCCCACGCTCTGTGCAGGTGCAGAACCCGGCACTGCTCCTGCTGAGCTTCATGCAGCTGCTGATTGAATGAATTACTGTCATTGCTTGATAACAGTGGAGATAATGCAGTGCAAGGAGCTGTCTTTGCTCTCACAGTCTCTGCTCAGATCTGCTGTGATCTCAGCCCTCTGGAACCAGCACCCAGCAGCAGTAGCACTGCTGTGCTTTAACCCTGCAGCAGCTCTGCAGCGCTCGGCCGTGTGCTCACTGCCCCGCTGTGGGTTTGGGAGAGCATTGATGCAGACAGAAGGGTGAGAACTGGTCAGTTGCGAGAGATCTTACTGGAGTGGGAGGGGGTGACCAGGACCCCCAGGGAGCAGCCCAGGGGACCCCCAGCCCAGGAGCCCCCTGCGATCCATTTGCACATACAGATGGATGTCCTTGGTACTGGGAGGCGACAGTTGCTGGAGAGGGACACGGACATGGATACAGACGAGGATGGGGAAATGAGCACTGGGTGCATAGAAGAGGAAGCTGATGGCAGCGCCCCAAAGGAGCTGGACCAGAGCGTCCTGATGGAGCCAGGCAGGATCAGCCATGGGGGCAGTGAGTCTCCTCATCTCCTCGTTCTTCTCCTGCTGGATGAGTCCAGAGGAAAGGAGTACGAAACGTCCGCAGGCCCCACTGCCCTCCATGCTGACCCTGGGATCCCTGGCTGCATCTTCTTCTCCTCTCCTTCCCTCTACTCCTTCCCAGAGTCCTGGCCGGCGCACTGGCAGAGTTGGCTGCTCTCGTCCCTCGGACTGCGCCAGAGCCACAACCAGAGGCAGAGGCAGAGGCAGAGCCAGCCCTGTGCCCCAGCCCTGAGCCCCCGGCTCGCCCAGCAGCAGCCCCCAGCCCCTTCACTCCCTGGGGCCGAGCAAGCAGCGCTCCCCCAGGGATGGAGCGCAGAGCCCCACGGAGCCTTCACTGCCCCACTGCTCCCACACCGAGCTCATCCTGGAGCTGTTCCGCGTCATACGGGAGAACCAGGCAGCCGTTGAGCGCCGCTGCCAACTGCTGCGGGCACTGCTGGAGCAGCAGGGGTGGCTGGGACCCCCATGGATCCCCCAGCACAGGAGCCAGCAGCTCCCAGGTGGGAGCATCAGCATGGATGTACATGAATGCTGCTTGGCCAGACCTGTTTCCCCACCTCTGCAGGGTTTGGGGTCAGGACCATGGGCAAGGGCTCCGCTGAGGTTGTGGCCAACCCATGGATATGGGAGCAGCGGGTCCGTCATCTCCTGCAGGGCAAGCCTGCAGGAATAGAGCATGAGGCCCACCTGGGCCCCACTGGCATCCCTGGGCTCCCCAATTGCTGCTTCTTCCTCCTCCTCTTCCTCTCCCTACTCCTTCCCGGAGCCCTCTCCTGGCAAACTGGCAGTGTTGGCCACCCTTGTCCCACTGACAGGGGAGCCAGAGCCAGCCCTGAGCCCCCGGCTCTGCCAGCAGCAGCCCCCAGCCCCCTTCACTCCCTGGGACTGAGCACACAGAGCCCCACTCAGGGCTGGATCTCAGAGCCCACTGAGCCTTCACCGCCCCACTGCTCCCACACGGAGCTCATCCTGGAGCTGCTCTGCGTCATACGGGAAAACCAGGCAGCTTTTAAGCGCCTCTGCCAACTGCTGCGGGCACTGCTGGAGCGGCAGGGAGCATCCGGGACCACCAGAGAGCCCCCAGCCCAGGAGACAACAGCACAAGAGCCTCCAGCACAGGAGTCCCCCAGGATCCATCTGCGTGTATGGATGGATGTCCTTGGTACTGGAGGAGAGTGCTGCTGGAGTGGGACATGGACATGGAAATGACATGGATACGGACACACACAGATATGGCCATGGATGCAGATGTGTACATGGGCATAGGTGGGCGCATAGAAGCGTAAGCAAATGGGAGAACCACAAAGGATCTGGACCAGAGCGTCCTGATGGACCCAAGCAGGATCAGCTCTATGGATCCGTGCAGAAACATCCCAGTGGATCCAGACAGGCCCATCCCAGCAGATCCAGACAGGACCAACCCAACAGGGTGCTGCTGAGTTCCCACAGGAATGACCCATCTGCAGGTGACCCCGGGGCTGTGCCGGTAGGGTGCTCTGTAGCAGGCTCCCTCGGTAATGTGCAGCCTACTGGCTTGAGGTCCTGGCTCTCCTGGCAGCAGCCCCCAGCCCCTTCACTCCCTGGGGTCGAGCAAGCAGCGCTCCCCCAGGGATGGAGCGCAGAGCCCCACGGAGCCTTCACTGCCCCACTGCTCCCACATGGAGCTCATCCTGGAGCTGATGCAGGAAAACCAGGCAGCCGTTGAGCGCCACTGCCAACTGCTGCGGGCACTGCTGGAGCGGCAGGGGTGGCTGGGACCCCCATGGATCCCCCAGCACAGGAGACACCAGCTCAGGAGATCTCCAGGATCCATCTGCGTGTACAGATAGATGTCCTTGGGACTGGGATGTGGCAGCTGCTGTAAGGGGAATCAGACATGGATGTCAACAGGGATAAGGACGTGGATACGGACATAGATGGGTGCATAGAAGAGGAAGCTGATGGCAGCGCCCCAAAGGAGCTGGGCCAGAGCGTCCTGATGGAGCCAGGCAGGATCAGCCCTACGGATCCATGCAGAAACATCCCCATGGAGCCACGGACAGCAAGCTGAGTGGTGTGGTTGACACAGTGGAAGGAAGGGATGCCATCCAGGAGGACTTCAGCAGACAGGAAGGTGGGCCTGGGAGAATCTAATGAGGTTCAACACAGCAGAGTGCAAGGTTTGGCTCTTGGGCTGGAGGAATCCCAGGCATCCATACAGACTGAAAGGAGCGGTCCTTGAGAGCAGCCCTGCAGAGGAGGACCTGGGGTCCTGATTGATGGAAAGCTGAACATGAGCCAGCAGTGTGCTCCTGCAGCTCGGAAAGCAAATGGGATCCTGGGCTCCATCAGCAGAGGGGTGGCCAGCAGGGGCAGGGAGGAGATTGTTCTCCTCTGCTCTGATCTTGTGAGGTCCCATCTGCAGCACTGCGTCCAGGTCTGGAGCCCCCAGTACAAGAAGGACAGGGAGCTGCTGGAGAGGGTCCAGAGGAGCCACAGAGATGATCAGAGGGCTGCAGCACCTCCACTACAAAGACAGGCTGAGGGAGCTGGGCTTGTTCAGCCTGGAGAAGAGAAGGCTGCGGGGTGAATCATTGCAGCCTTCCAGGACCTAAAGGGAGCCTACAGACAGGAGGGGAGTCAGCTCTTGGAAAGGGGCGATTGCAGCAGGACAAGGGAAATGGTTTGAAGCTGAAGGGGGGAAGATTGAGCTTGGTTGCCATAATATGATAATAGTGGTGATAGCGCAGTGCAAAGAAATTCCTTTGCTCTCACAGCCTCTGCTCAGATCTGCTGTGATCTCAGCCCTCTGGAACCAGCACCCAGCAGCAGTAGCACTGCTGTGCTTTAACCCTGCAGCAGCTCTGCAGCACTCGGCCGTGTGCTCACTGCCCCGCTGTGGGTTTGGGAGAGCATTGATGCAGACAGAAGGGTGAGAACTTGACAGCTGAGGTTGGGACAGTTTGGTGAGAAAGAAAGATGATAATAAAGGAAATAAGGTTTGTGATGCAGAAAGAAACGTCTCGGGAGCTGCTGTTGGGGGCCCAGCCCGTCCCTGAGCAGCAGCACCCCCAGGGCCAACTCCCCATCCCAAAGCGCAGCATAGCTGCCAACGGAATGACCTGGAGAACAGGAGGCAATTTGGAATCAGAAAAAGGGATTAAAACACAATACGTGTCCTAGAAGACTTGTCTCTGTTTTTCTCAGTCAAGACAGAGATGTGATTAGAAAAGATGGGATGGGGTGGGGTGGGATGGGATGGGGATGGGGATGGGGATGGGGATGGGGATGGGGATGAGGACGGGGATAGGATAAGGTAAGGTCGGATAGGGTAGTGTATTGTACGTTGGGAGGGGGTGGAGTGGAATGGAGTGGATTCGGATAGAGATGGAAGGGAAAAGGGAAGGAGAAGGAGGGGAAGGGAAGGGCAAGTAGAATAGCATAGTTCAGTTGGGAGAGACCTACAAGTTCATCTAGTCCCACTGCCTGAGAGCTTTATGGCCAGCCAAAACAGTTTGGATGCAGCGGCATTCCGTCCACAAACAGACATGAGTGTGCCAGCATGTCTGACCAGCTGTGTGCCAGCAACTGAACGCCTGGGGTCACGACTGGAACAGAGGGCTGCAGCCGGGGGTTGCAGGGTCTGGTCGGGGGCAGCTGGCAATGTACAGCCATGTGCGACGCTGCCAGGCCGTTGTCCTGCTGCTACTTCTGTGCGATGCAAAGTAAAATGCAGCGTTCTCTGAATCTGACGCTGGAACAGGTTGCCCAAGGAGGCTGCGGGTGCCCCATCCCTGCAGGCGCTCCAGGCCAGGCTGGATGTGGCTGCGGGCAGCCCGGTCTGCTGGTTGGCGACCTGCACACAGCAGGGGCTGGAACTGGGCGATCTTTCAGCTCCCCTTCAACCCAGGCCATCCTGTGATGATCAGAAGCGCTGCCGTGCTGTCACCCTGCGGCAGCTCTGCTCCACGCGGCCGTTTGCTCGCTGCCCCACCAGGAGATGGAGAGAGCAGTGATACTGATAAAAGTGTGAGAACTTGTCAGCTGAGAGAGGGACAGCTTGATGAGAGAGATAGGAGGGAAGAGCAGAAGAACAGAAAGGGACGCCCAAGGCAGTTGCTCAGTAGTTCCTGGCTGGGATGCCGTGCAGAGGGATCGAGACAGGCTTGAGCAGTGGGCCAGGTGAACCTCATGAGGTTCAACAGACCCCAGTGCGAGGTCTGCACCTGAGTCCAGGCAGCTCCCGTGACGGCAGCCCGTGGCTGGGACAGGCGCGCTCTTTGCTGGGGAAAGAACTGGCTGAGGGCCGGGCCCAGAGAGCGGCGGGGAACGGAGACACATCCAGCTGGTGGGCAGGCTCAGCGGTGCTCCCAGGGGCTGGCAGTGGGACCTGTCCTGGTTGGTAGCTTTACTCATGGCCTGGCTGAGGGCGCTGAGTGCACTCTCAGTGCTTCTGCGGGTGACGCTGTGATGGGGGGAGCTGTTAATCTGCCTGGGGTAGGAAGGCCTTACAGAGGGATCTGGACAGGCTGAGGCCAACGGGATGAGGTTCAACAAGAGCCGGTGCTGGGTCCTGCACTTTGGCCACAACAAGCCCACGCAGGGCAGCAGGCGTGGGGCAGAGTGGCCGGAAAGGATCTGGGGCTGAGCATGAGCCAGCAGCGTGCCCAGGCGGCCAGGAAGGCCGACGGCATCCTGGCTTGGATCAGAAACAGTGCAGGCAGCAGAGCAGGGAAGCGAGCGTCCCTCTGTACGCAGCTCTGATCAGGCTGCGCGTGGAGGACAGTGCGCAGCTCTGGGCCCCTCGCTGCAAGAAGGACTTTGAGGCCCTGCAGCACGTCCAGAGAAGGTAGCAGAGCCGGTGAGGGGTCTGGAGCACAGGCCTTGTGAGGAGCGGCTGAAGGAGCGCGGACTGTTCAGCCTGGAGAAGAGCAGGCTCAGGGGAGACCTCATTGCTCTCTGTCACTACCTGGAGGGAGCTTGCAGTGAGCTGGGGGTCGGCCTCCTCTCCCGTGCAACTGGTGATAGGACCAGGGGGAATGGCTTCGAGCTGCTCCAGGGGACGTTCAGGCTGGACGTTAGGGAACAGCAGTGCTGCAAAGGAGAGGTTGGGCACTGGAGCGGGCTGCCCAGGGAGCGATGGAGTCACCGAGCCTGGAGGTGCTCGAGGAGCGGCTGGACGTTGCGCTGAGGGACGTGGTTCGGTGAGAGCTATTGGTGATGGCTGGATGGTTGGACTGGGCGATCGTGCAGCTCTTTGCCAGCCCTGGTGATTCTGCGACGCTGTGTGCTATGAATACAAGCTGGGGGACGGAAGGACTCCGCCTCCTGGTGTTCCCTGTGCTGCTCAGGCGACTGGACTGGGAGGTCTCTGAAGATCCCTTCCCCCCAGCCATTCTGCAGACTTGCCTGGACAAGGGCTGATGTTTCGGCAGCTCTCCTGGCTGGCTCAGAGACACGGAAGCAGAGAAGCCCCTCATCGTGTCAGCGCTGCTCCGCAGCAACAGAACGCCCTGCTGTTCCCAGCTCTGTTCTCCCCAGAGCCCGAGGCACAGCAGCACACACAGCACGATGAGACAACGGCCCGGTGCACGTCCGCACCGTGGGAGCCCCTCTGCACGGAGGGCTGCCGAGCAGAACGGCTTGGAAGGGAGCTCGGAGCCCACTCAGCTGCAGCCCCTACCGCGGGCTGGTTTCCGCCCACGAGCTCCAGCTGCCCCAGGGCCCCATCCAAACGTCGGTCGCTCTGCGACTCAGGAGCTGCCTTCCGTAAGCAGCAGGCTGCAATGAGGTGTCCCAGCGCTCCCGGAGCTCTGTCAGCTCGGGGCTGTGCCCACCGCCCTGGGAGCTGTGCCATGCCCGCTGCCCAGTGGGGCACAGCCTTTCCCTTGCTCCCACCTGAGCCTCCCACGATGCAGCTCCGTACCATTCCACTGGAGCCTCTCACTGTCGCCAGACAGCAGAACTCAGCAATGCCATAAGGAGCTGCAGGGCCACCACGATCCTCCCCTCTGTCTCCGGTGCCCTGGGCCAAACAACCGCAGGAGCAGAGCTGTGGGCAGCCTGGTCTGCTGGTTGGCGACCCTGCACACAGCGGGGGCTTGGAACTGGGTGAACTCTAAGGTCCCTTTCAAGAAGAGGAGAGAGACCAGCACCCAGACGAAGGAGGGGAGAGGTGAGCAGCCCCGACGCCAGAGCTGAGCACCCTGCAAGGGGTCGGCACCCCAGTGTGGGGCTGAGCGGGGGGTCCCGGCCACTCACACATCTTGCTTTGGCAGATGCCTGGTGGAAGGACGGAGCAGCGGGGATGCCAATGCCAAGCATTGAAGTACGTTGAGTGCTGCTTGGCCAGACCTGGTCCTCCAGTGCTGAACAGCCTGGGGTCAGGACCATGGGAGGGGGCTCTGCTGCTGTCATGGTCAACCCACAGGCATGGGGGAAGCGGGTCCCCTCAACACGTTCCACCTGCGTGTACAGATGGATGTCCTTGCTGCTGGCATGTAGCAGCTCCCAGGTGGGAGCATCAGCATGGACATACATGAGTGCTGCTTGGCCGGACCTGTTCCCCCACCTGTGCAGGGTTTGGGGTCAGGGCCATGGGCAAGGGCTCCGCTGGGGTTGTGGCCAACCCATGGATATGGGAGCAGCGGGTCCATCATCTCCTGCAGGGCAAGCCTGCATGAATGGAGGATGAAGCCCACCTGGGCCCACTGGCATCCATGGGCTCCCCAGTTGCTGCTGCTTCCTCCTCCTCGTCCTCTCCCTACTCCTTCCCGGAGCCCTCTCCTGCCACACTGGCAGTGTTGGCCACCCTTGTCCCTCTGACCACAGGGGAGCCAGAGCCAGCCCTGAGCCCCTGGCTCTGCCAGCAGCAGCCCCCAGCCCCTTCACTCCCTGGGAGCGAGCAAGCAGAGCCCCACTCAGGGCTGGATCTCAGAGCCCACGGAGCCTTCACCGCCCCACTGCTCCCACACCGAGCTCATCCTGGAGCTGCTCTGCGTCATACGGGAAAACCAGTAACAGCTGTTAAGCGCCGCTGCCAACTGCTGCGGGCACTGCTGGAGCGGCGGGGCCAACTGGGACCCCCATGGAGCCCCCCGCACAGGAGCCCTCCAGGGTCCATCTGCGTGTTCAGATGGATGTCCTTGCTGCTGGCATGTAGCAGCTCCCAGGTGGGAGCATCAGCATGGACATACATGACTGCTGCTTGGCCGGACGTGTTCCCCCACCTGTGCAGGGCTTGGGGTCAGGGCCATGGGCAAGGGCTCCGCTGGGGTAGTGGCCAACCCATGGGCTTGGGGACAGCGGGTCCATCATCTCCTGCAGGGCAAGCCTGAAGGAATGGAGGATGAAGACCACTGGCATCCATGGGCTCTCCAGTTGCTGCTTCTTCCTCCTCCTCGTCCTCTCCCTACTCCTTCCCGGAGCCCTCTCCTGCCACACTGGCAGTGTTGGCCACCCTTGTCCCTCTGACTACAGGGGAGCCAGAGCCAGCCCTGAACCCCTGGCTCTGCCAGCAGCAGCCCCCAGCCCCTTCACTCCCTGGGAGCGAGCAAGCAGAGCCCCACTCAGGGCTGGATCTCAGAGCCCACGGAGCCTTCACCGCCCCACTGCTCCCACACCGAGCTCATCCTGGAGCTGCTCCGAGTCATCCGGGAAAACCAGGCAGCTTTTAAGCGCCGCTGCCAACTGCTGCGGGCACTGCTGGAGCGGCGGGGCCAACTGGGACCCCCATGGAGCCCCGCACAGGAGCCCTCCAGGGTCCATCTGCGTGTTCAGATAGACGTCCTTGGTACTGGCATGTAGCAGCTCCCAGGTGGGAGCATCAGCATGGATGTACATGACTGCTGCTTGGCCAGACATGTTCCCCCACCTGTGCAGGGCTTGGGGTCAGGGCCATGGGCAAGGGCTCCGCTGGGGTTGTGGCCAACCCATGGGCTTGGGGACAGCGGGTCCATCATCTCCTGCAGGGCAAGCCTGAAGGAATGGAGGATGAAGCCCACTGGCATCCATGGGCTCTCCAGTTGCTGCTTCTTCCTCCTCCTCGTCCTCTCCCTACTCCTTCCCGGAGCCCTCTCCTGCCACACTGGCAGTGTTGGCCACCCTTGTCCCTCTGACTACAGGGGAGCCAGAGTCAGCCCTGAGCCCCTGGCTCTGCCAGCAGCAGCCCCCAGCCCCTTCACTCCCTGGGTCTGAGCAAACAGAGCCCAACTCAGGGCTGGATCTCAGAGCCCACGGAGCCTTCACCGCCCCACTGCTCCCACACCGAGCTCATCCTGGAGCTCATACGGGAAAACCAAGCAGCTGTTAAGCGCCTCTGCCAAATGCTGCGGGCACTGCTGGAGCGGCTGGGGGCAGCTGGGACCCCCATGGAGCCCCCAGCCCAGGAGCCCTCCAGGGTCCATCTGCGTGTTCAGATAGACGTCCTTGGTACTGGCATGTAGCAGCTCCCAGGTGGGAGCATCAGCATGGATGTACATGAGTGCTGCTTGGCCAGACCTGTTTCCCCACCTCTGCAGGGTTTGGGGTCAGGGCCATGGGCAAGGGCTCCGCTGGGGTAGTGGCCAACCCATGGATATGGGAGCAGCGGGTCCATCATCTCCTGCAGGGCAAGCCTGCAGGAATAGAGCATGAGGCCCACCTGGGCCCCACTGGCATCCCTGGGCTCCCCAGTTGCTGCTGCTTCCTCCTCCTCCTCCTCCCCCTACTCCTTCCCGGAGCCCTCTCCTGGCAAACTGGCAGTGTTGGCCACCCTTGTCCCACTGACAGGGGAGCCAGAGCCAGCCCTGAGCCCCCGGCTCTGCCGGCAGCAGCCCCCAGCCCCCTTCACTCCCTGGGTCTGAGCAAACGGAGCCTTCACCGCCCCACTGCTCCCACACGGAGCTCATCCTGGAGCTGCTCTGCGTCATACGGGAAAACCAGGCAGCTGTTAAGCGCCGCTGCCAACTGCTGCGGGCACTGCTGGAGTGGCTGGGGGCAGCTGGGACCCCCATGGAGCCCCCAGCCCGGGAGACACCAGCTCAGGACTCACCTCAGGGTCAATTTGAACGTACAGATGGATGTCCTTGGTACTGGGATGTGGCAGCTGCTGGAGAGGGACATGGACACCGATATGGACATGGATGAGAACATGGAGGACATGAGCATGGACACAGATGGGCACGTACGCACTGAAGCTCATAGGAGCGCCCCAAAGGAGCTGGACCAGAGCGTCCTGATGGAGCCAGACATGTCCATCCCCACGGATCCAGGCAGGACCAACCCAACAGGGTCCCGCCGGGGTCCCACGGGCACGGCCCATCTGCGGGTGCCCCCGGGGCTGTGCGGGGTCGGGCAGTGCCTGCAGGACTGCTGCTCCAGGCAGCCACCCCGTGCCAATCTGTTCTATCGCCCTCCTTCCCTTCCCCATCACCCTCAGTCATAATAGTCTCCATCCTTCCCTTCCCCGTCTCCCCGATTTATAATAATCTGGTTGGACCAACGTTTGAACCGCTGTTTCTTGATCTCACGCCAGGTATACGTATTTTAAAAGGAGCCTTCTCTCCCTCCTGTAAATTGGAGTGAGACAGAGCCTTCCCCATCTTAGTGTCCCTCGTGTGTGGAGAGCTCGGTGCTTTTAGGTTGGTTTTGCTGTGAATGATGTATCCAGGATTTCTGTCACAGCTGCTTTTTCTTAATATAACAAGAAAAAGGTTTACAGCACAGATTAAGAAAGTTCTTACAAGCTGACATGTGGAATCCACTCTGGAACCCCTGTGAAGCTGTACAGCATGGATGTCTGTTGTGGTGCTGGGTGTGAGCGGATAACTCCTCCTAACTCGCAAACCAAGGAAAGCAGTGGCTGCCACTTAAAGACGTACTATGTACGCATTCACTGCACTCCAAGTACATGGGCCAGAATTCTTAGAAGTTCTTAAGACTGTCTCAGGTCTCTGAGCGTGCGGCCTTGTGCGAATGGAACGTTGTTTCTGCATTTGATATTAAGAAGAGCGACTGGTTTGAAGAAGCAGAACATCACGCATTTGTGTTCTGTAACTTGTCCTTAGAAATAGTTGATCTAAGAAGCAAAATGCTGCATACGTTAGCGGCATGTTTTACAACGTTATTCCTGAACTATGCGATTAATTCTTTCTTGCACAACTGTAACAGTTGTTACATGTCCAAACAATGCGAGTGCAGCGTCAGGGATCAGAAAACACACTGCAGAGCTGTTCTGTTAGGATAAGAAACTCTCAGCAAAAGAAGGACACACTCAGCAAACATCAGGGAAATGAGGGCCTCCACACCAGGCCGGACTGTCTGACTGCGTGAGAAGGCTGGGTGTGAAGGCAGGCACCAGGATCGTCCCCTGCCTTTCCCCCGAGCTGATCTTTGTAGAAAGAAGGACAAGCAGATATCCGCAACACAGTGCTCAGGTGTGGAATGAGTGCATTAATCAACGACAGATTTACGCTTCTGCGGCAAAAATTTGTTTGCCCGGTGTCTGCGTGTTTAGTGAAGCGTCGGGAAGATTGTGAACCTGGAGTCCTCAGCCCACGAGGAACCAGGGGAGGAGATCGGCGTCGGGGACAGGCAGTAAAAGACATAACGCTGATCTCTGGGTGCTCTCCTGCTTGCAGGAGGCCCGCCATCACGCTGCGAACAAAATCTGCCTTATCAGAGATACCGTCCTAGAGAATTATTTGGGTATTTCCTACAGCCTGAAGCGCGGGGAGGGTCTGTGGGCTGCACCCGGGGTCGCGGGACGAAGGCCGGCAGCCGTCCTCACGAAAGCTGCACGTCTGCCTCGCCGTCAACTCCTGGCTTCCTGGGAGATCGAACCCGCAGCGGCCTCTGCTGGTGCGGGGCTGCGGCACCTCTTTTGTTTCCCCGTTTTCCTTTCAAGATTCCACCTAAAGCCGGTATTTATGCAGGCATTCTGAGGTGGCGTCTGTGAAGCCCATACTGATAGAACAGCATCACAGCCACGGGTCGGAAAGGACCCGCAAGGTCATCCAGTCCAGCCGCCCTGCCGTCACCGCTGCTGCCGCCAGCACCAAGCCAGGTCTCGCAGCTCCGCATCCAGGCTCCTCTCGAACGCTGCAGGGACGGCGACTCCCCCACCTCCCTGTGCAGCCACTGCAGTGCCGACCGCCGAGAGAAAAAGTTCTTCCTCGTGTCCAGCCTAAACCTCCTCTGGCACAACCGTTTGTGCGGCCGTTTCCCCGGCTCCCGTTTGCCGCCCGGGAGCAGAGGCCGAACCCCTCCTCGGCACAGCCTCCCTTCGGGAAGTCGCGGGGCGCAGCGAGGGCCAGCCTCGAGCCGACCGGGCTGGCGGCAGGGCTGACGAGAAGGGCTTTTCTGACAGGGTCCGAACCGCGGCAACGAGCCGCGTCTCAGGAGCCCCGAGAGGCTCGAGGAGGCGGGGAGAGCGAGGCAGCCCCCGGCCGGCAGCGCGGCTCTGACGCTCGTGGGCCGGGCGAGGAGCGCCGGCGGCACCGCCTGCACGCGCCGGGAATGGCGGGGCGCGGCGAGCGCGGGAGCCGGGAGCGCAGCGCGGCGGTTGGCACGGCGGTTGGCACGGCGGTTGGCTGGCACGGCGGTTGGCTGGCACGGCGGTTGGCTGGCACGGTGGTTGGCCGGCACGGCGGTTGGCCGACATGGCGAGCAGGATCGGCACCGTGCCGCACACGAGGGGGCTTAACTATTAGTACCTAACACTTAAGAGCGCACTCGACGCTCTCTCCACACGCGGCTGCAGCCGCGGTCACCACAGGGCGGCGAGCTGCTGCTAAAAGGGCCGCGGAGGCTCAGAGCGCATGTCGGCTCAGGTCCCCGGCTGCGGAGAATTGCCCGGTGCTGCCGCTGCTACAGGAGGGCGGCAGGGACACCGCCTGTGTGCGGCGCGAGCAGCTGGGCGGTCTGCTCAGCGTGGTGGGAGAGCAGTGAGGGGCTGCAGGGCCGCCGTGATCCTCCCCTCCGCCTCCTGTGCTCGGGGCTGTTATCGATAGAATAGCGGACCGAACGTCAAGAAGCCACTTATTAAATTTATTAATTATAACGAACAAAGAGGCAATGCAGCGCTGGGCGACAGGGGACTCTGCGTTCCACCAACTGCCGCAAGGCTCGGATCAGCACGCGGTCCTTTTATGTGGCTCGTCCTTCCGCATTCCTATAGCGGTGCAGTCTGCGCATGCTCCGGTTGTTGCTAGGGCTCTTATTCTGCCTCCTGGCGGCTGCGCGGGCCGAAGCAAGCAGTCTTCCTCCGTACCCCCCCCTTGACGCCTTCTGGTGATTTCCATCCACGTCACTCGCGCTGGCGAATCCCATTGGCCACTGTGCAATCGCTAACCCACCAACCATAACCGTGCAAGTACCCTGCCTGCACAAGGAAACATGGAAACTAACAAGCCACTCGGCAGGGGAGTGGGGGAGTGAACATAAGGGGAGGGAGCCAAGATCAGCCATGTTGCTTTGCCCATCAGCCCTGGACAAACATTCCTCCTTTTTGACAGGGGCCAAGCGACCCAAGGGAAAAGAGCACTCCTCACCCATTTTGCCCTCTCGACCCTTCCCCATCTCCACAGCCCTCCTTTGGTTGCGCTCTGGCAGCTCTGTGTCCCTCTGACGCGGTGCTGGAGGCGAAGCTCCCTAAGCTCCCTCCTAGCACTGCAAGCTCTCCTCAGAGCTTTCTCTTCTCAAGCCAGACAATCCCAGTTCCCTCAACCTTTCCTCATAGGAGAGCTGCTCCAGCCACTGATCATCTTAGAGGGCCACTAAGATGGGGAAGGCTCTGTCTCACTCCAATGTACGAGAGGGAGAGAAGGCTCTTTTAATATATGTATACCTGGCATGAGATAAGAAACAACGGTTCAAACGTTGGTCCAACCGGTTTATTATGCATCAGGGAGACGGGGAAGGGAAGGATGGAGACCATTATGACTGAGGGTGATGGGGAAGGGAAGGAGGGCGATAGAAAAGATGGGAAACGAGTAAGAATTGCGTAAAGTGGGGATAGTCACCACCAGGATCCAGCAGCGTAAGGCTGCACGCCGTCCTGATGGTCCGAGGCAAAAGGGAGAGCAGCACCAGCGTGGCTGGCCTCAGGCAGCAAGCAGGTAGCCGCAGAAAAAGCCGCAGAGCCAGTCCAGGAGGGAGAGGGGCAGGTTGTGAGGCTTCTCATGTCAGAAACCTCTTCTTCATGAGGAATTTGTTGCCAGAAAAACCTAAAACCTCATGGCTGCAGGTGTCTTTTTTATCCCCCTTCTGCCATTGTGGCATTCCTGGGCTTGGGTAAGAGTCATGTGCAGCACCCCCTGAGATGGCCATCTTCCTTGAGAAAAGCCCGCACAAAAGACTGCTTCCTGGACGTTGATTTGCGGCTTATCTCTCTCTCGTTGCCACTGGCCTTGTCCATCTGTGTTCTCCAGACAAAGGATTTCTCAATCCTTGCCCAGGACTTGCTTGGCCTTGTTCATCTGTGTCCCCAGCAAGCTTTGAGACAATGACGTAAAAGAACAATAACTCACAGGGTCTGGAGGGCAAAATGCGTGAGGAAAGCTGAGATCCTGTGGACTGTTTGGCCCAGAGAACAAAAGGCAGAGGGGAGGATCATAGCCCTGCAGGCCCTCGTGTCCCTGCAGCCCTCACAGGGAGCAGAGGAGCAGCTCTGAGCTCTGCTCTCCGTGACCAGCACTGGCCCCAATGGAATGGCTTGCAGATGTCAGGGCAGGGCAGGGCAGGAGAGGGACAGGAGATGGAGATGGTGCAGGGCCTGGAGCTCCTCTTACAGGGAAAGGCAGAGCACAGCGGGTCCGTTCAGCCCTGAGAAAAGGAGACTCAGAGCGGATCTGATCAATGTTTGTGAATGTCTGAAGTGTGGGAGTCCAAAGCACATGGCCGAGCTCTTGTCAGCGGTCTGTGGGGACAGGATAAGGGGAAACGGCCATAAATTGGGGCATCGGAAGTGTAGCACCAGAATGCAAAGGAACTTCTCCACAGTGAGGATGACGGAGCTCTGGAACAGGCTGCCCAGGGCGGCTGTGGCTTCTCCTTCTCTGGAGATATTCCAGAGCCGCCTGGGCGCCCACTGTGCAGCCTGCTGTCGGGAGCCCGTTTTGCAGGGGGGTTGGACTTGATGAGCTCCAGAGGTCCCTGCCAGCCCCTGCCATTCTGTGGGAAAAAAAAGGTCTGAAAAATAGAGGCTGTGCTCCTTCGGGCAATGTGTTGTGGTGTTGTGTTTTCTGTTGTCATTATTCCGCATCGTAACATCACATGAAAGCAGTGGAGAATGGTGGACTGGATAATCTTGTAGGTCTCTTCCAACCTTGATGTTTCTGTGATTCTGCGATTCTGCGATTCTGTGAGTGGCCCGAAGGTAAAAAGTTTGGAACATCATCGGCAGAAGAGGTGTCACGGGCTGTGGTGGCCCCGCCGTACCATGAACTACCAGGAAATGAAAAGAAATTTGCCCTGCTCACTGATGGATCGTGTCGTATGGTGGGGAAGCATCGCAGGCGGAAAGCTGCTGTGTGCAGCCCCACACGACGAGTTGCAGAGGCCACTGAAGGGAAAGGAGAATCGAGGCAGTTTGCAGAGGTAAAGGCTGTCCAGCTGGCCTTGGACGTTGCTGAACGGGAGAGGTGGCCAATGCTCCATCTTTACGCTGACATGTTGGGAGGTAGTGCGGATCTGCCTGAGGGTAGGGAGGCCCTTCAGAGGGATCTGGATAAGCTGGATCGCTGGGCTGAGGTGAATGGGATGAGGTTCAACAAGGCCGAGTGCCGGGTCCTGCACTTTGGCCACAACAACCCCATGCAGTGCTGTGGGCTTGGGGATCAGTGGCTGGATGATTGTGAAGAGGAAATGGACCTGGGGGTGTTGGTTGATGCTGGGCTGAACGTGAGCCAGCAGTGTGCCCAGGTGGCCAAGAGGGCCAGCGTCATCCTGGCCTGCATTAGAAATGGTGTGACCAGCAGGAGCAGGGAGGTGATCATCCCCTGTACTCAGCACTGGTGAGGCCGCACCTCGAGTGCTGTGTTCAGTTTTGGGCCCCTCACTACAGGGAAGACATTGAGGCCCTGGAGCGTGTCCAGAGAAGGGCAACGAAACTGGTGAGGGGTCTGGAGCACAAGTCCTATGAGGAGCGGCTGAGGGAGCTGGGATTGTTCAGTCTGGAGAAGAGGAGGCTCAGGGAAGACCTCATTGCACTCTACAACTTCCTGAAGGGAGGCTCTTGCTTTGGCAGATGCCTGGTGGAAGGACGGAGCAGCGGGGATGGCGTCACCAACCTGGGAACTGCGGTGAGTGCTGCTTGGCCAGACCTGGTCCTCCAGTGCTGCAGGCCTGGGGTCAGGGCCATGGGAGGAGGCTCCACTGGGGTCGTGGCACTAAACTGTGGGCATAGGGGCAGTGAGTCCCCTCAACTCCTCCATCTTCTCCTGCAGGACGAGCCCAGATGAATGAGGCATGAAGCTCATCCAGGCATCCCTGCTGTCCCTGGGCTCTGTAGGCTCTCCAGTTGCTTCTTCCTCCTCCTCTTTCCTCTACTCCTTTCCGGATCCCTCTCCCAGCACACCGGGAATGTTGGTCGCCCTTGTACCTCTGACCACAACCAGAGGCAGAGCCAGCCCTGTGCCCCAGCCCTGAGCCCCCAGCTCGCCCAGTAGCAGCCCCCAGCCCCTTCACTCCCTGGGGCCGAGCAAGCAGCGCTCCCCCAGGGATGGAGCACAGAGCCCCACGGAGCCTTCACTGCCCCACTGCTCCCACACGGAGCTCATCCTGGAGCTGATCCGCGTCATCCGGGAGAACCAGGCAGCCGTTGAGCGCCGCTGCCAACTGCTGTGGGCACTGCTGGAGCGGCTGGGGGCAACTGGGACCCCCATGGAGCCCCCAGCCCAGGAGCCACCAGCTCAGGAGACACCTCAGGATCAATTTGAACGTACAGATGGATGCCCTTGGTTCTGGGATGTGGCAGCTGCTGGAGAGGGACATGGACACCGATATGGACATGGATGAGAACATGGAGGACATGAGCATGGACACAGATGGGCACGTACGCATTGAAGCTCATAGGAGCGCCCCAAAGGAGCTGGACCAGAGCGTCCTGATGGATCCAGGCAGGTCCATCCCCATGGATCCAGGCAGAACCAACCCAACAGGGTCCCGCCGGGGTCCCACGGGCACGGCCCATCTGCGGGTGCCCCCGGGGCTGTGCGGGGTCGGGCAGTGCCTGCAGGACTGCTGCTCCAGGCTGTGGCGGTGGGTGCAGGAGCGCTGGAGGCACTGCCGTGCACAGCCCTTTTGGCAGCGCTGGTCCTACGTGGGGAGGAAGACCCTCTGAGCTCGAGTGTGGGGCCCGGCACCGCCACAGCCCCACCGCGCTCCCTCCGGCTCAGACCATTAAAGGATTTCCTCCAATCTTGTTTCAACCCTGTCTCCCCTCTTTTTGCTTCAGGTCACTCCTCCTTGTTCTATCACTACACCCCCCAAAGGGTTCCTGCAGCCTTCTGCTCTCAGACATCCCTACACACACCCATGCATGGACACAGGCACAGCCCCAGGGAATGGCTCTGTGCGGCCTGGGCAGGAGGTGGGACGCAGGGGATGCACTGCCAGCTTTATTCCCACTGAGTGCAGCTCCTCCCAGTTGGGGCACTGGGCGCTGTGCGCCTCAGCCTGCAGTGCCGTCCTGGGCATGAGCTCCATGGGCATCGTGGGTGGGGTGGGCGTCAGGCAGCATTGCCAATCACCAGCACGCTCATGAGGAAGACCATGAGAAAGAAGACCCACATGAAGAAGCGGTCCATCACCTTGGCCAGCTTCTTCCACTCAGCGGCGTGGCGCTGTGCAGTGCGGTGCCGTCGGAAGACGCCGGCGATGTACCCCACACTGCTGAGCACCGCGTGGTGGTGGCAGAGGCAGCGGCTGTGGGGGCACAGCCCTGGTTCCGCGCCCTCTCCGGGGGGGTCCCTCGGCCCCGTCCCCCCCGTCCCCTCTCTCCGGGGGCGGCCGCAGCTCTCACCCACCTCGCAGACGCAGAGGGCGCGCGCCAGGTGGTGCAGGCTGAGGCGGTGTGCCCAGGGGGGCACCAGGCGGGCGCCCGGCCCGCAGTGGTGGATGTTCATGATGAAGATGGTCAGAGCGGTGGAGGCGGTGATCATGGTCATGGTGGCGATGTAGTACTTCCCTATGGGGCAAGAGGGGCAAGAGGGGCGATGAGGGGTGCGGGTCTCACCACCGGGCGCCCCGTGCCCTCCCCTGGGCTCACCGATGAGCGGCACGCTCTCTGAGGGCGGCATGCTCTCCGCCACCAGCAGCTGGAACACGGTGAGAGCCAGCAGCACCGTCACCCCCAGAGACACCTTCTCCCCGGAGTCGGCGGGCAGGTAGAACCCCAGTGGTGCCAGGAAGGAGATCATGATGCAGGGCAGCAGCAGGTTGAAGATGTAGAAGGAGGCGCGGCGGCGGAGCAGCAGCGTGTAGGTGACGTCGGGGTAGGGCTCCGAGCAGCAGCCGTAGGTGACCACGTTGCGCGTGGCCGGCATGCCCAGCACCTCCCACTCCACGTTCTCCACGAAGTCGGTCAGGTCGCCCGTGTCCAGGCGGTTGTGGAGGTCGATCTGGTTCCCGTTGTAGGTCCAGGAGCCGAAGGTGAGGTGGCACTGCTGCCTGTCGAAGGGGAAGTAGGAGACGTCCACCTTGCAGGAGCTCTTGGTGATGGCGGGAGCGTCCCACATGATGCGTCCGTCGGAGCGCAGCACCACGTTGGTCTCCATGGAGCCACCGAAACGCTCGTTGGCGCTGGGCAGGGACGGCCAGGGGGGATGGAAGGGGGTGGCCACCGTGACCTCAACCCCGCTGGGGCAAGGGGCTGCGGGCTGGCACCAGTGTGCGCCTCCATGCCATGTCCCCATGTCACATCTCCGAGCCATGTCCCCACCGTGTTCCTATGCCATGTCCCCATGTCACATCCCCACCATGTCCCCATGCCATGTTCCCACCACGTCCCCATGTCACATCTCCCTGCCATGTCCCCATGCTCCTATGCCACATCTCCATGTCACGTCCCCAACCTGTCCCCATGCCATTTCCCCACCATGTCTCCATGCCATGTCTCCATGCCACGTCCCCACCATGTCCCCATGCCGCATGCCCCTGCATCCCCATGCTACATCACTGTGCCATGTCCCCTCCTCATCCCCACGCTACATCCCCCTACAGCACCCCATGATGACCCAACCACGTCCCTTGTGTTGTCCCCATGGTGTTCCCCCTGCACAGTGACAGCTCCTCACCCTCCTTGCACCAGGACCGCTGGTTTCACCCCACCCTGCACTGCCCCCCTCCATCCCCCTGGTTGGGGTGAGCATGACCCACTTGTTGTAGAGGACAATGTCGGGCCTCCAGACGTAACTGCTGGGGATGCGGATGCTGTCGATGCCACCGTAGGCGTCCTTATCCCAGGCCAGGTGGGCGTCCAGCCAGGCCTGGCGGACCCACAGGTAGGAGGTGAGCACCTGGTTCCGCTCGTCCTGCGGGGGCACAGGGTGGGCAGCAGCCCTGGCAGCGCCCGCGGCTCCATGGGGTGAGCCCAGGGTGGCCATAGGGTGAGAGGGTCTCCGGGGGGTGGTGCTGGGGGTTATGGGTTTGAGCTGGTCTGGGGGATCCGAGCTGGTTTTGAGGAGCTTGGGGTGGGATCTGGGCAGCTTCTCAGGGTTCTGAGCTGGTCTGGGGGGATGTGAGTTGGTTTTCAGAGGTCTGAGCTGGCTGTGGGGGATGCTGGACTGGTTTCAGGAGGTCTGAGCTGATGTGAAGGATTCTGGGGCTGTTTCAGGCACATCCAAGATGGTTTTGAGAGGTTGGGGATATTTAAGGGGCATCCGAGTTGGTTTTTTGGACTTGATGCTGATGTGGAGGCGGATCTGGACTGGTGTTCAGGAGATTGAATTGTTTTGTGGGGAACTGGGCTGGTTTTATGGGGTCTGAACTGGTGCTGCGAGGTCTGAGTTGATGCTGAGGGTTTGGAGCTGGTTTGGGGTGGGATCTGGGCTGATTTTGAGGGGTTTGAACTGTCCAAGGAGGGATCTGTGCTGGTTTCCAGGGGAGCTCTGAGTTGATTTCCAGGGCTTTGGGGGCATCTGGGCTGCTGTGGGGGAGTTGAAGCGTTCTGGGGAGGATGTGAAGAGGTGTTGAGGGGTCGGAGCTGATTTTGAGGGTCCAAGGCAGTCTGGGGCAGCTGGAGGAGGCTGGGTGTGCTGGGGGGCTCAGCGCTCACCATGTCGATGATCTGGGACAGGGTGACCTGCAGGGTGACGTTGAGCGCCCGCTCCGTGTCCTCGGCGGGCCGCAGGGCACTGGAGTAGTTGGCGAAGAGGTCGTGGAACAGCTTGTGGGCGAGCCGGCCCTGTGCAGCCCTGCAGCCTGCGGGACCACGGCAGTGGGGGCACCGGGACCCCCATGGGTGGGAGCCCACCGGGACCCCCATCGCCGGGAGCCACCGCATCCCTGCTCCGGGTCCATCCGTCCCCATCCCAACGACACGCTGTCTCGGGCAGCCCAACCCAGGAATGCGTTCCTCTCTCTTATTTCCCTCACTCCCATTATTTCTACTATTCCTATCATCTCCGCTATTCCCACAGTTTCTATTCATCCCATCCTTTCTACTACGCCCACTATTTCTACTAACCCTGTTATTTCCACTCTCCCCATTGTTGTCCTCCACCCAACCCAGCAGAAGGACACATCCCGACCCCAGAATGGAGACAGAGGTTTCTGAGCCTCCAGTCCCAATTTGGAGCCCCTCGGTGCCTGCTGGGATCAGGACAGTGCTGGCGAGGCTGAGCTGCTGTAAATGTTTCTGCCAGCCTCTCCTGCTGTAGCAACACAAGAACATTTAAGTGGGGGCATCCCTGGAGGACAGACAGCGCCGGCGGGCAGCGGAACGCTCCCCATGGCAGTGGGGCCGTCAGGGGTCGGGCACCGGGGACATCGCCGGCGTCACCTGCACAGCATCTCCCAGGGCTGGGAGGGGTTGGGGCGGCCTTTAAGAGCTCAGGGTGCAGGGTGACGTCAGGGGAGGATGGCGGCGGCCTCGAGGCGGGCACACAGCCGAGGGTGGGTGAGGGATGCTCCAAAGGGCCCTGCTGGGGGTACGGGGGAGGGGATGGCGGTGGACCCGTGAGTGGGGGCCGATCCGTGGGCAGCCGCTGCTCTCAGCAGTCCTGGCTGCTGTCTGTGGGGTCTGTGCCCCCCGTGTGTGCTGCTGCTGAGCCCCCCGGGGGGATTGGTGGTGGGCAGCTGGAGACGTGCCTCCGTAAAAGAGAAGAGCCCGGGGATGGGTCCTCTGCTGCCCACGGTGGTGGTGGTGCTGGAGAGGTGGAGAGAGGTGCTGGTGGAGGATGCGAGTGGTGGAGCAGATGGAGATGACAGATGGAAGTGATGCAGGTGATGGAAGCAATGGGTGGAGGTGGAGGAGGTGATGGAGGTGATGGATGGAGGCATTGAGGGTGATGGATGCAGTGAATGGAGGTGGAGGAGGTGATGGAGGTGATGGATGGGATGGATGGAGGTGGATGAGGTGATGGAGGTGGGTGAGGTGGTGATGGATAGAAGCAATGGATGGAGGCTGGTGAGGTGATGGAGGTGATGAAAGCAATGGATGGAGGTGGATGAGGTGATGGATGGAAGCAGTGGGTGGAGGAAATGATGGAGGTTGATGGGATGCTGGAGGTGATGCATAGAGATGGTGCAGGTGCTGGAGGTGATGGAGGCGGAGATGCTGCAGTGATGCGGGTGGCAGTGGGCAGAGCTGGGGGCAGAGTGCAGGACGGGGACGGCTGTTCCTATTTGGCTGCTGAGAACCACGTAGAATAAAGCAGATCCATTGGAAGGGACCTACAGAGACGATGGGGTCCAACAACCTCAGGGCTCGCCAAAGGTCACTGCGTTGCTGGGGGCATCGTCCAAGCGCCTCTCCCCCATCCTGTGGCACCACAGCAGGCGCCCAGCAGACCCCGATCGGTTTTAAGGCCGGAGGTTTTGTTTCCAGGCAGTGAATTATTCATCCCAGGACGGCAGCTGGGCTCCTGGAGAGGCAATTAGGGTAATGGAAGGCAGCGTGACCCGGCTCAGCGTGGGCAGGTGTCACATTCAGCACTGCCCCACTGCCACCGCAACCCTGGTGCTGCAGGATGGGGCAGCCCCAGGGCCCCGTCGGTTCCATTTCAGCACTCTGTGCCCATGGAAAAGCCATGCAGCAGCACTGCGGGTCCTCCCAGCCCTTTGCTGAAGGCCCAAGGCCCCCCAGGCCACCCTGCCACAGTGTGGGTCCCCCCGCTCCTCCTCTGCTCCCAATTCCAGCCCAGCAGTTTTGTGAAAAAGCAAAGAAAACAGTGGGAAATCTTTTATTTCTATAAACATTTTATTTCTCGTTTTCAAAAGGACAGGAAAATAATCTAATCACGTATTTATAATTTCTCAATAAAAACCTTTACAACCCCCTCGTGCTTAAGGACCATCAGAGCGGGCAGGAGCTGCTGGCAGCACCTTTTCCTTTTTTTCCATCCAAAAATAGTTGTTTTTTTTTTTCAACACAGAAAGACTGCACAGAGCAGGGAGCACCGATGGCAGCTGCTCCCCACGGTGGGGCAGCACGGAGCATCCAGAGCAGCAGCGGTGCAGAATTGGGTCCCCTCAGGGTGCAGAGATGAGGACTGCTGGGTTCCACTGCTGCCCACGGCAGCGTTCAGCAGCCCCGTGGCACAGCCTGAGGCCAGATTTCACAAACATTGATCAGATCCGCTCTGAGTCTCCTTTTCTCAGGGCTGAACGGACCCGCTGTGCTCTGCCTTTCCCTGTAAGAGGAGCTCCAGGCCCTGCACCATCTCCATCTCCTGTCCCTCTCCTGCCCTGCCCTGCCCTGACATCTGCAAGCCATTCCACTGGGGCCAGTGCTGGTCACGGAGAGCAGAGCTCAGAGCTGCTCCTCTGCTCCCTGTGAGGGCTGCAGGGACACGAGGGCCTGCAGGGCCTTGAGGGGCTTCTGGGCTCCTCGTCATAACAGCACAAACAACTTTTTGAGAGGGGTTTCAGTGCACTAAGCAGAAGGCCGCTTCCTCCAGTGCTGCTCTGCCTGCTGGGCTCTTCCCCTCACACGGCCCGTTCACCCCCAGGGAAGGAGGGGGGCTGTCAGCTCCAAAAGGGACCCACAGAGGGTCGTCCCGATGGCAGCCAGCCCCCCCCCACTGTACAGTCCTCCTCCCCTGGGAAGATGGCTGCACACAGCCATCCTCACCCCCCGCCGCCCAGGGATGGCAGCAGCCCCACGCTCCCGTCTGCCGTCCCTGGAGATGTCCCCCCGCAGTGCCCCATCCCAGCGCTGTCCTGTCCCACCGCTGTTCCCGCTGGAGCCGTCCCCATCCCCACTGCTGCGTGTCGCTGCCCAGCAGGCGCCGGGGGTCCTGCAGCCGGAGCCGCCAAACAGGAAAGGGGCCGAACCAGAAGCGTCTGCTTGCTTTCTGTTTGCTTCCATTTTCCGCACCCCGGAGGTGCTGCAGTGAGGCCACGGCCCTCTGCTCTCCGTGCGGGAGCAAAGCCCCAGTGCAGGGCAATTCCAGCAGCCCGGGAGCTCCAGGGCCTCCAGGCAGGGAGGGGCTGCGGGGTGGGTTTCTTACAGCCCCGGTGCTCAGCATGGAGGGGCTCTGGTTAATCCAAGGTTCCATCCGGTGCTGCAGGCTGGAGGGCGGGAATGGAACCCTGGGACTATTGCATCACAATGAGAGGTCCCCGTGTGTCACAGATGGGGGCCCTGCAGGAGGGCTCAGCTGGCACGTGCCATGAGCAGAGCGGGCCACATTCCTCCTGCGCAAGCGACGGAGCATCACCCGAGCACCAGGGGAGGAGCATCACTGTGACCATGGGGAGCCCCAGCGCCCCAGGACCACTTGGGCTGGCCATGCAGCTGAAGCTGATGCTGCAGCTCAGCCTGGCCTCAGTCGTGCTGCACTTCCGGCGGCTGCAGGTAGGTGATGGATGAGGGGCCGTGGGGCACAGGGGCACAGGGGCAGCCCCTCGACCACCCTCTCGCTGCTCCCACAGAAGTTCTGTCGGAGGCTGGGGAAGAAGAGGAGAGAGACCAGCACCCAGACGAAGGAGGGGAGAGGTGAGCAGCCCCAACGCCAGAGCTGAGCACCCTGCAAGGGGTCGGCACCCCAGTGTGGGGCTGAGCGGGGGGTCCCGGCCGCTCACACATCTTGCTTTGGCAGATGCCTGGTGGAAGGACGGAGCAGCGGGGATGGCGTCGCCAACCTGGGAACTGCGGTGAGTGCTGCTTGGCCAGACCTGGTCCTCCAGTGCTGCAGGGCCTGGGGTCAGGGCCATGGGAGGAGGCTCCACTGGGGTCGTGGCCCTAAACTGTGGGCACTGGGGCAGCGGTTCCACTCAGCTCCTCCATTTCCTCCTGCAGGACGAGCCCAGACGAAAGGAGTCCGAAGCTCCCCCGGGCCCCGCTGGCATCCATGGTGTCCCTGGGCTCCCTGGCTGCTTCTTCTTCCTCTTCCTTTTCTTCCCTCTACTCCTTCCCAGAGCCCTGGCCCGGTGCACTGGCAGAGTTGGCTGCTCTTGTCTCTCAGACCAACCGAAAGCCGCAGCCAGAGCCAGAAGCAGAGGCAAAGGCAGAGGGAGAGGCCGAGCCAGAACCACAACAAGAGCAAGAGCGAGAGCGAGAGGCAGAGGCAGAGCCAGCCCTGTGCCCCAGCCCTGAGCCCCCAGCTCGCCCAGCAGCAGCCCCCAGCCCCCTTCACTCCCTGGGGCCAAGCAAGCAGCGCTCCCCCAGGGATGGAGCGCAGAGCCCCACGGAGCCTTCACCGCCCCACTGCTCCCACACGGAGCTCATCCTGCAGCTGATCCGCGTCATCCGGGAGAACCAGGCAGCCGTTGAGCGCCGCTGCCAACTGCTGCGGGCACTGCTGGAGCGGCAGGGAGCGGCCGGGACCCCCAAGGAGCCCCCAGCCCAGGAGCCACCAGCACAAGAGCCTCCAGCAAGGGATCCTCCAGCACAGGAGCCCCACAGGATCCATCTGCGTGTACAGATGGATGTCCGTAGTACTGGGATGTGGGAGCTGGACCAGAGCATCCTGATGGAGCCAGGCAGGTCCATCCCCATGGATCCAGGCAGGACCAACCCATCAGTGTCCCGCCGGGGTCCCACGGGCACGGCCCATCTGCGGGTGCCCCCGGGGCTGTGCGGGGTCGGGCAGTGCCTGCAGGACTGCTGCTCCAGGCTGTGGCGGTGGGTGCAGGAGCGCTGGAGGCACTGCCGTGCACAGCCCTTTTGGCAGCGCTGGTCCTATGTGGGGAGGAAGACCCTCTGAGCCCGAGTGTGGGGCCCGGCACCGCCACAGCCCCACCGCGCTCCCTCCGGCTCCGACCAGGGAAGGGTTTCCCTTCCCGCTGCTGCCGATCACTTCCCATCCCGGGGTCACACAGCCCAGCAGTGCCCCCGAGCAGCCGTGGGGCTGCATCCAGGCTGGGGCTGCAGCGCAGACCTGCAGAACAACTTCTTGGTTGGAGTGGAAGGGCCCTCAAAGCCCACTCCGTGCCAATCCCATGGGCAGGGGCTGCTCTTGTAGGCCAGACGGCAAAGTCCCCTCTGTGGGAATGGAATCTTGCTTCTACATAAGAACCAGGTAAGAATTTTATGTCACGGCCACCTAGCGTCACAGAGATTGGGTAAATGGAGTAATTTATAGAAAGAAAGAAAGACTGCAAGATAATCAGCAGTACACACGTATAGCTAGCCAGAATTCATGTTAGCCAGCAGGAATATATCTATGTAATCTTTCATCGTGTGCTCAGATGCAGCGCCAGAATATCCTGCTCAAGAGAAGGATGGCAGCAGAGAACAAGGCACGGCGTGCCCAAGGAAGTGCCTGGCGAGGCATCGGGAAGGCCTGGCAGCCCCCGCTGCTCTGTGCGTAACAAGAACCGTCCTTCGGGCAGCAAGGAGCAGCCTGGGACTCAGTCACCACGGCAGGACCATAGGAAGGGTACTGAGACGTCCAGGAAACAACAGGAAGGCGGCCGGCTGGCACGAGACAGACTATGAGTTAACAGCACGGAATTAGGAAATGGAAATGGAAATGTCCTGCTTGCAGGACGGCCGCCACCGCAACAGCAAATAAAATCTTCCATCAGAGATACCGTCCTGACAAATCACTGGATACTTCCGTCACCTCTGTGGCACTGGGCTCTGCGGTGATGGGCACCCGTGCTTCTCCCTGCCAGGACCTCACCGCCCTCTGCTGAATGACGCCTCGCATCTCAGCTGAATCCCCTCTTTTAGCTTAAAGCCAGTGCTGCTTTGTGGCAGTTGAGGCACGGACTGAGATGGGATCCATCCGTGTTCAAATCCACGCTCTTCTCTGCAGACGCTGACAGACCTCATACACACCTCCAAGCTCCCTCCTGTCACCTCCGTCCCCCTGCACGTCCATAGAACACTCAACAAGCCTCCCTCAGGTCCGCACGCCGACTGCCCATTCCCCCTTGTCCCATCACCATCCACCCTCACAAACAGCCGTTCCCCCTCCTGTTTATCCGCTCCCTCCAAGTACTGAAGGCCACAATGAGGTCTCCCCGCAGCCTTCTCTTCTCCAAGCCAAACAATCCCAGTTCCCTCAGCCTTTCCTCACAGGAGAGCTGCTCCAGCCCTCTGACCATCTCAGTGCCCTCCTCTGGACCCGCTCCAAGAGCTCCACGTCCTTCCTGTGCTGGGGGCCCCAGGCCTGGACGCAGCACTGCAGATGGGGCCTCACAAGAGCCGAGCAGAGGGGGACAATCACCTCCCTGTCCCTGCTGGCCACCCCTTTTTCATGCAGCCCAGCACACAGTTGGCCTTCGGGCTGCAGGCTCACACCGCTGGCTCGGGCCCAGCCTCTCGTCCACCAGGACCCCCAAGTCCTCCTCCGCAGGGCTGCTCTCCAGGAGATCTTCCCCCAGTCTGTATCAATACCTGGCACTGCCCCGACCCGATGCAGCACCCTGCACTTGGCCTTACTGAACCTCACTGGGTTCTCGTGGCCCCACTTCTCCAGCCTGTCCAGCTCCCCCTGGATGGCTTCCCTTCCCTCCAATCTGTCGACTGCACCGCTCAGCTTGGTGCCATCACAAACTTGCTGAGGCTGCACTCGATGCCATCGTCTGTCACTGATGAAGATGCTGAAGAGCACCGGTCCCAGACCGAGCCCTGAGGGACACCGCTTGTGAGCGGCCTGCACCCCGACACAGAGCCATGGATCACAGCCTTTGGCTGTGTCCAGCCGGCCGATTCCTAATCCATCAAACGGTCCATCCTTCAGATCCACACCTCTCCAATCCAGAGAGCAGGATGTGCTGAGGGGCCATGTCAGAGGCCTTGCAGAAGTCCAGGTGGATGACATCCGCCGCCCTTCCCCATCCACCGAAGCCGTCACTCCATCACAGAAGGCCACCAGATTGGTCAGGCAGGATCTTCCTTGGTGAAGCCTTGCTGGCTGTCTCGAATCACCTCTTTGTCTCGTGTGTGCCTTACCACAGCTTCTAGGAGGATCTGCTCCTTGATCTTCCCAGGCACAGAGCTGAGGCTCACCGACCTGTAGCTCCCAGGTCTTCCTTTCTCCCTTTCTCAGAAATGGGAGTAACGTTTCCCTTGTTCAGTCACCGGGGACTTCACTGCACAGCGGTGACATTTCTAATATGATGGAGAGTGGCTCAGCAACCACAGCAGCCATCTCTCTCCTAACCCTGCGGTGGATATCATCCGGCCCCGTGGACTTATCCACATTCAGCTTCGTGAGGAGGACTGGGACTCGTTGCACTGTTACAGTGGGACAGAACCCACTCCCCACACCCTCACCTAGAGGTCGTGGTCCTGGCAGACACGGGAAGCCTGCCCAGCCGTGAGGACTGAGGCAAAGCACCCACTGAGCACCTCAGCTTCTTCTATGTCTGCGGACGCCAGCTCCCCGTTCCCCTTCATCAGAGGACGAACACTCTCCTTGGCCTGCCTCCTCCTGCTTTGTACCTGTAGAACCCCTTCTTGTCATCTTTCACGTCCCTCTCCAGAGCTGAACTCAGAGCCCCGTCCCAGGTGCAGAACCCGGCACTGCTCCTGCTGAGCTCCATGCAGCTGCTGATTGAATGAATTCCTGTCATTGCTCGATAATAACGGTGATAACGCAGTGCAAAGAAATTCCTTTGCTCTCTCAGTCTCTGCTCAGATCTGGAACCAGCACCCAGCAGCTGTAGCACTGCTGTGCTTTAACCCTGCAGCAGCTCTGCAGCACTCGGCCGTGTGCTCGTTGCCCCACCAGGAGATAGGGCAGAGCACTGATACAGATAAGGTTGTAAGAGCTTGTCGGTTGAGAGAGGGACGGTTTGATGAGAGAGAGAGAGAGGAAGAGAGGAAGAAAACAAAGAAAACTGCCCAAGGCAATTGCTCGGCAGTTCCTGACTGATGCCCATCCCCGAGCAGCAGCACCCCCAGGGCCAACTCCCCATCTCACAGCTCAGCACAGTGCCCTGTGCGCCAGGATCTCCCGTTGGCCTTTGGAGCAGCTGGCCCGGCTCTGTGCCCCGCAGCTCCTGCTGCAGCCCAGACTCCCCGCAGGCAGAACAGTCCTTACCTGTTGGAAGCACCGCTCATCCCAAACACAACACACGGCACCCGACCAGCTCCTAGGAAGTCCACCAGCTCCATCCCCCAGCCCAGCTCGCCGGGTCCAGCACCAGCTGCTGGGAGCCCCTCTGCACCGAGGGCTGCAGAGCCAGAGCCGCTCATCTCAGCGCCTGTGGGACCGGGAACCACATGTGCACCAAGGCCAGGGGGATGGCTAAACACGGACATTTCCTGGGGGATGTCGTTGCAACCACTTGGCCACAAGTGGGCAGTTTGGGGTGCTTGCGGATGAGTTACACAGGGCACGCAGGCTGGGGCTGCTCTATAAGGTCAGAGCAGCCAGCTGTGGGTGTCCTGCAGCAGCATCCTGCCGCCGTGGGTCCTGCCTGAAGCAGAGCAAAGGTAACAGCGTGCTGCAGCTCCAGGGCAGTGGGGAAGAGCCCGGTGGCCCTGGATGGGGACGCGGGCTGGGGGTGCTTCCCCGTGGGGTCAGGGTGGGTGCAGGGGGTCCTGAGGTAACCCCGGTGCATCTGCTCCGCTTCTCCCTGCAGCCCCTGCAGCCGCTCCCCGCAGCCAGCTGCCGCTCATGGAGCTCCTCGCCCTGCGCTGGGTGCTGCTCAGCACCTTGCTCAGCACGTCGGCCTCCAGCAGCGCCCTGCGCGAAGGAGACCTCGTCTCCATCACGGTGCCGATGGACATGGCCCCTGACTCCTTTGATGACCAATACCTGGGCTGCGAGACCAAAATGTGGGAAGAGATAGAGAAGGTGAACCTTACGGAGATGGAAAAGAACAAGGACTATGCCAACACCTGGAAGAAGGCATCTGCAGAATGGCAGAAGCGCTGCGGCAGTCCCACTCAATGCCCGAAGCTGAGACCAGAGCTGGCCATTGCTGTGCTGGCGTACAGTGCTGCAGGTGGGATGTATAGGAAGTTCAACGCAGCCACACGTCAGGGCGGACAGAACCACCAGCACTACCTCGACTCGTATGACTTCAAGACGCTGCACTTCGTCCTGACCCTGGCACTGCAGGATCTGCGGAAATCCGATCCCAATAAATGTTACAACGTCTTTCGCGGTGTCAAGGGCATCCGTTTCACAGCCGAAGAAGGCCAAACTGTGCGCTTCGGCCAGTTCACCTCCGCCTCCCTAAAGAAGGAAGTTGCGGAGAAGTTTGGCAAGGACACCTTCTTTGTGATCAATACCTGCTATGGTGCCCCCATCAAGCAGCTCTCCTTCTTCAAGTATCAGGATGAAATCCTCATCCCACCCTTTGAAGTCTTTGAGGTCATCAAGATCTCCAATAGCAATGACAGCAACCAAATCCAACTCCTCTCTAAAGAGAAGAAGAGCAACCACAACTGTGAGCTTCTAAAGCGTCAGGGCAGGCAGTGGGGTCAGGGCCACCAGGAGGTGGGGTTGGGGCTCAGCCGTGGTCTGGCTCTGCCCCCCCTGCCCTGCCCCAGACGTTTCTGACGGGGATCGGGGCACAGAGAGCGCGACCCCATCCCAGCAGCTCTGTAAGGGGACGGGGAGCGTGGAGATGAAGGGAACATCTCTGTTTGTGGGGGGGTGGGGACATGGGGAGAAGGGGAGCGGGGGACATGGGGAGGTGGGGAGAAGGGACGATGGGGGTGGGGGTGGGGAGATGGGAAGCTCGAGCAGCTTAGAGCTCTGTGAAGCTGCGGGGCTGTGCAGGGGCAGGGCAGCAGCAGAAACCAAGCGTGGGGATGGGTAGAGACGCGTGGCCGAGGGCCGGCGGCGTGCAGAACTGCGCTGCTCTGTGCGTGTGCCTGAGCCGGGCTGTGCCGCATGGCCACAGCTCGTGTCCTCTTCTTCTTTCTCTCATTAAACCTCGAGCGTCAGCACATCGGCGCTGTGTGTTGCAGTGCTGCGTTCCGGTCCTGGCGGGAGCCGGGAGCGCGTGGGGACCCGGGTCTGCTGCGGGCTGGAGGCGGGCGTGTGGGCCCGGGCTGTGGGGCAGCTCAGCCCGCAGCGCTGCCCCGATCCCGCTGCGCAGCGCTGAGCCCTGCGGCCCCCAGTGCCGTGCGGCTGAGGACGGGTCCGGCTGCGCTGCGGCTGTCGGAGCGGAGGCCCTTTGCTGGGCACCGCGTGGGCTTCTGGCCCCTCCCCGCAAACGGCACCGAGCGCTGCTGGAGAGGATGAATCGGGCTTTTAATGCGTTACGGAGAAGGCGGCTTCCTCCAGCGCCGCCCGCGCTCTGCGCCGCTCCTCCGCCCGCTGGGCTCTCCCCCTCACACCGCCTCGATCCCTGCGGCTCTCCGTGCAGAGCTCCCCGCCCCCTCCCACACCCCGCAGCGCTCCCCAGCACCGGCCCCGTCCTGGAGCCGAGAGCCGCGCAGACCCCGGGCCGGGTGCTGGCGAGGGGCTGCGGGCTGTGCTGACGCCGACCCGACGCCTCGCCCGATGTTGGGCACCCCGTGCCAGCAGCTCTCGAGGTGCAGAGCCACCCGCAGAGGTTCTGGGGCTGAGTCCCCGAGCCGAAGAAGTGCTGAAAATGGAACGTGACCAAATTTGAAATGCCGAGGAGGTGGGGAAAGCAGAGCTTGTCCTGAGGACCGGGTGCTGCCGGGCGCACGCTGCGGGCTGAGCACCAGCAGAGCTTCTCCGGCACCAGGACAGCAGCCCCGCAGGTTTGGGAAGCGCTGCAGAGACCAGCAGGAGCACAGCCGCAGCGTCCCCCACCGACAAGGGAATGCTGCTGCTGTCCCCAGGCCGTGCCACAGCGCAGTGCAGCGCGGCACAGCACGCAGAGCAGCTCCGTCCCCGCGCAGGCTGTCCTGATGCATCCCTCGTGCGTGTGCAGCTGCCTGCCGCCGGGCTCTGCCCCTCACAGCTCGTCTCTGCGCCCGGGAGGGGCTGCGGTGGGAGGGAGGGCAGCGGGCACCCGCCGGCCCCCACCGGGCAGCAGCGCGGGGTCTGCCATGACCCCTCCAGGGCTGGAGCCAAGAGCCCCGATTGCAGCGAGAGGCCTAAATGAGCACCCAGCAGTGAGCACTGCAACGAGCTCTGCAATCGCTTCTGATGGTCGGCGGAGAGCTCCTACCTGCGCTGCCCCTGCACTCGGGGCTCTTCTCATCTGCGGGAAGGAGGAGGGATGGGCTCGGCACAAGGGTTGGGCTCAGCAGAAGGGTTGGGGAGGGCAGCAGCCCCACGCTCCCGTCTGCCGTCCCTGGAGATGTCCCCCCGCAGTGCCCCATCCCAGCGCTGTCCTGTCCCACCGCTGTTCCCGCTGGAGCCGTCCCCATCCCCACTGCTGCGTGTCGCTGCCCAGCAGGCGCCGGGGGTCCTGCAACCGGAGCCGCCAAACAGGAAAGGGGCCGAACCAGAAGCGTCTGCTTGCTTTCTGTTTGCTTTCATTTTCCGCACCCCGGAGGTGCTGCAGTGAGGCCACGGCCCTCTGCTCTCCGTGCGGGAGCAAAGCCCCAGTGCAGGGCAATTCCAGCAGCCCGGGAGCTCCAGGGCCAGCAGGCAGGGAGGGGCTGCGGGGTGGGTTTCTTGTGTGACAGCGCCGGTCCCCGTGTGTCACAGATGGGGGCCCTGCAGGAGGGCTCAGCTGGCACGTGCCATGAGCAGAGCGGGCCACATTCCTCCTGCGCAAGCGACGGAGCATCAGCAAACTTGCTGAGGGTGCACTCGATTCCGTCATCGATGTCATTGATAAAGACGTTACAGAGCACCGGTCCCAAGACAGACCCCTGGGGGACGCCGCTCATTACCGACCTTCACCTGGACATGGAGCCATTGATGACCACCCTCTGTCTGCGGCCTTTCAACCAGTTTCTTATCCATCGAGTGGTCCACCCATCAAATCCACATCCCTCCAGTTTGGAGATAAGGATGTGGTGGGGGACCATGTCAAAGGCCTTGCTCAAGTCCAGGGAAATGACATCGGTCGCCTTTCCCTTGCCCACCGATGCCGTCACTCCATCACAAAAGGCCACCAGGTTGGCCAAGCATGACCTTCCCCTGGTGAAGCCGTGCTGGCTGTCACGGATCACAGCCCGTTCCTCATGTGATCAAGCATGTCATCCAGGATGATCTGTTCCGTGATCTTCCCAGGCACAGAGGTGAGACTCACCGGCCTGCAGTTCCCGGGGTCCTCCTTGCCCCCTTTCTTGTCAATGGCAGTGACATGGCTCTTCCTCCAGTCATCCGGGACCACACCTGACAGCCACGACTTCTCAGATATGATGGAGAGCGGCTCGGCAACCACCTCAGCCAGCTCCTTCAGCACCCTGGGATGCATGCCATCCGGCCCATGGACTTGTACACATTCAGTCTCATCAGGCGGTCTCGGACCTGCTCTGTCCTCACAACAGGGGGGATTTACCACCCCAGTCCCCACTCAGAGGTGCAGGGCTCAGGGACGGGAGAAGTACTGGAGTCCTGGCCGCCAGTGAAGACTGAGGCAAAGAACTCATTCAGTACCTCAGCCTTCTCTCCATCCGTTGAAGCCAGTTCTCCTTTTACATTTACCAGAGGAGGTACACTCGCTTTGGCCTGTCTCTTCTGGCCAGTGTACCTGTAGAAAGTCTTCCTGTTGTTTATCACGTCCCTCGACAAGTTCAGTTCCGCCTGCGCCGTGGCTTTCCTGATCCCACGTCTGCAAGTCCGGACGACATCCCTGTGTTCTTCCCAGGTGGCACGGCCTTGTTTCCAGAGCTGTACGCACCTTTCTTTGCCCTCAGCACTCTCAGCAGGTCCTTACCGAGCCACGCCGGCTTCCTGCCTCCTCTGCCCGCTTTCTTGTTCAGAGGGATGGAGAGTTCTTGCGCTCTCAGGAAGGCATCCTTGAAGAGTAACAGCTCTCCTCAGCATTTTTGTTCTTAAAGACAGCATCCCAGGGATCTCGGCCAACAGTCCATTGAACAGCTTAAAGTTTGCTCTCCCAAAGTTCAGGGTCCTGACGCCACTCTTCACCAGGCCCACATCCCTCGAGATCACAAACTCGACCAGAGCGTGGTCACTGCAGCCCAGGCTGCCTCCAACCTTAACACCATTGATTATTTCCTCCGCACTGGTGAGCAGCAGGTCCAGCAACGCTTCACCTCTGGTCGGTCTGTCCAACACCTGGACCAGAAAGCTATCATCAACACATTCCAGGAGCCTCCTGGAGCTCTTGCCGTGTGGTCTGTCCAGGAGATACCCGGATGGTTGAAGTCCCCCATCAGGACAAGAGCCCGTGAGCACGAAGCCTCCCGCATCTGAAGCAGGAAAGCCTCATCAACAGTCTCCCCTTGATCAGGTGGCCTGTAGTATACTCCTATCACCAGCTGGCCTTTGTTAGACCCATCCCTAATTCTAACCCACAGGCTCTCAACCTGATCCTGACTGTTTCTCAGAGGAAGCTCCTTGCAGTCCATCCACTCTTCGCAACAGAGGGCAACTCCCCCACCCTTCCTACCTAGCCTAGCTCTTCTAAAGAGAAGATAGCCCTCGATGGTGGTATTCCAGTTATGGGAAGCATCCCAGCACGTTTCCGTGAGAGCAACAAGGCCGTAACTTTCTCAGCACATCACGGTTTCCAACTCGTCCTGCTTGTTTCCCAGGCTGCGTGCGTTGGTGTAAAGGCACTTCAGCTGGGCTTTCCGTCTCACTGCCCTTGTAGAGGATCTAGGTTCCCCCAGAACAGCAGCATCCCCAACACCCCCCTGCCCCAGTCCATCCCTTTGGACTTCGCCGTCAGCGCCCAGCAGGTTCGGTACGAGCCCTGGAATGACCCGCTCAAGCTCCACATCCCTGATTTTGCTCCCTTCCCCCTTCATACCCAGCTTAAAGACCTGTCAACGAGTCCTGCCAGGTCCTCAGCTCAGATCCTCCTCCCCCTCACAGACAGACTACTTCCACTTGCTGCCATCATGCCAGGTGCCGAGTAAGTTTCCCCGTGGTCAAAAAACCCAAAATTCCTGGATTTGCACCAACTTTTGAGCCATTTATTTATGAGGTGTGCTTTTTGGTACCTCTCAGTATCCTGCCCTGCCGCTGGAGGCACGGAAGAAAACACCACCTGCACACCCGCTCCCTCGACTACCCGCCCCAGTGCCCTGACGTCTTTCTTGCCAGCTCCGAGACTTCTCTCAGCAACTTCGTCACTGCCAGCCCGGATTGTCAATAACGGGTAATAATGGGAAGGGCGAATCAGACCAGGGAGTCTCCTAGAAACGTCTCTGACCCGTGCCCCAGGGAGGCAGCACACCTCCCTACGGTGGGCTCAGGCCGACATGCAGGGAGTCTCCCACAACAGCCACCCTTCTGTCCTTCCGGGCGGAGGCAGTCCTGAGGCGTGGGGCCGAACGCTTTTCCCGAGGCAGCCTCACAGGTTGACCTCCCCCCACACCCCCGCTCACCTCTCCCTCGAGTTCCAGGGCCTCGAACCTATTACTCACAGGCACCTGGGGAGCCGAGGATGGTCGGGATGGGGACGCCCACTTTGTCGAGCCGGGACGTGTTTCCACTCCTCCGCCTTCCTCGAACTGTCCACAGGAGGAGCAGAGGACAGGAGCTCACTGCAGCACCGTCAGCCCGCCGCTCCCCCTCGCCCACCTGTTCACGAGGCAGCGGGGGCTGAGGTGCTGCACGTGGTGCCTCAGCTACGCGCCCAGATCTCGGGCCGGCAGGGACTGGCAGCACCGGCCGATCTCCTTCTCACACTCCTTACGGTCCGCAGCCTCTCCAGCTCCTCTTCCAGGCCGGCCACGAGGCTGAGTAAGTCGTGGCCACATCTTCTACGACTGCCGCCGCCGTCGCCCCGCGCCGCAAAGGCCGGGCTGTGGCACTCGCGGCAGCCAGCGGCCGGCGACCGGCAGCTCGTGCTGGGCCTCAGCCTCGGGGATCCGTGAGCGAGGGAAGCGGCCGGAGCCCCGCCGTGCCTCGCGGTCCGTCGCTGCGCTTCTGGCGGAACGGCTGCGGAGCGGCGAACCTCGGCGATGGAGGGTTCTACAAAGGCATCTCGTCCCGCTGCCTGAGAGCGCTACGGCCAGCAGAAACAGGGTGGATGCCTCTGGTATCGAACCCACGCGAGTGTGCTGCACGTGGCTGGTTGTGTGCGAGCTCAGCAGCAACTGAACGCCTGGGGTCACGACTGGACCAGAGGGCTGCAGCCGGGGCTTGCAGGGTCTGGTCGGGGGCAGCTGGCAATCTAGAGCCATGTGCGACGCTGCCAGGCCGTTGTCCTGCTGCTACTTCTGTGCGATGCAAAGTAAAATGCAGCGTTCTCTGAATCTGACGCTGGAACAGGTTGCCCAAGGAGGCTGCGGGTGCCCCATCCCTGCAGGCGCTCCAGGCCAGGCTGGATGTGGCTGCGGGCAGCCCGGTCCGCCGGTGTTGACCCCGCACACAGCAGGGGCTGGAAGGAGATGAAGCCTCGGCTCCCTCCACCTTTCTCCGCAACGCGGCTCCCAGCCGAGCCCGCACCGCCCGGGTCCGGCTGGGGCTCGGGGCGATAGGAAGGGTCGGCGCCGAGCCACGCGGGGCACAGGGAGGTGGGCGCAGCCCCGGCTGCTCGGGGTCCCCCGCCGCCTCCTCTCCTCTCCTCTCCTCTCCCCGCCCCGCCCCGCGCCCCCTCCCGCCTTCCTCCCCCGCGGCCCAAAGCAAACGGCACCGGACGCGTCGAGGCAGCGCCGGGAGGGGACGAAGGAAGGAGGAAGGCGGCGAAGCGGCCGGCCGAGCCCGGAGCGCTCCCAGCCCGGCGCTGGGGCCGGAGCCGGGACCCCGCGGCTCCACGTCGGGGCCGCGCAGCGCCGGGAGCGCGGCCCCTCCTCGGTGCCCCTCCGTTGGGGCGGGGGAGAGGATCGGAACGGAGAAGGAAGAGAGGCGGAGCTGCCGGGAGGAGATGGAGCCGCCGTGCTGGCGCAGACGCGGAGAGAGAGACGGCGGTGCTCGGCAGCGCGTGGAGATTTCCTCGTGCGTCACACGGCGAGGGACAGCCCTGAGCTCCGCAGCGGGGCCGTGCCCAGCGCCCCATGGGGCGCAGCCTTTCCCCAGCCCCGCCCGACCCTCCGTGGTGCAGCTCCGTACCGTTCGGAGCCTCTGGGTGCCAGCGGAGAGCAGAGTTCAGAGCTGCCGCGAGGGGCCGTAGGGCCGAGAGGGGCTGTAGGGCCATAGGAGGCTGTAGGGCCGCGAGGAGCCATAGGAGGCTGTAGGGCCATGAACTCCACCTCTGCTGCTCTGGGTCGAACACCCCAATGGACCCCAGCTGCTCCTCGCCCATTTTGCCCTCCAGACCCTTCCCCATCTCCGCAGCCCTCCTCTGTCCTGTCCCACGCTCTGTGCAGGTGCAGAACCCGGCACTGCTCCTGCTGAGCTTCATGCAGCTGCTGATTGAATGAATTCCTGTCATTGCTTGATAATAGTGGAGATAATGCAGTGCAAGGAGCTGTCTTTGCTCTCACAGCCTCTGCTCAGATCTGCTGTGATCTCAGCCCTCTGGAACCAGCACCCAGCAGCAGTAGCACTGCTGTGCTTCAACCCTGCAGCAGCTCTGCAGCGCTCGGCCGTGTGCTCACTGCCCCGCTGTGGGTTTGGGAGAGCATTGATGCAGACAGAAGGGTGAGAACTGGTCAGTTGCGAGAGATCTTACTGGAGTGGGAGGGGGTGACCAGGACCCCCAGGGAGCAGCCCAGGGGACCCCCAGCCCAGGAGCCCCCTGCGATCCATTTGCACATACAGATGGATGTCCTTGGTACTGGGAGGCGACAGTTGCTGGAGAGGGACACGGACATGGATACAGACGAGGATGGGGAAATGAGCATGGACATAGATGGGTGCATAGAAGAGGAAGCTGATGGCAGCGCCCCAAAGGAGCTGGACCAGAGCGTCCTGATGGAGCCAGGCAGGATCAGCCATGGGGGCAGTGAGTCCCCTCATCTCCTCCATCTTCTCCTGCTGGATGAGTCCAGAGGAAAGGAGTACGAAACGTCTGCAGGCCCCACTGCCCTCCATGCTGACCCTGGGATCCCTGGCTGCATCTTCTTCTCCTCTCCTTCCCTCTACTCCTTCCCAGAGTCCTGGCCGGCGCACTGGCAGAGTTGGCTGCTCTCGTCCCTCGGACTGCGCCAGAGCCACAACCAGAGGCAGAGGCAGAGCCAGCCCTGTGCCCCAGCCCTGAGCCCCCGGCTCGCCCAGCAGCAGCCCCCAGCCCCTTCACTCCCTGGGGCCGAGCAAGCAGCGCTCCCCCAGGGATGGAGCGCAGAGCCCCACGGAGCCTTCACTGCCCCACTGCTCCCACACGGAGCTCATCCTGGAGCTGATGCAGGAAAACCAGGCAGCCGTTGAGCGCCGCTGCCAACTGCTGCGGGCACTGCTGGAGCGGCGGGGGGCAGCTGGGACCCCCATGGATCCCCCAGCACAGGAGCCACCAGCTCAGGAGATCTCCAGGATCCATCTGCGTGTTCAGATGGATGTCCTTGGGACTGGGATGTGGCAGCTGCTGTAAGGGGAATCAGACATGGATGTCAACAGGGATAAGGATGTGGATACGGACATAGATGGGTGCATAGAAGAGGAAGCTGATGGCAGCGCCCCAAAGGAGCTGGGCCAGAGCGTCCTGATGGAGCCAGGCAGGATCAGCCCTATGGATCCATGCAGAAACATCCCCATGGAGCCACGGACAGCAAGCTGAGTGGTGTGGTTGACACAGTGGAAGGAAGGGATGCCATCCAGGGGGACTTCAGCAGACAGGAAGGTGGGCCTGGGAGAATCTAATGAGGTTCAACACAGCAGAGTGCAAGGTTTGGCTCTTGGGCCGGAGGAATCCCAGGCATCCATACAGACTGGAAGGAGCGGTCCTTGAGAGCAGCCCTGCAGAGGAGGACCTGGGGTCCTGATTGATGGAAAGCTGAACATGAGCCAGCAGTGTGCTCCTGCAGCTCGGAAAGCAAATGGGATCCTGGGCTCCATCAGCAGAGGGGTGGCCAGCAGGGGCAGGGAGGTGGTTGTTGTTCTCCTCTGCTCTGCTCTTGTGAGGCCCCATCTGCAGCACTGCGTCCAGGTCTGGAGCCCCCAGTACAAGAAGGACAGGGAGCTGTTGGAGAGGGTCCAGAGGAGCCACAGAGATGATCAGAGGGCTGCAGCACCTCCACTACAAAGACAGGCTGAGGGAGCTGGGCTTATTCAGCCTGGAGAAGAGAAGGCTGTGGGGTGAATCATTGCAGCCTTCCAGGACCTAAAGGGAGCCTACAGACAGGAGGGGAGTCAGCTCTTGGAAAGGGGCGATTGCAGCAGGACAAGGGAAATGGTTTGAAGCTGAAGGGGGGAAGATTGAGCTTGGTTGCCATAATATGATAATAGTGGTGATAGCGCAGTGCAAAGAAATTCCTTTGCTCTCACAGCCTCTGCTCAGATCTGCTGTGATCTCAGCCCTCTGGAACCAGCACCCAGCAATGAGCACTGCTGTGCTTTAACCCTGCAGCAGCTCTGCAGCACTCGGCCGTTTGCTCACTGCCCCGCTGTGGGTTTGGGGAGAGCATTGAAGCAGACAGAAGGGTGAGAACTTGACAGCTGAGGTTGGGACAGTTTGGTGAGAAAGAAAGATGATAAAGGAAATAAGGTTGTGATGCAGAAAGAAACGTCTCAGGAGCTGCTGTTGGGGGCCCAGCCCATCCCTGAGCAGCAGCACCCCCAGGGCCAACTCCCCATCCCAAAGCGCAGCATAGCTGCCAACGGAATGACCTGGAGAACAGGAGGCAATTTGGAATCAGAAAAAGGGATTAAAACACAATACGTGTCCTAGAAGACTTGTCTCTGTTTTTCTCAGTCAAGACAGAGATGTGATTAGAAAAGATGGGATGGGATGGGATGGGATGGGATGGGATGGGGATGGGGATGGGGATGGGGATGAGGACGGGGATAGGATAAGGTAAGGTCGGATAGGGTAGTGTATTGTACGTTGGGAGGGGGTGGAGTGGAATGGAGTGGATTCGGATAGAGATGGAAGGGAAAAGGGAAGGAGAAGGAGGGGAAGGGAAGGGCAAGTAGAATAGCATAGTTCAGTTGGGAGAGACCTACAAGTTCATCTAGTCCCACTGCCTGAGAGCTTTATGGCCAGCCAAAACAGTTTGGATGCAGCGGCATTCCGTCCACAAACAGACATGAGTGTGCCAGCATGTCTGACCAGCTGTGTGCCAGCAACTGAACGCCGGGGGTCACGACTGGAACAGAGGGCTGCAGCCGGGGGTTGCAGGGTCTGGTCGGGGGCAGCTGGCAATCTAGAGCCATGTGCGACGCTGCCAGGCCGTTGTCCTGCTGCTACTTCTGTGCGATGCAAAGTAAAATGCAGCGTTCTCTGAATCTGACGCTGGAACAGGTTGCCCAAGGAGGCTGCGGGTGCCCCATCCCTGCAGGCGCTCCAGGCCAGGCTGGATGTGGCTGCGGGCAGCCCGGTCTGCTGGTTGGCGACCTGCACACAGCAGGGGCTGGAACTGGGCGATCTTTCAGCTCCCCTTCAACCCAGGCCATCCTGTGATGATCAGAAGCGCTGCCGTGCTGTCACCCTGCGGCAGCTCTGCTCCACGCGGCCGTTTGCTCGCTGCCCCACCAGGAGATGGAGAGAGCAGTGATACTGATAAAAGTGTGAGAACTTGTCAGCTGAGAGAGGGACAGCTTGATGAGAGAGATAGGAGGGAAGAGCAGAAGAACAGAAAGGGACGCCCAAGGCAGTTGCTCAGTAGTTCCTGGCTGGGATGCCGTGCAGAGGGATCGAGACAGGCTTGAGCAGTGGGCCAGGTGAACCTCATGAGGTTCAACAGACCCCAGTGCGAGGTCTGCACCTGAGTCCAGGCAGCTCCCGTGACGGCAGCCCGTGGCTGGGACAGGCGCGCTCTTTGCTGGGGAAAGAACTGGCTGAGGGCCGGGCCCAGAGAGCGGCGGGGAACGGAGACACATCCAGCTGGTGGGCAGGCTCAGCGGTGCTCCCAGGGGCTGGCAGTGGGACCTGTCCTGGTTGGTAGCTTTACTCATGGCCTGGCTGAGGGCGCTGAGTGCACTCTCAGTGCTTCTGCGGGTGACGCTGTGATGGGGGGAGCTGTTAATCTGCCTGGGGTAGGAAGGCCTTACAGAGGGATCTGGACAGGCTGAGGCCAACGGGATGAGGTTCAACAAGAGCCGGTGCTGGGTCCTGCACTTTGGCCACAACAAGCCCACGCAGGGCAGCAGGCGTGGGGCAGAGTGGCCGGAAAGGATCTGGGGCTGAGCATGAGCCAGCAGCGTGCCCAGGCGGCCAGGAAGGCCGACGGCATCCTGGCTTGGATCAGAAACAGTGCAGGCAGCAGAGCAGGGAAGCGAGCGTCCCTCTGTACGCAGCTCTGATCAGGCTGCGCGTGGAGGACAGTGCGCAGCTCTGGGCCCCTCGCTGCAAGAAGGACTTTGAGGCCCTGCAGCACGTCCAGAGAAGGTAGCAGAGCCGGTGAGGGGTCTGGAGCACAGGCCTTGTGAGGAGCGGCTGAAGGAGCGCGGACTGTTCAGCCTGGAGAAGAGCAGGCTCAGGGGAGACCTCATTGCTCTCTGTCACTACCTGGAGGGAGCTTGCAGTGAGCTGGGGGTCGGCCTCCTCTCCCGTGCAAGTGGTGATAGGACCAGGGGGAATGGCTTCGAGCTGCTCCAGGGGACGTTCAGGCTGGACGTTAGGGAACAGCAGTGCTGCAAAGGAGAGGTTGGGCACTGGAGCGGGCTGCCCAGGGAGCGATGGAGTCACCGAGCCTGGAGGTGCTCGAGGAGCGGCTGGACGTTGCGCTGAGGGACGTGGTTCGGTGAGAGCTATTGGTGATGGCTGGGCGATCGTGCAGCTCTTTGCCAGCCCTGGTGATTCTGCGATGCTGTGTGCTATGAATACAAGCTGGGGGACGGAAGGACTCCGCCTCCTGGTGTTCCCTGTGCTGCTCAGGCGACTGGACTGGGAGGTCTCTGAAGATCCCTTCCCCCCAGCCATTCTGCAGACTTGCCTGGACAAGGGCTGATGTTTCGGCAGCTCTCCTGGCTGGCTCAGAGACACGGAAGCAGAGAAGCCCCTCATCGTGTCAGCGCTGCTCCGCAGCAACAGAACGCCCTGCTGTTCCCAGCTCTGTTCTCCCCAGAGCCCGAGGCACAGCAGCACACGCAGCACGATGAGACAACGGCCCGGTGCACGTCCGCACCGTGGGAGCCCCTCTGCACGGAGGGCTGCCGAGCAGAACGGCTTGGAAGGGAGCTCGGAGCCCACTCAGCTGCAGCCCCTACCGCGGGCTGGTTTCCACCCACGAGCTCCAGCTGCCCCAGGGCCCCATCCAAACGTCGGTCGCTCTGCGACTCAGGAGCTGCCTTCCGTAAGCAGCAGGCTGCAATGAGGTGTCCCAGCGCTCCCGGAGCTCTGTCAGCTCGGGGCTGTGCCCACCGCCCTGGGAGCTGTGCCATGCCCGCTGCCCAGTGGGGCACAGCCTTTCCCTTGCTCCCACCTGAGCCTCCCACGATGCAGCTCCGTACCATTCCACTGGAGCCTCTCACTGTCGCCAGACAGCAGAACTCAGCAATGCCATAAGGAGCTGCAGGGCCACCACGATCCTCCCCTCTGTCTCCGGTGCCCTGGGCCAAACAACCGCAGGAGCAGAGCTGTGGGCAGCCTGGTCTGCTGGTTGGCGACCCTGCACACAGCGGGGGCTTGGAACTGGGTGATCTTTAAGGTCCCTTTCAAGGAGAGGAGAGAGACCAGCACCCAGACGAAGGAGGGGAGAGGTGAGCAGCCCCGACGCCAGAGCTGAGCACCCTGCAAGGGGTCGGCACCCCAGTGTGGGGCTGAGCGGGGGGTCCCGGCCGCTCACACATCTTGCTTTGGCAGATGCCTGGTGGAAGGACGGAGCAGCGGGGATGCCAATGCCAAGCATTGAAGTACGTTGAGTGCTGCTTGGCCAGACCTGGTCCTCCAGTGCTGAACAGCCTGGGGTCAGGGCCATGGGAGAAGGCTCTGCTGCTGTCGTGGTCAACCCACAGGCATGGGGGAAGCGGGTCCCCTCAACACGTTCCACCTGCGTGTACAGATGGATGTCCTTGCTGCTGGCATGTAGCAGCTCCCAGGTGGGAGTATCAGCATGGACGTACGTGACTGCTGCTTGGCCAGACGTGTTCCCCCACCTGTGCAGGGCTTGGGGTCAGGGCCATGGGCAAGGGCTCCGCTGGGGTTGTGCCCAACCCATGGGCTTGGGGAGCAGCGGGTCCATCATCTCCTGCAGGGCAAGCCTGCATGAATGGAGGATGAAGCCCACTGGCATCCCTGGGCTCTCCAGTTGCTGCTTCTTCCTCCTTTTCTTCCTCTCCCTACTCCTTCCCGGAGCCCTCTCCTGCCACACTGGCAGTGTTGGCCACCCTTGTCCCTCTGACTACAGGGGAGCCAGAGCCAGCCCTGAGCCCCTGGCTCTGCCAGCAGCAGCCCCCAGCCCCTTCACTCCCTGGGAGCGAGCAAGCAGAGCCCCACTCAGGGCTGGATCTCAGAGCCCACGGAGCCTTCACCGCCCCACTGCTCCCACACCGAGCTCATCCTGGAGCTGCTCTGCGTCATACGGGAAAACCAGGCAGCTTTTAAGCGCCGCTGCCAACTGCTGCGGGCACTGCTGGAGCTGCTGGGGGCAGCTGGGACCCCCATGGAGCCCCCAGCCCAGGAGCCCTCCAGGGTCCATCTGTGTGTTCAGATAGACGTCCTTGGTACTGGCATGTAGCAGCTCCCAGGTGGGAGCATCAGCATGGATGTACATGAGTGCTGCTTGGCCAGACGTGTTCCCCCACCTCTACAGTGTTTGGGGTCAGGGCCATGGGCAAGGGCTCCGCTGGGGTAGTGGCCAACCCATGGGTATGGGAGCAGCGGGTCCGTCATCTCCTGCAGGGCAAGCCTGCAGGAATAGAGCATGAAGCCCACCTGGGCCCCACTGGCATCCATGGGCTCCCCAGTTGCTGCTTCTTCCTCCTTTTCTTCCTCTCCCTACTCCTTCCCGGAGCCCTCTCCTGGCAAACTGGCAGTGTTGGCCACCCTTGTCCCACTGACAGGGGAGCCAGAGCCAGCCCTGTGGCCCCAGCTCTGCCGGCAGCAGCCCCCAGCCCCCTTCACTCCCTGGGTCTGAGCAAGCAGAGCCCCACTCAGGGCTGGATCTCAGAGCCCACGGAGCCTTCACCGCCCCACTGCTCCCACACGGAGCTCATCCTGGAGCTGCTCTGCGTCATACGGGAAAACCAGGCAGCTGTTAAGCGCCTCTGCCAACTGCTGCAGGCACTGCTGGAGTGGCTGGGGGCAGCTGGGACCCCCATGGAGCCCCCAGCCCGGGAGACACCAGCTCAGGACTCACTTCAGGGTCAATTTGAACATACAGATGGATGTCCTTGGTACTGGCATGTAGCAGCTCCCAGGTGGGAGCATCAGCATGGATGTACATGAGTGCTGCTTGGCCAGACGTGTTCCCCCACCTGTGCAGGGCTTGGGGTCAGGGCCATGGGCAAGGGCTCCGCTGGGGTTGTGGCCAACCCATGGGCTTGGGGACAGCGGGTCCATCATCTCCTGCAGGGCAAGCCTGGAGGAATGGAGCATGAAGCCCACCTGGGCCCCACTGGCATCCCTGGGCTCCCCAATTGCTGCTTCTTCCTCCTTTTCTTCCTCTCCCTACTCCTTCCCGGAGCCCTCTCCTGCCACACTGGCAGTGTTGGCCACCCTTGTCCCTCTGACTACAGGGGAGCCAGAGCCAGCCCTGAGCCCCTGGCTCTGCCAGCAGCAGCCCCCAGCCCCTTCACTCCCTGGGACTGAGCAAGCAGAGCCCCACTCAGGGCTGGATCTCAGAGCCCACGGAGCCTTCATCGCCCCACTGCTCCCACACGGAGCTCATCCTGGAGCTGCTCTGCGTCATACAGGAAAACCAGACAGCCGTTGAGCGCCGCTGCCAACTGATGCGGGCACTGCTGGAGCTGCTGGGGGCAGCTGGGACCCCCATGGAGCCCCCAGCCCAGGAGCCCTCCAGGGTCCATCTGCGTGTTCAGATAGACGTCCTTGGTACTGGCATGTAGCAGCTCCCAGGTGGGAGCATCAGCATGGATGTACATGAGTGCTGCTTGGCCAGACCTGTTTCCCCACCTCTGCAGGGTTTGGTGTTAAGCTGTTAAGCGCCTCTGCCAACTGCTGCGGGCACTGCTGGAGTGGCTGGGGGCAGCTGGGACCCCCATGGAGCCCCCAGCCCGGGAGACACCAGCTCAGGACTCACCTCAGGGTCAATTTGAACATACAGATGGATGTCCTTGGTACTGGGATGTGGCAGCTGGACCAGAGCGTCCGGATGGAGCCAGGCACGATCAGCCCTATGGAGTCCTGCAGAAACATCCCCACGGATCCAGACGTGTCCATCCCCACGGATCCAGGCAGGACCAACCCAACAGGGTCCCGCCGGGGTCCCACGGGCACGGCCCATCTGCGGGTGCCCCCGGGGCTGTGCGGGGTCGGGCAGTGCCTGCAGGACTGCTGCTCCAGGCAGCCTCCCCGTGCCAATCTGTTCTATCGCCCTCCTTCCCTTCCCCATCACCCTCAGTCATAATAGTCTCCATCCTTCCCTTCCCCGTCTCCCCGATTTATAATAATCTGGTTGGACCAACGTTTGAACCGCTGTTTCTTGATCTCACGCCAGGTATACGTATTTTAAAAGGAGCCTTCTCTCCCTCCTGTAAATTGGAGTGAGACAGAGCCTTCCCCATCTTAGTGTCCCTCGTGTGTGGAGAGCTCGGTGCTTTTAGGTTGGTTTTGCTGTGAATGATGTATCCAGGATTTCTGTCACAGCTGCTTTTTCTTAATATAACAAGAAAAAGGTTTACAGCACAGATTAAGAAAGTTCTTACAAGCTGACGTGTGGAATCCACTCTGGAACCCCTGTGAAGCTGTACAGCATGGATGTCTGTTGTGGTGCTGGGTGTGAGCGGATAACTCCTCCTAACTCGCAAGCCAAGGAAAGCAGTGGCTGCCACTTAAAGACGTACTATGTACGCATTCACTGCACTCCAAGTACATGGGCCAGAATTCTTAGAAGTTCTTAAGACTGTCTCAGGTCTCTGAGCGTGCGGCCTTGTGCGAATGGAACGTTGTTTCTGCATTTGATATTAAGAAGAGCGACTGGTTTGAAGAAGCAGAACATCACGCATTTGTGTTCTGTAACCTGTCCTTAGAAATAGTTGATCTAAGAAGTAAAATGCTGCATACGTTAGCGGCATGTTTTACAACGTTATTCCTGAACTATGCGATTAATTCTTTCTTGCACAACTGTAACAGTTGTTACATGTCCAAACAATGCGAGTGCAGCGTCAGGGATCAGAAAACACACTGCAGAGCTGTTCTGTTAGGATAAGAAACTCTCAGCAAAAGAAGGACACACTCAGCAAACATCAGGGAAATGAGGGCCTCCACACCAGGCCGGACTGTCTGACTGCGTGAGAAGGCTGGGTGTGAAGGCAGGCACCAGGATCGTCCCCTGCCTCTCCCCCGAGCTGATCTTTGTAGAAAGAAGGACAAGCAGATATCCGCAACACAGTGCTCAGGTGTGGAATGAGTGCATTAATCAACGACAGATTTACGCCTCTGCGGCAAAAATTTGTTTGCCCGGTGTCTGCGTGTTTAGTGAAGCGTCGGGAAGATTGTGAACCTGGAGTCCTCAGCCCACGAGGAACCAGGGGAGGAGATCGGCGTCGGGGACAGGCAGTAAAAGACGTAACGCTGATCTCTGGGTGCTCTCCTGCTTGCAGGAGGCCCGCCATCACGCTGCGAACAAAATCTGCCTTATCAGAGATACCGTCCTAGAGAATTATTTGGGTATTTCCTACAGCCTGAAGCGCGGGGAGGGTCTGTGGGCTGCACCCGGGGTCGCGGGACGAAGGCCGGCAGCCGTCCTCACGAAAGCTGCACGTCTGCCTCGCCGTCAACTCCTGGCTTCCTGGGAGATCGAACCCGCAGCGGCCTCTGCTGGTGCGGGGCTGCGGCACCTCTTTTGTTTCCCCGTTTTCCTTTCAAGATTCCACCTAAAGCCGGTATTTATGCAGGCATTCTGAGGTGGCGTCTGTGAAGCCCATACTGATAGAACAGCATCACAGCCACGGGTCGGAAAGGACCCGCAAGGTCATCCAGTCCAGCCGCCCTGCCGTCACCGCTGCTGCCGCCAGCACCAAGCCAGGTCTCGCAGCTCCGCATCCAGGCTCCTCTCGAACGCTGCAGGGACGGCGACTCCCCCACCTCCCTGTGCAGCCACTGCAGTGCCGACCGCCGAGAGAAAAAGTTCTTCCTCGTGTCCAGCCTAAACCTCCTCTGGCACAACCGTTTGTGCGGCCGTTTCCCCGGCTCCCGTTTGCCGCCCGGGAGCAGAGGCCGAACCCCTCCTCGGCACAGCCTCCCTTCGGGAAGTCGCGGGGCGCAGCGAGGGCCAGCCTCGAGCCGACCGGGCTGGCGGCAGGGCTGACGAGAAGGGCTTTTCTGACAGGGTCCGAACCGCGGCAACGAGCCGCGTCTCAGGAGCCCCGAGAGGCTCGAGGAGGCGGGGAGAGCGAGGCAGCCCCCGGCCGGCAGCGCGGCTCTGACGCTCGTGGGCCGGGCGAGGAGCGCCGGCGGCACCGCCTGCACGCGCCGGGAATGGCGGGGCGCGGCGAGCGCGGGAGCCGGGAGCGCAGCGCGGCGGTTGGCACGGCGGTTGGCACGGCGGTTGGCTGGCACGGCGGTTGGCTGGCACGGCGGTTGGCTGGCACGGTGGTTGGCCGGCACGGCGGTTGGCCGACATGGCGAGCAGGATCGGCACCGTGCCGCACACGAGGGGGCTTAACTATTAGTACCTAACACTTAAGAGCGCACTCGACGCTCTCTCCACACGCGGCTGCAGCCGCGGTCACCACAGGGCGGCGAGCTGCTGCTAAAAGGGCCGCGGAGGCTCAGAGCGCATGTCGGCTCAGGTCCCCGGCTGCGGAGAATTGCCCGGTGCTGCCGCTGCTACAGGAGGGCGGCAGGGACACCGCCTGTGTGCGGCGCGAGCAGCTGGGCGGTCTGCTCAGCGTGGTGGGAGAGCAGTGAGGGGCTGCAGGGCCGCCGTGATCCTCCCCTCCGCCTCCTGTGCTCGGGGCTGTTATCGATAGAATAGCGGACCGAACGTCAAGAAGCCACTTATTAAATTTATTAATTATAACGAACAAAGAGGCAATGCAGCGCTGGGCGACAGGGGACTCTGCGTTCCACCAACTGCCGCAAGGCTCGGATCAGCACGCGGTCCTTTTATGTGGCTCGTCCTTCCGCATTCCTATAGCGGTGCACTCTGCGCATGCTCCGGTTGTTGCTAGGGCTCTTATTCTGCCTCCTGGCGGCTGCGCGGGCCGGAGCAAGCAGTCTTCCTCCGTACCCCCCCCTTGACGCCTTCTGGTGATTTCCATCCACGTCACTCGCGCTGGCGAATCCCATTGGCCACTGTGCAATCGCTAACCCACCAACCATAACCGTGCAAGTACTCTGCCTGCACAAGGAAACATGGAAACTAACAAGCCACTCGGCAGGGGAGTGGGGGAGTGAACATAAGGGGAGGGAGCCAAGATCAACCATGTTGCTTTGCCCATCAGCCCTGGACAAACATTCCTCCTTTTTGACAGGGGCCAAGCGACCCAAGGGAAAAGAGCACTCCTCACCCATTTTGCCCTCTCGACCCTTCCCCATCTCCACAGCCCTCCTTTGGTTGCGCTCTGGCAGCTCTGTGTCCCTCTGACGCGGTGCTGGAGGCGAAGCTCCCTAAGCTCCCTCCTAGCACTGCAAGCTCTCCTCAGAGCTTTCTCTTCTCAAGCCAGACAATCCCAGTTCCCTCAACCTTTCCTCATAGGAGAGCTGCTCCAGCCACTGATCATCTTAGAGGGCCACTAAGATGGGGAAGGCTCTGTCTCACTCCAATGTACGAGAGGGAGAGAAGGCTCTTTTAATATATGTATACCTGGCATGAGATAAGAAACAACGGTTCAAACGTTGGTCCAACCGGTTTATTATGCATCAGGGAGACGGGGAAGGGAAGGATGGAGACCATTATGACTGAGGGTGATGGGGAAGGGAAGGAGGGCGATAGAAAAGATGGGAAACGAGTAAGAATTGCGTAAAGTGGGGATAGTCACCACCAGGATCCAGCAGCGTAAGGCTGCACGCCGTCCTGATGGTCCGAGGCAAAAGGGAGAGCAGCACCAGCGTGGCTGGCCTCAGGCAGCAAGCAGGTAGCCGCAGAAAAAGCCGCAGAGCCAGTCCAGGAGGGAGAGGGGCAGGTTGTGAGGCTTCTCATGTCAGAAACCTCTTCTTCATGAGGAATTTGTTGCCAGAAAAACCTAAAACCTCATGGCTGCAGGTGTCTTTTTTATCCCCCTTCTGCCATTGTGGCATTCCTGGGCTTGGGTAAGAGTCATGTGCGGCACCCCCTGAGATGGCCATCTTCCTTGAGATAAGCCCGCACAAAAGACTGCTTCCTGGACGTTGATTTGCGGCTTATCTCTCTCTCGTTGCCACTGGCCTTGTCCATCTGTGTTCTCCAGACAAAGGATTTCTCAATCCTTGCCCAGGACTTGCTTGGCCTTGTTCATCTGTGTCCCCAGCAAGCTTTGAGACAATGACGTAAAAGAACAATAACTTACAGGGTCTGGAGGGCAAAATGCGTGAGGAAAGCTGAGATCCTGTGGACTGTTTGGCCCAGAGAACAAAAGGCAGAGGGGAGGATCATAGCCCTGCAGGCCCTCGTGTCCCTGCAGCCCTCACAGGGAGCAGAGGAGCAGCTCTGAGCTCTGCTCTCCGTGACCAGCACTGGCCCCAATGGAATGGCTTGCAGATGTCAGGGCAGGGCAGGGCAGGAGAGGGACAGGAGATGGAGATGGTGCAGGGCCTGGAGCTCCTCTTACAGGGAAAGGCAGAGCACAGCGGGTCCGTTCAGCCCTGAGAAAAGGAGACTCAGAGCGGATCTGATCAATGTTTGTGAATGTCTGAAGTGTGGGAGTCCAAAGCACATGGCCGAGCTCTTGTCAGCGGTCTGTGGGGACAGGAAGGGGGAAACGGCCATAAATTGGGGCATCGGAAGTGTAGCACCAGAATGCAAAGGAACTTCTCCACAGTGAGGATGACGGAGCTCTGGAACAGGCTGCCCAGGGCGGCTGTGGCTTCTCCTTCTCTGGAGATATTCCAGAGCCGCCTGGGCGCCCACTGTGCAGCCTGCTGTCGGGAGCCCGTTTTGCAGGGGGGTTGGACTTGATGAGCTCCAGAGGTCCCTGCCAGCCCCTGCCATTCTGTGGGAAAAAAAAGGTCTGAAAAATAGAGGCTGTGCTCCTTCGGGCAATGTGTTGTGGTGTTGTGTTTTCTGTTGTCATTATTCCGCATCGTAACATCACATGAAAGCAGTGGAGAACGGTGGACTGGATAATCTTGTGGGATAATCTTCCAACCTTGATGTTTCTGTGATTCTGCGATTCTGCGATTCTGTGAGTGGCCCGAAGGTAAAAAGTTTGGAACATCATCGGCAGAAGAGGTGTCACGGGCTATGGTGGCCCCGCCGTACCATGAACTACCAGGAAATGAAAAGAAATTTGCCCTGCTCACTGATGGATCGTGTCGTATGGTGGGGAAGCATCGCAGGCGGAAAGCTGCTGTTTGCAGCCCCACACGACGAGTTGCAGAGGCCACTGAAGGGAAAGGAGAATCGAGGCAGTTTGCAGAGGTAAAGGCTGTCCAGCTGGCCTTGGACGTTGCTGAACGGGAGAGGTGGCCAATGCTCCATCTTTACGCTGACATGTTGGGAGGTAGTGCGGATCTGCCTGAGGGTAGGGAGGCCCTTCAGAGGGATCTGGATAAGCTGGATCGCTGGGCTGAGGTGAATGGGATGAGGTTCAACAAGGCCGAGTGCCGGGTCCTGCACTTTGGCCACAACAACCCCATGCAGTGCTGTGGGCTTGGGGATCAGTGGCTGGAAGATTGTGAAGAGGAAAGGGACCTGGGGGTGTTGGTTGATGCTGGGCTGAACGTGAGCCAGCAGTGTGCCCAGGTGGCCAAGAGGGCCAGCGCCATCCTGGCCTGCATTAGAAATGGTGTGGCCAGCAGGAGCAGGGAGGTGATCATCCCCTGTACTCAGCACTGGTGAGGCCGCACCTTGAGTGCTGTGTTCAGTTTTGGGCCCCTCACTACAGGGAAGACATTGAGGCCCTGGAGCGTGTCCAGAGAAGGGCAACGAAACTGGTGAGGGGTCTGGAGCACAAGTCCTATGAGGAGCGGCTGAGGGAGCTGGGATTGTTCAGTCTGGAGAAGAGGAGGCTCAGGGAAGACCTCACTGCACTCTACAACTTCCTGAGGGGAGGCTCTTGCTTTGGCAGATGCCTGGTGGAAGGACGGAGCAGCAGGAATGGCGTCGCCAACCTGGGAACTGCGGTGAGTGCTGCTTGGCCAGACCTGGTCCTCCAGTGCTGCAGGGCCTGGGGTCAGGGCCGTGGGAGGAGGCTCCACCGGGGTCGTGGCCCTAAACAGTGGGCATGGGGGCAGCGAGTCCCCTCAACTCCTCCATCTTCTCCTGCAGGACGAGCCCAGATGAATGAGGCATGAAGCTCATCCAGGCATCCCTGCTGTCCCTGGGCTCTGTAGGCTCTCCAGTTGCTTCTTCCTCCTCCTCTTTCCTCTACTCCTTTCCGGATCCCTCTCCCAGCACACCGGGAATGTTGGTCGCCCTTGTACCTCTGACCACAACCAGAGGCAGAGCCAGCCCTGTGCCCCAGCCCTGAGCCCCCAGCTCGCCCAGTAGCAGCCCCCAGCCCCTTCACTCCCTGGGGCCGAGCAAGCAGCGCTCCCCAAGGGATGGAGCACAGAGCCCCACGGAGCCTTCACTGCCCCACTGCTCCCACACAGAGCTCATCCTGGAGCTGATCCGCGTCATACGAGAGAACCAGGCAGCCGTTGAGCGCCGCTGCCAACTGCTGCGGGCACTGCTGGAGCGGTGGGGGGCAACTGGGACCCCCATGGAGCCCCCAGCCCAGGAGACACCAGCTCAGGAGTCACCTCAGGGTCAATTTGAACGTACAGATGGATGCCCTTGGTTCTGGGATGTGGCAGCTGCTGGAGAGGGACATGGACACCGATATGGACATGGATGAGAACATGGAGGACATGAGCATGGACACAGATGGGCACGTACGCATTGAAGCTCATAGGAGCGCCCCAAAGGAGCTGGACCAGAGCGTCCTGATGGATCCAGGCAGGTCCATCCCCATGGATCCAGGCAGAACCAACCCAACAGGGTCCCGCCGGGGTCCCACGGGCACGGCCCATCTGCGGGTGCCCCCGGGGCTGTGCGGGGTCGGGCAGTGCCTGCAGGACTGCTGCTCCAGGCTGTGGCGGTGGGTGCAGGAGCGCTGGAGGCACTGCCGTGCACAGCCCTTTTGGCAGCGCTGGTCCTACGTGGGGAGGAAGACCCTCTGAGCTCGAGTGTGGGGCCCGGCACCGCCACAGCCCCACCGCGCTCCCTCCGGCTCAGACCATTAAAGGATTTCCTCCAATCTTGTTTCAACCCTGTCTCCCCTCTTTTTGCTTCAGGTCACTCCTCCTTGTTCTATCACTACACCCCCCAAAGGGTTCCTGCAGCCTTCTGCTCTCAGACATCCCTACACACACCCATGCATGGACACAGGCACAGCCCCAGGGAATGGCTCTGTGCGGCCTGGGCAGGAGGTGGGACGCAGGGGATGCACTGCCAGCTTTATTCCCACTGAGTGCAGCTCCTCCCAGTTGGGGCACTGGGCGCTGTGCGCCTCAGCCTGCAGTGCCGTCCTGGGCATGAGCTCCATGGGCATCGTGGGTGGGGTGGGCGTCAGGCAGCATTGCCAATCACCAGCACGCTCATGAGGAAGACCATGAGAAAGAAGACCCACATGAAGAAGCGGTCCATCACCTTGGCCAGCTTCTTCCACTCGGCGGCGTGGCGCTGTGCAGTGCGGTGCCGTCGGAAGACGCCGGCGATGTACCCCACACTGCTGAGCACCGCATGGTGGTGGCAGAGGCAGCGGCTGTGGGGGCACAGCCCTGGTTCCGCGCCCTCTCCGGGGGGGTCCCTCGGCCCCGTCCCCCCCGTCCCCTCTCTCCGGGGGCAGCCGCAGCTCTCACCCACCTCGCAGACGCAGAGGGCGCGCGCCAGGTGGTGCAGGCTGAGGCGGTGTGCCCAGGGGGGCACCAGGCGGGCGCCCGGCCCGCAGTGGTGGATGTTCATGATGAAGATGGTCAGAGCGGTGGAGGCGGTGATCATGGTCATGGTGGCGATGTAGTACTTCCCTATGGGGCAAGAGGGGCAAGAGGGGCGATGAGGGGTGCGGGTCTCACCACCGGGCGCCCCGTGCCCTCCCCTGGGCTCACCGATGAGCGGCACGCTCTCTGAGGGCGGCATGCTCTCCGCCACCAGCAGCTGGAACACGGTGAGAGCCAGCAGCACCGTCACCCCCAGAGACACCTTCTCCCCGGAGTCGGCGGGCAGGTAGAACCCCAGTGGTGCCAGGAAGGAGATCATGATGCAGGGCAGCAGCAGGTTGAAGATGTAGAAGGAGGCGCGGCGGCGGAGCAGCAGCGTGTAGGTGACGTCGGGGTAGGGCTCCGAGCAGCAGCCGTAGGTGACCACGTTGCGCGTGGCCGGCATGCCCAGCACCTCCCACTCCACGTTCTCCACGAAGTCGGTCAGGTCGCCCGTGTCCAGGCGGTTGTGGAGGTCGATCTGGTTCCCGTTGTAGGTCCAGGAGCCGAAGGTGAGGTGGCACTGCTGCCCGTCGAAGGGGAAGTAGGAGACGTCCACCTTGCAGGAGCTCTTGGTGATGGCGGGAGCGTCCCACATGATGCGTCCGTCGGAGCGCAGCACCACGTTGGTCTCCATGGAGCCACCGAAACGCTCGTTGGCGCTGGGCAGGGACGGCCAGGGGGGATGGAAGGGGGTGGCCACCGTGACCTCAACCCCGCTGGGGCAAGGGGCTGCGGGCTGGCACCAGTGTGCGCCTCCATGCCATGTCCCCATGTCACATCTCCGAGCCATGTCCCCACCGTGTTCCTATGCCATGTCCCCATGTCACATCCCCACCATGTCCCCATGCCATGTTCCCACCACGTCCCCATGTCACATCTCCCTGCCATGTCCCCATGCTCCTATGCCACATCTCCATGTCACGTCCCCAACCTGTCCCCATGCCATTTCCCCACCATGTCTCCATGCCATGTCTCCATGCCACGTCCCCACCATGTCCCCATGCCGCATGCCCCTGCATCCCCATGCTACATCACTGTGCCATGTCCCCTCCTCATCCCCACGCTACATCCCCCTACAGCACCCCATGATGACCCAACCACGTCCCTTGTGTTGTCCCCATGGTGTTCCCCCTGCACAGTGACAGCTCCTCACCCTCCTTCCACCAGGACCGCTGGTTTCACCCCACCCTGCACTGCCCCCCTCCATCCCCCTGGTTGGGGTGAGCATGACCCACTTGTTGTAGAGGACAATGTCGGGCCTCCAGACGTAACTGCTGGGGATGCGGATGCTGTCGATGCCACCGTAGGCGTCCTTATCCCAGGCCAGGTGGGCGTCCAGCCAGGCCTGGCGGACCCACAGGTAGGAGGTGAGCACCTGGTTCCGCTCGTCCTGCGGGGGCACAGGGTGGGCAGCAGCCCTGGCAGCGCCCGCGGCTCCATGGGGTGAGCCCAGGGTGGCCATAGGGTGAGAGGGTCTCCGGGGGGTGGTGCTGGGGGTTATGGGTTTGAGCTGGTCTGGGGGATCCGAGCTGGTTTTGAGGAGCTTGGGGTGGGATCTGGGCAGCTTCTCAGGGTTCTGAGCTGGTCTGGGGGGATGTGAGTTGGTTTTCAGAGGTCTGAGCTGGCTGCGGGGGATGCTGGACTGGTTTCAGGAGGTCTGAGCTGATGTGAAGGATTCTGGGGCTGTTTCAGGCACATCCGAGATGGTTTTGAGAGGTTGGGGATATTTAAGGGGCATCGGAGTTGGTTTTTTGGACTTGATGCTGATGTGGAGGCGGATCTGGACTGGTGTTCAGGAGATTGAATTGTTTTGTGGGGAACTGGGCTGGTTTTATGGGGTCTGAACTGGTGCTGCGAGGTCTGAGTTGATGCTGAGGGTTTGGAGCTGGTTTGGGGTGGGATCTGGGCTGATTTTGAGGGGTTTGAACTGTCCAAGGAGGGATCTGTGCTGGTTTCCAGGGGAGCTCTGAGTTGATTTCCAGGGCTTTGGGGGCATCGGGGCTGCTGTGGGGGAGTTGAAGCGTTCTGGGGAGGATGTGAAGAGGTGTTGAGGGGTCGGAGCTGATTTTGAGGGTCCAAGGCAGTCTGGGGCAGCTGGAGGAGGCTGGGTGTGCTGGGGGGCTCAGCGCTCACCATGTCGATGATCTGGGACAGGGTGACCTGCAGGGTGACGTTGAGCGCCCGCTCCGTGTCCTCGGCGGGCCGCAGGGCACTGGAGTAGTTGGCGAAGAGGTCGTGGAACAGCTTGTGGGCGAGCCGGCCCTGTGCAGCCCTGCAGCCTGCGGGACCACGGCAGTGGGGGCACCGGGACCCCCATGGGCGGGAGCCCACCGGGACCCCCATCCCCGGGAGCCACCGCATCCCTGCTCCGGGTCCATCCGTCCCCATCCCAACGACACGCTGTCTCGGGCAGCCCAACCCAGGAACGCGTTCCTCTCTCTTATTTCCCTCACTCCCATTATTTCTACTATTCCTATCATCTCCGCTATTCCCACAGTTTCTATTCATCCCATCCTTTCTACTACGCCCACTATTTCTACTAACCCTCTTATTTCCACTCTCCCCATTGTTGTCCTCCACCCAACCCAGCAGAAGGACACATCCCGACCCCAGAATGGAGACAGAGGTTTCTGAGCCTCCAGTCCCAATTTGGAGCCCCTCGGTGCCTGCTGGGATCAGGACAGTGCTGGCGAGGCTGAGCTGCTGTAAATGTTTCTGCCAGCCTCTCCTGCTGTAGCAACACAAGAACATTTAAGTGGGGGCATCCCTGGAGGACAGACAGCGCCGGCGGGCAGCGGAACGCTCCCCATGGCTGTGGGGCCGTCAGGGGTCGGGCACCGGGGACATCGCCGGCGTCACCTGCACAGCATCTCCCAGGGCTGGGAGGGGTTGGGGCGGCCTTTAAGAGCTCAGGGTGCAGGGTGACGTCAGGGGAGGATGGCGGCGGCCTCGAGGCGGGCACACAGCCCAGGGTGGGCGAGGGATGCTCCAAAGGGCTCTGCTGGGGGTACGGGGGAGGGGATGGCGGTGGACCCGTGAGTGGGGGCCGATCCGTAGGCAGCCACTGCCCTCAGCAGTCCTGGCTGCTGTCTGTGGGGTCTGTGCCCCCCGTGTGTGCTGCTGCTGAGCCCCCCGGGGGGATTGGTGCTGGGCAGCTGGAGACGTGCCTCCGTAAAAGAGAAGAGCCCGGGGATGGGTCCTCTGCTGCCCACGGTGGTGGTGGTGCGAGTGGTGGATGCGAGTGGTGGAGCAGATGGAGATGACGGATGGAAGTGATGCAGGCGATGGAAGCAATGGGTGGAGGTGGAGGAGGTGATGGAGGTGATGGATGGAGGCATTGAGGGTGATGGATGCAATGAATGGAGGTGGAGGAGGTGATGGATGGGATGGATGGAGGTGGAGGAGGTGATGGAGGTGGGTGAGGTGGTGATGGATAGAAGCAATGGATGGAGGCTGGTGAGGTGATGGAGGTGATGAAAGCAATGGATGGAGGTGGATGAGGTGATGGATGGAAGCAGTGGGTGGAGGAAATGATGGAGGTTGATGGGATGCTGGAGGTGATGCATAGAGATGGTGCAGGTGCTGGAGGTGATGGAGGCGGAGATGCTGCAGTGATGCGGGTGGCAGTGGGCAGAGCTGGGGGCAGAGTGCAGGACGGGGACGGCTGTTCCTATTTGGCTGCTGAGAACCACGTAGAATAAAGCAGATCCATTGGAAGGGACCTACAGAGACGATGGGGTCCAACAACCTCAGGGCTCGCCAAAGGTCACTGCGTTGCTGGGGGCATCGTCCAAGCGCCTCTCCCCCATCCTGTGGCACCACAGCAGGCGCCCAGCAGACCCCGATCGGTTTTAAGGCCGGAGGTTTTGTTTCCAGGCAGTGAATTATTCATCCCAGGACGGCAGCTGGGCTCCTGGAGAGGCAATTAGGGTAATGGAAGGCAGCGTGACCCGGCTCAGCGTGGGCAGGTGTCACATTCAGCACTGCCCCACTGCCACCGCAACCCTGGTGCTGCAGGATGGGGCAGCCCCAGGGCCCCGTCGGTCCCATTTCAGCACTCTGTGCCCATGGAAAAGCCATGCAGCAGCACTGCGGGTCCTCCCAGCCCTTTGCTGAAGGCCCAAGGCCCCCCAGGCCACCCTCCCACAGTGTGGGTCCCCCCGCTCCTCCCCTGCTCCCAGTTCCAGCCCTGCAGTTTTGTGAAAAAGCAAAGAAAACAGTGGGAAATCTTTTATTTCTATAAACATTTTATTTCTCGTTTTCAAAAGGACAGGAAAATAATCTAATCACGTATTTATAATTTCTCAATAAAAACCTTTACAACCCCCTCGTGCTTAAGGACCATCAGAGCGGGCAGGAGCTGCTGGCAGCACCTTTTCCTTTTTCTCCATCCAAAAATAGTTGTTTTTTTTTTTCAACACAGAAAGACTGCACAGAGCAGGGAGCACCGATGGCAGCTGCTCCCCACGGTGGGGCAGCACGGAGCATCCAGAGCAGCAGCGGTGCAGAATTGGGTCCCCTCAGGGTGCAGAGATGAGGACTGCTGGGTTCCACTGCTGCCCAGGGCAGCGTTCAGCAGCCCCGTGGCACAGCCTGAGGCCAGATTTCACAAACATTGATCAGATCCGCTCTGAGTCTCCTTTTCTCAGGGCTGAACGGACCCGCTGTGCTCTGCCTTTCCCTGTAAGAGGAGCTCCAGGCCCTGCACCATCTCCATCTCCTGTCCCTCTCCTGCCCTGCCCTGCCCTGACATCTGCAAGCCATTCCATTGGGGCCAGTGCTGGTCACGGAGAGCAGAGCTCAGAGCTGCTCCTCTGCTCCCTGTGAGGGCTGCAGGGACACGAGGGCCTGCAGGGCCTTGAGGGGCTTCTGGGCTCCTCGTCATAACAGCACAAACAACTTTTTGAGAGGGGTTTCAGTGCACTAAGCAGAAGGCCGCTTCCTCCAGTGCTGCTCTGCCTGCTGGGCTCTTCCCCTCACACGGCCCGTTCACCCCCAGGGAAGGAGGGGGGCTGTCAGCTCCAAAAGGGACCCACAGAGGGTCGTCCCGATGGCAGCCAGCCCCCCCCCACTGTACAGTCCTCCTCCCCTGGGAAGATGGCTGCACACAGCCATCCTCGCCCCCCGCCGCCCAGGGATGGCAGCAGCCCCACGCTCCCGTCTGCCGTCCCTGGAGATGTCCCCCCGCAGTGCCCCATCCCAGCGCTGTCCTGTCCCACCGCCGTTCCCGCTGGAGCCGTCCCCATCCCCACTGCTGCGTGTCGCTGCCCAGCAGGCGCCGGGGGTCCTGCAGCCGGAGCCGCCAAACAGGAAAGGGGCCGAACCAGAAGCGTCTCCTTGCTTTCTGTTTGCTTCCATTTTCCGCACCCTGGAGGTGCTGCAGCGAGGCCACGGCCCTCTGCTCTCCGTGCGGGAGCAAAGCCCCAGTGCAGGGCAATTCCAGCAGCCCGGGAGCTCCAGGGCCTCCAGGCAGGGAGGGGCTGCGGGGTGGGTTTATACGAGCCCCGGTGCTCAGCATGGAGGGGCTCTGGTTAATCCAAGGTTCCATCCGGTGCTGCAGGCTGGAGGGCGGGAATGGAACCCTGGGACTATTGCATCACAATGAGAGGTCCCCGTGTGTCACAGATGGGGGCCCTGCAGGAGGGCTCAGCTGGCACGTGCCATGGGCAGAGCGGGCCACATTCCTCCTGCGCAAGCGACGGAGCATCACCCGAGCACCAGGGGAGGAGCATCACTGTGACCATGGGGAGCCCCAGCGCCCCAGGACCACTTGGGCTGGCCATGCAGCTGAAGCTGATGCTGCAGCTCAGCCTGGCCTCAGTCGTGCTGCACTTCCGGCGGCTGCAGGTAGGTGATGGATGAGGGGCCGTGGGGCACAGGGGCACAGGGGCAGCCCCTCGACCACCCTCTCGCTGCTCCCACAGAAGTTCTGTCGGAGGCTGGGGAAGAAGAGGAGAGAGACCAGCACCCAGACGAAGGAGGGGAGAGGTGAGCAGCCCCGACGCCAGAGCTGAGCACCCTGCAAGGGGTCGGCACCCCAGTGTGGGGCTGAGCGGGGGGTCCCGGCCGCTCACACATCTTGCTTTGGCAGATGCCTGGTGGAAGGACGAAGCAGCGGGGATGGCGTCGCCAACCTGGGAACTGCGGTGAGTGCTGCTTGGCCAGACCTGGTCCTCCAGTGCTGCAGGGCCTGGGGTCAGGGCCATGGGAGGAGGCTCCACTGGGGTCGTGGCTCTAAACTGTGGGCATTGGGGCAGCGGTTCCACTCAGCTCCTCCATTTCCTCCTGCAGGACGAGCCCAGACGAAAGGAGTCCGAAGCTCCCCCGGGCCCCGCTGGCATCCATGGTGTCCCTGGGCTCCCTGGCTGCTTCTTCTTCCTCTTCCTTTTCTTCCCTCTACTCTTTCCCAGAGCCCTGGCCCGGTGCACTGGCAGAGTTGGCTGCTCTTGTCTCTCAGACCAACCGAAAGCCGCAGCCAGAGCCAGAAGCAGAGGCAAAGGCAGAGGGAGAGGCCGAGCCAGAACCACAACAAGAGCAAGAGCGAGAGCGAGAGGCAGAGGCAGAGCCAGCCCTGTGCCCCAGCCCTGAGCCCCCAGCTCGCCCAGCAGCAGCCCCCAGCCCCCTTCACTCCCTGGGGCCGAGCAAGCAGCGCTCCCCCAGGGATGGAGCGCAGAGCCCCACGGAGCCTTCACTGCCCCACTGCTCCCACACGGAGCTCATCCTGCAGCTGATCCGCGTCATCCGGGAGAACCAGGCAGCCGTTGAGCGCCGCTGCCAACTGCTGCGGGCACTGCTGGAGCGACAGGGAGCGGCCGGGACCCCCATGGAGCCCCCAGCCCAGGTGCCACCAGCACAGGAGCCTCCAGCAAGGGATCCTCCAGCACAGGAGCCCCACAGGATCCATCTGCGTGTACAGATGGATGTCCATAGTACTGGGATGTGGGAGCTGGACCAGAGCATCCTGATGGAGCCAGGCAGGTCCATCCCCACGGATCCAGGCAGGACCAACCCAACAGGGTCCCGCCGGGGTCCCACGGGCACGGCCCATCTGCGGGTGCCCCCGGGGCTGTGCGGGGTCGGGCAGTGCCTGCAGGACTGCTGCTCCAGGCTGTGGCGGTGGGTGCAGGAGCACTGGAGGCACTGCCGTGCACAGCCCTTTTGGCAGCGCTGGTCCTACGTGGGGAGGAAGACCCTCTGAGCCCGAGTGTGGGGCCCGGCACCGCCACAGCCCCACCGCGCTCCCTCCGGCTCCGACCAGGGAAGGGTTTCCCTTCCCGCTGCTGCCGATCACTTCCCATCCCGGGGTCACACAGCCCAGCAGTGCCCCCGCGCAGCCGTGGGGCTGCATCCAGCCTGGGGCTGCAGCGCAGACCTGCAGAACAACTTCTTGGTTGGAGTGGAAGGGCCCTCAAAGCCCACTCCGTGCCAATCCCATGGGCAGGGGCTGCTCTTGTAGGCCAGACGGCAAAGTCCCCTCTGTGGGAATGGAATCTTGCTTCTACATAAGAACCAGGTAAGAATTTTATGTCACGGCCACCCAGCGTCACAGAGATTGGGTAAATAGAGTAATTTATAGAAAGAAAGAAAGACTGCAAGATAATCAGCAGTACACACGTATAGCTAGCCAGAATTCATGTTAGCCAGCAGGAATATATCTATGTAATGTTTCATCGTGAGCTCAGATGCAGCGCCAGAATATCCTGCTCAAGAGAAGGATGGCAGCAGAGAACAAGGCACGGCGTGCCCAAGGAAGTGCCTGACGAGGCATCGGGAAGGCCTGGCAGCCCCCGCTGCTCTGTGCGTAACAAGAACCGTCCTTCGGGCAGCAAGGAGCAGCCTGGGACTCAGTCACCACGGCAGGACCATAGGAAGGGTACTGAGACGTCCAGGAAACAACAGGAAGGCGGCCGGCTGGCACGAGACAGACTATGAGTTAACAGCACGGAATTAGGAAATGGAAATGGAAATGTCCTGCTTGCAGGACGGCCGCCACCGCAACAGCAAATAAAATCTTCCATCAGAGATACCGTCCTGACAAATCACTGGATACTTCCGTCACCTCTGTGGCACTGGGCTCTGCGGTGATGGGCACCCGTGCTTCTCCCTGCCAGGACCTCACCGCCCTCTGCTGAATGACGCCTCGCATCTCAGCTGAATCCCCTCTTTTAGCTTAAAGCCAATGCTGCTTTGTGGCAGTTGAGGCACGGACTGAGATGGGATCCATCCGTGTTCAAATCCACGCTCTTCTCTGCAGACGCTGACAGACCTCATACACACCTCCAAGCTCCCTCCTGTCACCTCCGTCCCCCTGCACGTCCATAGAACACTCAACAAGCCTCCCTCAGGTCCGCACGCCGACTGCCCACCCCATCACAGCCACGCGTTGCGTCTGTTCCCGTGCTGCTCCTCCATTCAGGGTGGTCACCACGCGGGGTTGTGCCCCACGTCTGCTCTGCTCTCCTGCACACAGCCTTTCTTCTCTGCGTCCTCTTACACGCCTGTCAATGTTATTCTCAGCCTCCATTCTGAACGTTGTCTGCAACCCCAGCATCTCCCCCTTTGCTCTTTATTAACAAACTATTGGTACAGGACCAAAAACAATGGCACTATGTCCATTAACGAGGAATTAATGAGATCCTAGTGTCAGAGCATGGCCTGGGTTGCAAAGGAGCACAGTGCTCATCCAGTTCCAACCCCCTGCTGTGTGCAGGTCACCAACCAGCAGACCAGGCTGCCCAGAGCCACATCCAGCCTGGCCTTGAATGCCTGCAGTGATGGGGCATCCACAGCCTCCTTGGGCAACCTGTTCCACTGCCTCACCACCCTCTGGCTCAAAAACTTCCTCCTCATATCCAACCTAAACCTCCGCTGTCTCACTTTAAAGCCATTCCCCCTGGTCCCATCACCATCCACCTCACAAACAGCCGTTCCCCTCCTGTTTATCCGCTCCCTTCAAGCACTGAAGGCCACAATGAGGTCTCCCCGCAGCCTTCTCTTCTCCAAGCCAAACAATCCCAGTTCCCTCAGCCTTTCCTCACAGGAGAGCTGCTCCAGCCCTCTGACATCTCAGTGCCCTCCTCTGGACCCGCTCCAAGAGCTCCACGTCCTTCCTGTGCTGGGGGCCCCAGGCCTGGACGCAGCACTGCAGATGGGGCCTCACAAGAGCCGAGCAGAGGGGGACAATCACCTCCCTGTCCCTGCTGGCCACCCCTTTTGAATGCAGCCCAGCACACAGTTGGCCTTCGGGCTGCAGGCTCACACCGCTGGCTCGGGCCCAGCCTCTCGTCCACCAGGACCCCCAAGTCCTCCTCCGCAGGGCTGCTCTCCAGGAGATCTTCCCCCAGTCTGTATCAATACCTGGCACTGCCCCGACCCGATGCAGCACCCTGCGCTTGGCCTTACTGAACCTCACTGGGTTCTCGTGGCCCCACTTCTCCAGCCTGTCCAGCTCCCCCTGGATGGCTTCCCTTCCCTCCAATCTGTCGACTGCACCGCTCAGCTTGGTGCCATCACAAACTTGCTGAGGCTGCACTCGATGCCATCGTCTGTCACTGATGAAGATGCTGAAGAGCACCGGTCCCAGACCGAGCCCTGAGGGACACCGCTTGTGAGCGGCCTGCACCCCGACACAGAGCCATGGATCACAGCCTTTGGCTGCGTCCAGCCGGCCGATTCCTAATCCATCAAACGGTCCATCCTTCAGATCCACACCTCTCCAATCCAGAGAGCAGGATGTGCTGAGGGGCCATGTCAGAGGCCTTGCAGAAGTCCAGGTGGATGACATCCGCCGCCCTTCCCCACCCACCGAAGCCGTCACTCCATCACAGAAGGCCACCAGATTGGTCAGGCAGGATCTTCCTTGGTGAAGCCTTGCTGGCTGTCTCGAATCACCTCTGTCTCGTGTGTGCCTTACCACAGCTTCTAGGAGGATCTGCTCCTTGATCTTCCCAGGCACAGAGGTGAGGCTCACCGACCTGTAGCTCCCAGGTCTTCCTTTCTCCCTTTCTCAGAAATGGGAGTAACGTTTCCCTTGTTCAGTCACCGGGGACTTCACTGCACAGCGGTGACATTTCTAATATGATGGAGGGTGGCTCAGCAACCACAGCAGCCATCTCTCTCCTAACCCTGCGGTGGATATCATCCGGCCCCGTGGACTTATCCACATTCAGCTTCGTGAGGAGGACTGGGACTCGTTGCACTGTTACAGTGGGACAGAACCCACTCCCCACACCCTCACCTAGAGGTCGTGGTCCTGGCAGACACGGGAAGCCTGCCCAGCCGTGAGGACTGAGGCAAAGCACCCACTGAGCACCTCAGCTTCTTCTATGTCTGCGGACGCCAGCTCCCCGTTCCCCTTCATCAGAGGACGAACACTCTCCTTGGCCTGCCTCCTCCTGCTTTGTACCTGTAGAACCCCTTCTTGTCATCTTTCACGTCCCTCTCCAGAGCTGAACTCAGAGCCCCGTCCCAGGTGCAGAACCCGGCACTGCTCCTGCTGAGCTCCATGCAGCTGCTGATTGAATGAATTCCTGTCATTGCTCGATAATAACGGTGATAACGCAGTGCAAAGAAATTCCTTTGCTCTCTCAGTCTCTGCTCAGATCTGGAACCAGCACCCAGCAGCAGTAGCACTGCTGTGCTTTAACCCTGCAGCAGCTCTGCAGCACTCGGCCGTTTGCTCGTTGTCCCACCAGGAGATAGGGCAGAGCACTGATACAGATAAGGTTGTAAGAGCTTGTCGGTTGAGAGAGGGACGGTTTGATGAGAGAGATAGAGAGGAAGAGAGGAAGAAAACAAAGAAAACTGCCCAAGGCAATTGCTCGGCAGTTCCTGACTGATGCCCATCCCCGAGCAGCAGCACCCCCAGGGCCAACTCCCCATCTCACAGCTCAGCACAGTGCCCTGTGCGCCAGGATCTCCCGTTGGCCTTTGGAGCAGCTGGCCCGGCTCTGTGCCCCGCAGCTCCTGCTGCAGCCCAGACTCCCCGCAGGCAGAACAGTCCTTACCTGTTGGAAGCACCGCTCATCCCAAACACAACACACGGCACCCGACCAGCTCCTAGGAAGTCCATCAGCTCCATCCCCCAGCCCAGCTCGCCGGGTCCAGCACCAGCTGCTGGGAGCCCCTCTGCACCGAGGGCTGCAGAGCCAGAGCCGCTCATCTCAGCGCCTGTGGGACCGGGAACCACATGTGCACCACAGCCAAGGGGATGGCTATACATGGACATCTCCTGGGGGAAGCTGTTGCAACCACTTGGCCACAAGTGGGCAGTTTGGGGTGCTTGCAGATGAGTTACACAGGGCACGCAGGCTGGGGCTGCTCTATAAGGTCAGAGCAGCCAGCTGTGGGTGTCCTGCAGCAGCATCCTGCCGCCGTGGGTCCTGCCTGAAGCAGAGCAAAGGTAACAGCGTGCTGCAGCTCCAGGGCAGTGGGGAAGAGCCCGGTGTCCCTGGATGGGGACGCGGGCTGGGGGTGCTTCCCCGTGGGGTCAGGGCGGGTGCAGGGGGTCCTGAGGTAACCTGGTGCATCTGCTCCGCTTCTCCCTGCAGCCCCTGCAGCCGCTCCCCGCAGCCAGCTGCCGCTCATGGAGCTCCTCGCCCTGCGCTGGGTGCTGCTCAGCACCTTGCTCAGCACGTCGGCCTCCAGCAGCGCCCTGCGCGAAGGAGACCTCGTCTCCATCACGGTGCCGATGGACATGGCCCCTGACTCCTTTGATGACCAATACCTGGGCTGCGAGACCAAAATGTGGGAAGAGATAGAGAAGGTGAACCTTACGGAGATGGAAAAGAACAAGGACTATGCCAACACCTGGAAGAAGGCATCTGCAGAATGGCAGAAGCGCTGCGGCAGTCCCACTCAATGCCCGAAGCTGAGACCAGAGCTGGCCATTGCTGTGCTGGCGTACAGTGCTGCAGGTGGGATGTATAGGAAGTTCAACGCAGCCACACGTCAGGGCGGACAGAACCACCAGCACTACCTCGACTCGTATGACTTCAAGACGCTGCACTTCGTCCTGACCCTGGCACTGCAGGATCTGCGGAAATCCGATCCCAATAAATGTTACAACGTCTTTCGCGGTGTCAAGGGCCTCCGTTTCACAGCCGAAGAAGGCCAAACTGTGCGCTTCGGCCAGTTCACCTCCGCCTCCCTAAAGAAGGAAGTTGCGGAGAAGTTTGGCAAGGACACCTTCTTTGTGATCAATACCTGCCATGGTGCCCCAATCAAGCAGCTCTCCTTCTTCAAGTATCAGGATGAAATCCTCATCCCACCCTTTGAAGTCTTTGAGGTCATCAAGATCTCCAATAGCAATGGCAGCAACCAAATCCAACTCCTCTCCAAAGAGAAGAAGAGCAACCACAACTGTGAGCTTCTAAAGCGTCAGGGCAGGCAGTGCCGTTGGGGCCACCAGGAGGTGGGGTTGGGGCTCAGCCGTGGTCTGGCTCTGCCCCCCCTGCCCTGCCCCAGACGTTTCTGACGGGGATCGGGGCACAGAGGGCGCGACCCCATCCCAGCAGCTCTGTAAGGGGACGGGGAGCGCGGAGGTGAAGGGAACATCTCTGTTTGTGGGGGGGTGGGAACATGGGGAGAAGGGGAGCGGGGGACATGGGGAGGTGGGGAGAAGGGGCGATGGGGGTGGGGGTGGGGAGATGGGAAGCTCGAGCAGCTTAGAGCTCTGTGAAGCTGCGGGGCTGTGCAGGGGCAGGGCAGCAGCAGAAACCAAGCGTGGGGATGGGTAGAGACGCGTGGCCGAGGGCCGGCGGCGTGCAGAACTGCGCTGCTCTGTGCGTGTGCCTGAGCCGGGCTGTGCCGCATGGCCACAGCTCGTGTCCTCTTCTTCTTTCTCTCATTAAACCTCGAGCGTCAGCACATCGGCGCTGTGTGTTGCAGTGCTGCGTTCCGGTCCTGGCGGGAGCCGGGAGCGCGTGGGGACCCGGGTCTGCTGCGGGCTGGAGGCGGGCGTGTGGGCCCGGGCTGTGGGGCAGCTCAGCCCGCAGCGCTGCCCCGATCCCGCTGCGCAGCGCTGAGCCCTGCGGCCCCCAGTGCCGTGCGGCTGAGGACGGGTCCGGCTGCGCTGCGGCTGTCGGAGCGGAGGCCCTTTGCTGGGCACCGCGTGGGCTTCTGGCCCCTCCCCGCAAACGGCACCGAGCGCTGCTGGAGAGGATGAATCGGGCTTTTAATGCGTTACGGAGAAGGCGGCTTCCTCCAGCGCCGCCCGCGCTCTGCGCCGCTCCTCCGCCCGCTGGGCTCTCCCCCTCACACCGCCTCGATCCCTGCGGCTCTCCGTGCAGAGCTCCCCGCCCCCTCCCACACCCCGCAGCGCTCCCCAGCACCGGCCCCGTCCTGGAGCCGAGAGCCGCGCAGCCCCCGGGCCGGGTGGTGGCGAGGGGCTGCGGGCTGTGCTGACGCCGACCCGACGCCTCGCCCGATGTTGGGCACCCCGTGCCAGCAGCTCTCGAGGTGCAGAGCCACCCGCAGAGGTTCTGGGGCTGAGTCCCCGAGCCGAAGAAGTGCTGAAAATGGAACGTGACCAAATTTGAAATGCCGAGGAGGTGGGGAAAGCAGAGCTTGTCCTGAGGGCCGGGTGCTGCCGGGCGCACGCTGCGGGCTGAGCACCAGCAGAGCTGCTCCGGCACCAGGACAGCAGCCCCGCAGGTTTGGGAAGCGCTGCAGAGACCAGCAGGAGCACAGCCGCAGCGTCCCCCACCGACAAGGGAATGCTGCTGCTGTCCCCAGGCCGTGCCACAGCGCAGTGCAGCGCGGCACAGCACGCAGAGCAGCTCCGTCCCCGCGCAGGCTGTCCTGATGCATCCCTCGTGCGTGTGCAGCTGCCTGCCGCCGGGCTCTGCCCCTCACAGCTCGTCTCTGCGCCCGGGAGGGGCTGCGGTGGGAGGGAGGGCAGCGGGCACCCGCCGGCCCCCACCGGGCAGCAGCGCGGGGTCTGCCATGACCCCTCCAGGGCTGGAGCCGCTTCCCCTGCGCCGAGAGCCCAGAATGCAGCGAGAGGCCTAAATGAGCACCCAGCAGTGAGCACTGCAACGAGCTCTGCAATCGCTTCTGATGGTCGGCGGAGAGCTCCTACCTGCGCTGCCCCTGCACTCGGGGCTCTTCTCATCTGCGGGAAGGAGGAGGGATGGGCTCGGCACAAGGGTTGGGCTCGGCACAAGGGATGGGGAGGGCAGCAGCCCCACGCTCCCGTCTGCCGTCCCTGGAGATGTCCCCCCGCAGTGCCCCATCCCAGCGCTGTCCTGTCCCACCGCTGTTCCCGCTGGAGCCGTCCCCATCCCCACTGCTGCGTGTCGCTGCCCAGCAGGCGCCGGGGGTCCTGCAACCGGAGCCGCCAAACAGGAAAGGGGCCGAACCAGAAGCGTCTGCTTGCTTTCTGTTTGCTTCCATTTTCCGCACCCCGGAGGTGCTGCAGTGAGGCCACGGCCCTCTGCTCTCCGTGCGGGAGCAAAGCCCCAGTGCAGGGCAATTCCAGCAGCCCGGGAGCTCCAGGGCCAGCAGGCAGGGAGGGGCTGCGGGGTGGGTTTCTTGTGTGACAGCGCCGGTCCCCGTGTGTCACAGATGGGGGCCCTGCAGGAGGGCTCAGCTGGCACGTGCCATGAGCAGAGCGGGCCACATTCCTCCTGCGCAAGCGACGGAGCATCAGCAAACTTGCTGAGGGTGCACTCGATTCCGTCATCGATGTCATTGATAAAGATGTTACAGAGCACCGGTCCCAAGACAGACCCCTGGGGGACGCCGCTCATTACCGACCTCCACCTGGACATGGAGCCATTGATGACCACCCTCTGTCTGCGGCCTTTCAACCAGTTTCTTATCCATCGAGTGGTCCACCCATCAAATCCACATCCCTCCAGTTTGGAGATAAGGATGTGGTGGGGGACCATGTCAAAGGCCTTGCTCAAGTCCAGGGAAATGACATCGGTCGCCTTTCCCTTGCCCACCGATGCCGTCACTCCATCACAAAAGGCCACCAGGTTGGCCAAGCATGACCTTCCCCTGGTGAAGCCGTGCTGGCTGTCACGGATCACAGCCCTTTCCTCATGTGATCAAGCATGTCATCCAGGATGATCTGTTCCGTGATCTTCCCAGGCACAGAGGTGAGAGTCACCGGCCTGTAGTTCCCGGGGTCCTCCTTGCCCCCTTTCTTGTCAATGGGAGTGACATGGCTCTTCCTCCAGTCATCCGGGACCACACCTGACAGCCACGACTTCTCAGATATGATGGAGAGCGGCTCGGCAACCACCTCAGCCAGCTCCTTCAGCACCCTGGGATGCACGCCATCCGGCCCATGGACTTGTACACATTCAGTCTCATCAGGCGGTCTCGGACCTGCTCTGTCCTCACAGCAGGGGGGATTTACCACCCCAGTCCCCACCCAGAGGTGTAGGGATGCAGGGCTCAGGGACGGGAGAAGTACTGGAGTCCTGGCCGCCAGTGAAGACCGAGGCAAAGAACTCATTCAGTACCTCAGCCTTCTCTCCATCTGTTGAAGCCAGTTCTCCTTTTACATTTTCCAAAGGAGGTACACTCGCTTTGGCCTGTCTCTTCTGGCCAATGTACCTATAGAAAGTCTTCCTGTTGTTTATCACGTCCCTCGCCAAGTTCAGTTCCGCCTGCGCCGTGGCTTTCCTGATCCCACTTCTGCAAGTCCGGACGACATCCCTGTGTTCTTCCCAGGTGGCACGGCCTTGTTTCCAGAGCTGTAAGCACCTTTCTTTGCCCTCAGCACTCTCAGCAGGTCCTTACCGAGCCACGCCGGCTTCCTGCCTCCTCTGCCCGCTTTCTTGTTCAGAGGGACGGAGAGTTCTTGCGCTCTCAGGAAGGCATCCTTGAAGAGTAACAGCTCTCCTCAGCATTTTTGTTCTTAAAGACAGCATCCCAGGGATCTCGGCCAACAGTCCATTGAACAGCTTAAAGTTTGCTCTCCCAAAGTTCGGGGTCCTGACGCCACTCTTCACCAGGCCCACATCCCTCGAGATCACAAACTCGACCAGAGCGTGGTCACTGCAGCCCAGGCTGCCTCCAACCTTAACACCATTGATTATTTCCTCCGCACTGGTGAGCAGCAGGTCCAGCAAAGCTTCACCTCTGGTCGGCTGTCCAACACCTGGACCAGAAAGCTATCATCAACACATTCCAGGAGCCTCCTGGACCTCCTGCCGTGTGGTCTGTCCAGGAGATACCCGGATGGTTGAAGTCCCCCATCAGGACAAGAGCCCGTGAGCACGAAGCCTCCCACATCTGAAGCAGGAAAGCCTCATCAACAGTCTCCCCTTGATCAGGTGGCCTGTAGTATACTCCTATCACCAGCTGGCCTTTGTTAGACCCATCCCGAATTCTAACCCACAGGCTCTCAACCTGATCCTGACTGTTTCTCAGAGGAAGCTCCTCGCAGTCCATCCACTCTTTGCAACAGAGGGCAACTCCCCCACCCTTCCTACTTAGCCTAGCTCTTCTAAAGAGAAGATAGCCCTCGATGGTGGTATTCCAGTTATGGGAAGCATCCCAGCACGTTTCCGTGAGAGCAACAAGGTCGTAACTTTCTCAGCACATCACGGTTTCCAACTCGTCCTGCTTGTTTCCCAGGCTGCGTGCGTTGGTGTAAAGGCACTTCAGCTGGGCTTTCCGTCTCACTGCCCTTGTAGAGGATCTAGGTTCCCCCAGAACAGCAGCATCCCCAACACCCCCCTGCCCCAGTCCATCCCTTTGTACTTCGCCGTCAGCGCCCAGCAGGTTCGGTACGAGCCCTGGAATGACCCGCTCAAGCTCCACATCCCTGATTTTGCTCCCTTCCCCCTTCATACCCAGCTTAAAGACCTGTCAATGAGCCCTGCCAGGTCCTCAGCTCAGATCCTCCTCCCCCTCACAGACAGACTACTTCCACTTGCTACCATCATGCCAGGTGCCGAGTAAGTTTCCCCGTGGTCAAAAAACCCAAAATTCCTGGATTTGCACCAACTTTTGAGCCATTTATTTATGAGGTGTGCTTTTTGGTACCTCTCAGTATCCTGCCCTGCCGCTGGAGGCACGGAAGAAAACACCGCCTGCACACCCGCTCCCTCGACTACCCGCCCCAGTGCCCTGACGTCTTTCTTGCCAGCTCTGAGACTTCTCTCAGCAACTTCGTCACTGCCAGCCCGGATTGTCAATAACGGGTAATAATGGGAAGGGCGAATCAGACCAGGGAGTCTCCTAGAAACGTCTCTGACCCGTGCCCCAGGGAGGCAGCACACCTCCCTACGGTGGGCTCAGGCCGACATGCAGGGAGTCTCCCACAACAGCCACCCTTCTGTCCTTCCGGGCGGAGGCAGTCCTGAGGCGTGGGGCCGAACGCTTTTCCCGAGGCAGCCTCACAGGTTGACCTCCCCCCACACCCCCGCTCACCTCTCCCTCGAGTTCCAGGGCCTCGAACCTATTACTCACAGGCACCTGGGGAGCCGAGGATGGTCGGGATGGGGACGCCCACTTTGTCGAGCCGGGACGTGTTTCCACTCCTCCGCCTTCCTCGAACTGTCCACAGGAGGAGCAGAGGACAGGAGCTCACTGCAGCACCGTCAGCCCGCCGCTCCCCCTCGCCCACCTGTTCACGAGGCAGCGGGGGCTGAGGTGCTGCACGTGGTGCCTCAGCTACGCGCCCAGATCTCGGGCCGGCAGGGACTGGCAGCACCGGCCGATCTCCTTCTCACACTCCTTACGGTCCGCAGCCTCTCCAGCTCCTCTTCCAGGCCGGCCACGAGGCTGAGTAAGTCGTGGCCACATCTTCTACGACTGCCGCCGCCGTCGCCCCGCGCCGCAAAGGCCGGGCTGTGGCACTCGCGGCAGCCAGCGGCCGGCGACCGGCAGCTCGTGCTGGGCCTCAGCCTCGGGGATCCGTGAGCGAGGGAAGCGGCCGGAGCCCCGCCGTGCCTCGCGGTCCGTCGCTGCGCTTCTGGCGGAACGGCTGCAGAGCGGCGAACCTCGGCGATGGAGGGTTCTACAAAGGCATCTCGTCCCGCTGCCTGAGAGCGCTACGGCCAGCAGAAACAGGGTGGATGCCTCTGGTATCGAACCCACGCGAGTGTGCTGCACGTGGCTGGTTGTGTGCGAGCTCAGCAGCAACTGAACGCCTGGGGTCACGACTGGACCAGAGGGCTGCAGCCGGGGGTTGCAGGGTCTGGTCGGGGGCAGCTGGCAATGTACAGCCATGTGCGACGCTGCCAGGCCGTTGTCCTGCTGCTACTTCTGTGCGATGCAAAGTAAAATGCAGCGTTCTCTGAATCTGACGCTGGAACAGGTTGCCCAAGGAGGCTGCGGGTGCCCCATCCCTGCAGGCGCTCCAGGCCAGGCTGGATGTGGCTGCGGGCAGCCCGGTCTGCTGGTTGGCGACCTGCACACAGCAGGGGCTGGAACTGGGCGATCTTTCAGCTCCCCTTCAACCCAGGCCATCCTGTGATGATCAGAAGCGCTGCCGTGCTGTCACCCTGCGGCAGCTCTGCTCCACGCGGCCGTTTGCTCGCTGCCCCACCAGGAGATGGAGAGAGCAGTGATACTGATAAAAGTGTGAGAACTTGTCAGCTGAGAGAGGGACAGCTTGATGAGAGAGATAGGAGGGAAGAGCAGAAGAACAGAAAGGGACGCCCAAGGCAGTTGCTCAGTAGTTCCTGGCTGGGATGCCGTGCAGAGGGATCGAGACAGGCTTGAGCAGTGGGCCAGGTGAACCTCATGAGGTTCAAGAGACCCCAGTGCGAGGTCTGCACCTGAGTCCAGGCAGCTCCCGTGACGGCAGCCCGTGGCTGGGACAGGCGCGCTCTTTGCTGGGGAAAGAACTGGCTGAGGGCCGGGCCCAGAGAGCGGCGGGGAACGGAGACACATCCAGCTGGTGGGCAGGCTCAGCGGTGCTCCCAGGGGCTGGCAGTGGGACCTGTCCTGGTTGGTAGCTTTACTCATGGCCTGGCTGAGGGCGCTGAGTGCACTCTCAGTGCTTCTGCGGGTGACGCTGTGATGGGGGGAGCTGTTAATCTGCCTGGGGTAGGAAGGCCTTACAGAGGGATCTGGACAGGCTGAGGCCAACGGGATGAGGTTCAACAAGAGCCGGTGCTGGGTCCTGCACTTTGGCCACAACAAGCCCACGCAGGGCAGCAGGCGTGGGGCAGAGTGGCCGGAAAGGATCTGGGGCTGAGCATGAGCCAGCAGCGTGCCCAGGCGGCCAGGAAGGCCGACGGCATCCTGGCTTGGATCAGAAACAGTGCAGGCAGCAGAGCAGGGAAGCGAGCGTCCCTCTGTACGCAGCTCTGATCAGGCTGCGCGTGGAGGACAGTGCGCAGCTCTGGGCCCCTCGCTGCAAGAAGGACTTTGAGGCCCTGCAGCACGTCCAGAGAAGGTAGCAGAGCCGGTGAGGGGTCTGGAGCACAGGCCTTGTGAGGAGCGGCTGAAGGAGCGCGGACTGTTCAGCCTGGAGAAGAGCAGGCTCAGGGGAGACCTCATTGCTCTCTGTCACTACCTGGAGGGAGCTTGCAGTGAGCTGGGGGTCGGCCTCCTCTCCCGTGCAACTGGTGATAGGACCAGGGGGAATGGCTTCGAGCTGCTCCAGGGGACGTTCAGGCTGGACGTTAGGGAACAGCAGTGCTGCAAAGGAGAGGTTGGGCACTGGAGCGGGCTGCCCAGGGAGCGATGGAGTCACCGAGCCTGGAGGTGCTCGAGGAGCGGCTGGACGTTGCGCTGAGGGACGTGGTTCGGTGAGAGCTATTGGTGATGGCTGGATGGTTGGACTGGGCGATCGTGCAGCTCTTTGCCAGCCCTGGTGATTCTGCGATGCTGTGTGCTATGAATACAAGCTGGGGGACGGAAGGACTCCGCCTCCTGGTGTTCCCTGTGCTGCTCAGGCGACTGGACTGGGAGGTCTCTGAAGATCCCTTCCCCCCAGCCATTCTGCAGACTTGCCTGGACAAGCGCTGATGTTTCGGCAGCTCTCCTGGCTGGCTCAGAGACACGGAAGCAGAGAAGCCCCTCATCGTGTCAGCGCTGCTCCGCAGCAACAGAACGCCCTGCTGTTCCCAGCTCTGAGGGCTGCCCACGGAGGGCTGCCGAGCAGAACGGCTTGGAAGGGAGCTCGGAGCCCACTCAGCTGCAGCCCCTACCGCGGGCTGGTTTCCACCCACGAGCTCCAGCTGCCCCAGGGCCCCATCCAAACGTCGGTCGCTCTGCGACTCAGGAGCTGCCTTCCGTAAGCAGCAGGCTGCAATGAGGTGTCCCAGTGCTCCCGGAGCTCTGTCAGCTCGGGGCTGTGCCCACCGCCCTGGGAGCTGTGCCATGCCCGCTGCCCAGTGGGGCACAGCCTTTCCCTTGCTCCCACCTGAGCCTCCCACGATGCAGCTCCGTACCATTCCACTGGAGCCTCTCACTGTCGCCAGACAGCAGAACTCAGCAATGCCATAAGGAGCTGCAGGGCCACCACGATCCTCCCCTCTGTCTCCGGTGCCCTGGGCCAAACAACCGCAGGAGCAGAGCTGTGGGCAGCCTGGTCTGCTGGTTGGCGACCCTGCACACAGCGGGGGCTTGGAACTGGGTGATCTTTAAGGTCCCTTTCAAGGAGAGGAGAGAGACCAGCACCCAGACGAAGGAGGGGAGAGGTGAGCAGCCCCGACGCCAGAGCTGAGCACCCTGCAAGGGGTCGGCACCCCAGTGTGGGGCTGAGCGGGGGGTCCCGGCCGCTCACACATCTTGCTTTGGCAGATGCCTGGTGGAAGGACGGAGCAGCGGGGATGCCAATGCCAAGCATTGAAGTACGTTGAGTGCTGCTTGGCCAGACCTGGTCCTCCAGTGCTGAACAGCCTGGGGTCAGGACCATGGGAGGGGGCTCTGCTGCTGTCGTGGTCAACCCACAGGCATGGGGGAAGCGGGTCCCCTCAACACATTCCACCTGCGTGTACAGATGGATGTCCTTGGTACTGGCAGGTAGCAGCTCCCAGGTGGGAGCATCAGCATTGACGTACATGAGTGCTGCTTGGTCGGACCTGTTCCCCCACCTGTGCAGGGTTTGGGGTCAGGGCCATGGGCAAGGGCTCCGCTGGGGTTGTGGCCAACCCATGGATATGGGAGCAGCGGGTCCATCATCTCCTGCAGGGCAAGCCTGGAGGAATGGAGGATGAAGCCCACCTGGGCCCACTGGCATCCATGGGCTCCCCAGTTGCTGCTGCTTCCTCCTCCTCGTCCTCTCCCTACTCCTTCCCGGAGCCCTCTCCTGCCACACTGGCAGTGTTGGTCAGCCTTGTCCCTCTGACCACAGGGGAGCCAGAGCCAGCCCTGAGCCCCTGGCTCTGCCAGCAGCAGCCCCCAGCCCCTTCACTCCCTGGGAGCGAGCAAGCAGAGCCCCACTCAGGGCTGGATCTCAGAGCCCATGGAGCCTTCACCGCCCCACTGCTCCCACACCGAGCTCATCCTGGAGCTGCTCTGCGTCATACGGGAAAACCAGGCAGCTTTTAAGCGCCGCTGCCAACTGCTGCGGGCACTGCTGGAGCGGCGGGGGGCAGCTGGGACCCCCATGGATCCCCCAGCACAGGAGCCCTCCAGGGTCCATCTGCGTGTTCAGATAGACGTCCTTGGTACTGGCAGGTAGCAGCTCCCAGGTGGGAGCATCAGCATGGATGTACATGAATGCTGCTTGGCCAGACCTGTTCCCCCACCTCTACAGGGTTTGGGGTCAGGGCCATGGGCAAGGGCTCCGCTGGGGTAGTGGCCAACCCATGGGTATGGGAGCAGCGGGTCCGTCATCTCCTGCAGAGCAAGCCTGCAGGAATAGAGCATGAGGCCCACCTGGGCCCCACTGGCATCCCTGGGCTCCCCAACTGCTGCTGCTTCCTCCTCCTCTTCCTCTCCCTACTCCTTCCCGGAGCCCTCTCCTGCCACACTGGCAGTGTTGGCCACCCTTGTCCCACTGACAGGGGAGCCAGAGCCAGCCCTGAGGCCCCAGCTCTGCCGGCAGCAGCCCCCAGCCCCCTTCACTCCCTGGGTCTGAGCAAACAGAGCCCAACTCAGGGCTGGATCTCAGAGCCCACGGAGCCTTCACCGCCCCACTGCTCCCACACGGAGCTCATCCTGGAGCTGCTCTGCGTCATACGGGAAAACCAGGCAGCTGTTAAGCGCCGCTGCCAACTGCTGCGGGCACTACTGGAGCGGCTGGGGGCAGCTGGGACCCCCATGGAGCCCCCAGCCCGGGAGACACCAGCTCAGGACTCACCTCAGGGTCAATTTGAACATACAGATGGATGTCCTTGGTACTGGGATTTGGCAGCTGGACCAGAGCGTCCGGATGGAGCCAGGCACGATCAGCCCTATGGAGTCCTGCAGAAACATCCCCACGGATCCAGGCAGGTCCATCCCCGTGGATCCAGCCTCCCCGTGCCAATCTGTTCTATCGCCCTCCTTCCCTTCCCCATCACCCTCAGTCATAATAGTCTCCATCCTTCCCTTCCCCGTCTCCCCGATTTATAATAATCTGGTTGGACCTGATGTTTCGGCAGCTCTCCTGGCTGGCTCAGAGACACGGAAGCAGAGAAGCCCCTCATCGTGTCAGCGCTGCTCCGCAGCAACAGAACGCCCTGCTGTTCCCAGCTCTGAGGGCTGCCCACGGAGGGCTGCCGAGCAGAACGGCTTGGAAGGGAGCTCGGAGCCCACTCAGCTGCAGCCCCTACCGCGGGCTGGTTTCCACCCACGAGCTCCAGCTGCCCCAGGGCCCCATCCAAACGTCGGTCGCTCTGCGACTCAGGAGCTGCCTTCCGTAAGCAGCAGGCTGCAATGAGGTGTCCCAGTGCTCCCGGAGCTCTGTCAGCTCGGGGCTGTGCCCACCGCCCTGGGAGCTGTGCCATGCCCGCTGCCCAGTGGGGCACAGCCTTTCCCTTGCTCCCACCTGAGCCTCCCACGATGCAGCTCCGTACCATTCCACTGGAGCCTCTCACTGTCGCCAGACAGCAGAACTCAGCAATGCCATAAGGAGCTGCAGGGCCACCACGATCCTCCCCTCTGTCTCCGGTGCCCTGGGCCAAACAACCGCAGGAGCAGAGCTGTGGGCAGCCTGGTCTGCTGGTTGGCGACCCTGCACACAGCGGGGGCTTGGAACTGGGTGATCTTTAAGGTCCCTTTCAAGGAGAGGAGAGAGACCAGCACCCAGACGAAGGAGGGGAGAGGTGAGCAGCCCCGACGCCAGAGCTGAGCACCCTGCAAGGGGTCGGCACCCCAGTGTGGGGCTGAGCGGGGGGTCCCGGCCGCTCACACATCTTGCTTTGGCAGATGCCTGGTGGAAGGACGGAGCAGCGGGGATGCCAATGCCAAGCATTGAAGTACGTTGAGTGCTGCTTGGCCAGACCTGGTCCTCCAGTGCTGAACAGCCTGGGGTCAGGACCATGAGAGGGGGCTCTGCTGCTGTCGTGGTCAACCCACAGGCATGGGGGAAGCGGGTCCCCTCAACACATTCCACCTGCGTGTACAGATGGATGTCCTTGGTACTGGCAGGTAGCAGCTCCCAGGTGGGAGCATCAGCATTGACGTACATGAGTGCTGCTTGGTCGGACCTGTTCCCCCACCTGTGCAGGGTTTGGGGTCAGGGCCATGGGCAAGGGCTCCGCTGGGGTTGTGGCCAACCCATGGATATGGGAGCAGCGGGTCCATCATCTCCTGCAGGGCTAGCCTGGAGGAATGGAGGATGAAGCCCACCTGGGCCCACTGGCATCCATGGGCTCCCCAGTTGCTGCTGCTTCCTCCTCCTCGTCCTCTCCCTACTCCTTCCCGGAGCCCTCTCCTGCCACACTGGCAGTGTTGGTCAGCCTTGTCCCTCTGACCACAGGGGAGCCAGAGCCAGCCCTGAGCCCCTGGCTCTGCCAGCAGCAGCCCCCAGCCCCTTCACTCCCTGGGAGCGAGCAAGCAGAGCCCCACTCAGGGCTGGATCTCAGAGCCCATGGAGCCTTCACCGCCCCACTGCTCCCACACCGAGCTCATCCTGGAGCTGCTCTGCGTCATACGGGAAAACCAGGCAGCTTTTAAGCGCCGCTGCCAACTGCTGCGGGCACTGCTGGAGCGGCGGGGGGCAGCTGGGACCCCCATGGATCCCCCAGCACAGGAGCCCTCCAGGGTCCATCTGCGTGTTCAGATAGACGTCCTTGGTACTGGCAGGTAGCAGCTCCCAGGTGGGAGCATCAGCATGGATGTACATGAATGCTGCTTGGCCAGACCTGTTCCCCCACCTCTACAGGGTTTGGGGTCAGGGCCATGGGCAAGGGCTCCGCTGGGGTAGTGGCCAACCCATGGGTATGGGAGCAGCGGGTCCGTCATCTCCTGCAGAGCAAGCCTGCAGGAATAGAGCATGAGGCCCACCTGGGCCCCACTGGCATCCCTGGGCTCCCCAACTGCTGCTGCTTCCTCCTCCTCTTCCTCTCCCTACTCCTTCCCGGAGCCCTCTCCTGCCACACTGGCAGTGTTGGCCACCCTTGTCCCACTGACAGGGGAGCCAGAGCCAGCCCTGAGGCCCCAGCTCTGCCGGCAGCAGCCCCCAGCCCCCTTCACTCCCTGGGTCTGAGCAAACAGAGCCCAACTCAGGGCTGGATCTCAGAGCCCACGGAGCCTTCACCGCCCCACTGCTCCCACACGGAGCTCATCCTGGAGCTGCTCTGCGTCATACGGGAAAACCAGGCAGCTGTTAAGCGCCGCTGCCAACTGCTGCGGGCACTACTGGAGCGGCTGGGGGCAGCTGGGACCCCCATGGAGCCCCCAGCCCGGGAGACACCAGCTCAGGACTCACCTCAGGGTCAATTTGAACATACAGATGGATGTCCTTGGTACTGGGATTTGGCAGCTGGACCAGAGCGTCCGGATGGAGCCAGGCACGATCAGCCCTATGGAGTCCTGCAGAAACATCCCCACGGATCCAGGCAGGTCCATCCCCGTGGATCCAGCCTCCCCGTGCCAATCTGTTCTATCGCCCTCCTTCCCTTCCCCATCACCCTCAGTCATAATAGTCTCCATCCTTCCCTTCCCCGTCTCCCCGATTTATAATAATCTGGTTGGACCAACGTTTGAACCGCTGTTTCTTGATCTCACGCCAGGTATACATATTTTAAAAGGAGCCTTTTCTCCCTCCTGTAAATTGGAGGGAGACAGAGCCTTCCCCATCTTAGTGTCCCTCGTGTGTGGAGAGCTCGGTGCTTTTAGGTTGGTTTTGCTGTGAATGATGTATCCAGGATTTCTGTCACAGCTGCTTTTTCTTAATATAACAAGAAAAAGGTTTACAGCACAGATTAAGAAAGTTCTTACAAGCTGACGTGTGGAATCCACTCTGGAACCCCTGTGAAGCTGTACAGCATGGATGTCTGTTGTGGTGCTGGGTGTGAGCGGATAACTCCTCCTAACTCGCAAGCCAAGGAAAGCAGTGGTTGCATACTTAAAGACATATTAATGTACGCATTCATTGCATTCCAAGTACATGGGCCAGAATTCTTAGAAGTTCTTAAGACTGTCTCAGGTCTCTGAGCGTGCGGCCTGAAGCGCGGGGAGCGTCTGTGGGCTGCACCCGGGGTCGTGGGACGAAGGCCGGCAGCCGTCCTCACGAAAGCTGCACGTCTGCCTCGCCGTCAACTCCTGGCTTCCTGGGAGATCGAACCCGCAGCGGCCTCTGCTGGTGCGGGGCTGCGGCACCTCTTTTGTTTCCCCGTTTTCCTTTCAAGATTCCACCTAAAGCCGGTATTTATGCAGGCATTCTGAGGTGGCGTCTGTGAAGCCCATACTGATAGAACAGCATCACAGCCACGGGTCGGAAAGGACCCGCAAGGTCATCCAGTCCAGCCGCCCTGCCGTCACCGCTGCTGCCGCCAGCACCAAGCCAGGTCTCGCAGCTCCGCATCCAGGCTCCTCTCGAACGCTGCAGGGACGGCGACTCCCCCACCTCCCTGTGCAGCCACTGCAGTGCCGACCGCCGAGAGAAAAAGTTCTTCCTCGTGTCCAGCCTAAACCTCCTCTGGCACAACCGTTTGTGCGGCCGTTTCCCCGGCTCCCGTTTGCCGCCCGGGAGCAGAGGCCGAACCCCTCCTCGGCACAGCCTCCCTTCGGGAAGTCGCGGGGCGCAGCGAGGGCCAGCCTCGAGCCGACCGGGCTGGCGGCAGGGCTGACGAGAAGGGCTTTTCTGACAGGGTCCGAACCGCGGCAACGAGCCGCGTCTCAGGAGCCCCGAGAGGCTCGAGGAGGCGGGGAGAGCGAGGCAGCCCCCGGCCGGCAGCGCGGCTCTGACGCGGGAGCCGGGAGCGCAGCGCGGCGGTTGGCCGGCAGGGCGAGCAGCTCGGCGCCGTGCCGCACGCGGGGGCGGAAGTGTCAGCGCCCGGCGCTCAGCAGCTCGCGCAGCGGGTCGGCGCTCTCTCCGCACGCGGCTGCGGCTCGGCCAGCGAACGGCCGCGTGGAGCAGGGCTGCCGCAGGGTGACAGCACGGCAGCGCTTCTGATCGCAGCACGGCCTGGGTTGAAGGGGAGCTGAAGGATCGCCCAGTTCCAGCCCCTGCTGTGTGCAGGTCGCCAACCAGCAGACCGGGCTGCCCGCAGCCACATCCAGCCTGGCCTGGAGCGCCTGCAGGGATGGGGCACCCGCAGCCTCCTTGGGCAACCTGTTCCAGCGTCAGATTCAGAGAACGCTGCATTTTACTTTGCATCGCACAGAAGTAGCAGCAGGACAACGGCCTGGCAGCGTCGCACATGGCTGTACATTGCCAGCTGCCCCCGACCAGACCCTGCAACCCCCGGCTGCAGCCCTCTGTTCCAGTCGTGACCCCCGGCGTTCAGTTGCTGGCACACAGCTGGTCAGACATGCTGGCACACTCATGTCTGTTTGTGGACGGAATGCCGCTGCATCCAAACTGTTTTGGCTGGCCATAAAGCTCTCAGGCAGTGGGACTAGATGAACTTGTAGGTCTCTCCCAACTGAACTATGCTATTCTACTTGCCCTTCCCTTCCCTTCCCTTCCCTTCCCTTCCCTTCCCTTCCCTTCCCTTCCCTTCCCTTCCCTTCCCTTCCCCCTTCCATCTCTATCCCATTCCATTCCGTTCCATTGCGGTCCAGACGGTTCCTGCAATGTGTCGAAGACAACTTTCTGATGCAGGTGGTGGAGGAACCGACGAGGGGAGGGGTGTTACTGGACCTTATTCTCACAAATAAGGACGGGTTTGTTAAGGAAGTAAAAGTTGGGGGTAGCTTGGGTTGTAGTGACCACGAGATGGTGGAGTTCAAGATCTTGAGTGGAAGAAGCAAAGCAAAAAGTAGGATTGCTACCCTGGACTTTAGGAGAGCCGACTTTGATCTCTTCCGGGACCTACTTGGAGCTATGCCGTGGGCTGGGGTGTTAGAAGGTAAGGGGGCCTGTGAGAGCTGGACGGCATTTAAACAGCTCTTCTTCCAAGCTCAGGATCGGTGCGTCCCTGTGAGCAAGAAATCGGGAAAGGGTGGCAGGAGAGCTGTGTGGATGAGCAAGGAGCTCGTGCGCAAACTCAAAGGGAAAAAGAAGGTCCACGAAATGTGGGAAAAGGGTCTGACCACTCGGGAAGAATATAGAAATGTTGTCAGGGCCTGCAGGGATGCGACGAGGAAGGCTAAAGCCCATCTGGAATTGAATCTAGCAAAGGTGGTAAAGGATAATAAAAAAGGCTTTTTAAAGTATGTGAACAGTAAAAGGAAGACTAGGGAGAATGTAGGTCCCCTACTAAGTGAGGGGGGTGTTCTGGTAACGGGGGATGCTGAGAAGGCGGAGATACTGAACGCCTTCTTTGCTTCTGTCTTCAGTGAAAAAGCTCCCCCTCGGGAATCCCAGACCCTGGCGGTTAGTGAGAAGGTCTGGGGAATGGAAGACTTCCCTTTAGTCAGGGAAGAGGCGGTCCGAGAGCGCCTAGGCAACACCAATGTTCATAAATCCATGGGACCCGATGGGGTGCATCCACGGGTGCTGAGGGAGCTGGCAGAGGTGATTGCTGAACCGCTCTCTGTCATCTTTGAGAGGTCTTGGAGAATGGGGGAGGTGCCTGAGGACTGGAGGATAGCCAGTGTCACTCCGGTCTTCAAAAAGGGCAAGAAGGAAGATCCAGGTAATTACAGGCCAGTCAGCCTCACCTCTGTCCCTGGAAAGGTAATGGAACAGATTGTGCTGGATGCCATCACCAGACAACTGGAAGAAAAGGAGGTTATCAGGAGTAGTCAGCATGGGTTCACCAGGGGGAGGTCGTGCTTGACCAACCTGGTAGCCTTCTATGATGTTGTCTCTGGCTGGGTGGATGGGGGGAGAGCAGTGGATGTAGTCTACCTTGATTTCAGCAAGGCGTTTGACACTGTCTCCCACGACATCCTTATAACAAAGCTGAGGAAGTGCGGGATAGATGAGTGGACAGTGAGGTGGGTTGAGAACTGGCTGACTGGCAGAGCGCAGAGGGTTGTCGTTGGCGGTGCAGAGTCTGGTTGGAGGCCTGTAACCAGCGGTGTTCCCCAGGGGTCGGTGCTGAGTCCAGTCTTGTTCAACATCTTCATCGATGACCTTGATGAGGGGGTAGTGGCCACCCTCAGCAAGTTTGCCGGTGATACGAAGTTGGGAGGATTGGCTGACACACCCGATGGCTGTGCTGCCATTCAGCGAGACCTGGACAGGCTGGAGGATGAGCTGCTGGAGAGGAGCTCTGCGGAGCGGGACCTGGGTGTCCTGGTGGACGACAGGTTGGCCATGAGCCAGCAGTGTGCCCTTGTGGCCAAAAAGGCCAATGGCATTCTGGGGTGCATTAAAAAGAGCGTGGCCAGCAGGTCGAGGGAGGTGATCCTCCCCCTCTACTCTGCCCTGGTAAGGCCTCATCTGGAGTACTGTGTCCAGTTCTGGGCTCCCCAGGACAAAAAAGACAGGGATCTCTTGGAGAGAGTCCAGCGGAGAGCCACAAAGATGGTGAAGGGCCTGGAGCATCTCCCCTATGAGGAAAGGCTAAGAGAACTGGGTCTGTTCAGCCTTGAGAAGAGAAGACTGAGAGGGGACCTGATCCAGGTCTATAAATATCTAAGGTGTGGGGGGCAAAGTGGCGAGGCCAGACTCTTTTCAGCAGTGTGCGGAGACAGGACAAGGGGAAACGGCCAGAAGCTGGAGCACAGGAAGTTCCGCACCAATGTGCGCAAGAACTTCTTTACGGTGAGGTGACGGAGCACTGGAACAGGCTGCCCAGGGGTGTTGTGGAGTCTCCTTCTCTGCAGATATTCAAGACCCGCCTGGACGCCTACCTGTGCGACCTGGTGTAGGGAGCCTGCTTTGGCAGGGGGGTTGGACTCGATGATCTCTGGAGGTCCCTTCCAACCCCTACGATTCTGTGATTCTGTGATGCTGTGATTCCATTCCATTCTGCCCTAGTCTATCCTAGAATACCCTACCCTATCCTACCTTATCTTATCCTATCCCCATCCCCATTCCCATCCCTTCCCATCCCATCCTTTCTAATCACATCTCTGTCTTGAGTGAGAAAAACACAGACAAGTCTTCTAGGACATGTACTGTGCTTTAATCCCTTTTTCTGATTCCAAATTCCCTCCCGTTCTCCAGGTCATTCCTTTGGCAGCTACGCTGCGCTTTGACTGCGTGTGACCTTCACCAGCTCTCTTTCTGGTGACTTAAAGCAATTTGATGGCAGAGTCTTCAAACATATCTAAGGCCAAAGCTCTGTGTGGAGTACAATTCCTCTGCGATCTCTAGCTGAAGTTTAGCAGACCGCATTGCTGTACAACAGACATCCCTACCCAGCAGATGTCAGCAGCTCTGGATGCCCTCTTTGGAGATCTTCACGACCCAGCAGATGAGGATGGACCTGCTGCCCGTACTCTTCCCTTTGGCTGGGAGCTCTGCAAGGGCTGAAAGAAACCTACCATCCCACAGGCTGTAGAGGAGATGAGGTGCTGGAAATACCCAGTGATTTGTCAGGACGGTATCTCTGATGGAAGCAGACTTTATTTGCTGTTGCGGTGGCGGCCGTCCTGCAAGCAGGACATTTCCATTTCCATTTCCTAATTCCGTGCTGTTAACTCATAGTCTGTCTCGTGCCAGCCGGCCGCCTTCCTGTTGTTTCCTGGACGTCTCAGTACCCTTCCTATGGTCCTGCCGTGGTGACTGAGTCCCAGGCTGCTCCTTGCTGCCCGAAGGACGGTTCTTGTTACGCACAGAGCAGCGGGGGCTGCCAGGCCTTCCCGATGCCTCGTCAGGCACTTCCTTGGGCACGCCGTGCCTTGTTCTCTGCTGCCATCCTTCTCTTGAGCAGGATATTCTGGTGCTGCATCTGAGCACACGATGAAATATTACATACGCAGCCCCAGCCTGGATGCAGCCCCACGGCTGCTCGGGGGCACTGCTGGGCTGTGTGACCCCGGGATGGGAAGTGATCGGCAGCAGCGGGAAGGGAAACCCTTCCCTGGTCGGAGCCGGAGGGAGCGCGGTGGGGCTGTGGCGGTGCCGGGCCCCACACTCGGGCTCAGAGGGTCTTCCTCCCCACGTAGGACCAGCGCTGCCAAAAGGGCTGTGCACGGCAGTGCCTCCAGCGCTCCTGCACCCACCGCCACAGCCTGGAGCAGCAGTCCTGCAGGCACTGCCCGACCCCGCACAGCCCCGGGGGCACCCGCAGATGGGCCGTGCCCGTGGGACCCCGGCGGGACCCTGTTGGGTTGGTCCTGCCTGGATCCATGGGGATGGACCTGCCTGGCTCCATCAGGACGCTCTGGTCCAGCTGCCACATCCCAGTACTACGGACATCCATCTGTATGTTCAAATTGATCCTGAGGTGACTCCTGAGCTGGTGGCTCCTGGGCTGGGGGATCCATGGGGGTCCCAGCTGCCCCCAGCCGCTCCAGCAGTGCCCGCAGCAGTTGGCAGCGGCGCTCAACGGCTGCCTGGTTCTCCCGTATGACGCGGATCAGCTGCAGGATGAGCTCCGTGTGGGAGCAGTGGGGCAGTGAAGGCTCCGTGGGGCTCTGCGCTCCATCCCTGGGGGAGCGCTGCTTGCTCGGCCCCAGGGAGTGAAGGGGGCTGGGGGCTGCTGCTGGGCGAGCTGGGAGCTCAGGGCTGGGGCACAGGGCTGGCTCTGCCTCTGGTTGTAGTCAGAGGTACAAGGGCGACCAACATTCCCGGTGTGCTGGGAGAGGGATCCGGAAAGGAGTAGAGGAAAGAGGAGGAGGAAGAAGCAACTGGAGAGCCTACAGAGCCCAGGGACAGCAGGGATGCCTGGATGAGCTTCATGCCTCATTCATCTGGGCTCGTCCTGCAGGAGAAGATGGAGGATTTGAGGGGACTCGCTGCCCCCATGCCCACTGTTTAGGGCCACGACCCCGGTGGAGCCTCCTCCCACGGCCCTGACCCCAGGCCCTGCAGCACTGGAGGACCAGGTCTGGCCAAGCAGCACTCACCGCAGTTCCCAGGTTGGCGACGCCATTCCTGCTGCTCCGTCCTTCCACCAGGCATCTGCCAAAGCAAGAGCCTCCCCTCAGGAAGTTGTAGAGTGCAGTGAGGTCTTCCCTGAGCCTCCTCTTCTCCAGACTGAACAATCCCAGCTCCCTCAGCCGCTCCTCATAGGACTTGTGCTCCAGACCCCTCACCAGTTTCGTTGCCCTTCTCTGGACACGCTCCAGGGCCTCAATGTCTTCCCTGCAGTGAGGGGCCCAAAACTGAACACAGCACTCGAGGTGCGGCCTCACCAGTGCTGAGTACAGGGGATGATCACCTCCCTGCTCCTGCTGGCCACACCATTTCTAATGCAGGCCAGGATGGCGCTGGCCCTCTTGGCCACCTGGGCACACTGCTGGCTCACGTTCAGCCCAGCATCAACCAACACCCCCAGGTCCCTTTCCTCTACAGTCTTCCAGCCACTCATCCCCAAGCCCGTAGCGCTGCATGGGGTTGTTGTGGCCAAAGTGCAGGACCCGGCACTTGGCCTTGTTGAACCTCATCCCATTCATTTCAGCCCAGCAATCCAGCTTATCCAAGTCCCTCTGAAGGGCCTCCCTGCCCTCAGGCAGATCCACACCACCTCCCAATTTGGTGTCATCTGCAAACTTACTGAGGGTACACTCAATGCCCTCATCTAGGTCATCAATAAAGATATTAAACAAGATAGGCCCCAGTACCGACCCCTGGGGGACACCACTTGAAACAGGTCGCCAGCTGGACTTCACTCCATTAACCACCACCCGTTGGCACGGCCCTCCAGCCAGTTCCTTACCCAAAGCAGTGTGTACCTGTCCAGGCCACGGGCAGCCAGTTTCCCCAGAAGAAGCCTGTGAGAGACCATGTCAAAGGCTTTGCTGAAGTCTAGGTAGACTGCATCGACAGCCTTTCCCTCATCTACCAGTCTGGTCACCCAGTCGTAGAAGGAGATGAGGTTGGTCAAGCACGACCTGCCTTTCATGAACCCGTGCTGGCTGGGCTGATCCCCTGGGCACCACGCACATGCCGTGCGATCTCACCCAAGATGGTTTGCTCCATTACTTTCCCCGGTACCGAGGTCAGGCTGACAGGCCTTCGTTCCCCGGATCCTGTTTACGGCCCTTCTTGAAGATGGGAGTCACATCAGTGAACCTCCAACCCTCTGGGACCTCTCCAGTTAACCAGGAGCGCTGACAGATGGCCGAGAGCGGCTCAGCAATCACCCCGCCAGCTCCCTCAGCACCCGAGGGTGCAGCCATCCGGTCCCATGTCTCCAGTCATGGAGTGCTCCCACCACGTTTCAGTAATGGCAGCAAGGTCATAATTCGCCTGACTCACAATCGCTTCCAGCTCTTCCTGCTTGTTGCTCATGCTGCATGCATTGGTGTAGATGCACTTCAGTCGAGTCGTCTGCCTCCCCCCCAGCTTAATCATCGTTCTCTCAGGCTCATCTCTTGCGGGGCCTGGTTTGTCCCCTTCCCCCTTCATAGCTAGTTTAAAGCTCTTTCTATAAGCCCCGCTAGCTCCTGCGCTAGTATTCGTTGCCCCCTTAGAGACAGGCGGGTTCCACGGACAGACAACAGGCCAGGGGCCGAGTAAACCGCCCCATGATCAAAGATTCCAAAGTTTCTGGCTCGACACCAGCCTCCGAGCCAATTATTCATTGCTCGTGCTTTCCAGTCCCGCTCGGTGTCCCTTACTGCCCCCCCCGAAGGTACAGAGCAGAAGATCACTTCAGCTCCCGCTCCTTGAACTAAACGCCCTAAACCCCTGAAATCTTTTTTCATGGTTCGTAGACTTGTCTGAGCAATTTCATCACTGCCCACCTGAACTACGAGCAATGGAAGCAGTCTGATGACCTGACCAGCTGAGCGAGTTTCCCGGTTATGTCCCTGACCCGAGCCCCAGGAAGGCAGCACACTTCCCGACAGACCAGGTCTGCATACGGGGCCCTCCGTTCCTCTGAGGAGGGAGCCACCCACCACGACCACCCTTCTTTCTTTCCTGTCGGAGCGGTCTCAAGGCGTGGGGGTGACCGCCTCGCCCTGGGCTCTCTCCTAGGCAGATCCTCCTTCGCCTCTCCGCTCACCTCCCCTTCTACCTCCAGCGACTGGAACCTGTTGCTTAGAGGGAGCTGGGGCAGAGGGCCAGGCAGGCGGGGGTGCCTCCTGCGACACCGAGTGGGGACTTTCTTCCAACCTTCCTCATCTGTCAGGTCCGTCCGACTGAGGCAGGGCAGGGGGCCCACCACCTTTCTGGGGGAATTTTCCTGGAACCCTTCTCTATGGTGAGCCAGCGAGTCGCTCCACCAGTCCATCTCCCGCTCACACTCCCTGATGGCCCTAAGTCTCTGCACTCCTCCTTGAGCTCCACCAGCAGGCTGAGCAGCTCGGCCACCTGCTCACATCTCGCACGGTGGATCCCTGCCACTCTCCCCGGGCAGCAGCAGGCTCAGGCACTCCCTGCAGCCAGAGACCTGAACGGCAACAGTTCTTGGCAAGCTCTCCGTCCGGGTTGCCACAGACCTCGTAGAATAAGCCCGCTGTCTAGTGGAGACCACATTCTGGCCTGTGGTCTCAGACTGCAAGGAAAGGAAAGCCGGGCTCCTGAGCAAGGAGGAACCAAAGTTTACAGCTCTTAGCACCAGACCCACCTCCCACACACACAGATGTATCACACCATGGAAAGTGCTCGCTCACTCAACCTCCTCTTTCACAGCAAGCAGAAACAATGGTTTCTCACCTGGCTTGTTTTGTGCTCGAAGCTATTTAAAGCCTGTTATCAGGTGTGAAGGTTAAGGACGGGTGTTAAAAAACCCTGCTGCTAAAGTGCCGGCTTCACCCCCGGTGACTCAGGAGCCCGCCCAGCAGCTGCCAGCTCCCCAGCACCAGCGTGGTGCTGTTGCTAGCCTCGAAAGAGCCTTAAAAAAGCCTTAAAAGGAGCCTTTTGGTTGGCCTTTTTACTCCAGATCTCTTTGCCAGCGCAGACTTCCCTGCTCAGAAGCTAGTCTCTGCAGTCTCTTCTCCTCTCCTTCCCTCTACTCCTTCCCAGAGTCCTGGCCGGCGCACTGGCAGAGTTGGCTGCTCTCGTCCCTCGGACTGCACCAGAGCCACAACCAGAGGCAGAGGCAGAGGCAGAGCCAGCCCTGTGCCCCAGCCCTGAGCCCCCGGCTCGCCCAGCAGCAGCCCCCAGCCCCTTCACTCCCTGGGGCCGAGCAAGCAGAGCTCCCCCAGGGATGGAGCGCAGAGCCCCACGGAGCCTTCACTGCCCCACTGCTCCCACACGGAGCTCATCCTGGAGCTGTTCTGAGTCATACAGCAAAACCAGGCAGCCATTGAGCACCGCTGCCAACTGCTGCAGGCACTGCTGGAGCGGCGGGGGGCAGCTGGGACCCCCATGGATCCCCCAGCACAGGAGCCACCAGCTCAGGAGATCTCCAGGATCCATCTGCGTGTACAGATGGATGTCCTTGGGACTGGGATGTGGCAGCTGCTGTAAGGGGAATCAGACATGGGTGTCAACAGGGATAAGGACGTGGATACGGACATAGATGGGTGCATAGAAGAGGAAGCTGATGGCAGCGCCCCAAAGGAGCTGGGCCAGAGCGTCCTGATGGAGCCAGGCAGGATCAGCCCTATGGATCCATGCAGAAACATCCCCATGGAGCCACGGACAGCAAGCTGAGTGGTGTGGTTGACACAGTGGAAGGAAGGGATGCCGTCCAGGGGGACTTCAGCAGACAGGAAGGTGGGCCTGGGAGAATCTAATGAGGTTCAACACAGCAGAGTGCAAGGTTTGGCTCTTGGGCCGGAGGAATCCCAGGCATCCATACAGACTGGAAGGAGCGGTCCTTGAGAGCAGCCCTGCAGAGGAGGACCTGGGGTCCTGATTGATGGAAAGCTGAACATGAGCCAGCAGTGTGCTCCTGCAGCTCGGAAAGCAAATGGGATCCTGGGCTCCATCAGCAGAGGGGTGGCCAGCAGGGACAGGGAGGTGATTGTTCTCCTCTGCTTTGCTCTTGTGAGGCCCCATCTGCAGCACTGCGTCCAGGTCTGGAGCCCCCAGTACAAGAAGGACAGGGAGCTGTTGGAGAGGGTCCAGAGGAGCCACAGAGATGATCAGAGGGCTGCAGCACCTCTACTACAAAGACAGGCTGAGGGAGCTGGGCTTGTTCAGCCTGGAGAAGAGAAGGCTGCGGGGTGAATCATTGCAGCCTTCCAGGACCTAAAGGGAGCCTACAGACAGGAGGGGAGTCAGCTCTTGGAAAGGGGAGATAACAGCAGGACAAGGGGAAATGGTTTGAAGCTGAAGGAGGGAAGATTGAGCTTGGTTGCCATAATATGATAATAGTGGTGATAGCGCAGTGCAAAGAAATTCCTTTGCTCTCACAGCCTCTGCTCAGATCTGCTGTGATCTCAGCCCTCTGGAACCAGCACCCAGCAATGAGCACTGCTGTGCTTTAACCCTGCAGCAGCTCTGCAGCACTCGGCCGTGTGCTCACTGCCCCGCTGTGGGTTTGGGAGAGCATTGATGCAGACAGAAGGGTGAGAACTTGACAGCTGAGGTTGGGACAGTTTGGTGAGAAAGAAAGATGATAATAAAGGAAATAAGGTTTGTGATGCAGAAAGAAACGTCTCGGGAGCTGCTGTTGGGTGACCAGCCCGTCCCTGAGCAGCAGCACCCCCAGGGCCAACTCCCCATCCCAAAGCGCAGCATAGCTGCCAACGGAATGACCTGGAGAACAGGAGGCAATTTGGAATCAGAAAAAGGGATTAAAACACAATACGTGTCCTAGAAGACTTGTCTCTGTTTTTCTCAGTCAAGACAGAGATGTGATTAGAAAAGATGGGATGGGATGGGATGGGATGGGATGGGATGGGATGGGATGGGATGGGATGGGGTGGGGTGGGGATGGGGATGGGGATGGGGATGAGGACGGGGATAGGATAAGGTAAGGTCGGATAGGGTAGTGTATTGTACGTTGGGAGGGGGTGGAGTGGAATGGAGTGGATTCGGATAGAGATGGAAGGGAAAAGGGAAGGAGAAGGAGGGGAAGGGAAGGGAAGGGCAAGTAGAATAGCAGAGTTCAGTTGGGAGAGACCTACAAGTTCATCTAGTCCCACTGCCTGAGAGCTTTATGGCCAGCCAAATCAGTTTGGATGCAGCGGCATTCCGTCCACAAACAGACATGAGTGTGCCAGCATGTCTGACCAGCTGTGTGCCAGCAACTGAACGCCTGGGGTCACGACTGGACCAGAGGGCTGCAGCCGGGGGTTGCAGGGTCTGGTCGGGGGCAGCTGGCAATCTAGAGCCATGTGCGACGCTGCCAGGCCGTTGTCCTGCTGCTACTTCTGTGCGATGCAAAGTAAAATGCAGCGTTCTCTGAATCTGACGCTGGAACAGGTTGCCCAAGGAGGCTGCGGGTGCCCCATCCCTGCAGGCGCTCCAGGCCAGGCTGGATGTGGCTGCGGGCAGCCCGGTCTGCTGGTTGGCGACCTGCACACAGCAGGGGCTGGAACTGGGCGATCTTTCAGCTCCCCTTCAACCCAGGCCATCCTGTGATGATCAGAAGCGCTGCCGTGCTGTCACCCTGCGGCAGCTCTGCTCCACGCGGCCGTTTGCTCGCTGCCCCACCAGGAGATGGAGAGAGCAGTGATACTGATAAAAGTGTGAGAACTTGTCAGCTGAGAGAGGGACAGCTTGATGAGAGAGATAGGAGGGAAGAGCAGAAGAACAGAAAGGGACGCCCAAGGCAGTTGCTCAGTAGTTCCTGGCTGGGATGCCGTGCAGAGGGATCGAGACAGGCTTGAGCAGTGGGCCAGGTGAACCTCATGAGGTTCAACAGACCCCAGTGCGAGGTCTGCACCTGAGTCCAGGCAGCTCCCGTGACGGCAGCCCGTGGCTGGGACAGGCGCGCTCTTTGCTGGGGAAAGAACTGGCTGAGGGCCGGGCCCAGAGAGCGGCGGGGAACGGAGACACATCCAGCTGGTGGGCAGGCTCAGCGGTGCTCCCAGGGGCTGGCAGTGGGACCTGTCCTGGTTGGTAGCTTTACTCATGGCCTGGCTGAGGGCGCTGAGTGCACTCTCAGTGCTTCTGCGGGTGACGCTGTGATGGGGGGAGCTGTTAATCTGCCTGGGGTAGGAAGGCCTTACAGAGGGATCTGGACAGGCTGAGGCCAACGGGATGAGGTTCAACAAGAGCCGGTGCTGGGTCCTGCACTTTGGCCACAACAAGCCCACGCAGGGCAGCAGGCGTGGGGCAGAGTGGCCGGAAAGGATCTGGGGCTGAGCATGAGCCAGCAGCGTGCCCAGGCGGCCAGGAAGGCCGACGGCATCCTGGCTTGGATCAGAAACAGTGCAGGCAGCAGAGCAGGGAAGCGAGCGTCCCTCTGTACGCAGCTCTGATCAGGCTGCGCGTGGAGGACAGTGCGCAGCTCTGGGCCCCTCGCTGCAAGAAGGACTTTGAGGCCCTGCAGCACGTCCAGAGAAGGTAGCAGAGCCGGTGAGGGGTCTGGAGCACAGGCCTTGTGAGGAGCGGCTGAAGGAGCGCGGACTGTTCAGCCTGGAGAAGAGCAGGCTCAGGGGAGACCTCATTGCTCTCTGTCACTACCTGGAGGGAGCTTGCAGTGAGCTGGGGGTCGGCCTCCTCTCCCGTGCAACTGGTGATAGGACCAGGGGGAATGGCTTCGAGCTGCTCCAGGGGACGTTCAGGCTGGACGTTAGGGAACAGCAGTGCTGCAAAGGAGAGGTTGGGCACTGGAGCGGGCTGCCCAGGGAGCGATGGAGTCACCGAGCCTGGAGGTGCTCGAGGAGCGGCTGGACGTTGCGCTGAGGGACGTGGTTCGGTGAGAGCTATTGGTGATGGCTGGGCGATCGTGCAGCTCTTTGCCAGCCCTGGTGATTCTGCGATGCTGTGTGCTATGAATACAAGCTGGGGGACGGAAGGACTCCGCCTCCTGGTGTTCCCTGTGCTGCTCAGGCGACTGGACTGGGAGGTCTCTGAAGATCCCTTCCCCCCAGCCATTCTGCAGACTTGCCTGGACAAGCGCTGATGTTTCGGCAGCTCTCCTGGCTGGCTCAGAGACATGGAAGCAGAGAAGCCCCTCATCGTGTCAGCGCTGCTCCGCAGCAACAGAACGCCCTGCTGTTCCCAGCTCTGAGGGCTGCCCACGGAGGGCTGCCGAGCAGAACGGCTTGGAAGGGAGCTCGGAGCCCACTCAGCTGCAGCCCCTACCGCGGGCTGGTTTCCACCCACGAGCTCCAGCTGCCCCAGGGCCCCATCCAAACGTCGGTCGCTCTGCGACTCAGGAGCTGCCTTCCGTAAGCAGCAGGCTGCAATGAGGTGTCCCAGTGCTCCCGGAGCTCTGTCAGCTCGGGGCTGTGCCCACCGCCCTGGGAGCTGTGCCATGCCCGCTGCCCAGTGGGGCACAGCCTTTCCCTTGCTCCCACCTGAGCCTCCCACGATGCAGCTCCGTACCATTCCACTGGAGCCTCTCACTGTCGCCAGACAGCAGAACTCAGCAATGCCATAAGGAGCTGCAGGGCCACCACGATCCTCCCCTCTGTCTCCGGTGCCCTGGGCCAAACAACCGCAGGAGCAGAGCTGTGGGCAGCCTGGTCTGCTGGTTGGCGACCCTGCACACAGCGGGGGCTTGGAACTGGGTGATCTTTAAGGTCCCTTTCAAGGAGAGGAGAGAGACCAGCACCCAGACGAAGGAGGGGAGAGGTGAGCAGCCCCGACGCCAGAGCTGAGCACCCTGCAAGGGGTCGGCACCCCAGTGTGGGGCTGAGCGGGGGGTCCCGGCCGCTCACACATCTTGCTTTGGCAGATGCCTGGTGGAAGGACGGAGCAGCGGGGATGCCAATGCCAAGCATTGAAGTACGTTGAGTGCTGCTTGGCCAGACCTGGTCCTCCAGTGCTGAACAGCCTGGGGTCAGGACCATGGGAGGGGGCTCTGCTGCTGTCGTGGTCAACCCACAGGCATGGGGGAAGCGGGTCCCCTCAACACATTCCACCTGCGTGTACAGATGGATGTCCTTGGTACTGGCAGGTAGCAGCTCCCAGGTGGGAGCATCAGCATTGACGTACATGAGTGCTGCTTGGTCGGACCTGTTCCCCCACCTGTGCAGGGTTTGGGGTCAGGGCCATGGGCAAGGGCTCCGCTGGGGTTGTGGCCAACCCATGGATATGGGAGCAGCGGGTCCATCATCTCCTGCAGGGCAAGCCTGGAGGAATGGAGGATGAAGCCCACCTGGGCCCACTGGCATCCATGGGCTCCCCAGTTGCTGCTGCTTCCTCCTCCTCGTCCTCTCCCTACTCCTTCCCGGAGCCCTCTCCTGCCACACTGGCAGTGTTGGTCAGCCTTGTCCCTCTGACCACAGGGGAGCCAGAGCCAGCCCTGAGCCCCTGGCTCTGCCAGCAGCAGCCCCCAGCCCCTTCACTCCCTGGGAGCGAGCAAGCAGAGCCCCACTCAGGGCTGGATCTCAGAGCCCATGGAGCCTTCACCGCCCCACTGCTCCCACACCGAGCTCATCCTGGAGCTGCTCTGCGTCATACGGGAAAACCAGGCAGCTTTTAAGCGCCGCTGCCAACTGCTGCGGGCACTGCTGGAGCGGCGGGGGGCAGCTGGGACCCCCATGGATCCCCCAGCACAGGAGCCCTCCAGGGTCCATCTGCGTGTTCAGATAGACGTCCTTGGTACTGGCAGGTAGCAGCTCCCAGGTGGGAGCATCAGCATGGATGTACATGAATGCTGCTTGGCCAGACCTGTTCCCCCACCTCTACAGGGTTTGGGGTCAGGGCCATGGGCAAGGGCTCTGCTGGGGTAGTGGCCAACCCATGGGTATGGGAGCAGCGGGTCCGTCATCTCCTGCAGAGCAAGCCTGCAGGAATAGAGCATGAGGCCCACCTGGGCCCCACTGGCATCCCTGGGCTCCCCAACTGCTGCTGCTTCCTCCTCCTCTTCCTCTCCCTACTCCTTCCCGGAGCCCTCTCCTGCCACACTGGCAGTGTTGGCCACCCTTGTCCCACTGACAGGGGAGCCAGAGCCAGCCCTGAGGCCCCAGCTCTGCCGGCAGCAGCCCCCAGCCCCCTTCACTCCCTGGGTCTGAGCAAACAGAGCCCAACTCAGGGCTGGATCTCAGAGCCCACGGAGCCTTCACCGCCCCACTGCTCCCACACGGAGCTCATCCTGGAGCTGCTCTGCGTCATACGGGAAAACCAGGCAGCTGTTAAGCGCCGCTGCCAACTGCTGCGGGCACTACTGGAGCGGCTGGGGGCAGCTGGGACCCCCATGGAGCCCCCAGCCCGGGAGACACCAGCTCAGGACTCACCTCAGGGTCAATTTGAACATACAGATGGATGTCCTTGGTACTGGGATTTGGCAGCTGGACCAGAGCGTCCGGATGGAGCCAGGCACGATCAGCCCTATGGAGTCCTGCAGAAACATCCCCACGGATCCAGGCAGGTCCATCCCCGTGGATCCAGCCTCCCCGTGCCAATCTGTTCTATCGCCCTCCTTCCCTTCCCCATCACCCTCAGTCATAATAGTCTCCATCCTTCCCTTCCCCGTCTCCCCGATTTATAATAATCTGGTTGGACCAACGTTTGAACCGCTGTTTCTTGATCTCACGCCAGGTATACATATTTTAAAAGGAGCCTTTTCTCCCTCCTGTAAATTGGAGGGAGACAGAGCCTTCCCCATCTTAGTGTCCCTCGTGTGTGGAGAGCTCGGTGCTTTTAGGTTGGTTTTGCTGTGAATGATGTATCCAGGATTTCTGTCACAGCTGCTTTTTCTTAATATAACAAGAAAAAGGTTTACAGCACAGATTAAGAAAGTTCTTACAAGCTGACATGTGGAATCCACTCTGGAACCCCTGTGAAGCTGTACAGCAGGGATGTCTGTTGTGGTGCTGGGTGTGAGCGGATAACTCCTCCTAACTCGCAAGCCAAGGAAAGCAGTGGCTGCCACTTAAAGACGTACTATGTACGCATTCACTGCACTCCAAGTACATGGGCCAGAATTCTTAGAAGTTCTTAAGACTGTCTCAGGTCTCTGAGCGTGCGGCCTGAAGCGCGGGGAGGGTCTGTGGGCTGCACCCGGGGTCGCGGGACGAAGGCCGGCAGCCGTCCTCACGAAAGCTGCACGTCTGCCTCGCCGTCAACTCCTGGCTTCCTGGGAGATCGAACCCGCAGCGGCCTCTGCTGGTGCGGGGCTGCGGCACCTCTTTTGTTTCCCCGTTTTCCTTTCAAGATTCCACCTAAAGCCGGTATTTATGCAGGCATTCTGAGGTGGCGTCTGTGAAGCCCATACTGATAGAACAGCATCACAGCCACGGGTCGGAAAGGACCCGCAAGGTCATCCAGTCCAGCCGCCCTGCCGTCACCGCTGCTGCCGCCAGCACCAAGCCAGGTCTCGCAGCTCCGCATCCAGGCTCCTCTCGAACGCTGCAGGGACGGCGACTCCCCCACCTCCCTGTGCAGCCACTGCAGTGCCGACCGCCGAGAGAAAAAGTTCTTCCTCGTGTCCAGCCTAAACCTCCTCTGGCACAACCGTTTGTGCGGCCGTTTCCCCGGCTCCCGTTTGCCGCCCGGGAGCAGAGGCCGAACCCCTCCTCGGCACAGCCTCCCTTCGGGAAGTCGCGGGGCGCAGCGAGGGCCAGCCTCGAGCCGACCGGGCTGGCGGCAGGGCTGACGAGAAGGGCTTTTCTGACAGGGTCCGAACCGCGGCAACGAGCCGCGTCTCAGGAGCCCCGAGAGGCTCGAGGAGGCGGGGAGAGCGAGGCAGCCCCCGGCCGGCAGCGCGGCTCTGACGCGGGAGCCGGGAGCGCAGCGCGGCGGTTGGCCGGCAGGGCGAGCAGCTCGGCGCCGTGCCGCACGCGGGGGCGGAAGTGTCAGCGCCCGGCGCTCAGCAGCTCGCGCAGCGGGTCGGCGCTCTCTCCGCACGCGGCTGCGGCTCGGCCAGCGAACGGCCGCGTGGAGCAGGGCTGCCGCAGGGTGACAGCACGGCAGCGCTTCTGATCGCAGCACGGCCTGGGTTGAAGGGGAGCTGAAGGATCGCCCAGTTCCAGCCCCTGCTGTGTGCAGGTCGCCAACCAGCAGACCGGGCTGCCCGCAGCCACATCCAGCCTGGCCTGGAGCGCCTGCAGGGATGGGGCACCCGCAGCCTCCTTGGGCAACCTGTTCCAGCGTCAGATTCAGAGAACGCTGCATTTTACTTTGCATCGCACAGAAGTAGCAGCAGGACAACGGCCTGGCAGCGTCGCACATGGCTCTAGATTGCCAGCTGCCCCCGACCAGACCCTGCAAGCCCCGGCTGCAGCCCTCTGGTCCAGTCGTGACCCCCGGCGTTCAGTTGCTGGCACACAGCTGGTCAGACATGCTGGCACACTCATGTCTGTTTGTGGACGGAATGCCGCTGCATCCAAGCTGTTTTGGCTGGCCATAAAGCTCTCAGGCAGTGGGACTAGATGAACTTGTAGGTCTCTCCCAACTGAACTATGCTATTCTACTTGTCCTTCCCTTCCCTTCCCTTCCCTTCCCTTCCCTTCCCTTCCCTTCCCTTCCCTTCCCTTCCCTTCCCTTCCCTTCCCTTCCCTTCCCTTCCCTTCCCCCTTCCATCTCTATCCCATTCCATTCCGTTCCATTGCGGTCCAGACGGTTCCTGCAATGTGTTGAGGACAACTTTCTGATGCAGGTGGTGGAGGAACCGATGAGGGGAGGGGTGTTACTGGACCTTATTCTCACAAATAAGGACGGGTTTGTTAAAGAAGTAAAAGTTGGGGGTAGCTTGGGTTGTAGTGACCACGAGATGGTGGAGTTCAAGATCTTGAGTGGAAGAAGCAAAGCAAAAAGTAGGATTGCTACCCTGGACTTTAGGAGAGCCGACTTTGAGCTCTTCCGGGACCTACTTGGAGCTATGCCGTGGGCTGGGGTGTTAGAAGGTAAGGGGGCCTGTGAGAGCTGGACGGCATTTAAACAGCTCTTCTTCCCAGCTCAGGATCGGTGCGTCCCTGTGAGCAAGAAATCGGGAAAGGGTGGCAGGAGAGCTGTGTGGATGAGCAAGGAGCTCGTGCGCAAACTCAAAGGGAAAAAGAAGGTCCACGAAATGTGGGAAAAGGGTCTGACCACTCGGGAAGAATATAGAAATGTTGTCAGGGCCTGCAGGGATGCGACGAGGAAGGCTAAAGCCCAGCTGGAATTGAATCTAGCAAAGGTGGTAAAGGATAATAAAAAAGGCTTTTTTAAGTATGTGAACAGTAAAAGGAAGACTAGGGAGAATGTAGGTCCCCTACTAAGTGAGGGGGGTGTTCTGGTAACGGGGGATGCTGAGAAGGCGGAGATACTGAACGCCTTCTTTGCTTCTGTCTTCAGTGAAAAAGTTCCCCCTCAGGAATCCCAGACCCTGGCGGTTAGTGAGAAGGTCTGGGGAATGGAAGACTTTCCTTTAGTCAGGGAAGAGGCAGTTCGAGAGCGCCTAGGCAACACCAATGTTCATAAATCCATGGGACCCGATGGGGTGCATCCACGGGTGCTGAGGGAGCTGGCAGAGGTGATTGCTGAACCGCTCTCTGTCATCTTTGAGAGGTCTTGGAGAATGGGGGAGGTGCCTGAAGACTGGAGGATAGCCAATGTCACTCCGGTCTTCAAAAAGGGCAAGAAGGAAGATCCAGGCAATTACAGGCCAGTCAGCCTCACCTCTGTCCCTGGAAAGGTAATGGAACAGATTGTGCTGGATGCCATCACCAGACAACTGGAAGAAAAGGAGGTTATCAGGAGTAGTCAGCATGGGCTCACCAGGGGGAGGTCGTGCTTGACCAACCTGGTAGCCTTCTATGATGTTGTCTCTGGCTGGGTGGATGGGGGGAGAGCAGTGGATGTAGTCTACCTTGATTTCAGCAAGGCGTTTGACACTGTCTCCCACGACATCCTTATAACAAAGCTGAGGAAGTGCGGGATAGATGAGTGGACAGTGAGGTGGGTTGAGAACTGGCTGACTGGCAGAGCGCAGAGGGTTGTTGTTGGCGGTGCAGAGTCTGGTTGGAGGCCTGTAACCAGCGGTGTTCCCCAGGGGTCGGTGCTGAGTCCAGTCTTGTTCAACATCTTCATCGATGACCTTGATGAGGGGGTAGTGGCCACCCTCAGCAAGTTTGCTGATGATACGAAGTTGGGAGGATTGGCTGACACACCTGAAGGCTGTGCTGCCATTCAGCAAGACCTGGACAGGCTGGAGAGCTGGGCAGTAAGAAACCAGATGAGGTTTAACAAAAGCAAGTGTAGAGTCTTGCACCTAGGGAGGAATAATTGCATGCACCAGTACAGGTTGGGGGATGACCTGCTGGAGAGGAGCTCTGCAGAGAGGGACCTGGGTGTCCTGGTGGACGACAGGTTGGCCATGAGCCAGCAGTGTGCCCTTGTGGCCAAAAAGGCCAATGGCATTCTGGGGTGCATTAAAAAGAGCGTGGCCAGCAGGTCGAGGGAGGTGATCCTCCCCCTCTACTCTGCCCTGGTAAGGCCTCATCTGGAGTACTGTGTCCAGTTCTGGGCTCCCCAGGACAAAAAAGACAGGGATCTCTTGGAGAGAGTCCAGCGGAGAGCCACAAAGATGGTGAAGGGCCTGGAACATCTCCCCTATGAGGAAAGGCTAAGAGAACTGGGTCTGTTCAGCCTTGAGAAGAGAAGACTGAGAGGGGACCTGATCCAGGTCTATAAATATCTAAGGTGTGGGGGGCAAAGTGGCGAGGCCAGACTCTTTTCAGCAGTGTGCGGAGACAGGACAAGGGGAAACGGCCAGAAGCTGGAGCACAGGAAGTTCCGCACCAATGTGCGCAAGAACTTCTTTACGGTGAGGTGACGGAGCACTGGAACGGGCTGCCCAGGGAGGTTGTGGAGTCTCCTTCTCTGCAGATATTCAAGACCCGCCTGGACGCCTACCTGTGCGACCTGGTGTAGGGAGCCTGCTTTGGCAGGGGGGTTGGACTCGATGATCTCTGGAGGTCCCTTCCAACCCCTACGATTCTGTGATTCTGTGATGCTGTGATTCCATTCCATTCTGCCCTAGTCTATCCTAGAATACCCTACCCTATCCTACCTTATCTTATCCTATCCCCATCCCCATTCCCATCCCTTCCCATCCCATCCTTTCTAATCACATCTCTGTCTTGAGTGAGAAAAACACAGACTAGTCTTCTAGGACATGTACTGTGCTTTAATCCCTTTTTCTGATTCCAAATTGCCTCCCGTTCTCCAGGTCATTCCTTTGGCAGCTACGCTGCGCTTTGACTGCGTGTGACCTTCACCAGCTCTCTTTCTGGTGACTTAAAGCAATTTGATGGCAGAGTCTTCAAACATATCTAAGGCCAAAGCTCTGTGTGGAGTACAATTCCTCTGCGATCTCTAGCTGAAGTTTAGCAGACCGCATTGCTGTACAACAGACATCCCTACCCAGCAGATGTCAGCAGCTCTGGATGCCCTCTTTGGAGATCTTCACGACCCAGCAGATGAGGATGGACCTGCTGCCCGTACTCTTCCCTTTGGCTGGGAGCTCTGCAAGGGCTGAAAGAAACCTACCATCCCACAGGCTGTAGAGGAGATGAGGTGCTGGAAATACCCAGTGATTTGTCAGGACGGTATCTCTGATGGAAGCAGACTTTATTTGCTGTTGCGGTGGCGGCCGTCCTGCAAGCAGGACATTTCCATTTCCATTTCCTAATTCCGTGCTGTTAACTCATAGTCTGTCTCGTGCCAGCCGGCCGCCTTCCTGTTGTTTCCTGGACGTCTCAGTACCCTTCCTATGGTCCTGCCGTGGTGACTGAGTCCCAGGCTGCTCCTTGCTGTCCGAAGGACGGTTCTTGTTACGCACAGAGCAGCGGGGGCTGCCAGGCCTTCCCGATGCCTCGTCAGGCACTTCCTTGGGCACGCCGTGCCTTGTTCTCTGCTGCCATCCTTCTCTTGAGCAGGATATTCTGGTGCTGCATCTGAGCACACGATGAAATATTACATACGCAGCCCCAGGCTGGATGCAGCCCCACGGCTGCTCGGGGGCACTGCTGGGCTGTGTGACCCCGGGATGGGAAGTGATCGGCAGCAGCGGGAAGGGAAACCCTTCCCTGGTCGGAGCCGGAGGGAGCGCGGTGGGGCTGTGGCGGTGCCGGGCCCCACACTCGGGCTCAGAGGGTCTTCCTCCCCACGTAGGACCAGCGCTGCCAAAAGGGCTGTGCACGGCAGTGCCTCCAGCGCTCCTGCACCCACCGCCACAGCCTGGAGCAGCAGTCCTGCAGGCACTGCCCGACCCCGCACAGCCCCGGGGGCACCCGCAGATGGGCCGTGCCCGTGGGACCCCGGCGGGACCCTGTTGGGTTGGTCCTGCCTGGATCCATGGGGATGGACCTGCCTGGCTCCATCAGGACGCTCTGGTCCAGCTGCCACATCCCAGTACTACGGACATCCATCTGTATGTTCAAATTGATCCTGAGGTGACTCCTGAGCTGGTGGCTCCTGGGCTGGGGGATCCATGGGGGTCCCAGCTGCCCCCAGCCGCTCCAGCAGTGCCCGCAGCAGTTGGCAGCGGCGCTCAACGGCTGCCTGGTTCTCCCGGATGACGCGGATCAGCTGCAGGATGAGCTCCGTGTGGGAGCAGTGGGGCAGTGAAGGCTCCGTGGGGCTCTGCGCTCCATCCCTGGGGGAGCGCTGCTTGCTCGGCCCCTGGGAGTGAAGGGGGCTGGGGGCTGCTGCTGGGCGAGCTGGGAGCTCAGGGCTGGGGCACAGGGCTGGCTCTGCCTCTGGTTGTGGTCAGAGGTACAAGGGCGACCAACATTACCGGTGTGCTGGGAGAGGGATCCGGAAAGGAGTAGAGGAAAGAGGAGGAGGAAGAAGCAACTGGAGAGCCTACAGAGCCCAGGGACAGCAGGTATACCAGTGGGGCCTGAATGAGCTTCATGCCTCATTCATCTGGGCTCATCCAGCAGGAGAAGATGGAGGAGTTGAGGGGACTCGCTGCCCCCATGCCCACAGTTTAGGGCCACGACCCCAGTGGAGCCTCCTCCCATGGCCCTGACCCCAGGCCCTGCAGCACTGGAGGACCAGGTCTGGCCAAGCAGCAGTCACCACAGTTCCCAGGTTGGCGACGCCATCCCCGCTGCTCCGTCCTTCCACCAGGCATCTGCCAAAGCAAGATGTGTGAGCGGCCGGGACCCCCCGCTCAGCCCCACACTGGGGTGCCGACCCCTTGCAGGGTGCTCAGCTCTGGCGTCGGGGCTGCTCACCTCTCCCCTCCTTCGTCTGGGTGCTGGTCTCTCTCCTCTTCTTCCCCAGCCTCCGACAGAACTTCTGTGGGAGCAGCGAGAGGGTGGATGAGAGGCAGCTCCCACACCCCCAGCCCCTCATAGAATCATAGAATCATACAATCACAAGGTTGGAAACGAGCTATAAGATCATCTAGTCCAACCGTCTTCACACTGCCACTGCTACCACAAGCACTAAAGCAGATCTCACAGCTCCTCGTCCAGATGTCTCTGGACACTGCCAGAGATGGCGACTCCACCACCTCCCTGTGCAGCCTTTCCAGTGTTTAACCACTCTCTGAGAGAAAAAGTTCTTCCTCACGTCTAGTCTTCCTCACGTCTAGTCTAGACCTCTCTGGCACAACTTGCAGCCATTTCCTCGGCTCCTGTTTGTTGCCTGGGAGCAGAGGCCGAACCCCTCCTCACCACAGCCTCCCTTCAGGAAGTTGTAGAGTGCAATGAGGTCTTCCCTGAGCCTCCTCTTCTCCAGACTGAACAATCCCAGCTCCCTCAGCCGCTCCTCATAGGACTTGTGCTCCAGACCCCTCACCAGTTTCGTTGCCCTTCTCTGGACACGCTCCAGGGCCTCAATGTCTTCCCTGTAGTGAGGGGCCCAAAACTGAACACAGCACTCGAGGTGCGGCCTCACCAGTGCTGAGTACAGGGGATGATCACCTCCCTGCTCCTGCTGGCCACACCATTTCTAACGCAGGCCAGGATGGCGCTGGCCCTCTTGGCCACCTGGGCACACTGCTGGCTCACGTTCAGCCCAGCATCAACCAACACCCCCAGGTCCCTTTCCTCTACAGTCTTCCAGCCACTCATCCCCAAGCCCGTAGCGCTGCATGGGGTTGTTGTGGCCAAAGTGCAGGACCCGGCACTTGGCCTTGTTGAACCTCATCCCATTCATTTCAGCCCAGCGATCCAGCTTATCTAAGTCCCTCTGAAGGGCCTCCCTACCCTCAGGCAGATCCACACCACCTCCCAGCTTGGTGTCATCTGCAAACTTACTGAGGGTACACTCAATACCTTCATCTAGGTCACCAATAAAGATATTAAACAAAATGGCCCCAGCACCGACCCCTGGGGGACACCACTTGAAACAGGTCGCCAGCTGGACTTCACTCCATTAACCACCACCCGTTGGCACGGCCCTCCAGCCAGTTTCTTACCCAAAGCAGTGTGTACCTGTCCAGGCCACGGGCAGCCAGTTTCCCCAGAAGAAGCCTGTGAGAGACCGTGTCAAAGGCTTTGCTGAAGTCTAGGTAGACTGCATCGACAGCCTTTCCCTCATCTACCAGTCTGGTCACCCAGTCGTAGAAGGAGATGAGGTTGGTTAAGCACGACCTGCCTTTCATGAACCCGTGCTGGCTGGGCTGATCCCCTGGGCACCACACACATGCCGTGCGATCTCACCCAAGATGGTTTGCTCCATTACTTTCCCCGGTACCGAGGTCAGGCTGACAGGCCTTCGTTCCCCGGATCCTGCTTACGGCCCTTCTTGAAGATGGGAGTCACATCAGTGAACCTCCAACCCTCTGGGACCTCTCCAGTTAACCAGGAGCGCTGACAGATGGCCGAGAGCGGCTCAGCAATCACCCCGCCAGCTCCCTCAGCACCCGAGGGTGCAGCCATCCGGTCCCATGTCTCCAGTCATGGAGTGCTCCCACCATGTTTCCGTAACAGCAACAAGGTCATAATTCGCCTGACTCACAATCGCTTCCAGCTCTTCCTGCTTGTTGCTCATGCTGCATGCATTGGTGTAGATGCACTTCAGTCGAGTCGTCTGCCTCCCCCCCAGCTTAATCATCGTTCTCTCAGGCTCATCTCTTGCGGGGCCTGGTTTGTCCCCTTCCCCCTTCATAGCTAGTTTAAAGCTCTTTCTATAAGCCCCGCTAGCTCCTGCGCTAGTATTCGTTGCCCCCTTAGAGACAGGCGGGTTCCACGGACAGACAACAGGCCAGGGGCCGAGTAAACCGCCCCATGATCAAAGATTCCAAAGTTTCTGGCTCGACACCAGCCTCCGAGCCAATTATTCATTGCTCGTGCTTTCCAGTCCCGCTCGGTGTCCCTTACTGCCCCCCCCGAAGGTACAGAGCAGAAGATCACTTCAGCTCCCGCTCCTTGAACTAAACGCCCTAAACCCCTGAAATCTTTTTTCATGGTTCGTAGACTTGTCTGAGCAATTTCATCACTGCCCACCTGAACTACGAGCAATGGAAGCAGTCTGATGACCTGACCAGCTGAGCGAGTTTCCCGGTTATGTCCCTGACCCGAGCCCCAGGAAGGCAGCACACTTCCCGACAGACCAGGTCTGCATACGGGGCCCTCCGTTCCTCTGAGGAGGGAGCCACCCACCACGACCACCCTTCTTTCTTTCCTGTCGGAGCGGTCTCAAGGCGTGGGGGTGACCGCCTCGCCCTGGGCTCTCTCCTAGGCAGATCCTCCTTCGCCTCTCCGCTCACCTCCCCTTCTACCTCCAGCGACTGGAACCTGTTGCTTAGAGGGAGCTGGGGCAGAGGGCCAGGCAGGCGGGGGTGCCTCCTGCGACACCGAGTGGGGACTTTCTTCCAACCTTCCTCATCTGTCAGGTCCGTCCGACTGAGGCAGGGCAGGGGGCCCACCACCTTTCTGGGGGAATTTTCCTGGAACCCTTCTCTATGGTGAGCCAGCGAGTCGCTCCACCAGTCCATCTCCCGCTCACACTCCCTGATGGCCCTAAGTCTCTGCACTCCTCCTTGAGCTCCACCAGCAGGCTGAGCAGCTCGGCCACCTGCTCACATCTCGCACGGTGGATCCCTGCCACTCTCCCCGGGCAGCAGCAGGCTCAGGCACTCCCTGCAGCCAGAGACCTGAACGGCAACAGTTCTTGGCAAGCTCTCCGTCCGGGTTGCCACAGACCTCGTAGAATAAGCCCGCTGTCTAGTGGAGACCACATTCTGGCCTGTGGTCTCAGACTGCAAGGAAAGGAAAGCCGGGCTCCTGAGCAAGGAGGAACCAAAGTTTACAGCTCTTAGCACCAGACCCACCTCCCACACACACAGATGTATCACACCATGGAAAGTGCTCGCTCACTCAACCTCCTCTTTCACAGCAAGCAGAAACAATGGTTTCTCACCTGGCTTGTTTTGTGCTCGAAGCTATTTAAAGCCTGTTATCAGGTGTGAAGGTTAAGGACGGGTGTTAAAAAACCCTGCTGCTAAAGTGCCGGCTTCACCCCCGGTGACTCAGGAGCCCGCCCAGCAGCTGCCAGCTCCCCAGCACCAGCGTGGTGCTGTTGCTAGCCTCGAAAGAGCCTTAAAAAAGCCTTAAAAGGAGCCTTTTGGTTGGCCTTTTTACTCCAGATCTCTTTGCCAGCGCAGACTTCCCTGCTCAGAAGCTAGTCTCTGCAGTCTCTTCTCCTCTCCTTCCCTCTACTCCTTCCCAGAGTCCTGGCCGGCGCACTGGCAGAGTTGGCTGCTCTCGTCCCTCGGACTGCACCAGAGCCACAACCAGAGGCAGAGGCAGAGGCAGAGCCAGCCCTGTGCCCCAGCCCTGAGCCCCCGGCTCGCCCAGCAGCAGCCCCCAGCCCCTTCACTCCCTGGGGCCGAGCAAGCAGAGCTCCCCCAGGGATGGAGCGCAGAGCCCCACGGAGCCTTCACTGCCCCACTGCTCCCACACGGAGCTCATCCTGGAGCTGTTCTGAGTCATACAGCAAAACCAGGCAGCCATTGAGCACCGCTGCCAACTGCTGCAGGCACTGCTGGAGCGGCGGGGGGCAGCTGGGACCCCCATGGATCCCCCAGCACAGGAGCCACCAGCTCAGGAGATCTCCAGGATCCATCTGCGTGTACAGATGGATGTCCTTGGGACTGGGATGTGGCAGCTGCTGTAAGGGGAATCAGACATGGGTGTCAACAGGGATAAGGACGTGGATACGGACATAGATGGGTGCATAGAAGAGGAAGCTGATGGCAGCGCCCCAAAGGAGCTGGGCCAGAGCGTCCTGATGGAGCCAGGCAGGATCAGCCCTATGGATCCATGCAGAAACATCCCCATGGAGCCACGGACAGCAAGCTGAGTGGTGTGGTTGACACAGTGGAAGGAAGGGATGCCGTCCAGGGGGACTTCAGCAGACAGGAAGGTGGGCCTGGGAGAATCTAATGAGGTTCAACACAGCAGAGTGCAAGGTTTGGCTCTTGGGCCGGAGGAATCCCAGGCATCCATACAGACTGGAAGGAGCGGTCCTTGAGAGCAGCCCTGCAGAGGAGGACCTGGGGTCCTGATTGATGGAAAGCTGAACATGAGCCAGCAGTGTGCTCCTGCAGCTCGGAAAGCAAATGGGATCCTGGGCTCCATCAGCAGAGGGGTGGCCAGCAGGGACAGGGAGGTGATTGTTCTCCTCTGCTTTGCTCTTGTGAGGCCCCATCTGCAGCACTGCGTCCAGGTCTGGAGCCCCCAGTACAAGAAGGACAGGGAGCTGTTGGAGAGGGTCCAGAGGAGCCACAGAGATGATCAGAGGGCTGCAGCACCTCTACTACAAAGACAGGCTGAGGGAGCTGGGCTTGTTCAGCCTGGAGAAGAGAAGGCTGCGGGGTGAATCATTGCAGCCTTCCAGGACCTAAAGGGAGCCTACAGACAGGAGGGGAGTCAGCTCTTGGAAAGGGGAGATAACAGCAGGACAAGGGGAAATGGTTTGAAGCTGAAGGAGGGAAGATTGAGCTTGGTTGCCATAATATGATAATAGTGGTGATAGCGCAGTGCAAAGAAATTCCTTTGCTCTCACAGCCTCTGCTCAGATCTGCTGTGATCTCAGCCCTCTGGAACCAGCACCCAGCAATGAGCACTGCTGTGCTTTAACCCTGCAGCAGCTCTGCAGCACTCGGCCGTGTGCTCACTGCCCCGCTGTGGGTTTGGGAGAGCATTGATGCAGACAGAAGGGTGAGAACTTGACAGCTGAGGTTGGGACAGTTTGGTGAGAAAGAAAGATGATAATAAAGGAAATAAGGTTTGTGATGCAGAAAGAAACGTCTCGGGAGCTGCTGTTGGGTGACCAGCCCGTCCCTGAGCAGCAGCACCCCCAGGGCCAACTCCCCATCTCACAGCTCAGCACAGTGCCCTGTGCGCCAGGATCTCCTGTTGGCCTTTGGAGCAGCTGGCCCGGCTCTGTGCCCCGCAGCTCCTGCTGCAGCCCAGACTCCCCGCAGGCAGAACAGTCCTTACCTGTTGGAAGCACCGCTCATCCCAAACACAACACACGGCACCCGACCAGCTCCTAGGAAGTCCATCAGCTCCATCCCCCAGCCCAGCTCGCCGGGTCCAGCACCAGCTGCTGGGAGCCCCTCTGCACCGAGGGCTGCAGAGCCAGAGCCGCTCATCTCAGCGCCTGTGGGACCGGGAACCACATGTGCACCACAGCCAGGGGGATGGCTAAACACGGACATTTCCTGGGGGAAGCCGTTGCAACCACTTGGCCACAAGTGGGCAGTTTGGGGTGCTTGCAGATGAGTTACACAGGGCACGCAGGCTGGGGCTGCTCTATAAGGTCAGAGCAGCCAGCTGTGGGTGTCCTGCAGCAGCATCCTGCCGTGGGTCCTGCCTGAAGCAGAGCAAAGGTAACAGCGTGCTGCAGCTCCAGGGCAGTGGGGAAGAGCCCGATGGCCCTGGATGGGGACGCGGGCTGGGGGTGCTTCCCCGTGGGGTCAGGGCGGGTGCAGGGGGTCCTGAGGTAACCTGGTGCATCTGCTCCGCTTCTCCCTGCAGCCCCTGCAGCCGCTCCCCGCAGCCAGCTGCCGCTCATGGAGCTCCTCGCCCTGCGCTGGGTGCTGCTCAGCACCTTGCTCAGCACGTCGGCCTCCAGCAGCGCCCTGCGCGAAGGAGACCCCAAGGACCCCAAGGAGATAGAGATGAACATGGCCCCTGACTCCTTTGATGACCAGTACGAAGGCTGTGAGGCCAGAATGTGGAAAGTGATAGAGAAGGTGAACCTTACGGAGATGGAAAAGAACAAGGACTATGCCAACACCTGGAAGAGGGCATCTGCAGAATGGCAGGAGCGCTGCGGCTGTCCCAATTCCTGCCCGAAGCTGAGACAGGAGCCGGCCATCGCCGTGCTGGCGTACACTGCTCCACGTAGGATGTATAGGAAGTTCAACGCAGCCACACATCAGGGCGGACAGAACCACCAGCACTACCTCGACTCGTATGACTTCAAGACGCTGCACTTCGTCCTGACCCTGGCGCTGCAGGATCTGCGAAAATCCGATCCCAATGAATGTTACAACGTCTTTCGCGGTGTCAAGGGCATCCGTTTCACAGCCGAAGAAGGCCAAACTGTGCGCTTCGGTCAGTTCACCTCCTCCTCCCTAAAGAAGGAAGTTGCGGAGAAGTTTGGCCAGGTCACCTTCTTTGAGATCAATACCTGCTATGGTGCCCCCATCAAGCAGTTCTCCTTCTACCCCTCTGAGGATGAAGTCCTCATCCCACCCTTTGAAGTCTTTGAGGTCACCAACTTCTCCATTGTCAGTGGCAGCAACCAAATCCAACTCCGCTCTAAGGGGAAGAAGAGCAACCACAACTGTGAGCTTCTAAAGTGTAAGAGTGGGCAGTGGGGTCGGGGCCACCAGGAGGTGGGGTTGGGGCTCAGCCGTGGTCTGGCTCTGCCCCCCCTGCCCTGCCCCAGACGTTTCTGAGGGGGATCGGGGCACAGAGAGCGCGACCCCATCCCAGCAGCTCTGTAAGGGGACGGGGAGCGCGGAGGTGAAGGGAACATCTCTGTTTGTGGGGGGGTGGGGACATGGGGAGAAGGGGAGCGGGGGACATGGGGAGGTGGGGAGAAGGGGCGATGGGGGTGGGGGTGGGGAGATGGGAAGCTCGAGCAGCTTAGAGCTCTGTGAAGCTGCGGGGCTGTGCAGGGGCAGGGCAGCAGCAGAAACCAAGCGTGGGGATGGGTAGAGACGCGTGGCCGAGGGCCGGCGGCGTGCAGAACTGCGCTGCTCTGTGCGTGTGCCTGAGCCGGGCTGTGCCGCATGGCCACAGCTCGTGTCCTCTTCTTCTTTCTCTCATTAAACCTCGAGCGTCAGCACATCGGCGCTGTGTGTTGCAGTGCTGCGTTCCGGTCCTGGCGGGAGCCGGGAGCGCGTGGGGACCCGGGTCTGCTGCGGGCTGGAGGCGGGCGTGTGGGCCCGGGCTGTGGGGCAGCTCAGCCCGCAGCGCTGCCCCGATCCCGCTGCGCAGCGCTGAGCCCTGCGGCCCCCAGTGCCGTGCGGCTGAGGACGGGTCCGGCTGCGCTGCGGCTGTCGGAGCGGAGGCCCTTTGCTGGGCACCGCGTGGGCTTCTGGCCCCTCCCCGCAAACGGCACCGAGCGCTGCTGGAGAGGATGAATCGGGCTTTTAATGCGTTACGGAGAAGGCGGCTTCCTCCAGCGCCGCCCGCGCTCTGCGCCGCTCCTCCGCCCGCTGGGCTCTCCCCCTCACACCGCCTCGATCCCTGCGGCTCTCCGTGCAGAGCTCCCCGCCCCCTCCCACACCCCGCAGCGCTCCCCAGCACCGGCCCCGTCCTGGAGCCGAGAGCCGCGCAGACCCCGGGCCGGGTGGTGGCGAGGGGCTGCGGGCTGTGCTGACGCCGACCCGACGCCTCGCCCGATGTTGGGCACCCCGTGCCAGCAGCTCTCGAGGTGCAGAGCCACCCGCAGAGGTTCTGGGGCTGAGTCCCCGAGCCGAAGAAGTGCTGAAAATGGAACGTGACCAAATTTGAAATGCCGAGGAGGTGGGGAAAGCAGAGCTTGTCCTGAGGGCCGGGTGCTGCCGGGCGCACGCTGCGGGCTGAGCACCAGCAGAGCTGCCCCGACACCAGGACAGCAGCCCCGCAGGTTTGGGAAGCGCTGCAGAGACCAGCAGGAGCACAGCCGCAGCGTCCCCCACCGACAAGGGAATGCTGCTGCTGTCCCCAGGCCGTGCCACAGCGCAGTGCAGCGCGGCACAGCACGCAGAGCAGCTCCGTCCCCGCGCAGGCTGTTCCGATGCATCCCTCGTGCGTGTGCAGCTGCCTGCCGCCGGGCTCTGCCCCTCACAGCTCGTCTCTGCGCCCGGGAGGGGCTGCGGTGGGAGGGAGGGCAGCGGGCACCCGCCGGCCCCCACCGGGCAGCAGCGCGGGGTCTGCCATGACCCCTCCAGGGCTGGAGCCAAGAGCCCAGAATGCAGCGAGAGGCCTAAATGAGCACCCAGCAGTGAGCACTGCAACGAGCTCTGCAATCGCTTCTGATGGTCGGCGGAGAGCTCCTACCTGCGCTGCCCCTGCACTCGGGGCTCTTCTCATCTGCGGGAAGGAGGAGGGATGGGCTCGGCACAAGGGTTGGGCTCGGCACAAGGGATGGGGAGGGCAGCAGCCCCACGCTCCCATCTGCCGTCCCTGGAGATGTCCCCCCGCAGTGCCCCATCCCAGCGCTGTCCTGTCCCACCGCTGTTCCCGCTGGAGCCGTCCCCATCCCCACTGCTGCGTGTCGCTGCCCAGCAGGCGCCGGGGGTCCTGCAACCGGAGCTGCCAAACAGGAAAGGGGCCGAACCAGAAGCGTCTGCTTGCTTTCTGTTTGCTTCCATTTTCCGCACCCCGGAGGTGCTGCAGTGAGGCCACGGCCCTCTGCTCTCCGTGCGGGAGCAAAGCCCCAGTGCAGGGCAATTCCAGCAGCCCGGGAGCTCCAGGGCCAGCAGGCAGGGAGGGGCTGCGGGGTGGGTTTCTTGTGTGACAGCGCCGGTCCCCGTGTGTCACAGATGGGGGCCCTGCAGGAGGGCTCAGCTGGCACGTGCCATGGGCAGAGCGGGCCACATTCCTCCTGCGCAAGCGACGGAGCATCACCCGAGCACCAGGGGAGGAGCATCACTGTGACCATGGGGAGCCCCAGCGCCCCAGGACCACTTGGGCTGGCCATGCAGCTGAAGCTGATGCTGCAGCTCAGCCTGGCCTCAGTCGTGCTGCACTTCCGGCGGCTGCAGGTAGGTGATGGATGAGGGGCCGTGGGGCACAGGGGCACAGGGGCAGCCCCTCGACCACCCTCTCGCTGCTCCCACAGAAGTTCTGTCGGAGGCTGGGGAAGAAGAGGAGAGAGACCAGCACCCAGACGAAGGAGGGGAGAGGTGAGCAGCCCCGACGCCAGAGCTGAGCACCCTGCAAGGGGTCGGCACCCCAGTGTGGGGCTGAGCGGGGGGTCCCGGCCGCTCACACATCTTGCTTTGGCAGATGCCTGGTGGAAGGACGAAGCAGCGGGGATGCCAATGCCAAGCCTTGAAGTACGTTGAGTGCTGCTTGGCCAGACCTGGTCCTCCAGTGCTGCAGGCCTGGGGTCAGGGCCATGGGAGGGGGCTCTGCTGCTGTCATGGTCAACCCACAGGCATGGGGGAAGCGGGTCCCCTCAACACGTTCCACCTGTGTGTACAGATGGATGTCCTTGCTGCTGGCATGTAGCAGCTCCCAGGTGGGAGCATCAGCATGGACATACATGAGTGCTGCTTGGCCAGACGTGTTCCCCCACCTGTGCAGGGCTTGAGGTCAGGGCTATGGGCAAGGGCTCCGCTGGGGTAGTGGCCAACCCATGGGCTTGGGGACAGCGGGTCCATCATCTCCTGCAGGGCAAGCCTGGAGGAATGGAGGATGAAGCCCACCTGGGCCCACTGGCATCCATGGGCTCTCCAGTTGCTGCTGCCAGCCCTGAGCCCGTGGCTTTGCCAGCAACAGCCCCCAGCCCCTTCACTCCCTGGGGCCGAGCAAGCAGAGCCCCACTCAGGGCTGGATCTCAGAGCCCACGGAGCCTTCACCGCCCCACTGCTCCCACACAGAGCTCATCCTGGAGCTGCTCCGAGTCATCCGGGAGAACCAGGCAGCTGTTGAGCACCGCTGCCAACTGCTGCGGGCACTGCTGGAGTGGCTGGGGGCAGCTGGGACCCCCATGGAGCCCCCAGCCCAGGAGACACCAGCTCAGGAGTCACCTCAGGGTCAATTTGAACATACAGATGGATGTCCTTGGTTCTGGGATGTGGCAGCTGCTGGAGAGGGACATGGACGCCGATATGGACATGGATGAGAACATGGAGGACATGAGCATGGACACAGATGGGCACGTACGCACTGAAGCTCATAGGAGCGCCCCAAAGGAGCTGGACCAGAGCGTCCTGATGGAGCCAGGCAGGTCCATCCCCACGGATGCAGGCAGGACCAACCCAACAGGGTCCCGCCGGGGTCCCACGGGCACGGCCCATCTGCGGGTGCCCCCGGGGCTGTGCGGGGTCGGGCAGTGCCTGTAGGACTGCTGCTCCAGGCTGTGGCGGTGGGTGCAGGAGCGCTGGAGGCACTGCCGTGCACAGCCCTTTTGGCAGCGCTGGTCCTACGTGGGGAGGAAGACCCTCTGAGCCCGAGTGTGGGGCCCGGCACCGCCACAGCCCCACCGCGCTCCCTCCGGCTCCGACCAGGGAAGGGTTTCCCTTCCCGCTGCTGCCGATCACTTCCCATCCCGGGGTCACACAGCCCAGCAGTGCCCCCGAGCAGCCGTGGGGCTGCATCCAGCCTGGGGCTGCGTATGTAATATTTCATCGTGTGCTCAGATGCAGCACCAGAATATCCTGCTCAAGAGAAGGATGGCAGCAGAGAACAAGGCACGGCGTGCCCAAGGAAGTGCCTGACGAGGCATCGGGAAGGCCTGGCAGCCCCCGCTGCTCTGTGCGTAACAAGAACCGTCCTTCGGGCAGCAAGGAGCAGCCTGGGACTCAGTCACCACGGCAGGACCATAGGAAGGGTACTGAGACGTCCAGGAAACAACAGGAAGGCGGCCGGCTGGCACGAGACAGACTATGAGTTAACAGCACGGAATTAGGAAATGGAAATGGAAATGTCCTGCTTGCAGGACGGCCGCCACCGCAACAGCAAATAAAGTCTGCTTCCATCAGAGATACCGTCCTGACAAATCACTGGGTATTTCCAGCACCTCATCTCCTCTACAGCCTGTGGGATGGTAGGTTTCTTTCAGCCCTTGCAGAGCTCCCAGCCAAAGGGAAGAGTACGGGCAGCAGGTCCATCCTCATCTGCTGGGTCGTGAAGATCTCCAAAGAGGGCATCCAGAGCTGCTGACATCTGCTGGGTAGGGATGTCTGTTGTACAGCAATGCGGTCTGCTAAACTTCAGCTAGAGATCGCAGAGGAATTGTACTCCACACAGAGCTTTGGCCTTAGATATGTTTGAAGACTCTGCCATCAAATTGCTTTAAGTCACCAGAAAGAGAGCTGGTGAAGGTCACACGCAGTCAAAGCGCAGCGTAGCTGCCAAAGGAATGACCTGGAGAACGGGAGGGAATTTGGAATCAGAAAAAGGGATTAAAGCACAGTACATGTCCTAGAAGACTTGTCTGTGTTTTTCTCACTCAAGACAGAGATGTGATTAGAAAGGATGGGATGGGAAGGGATGGGAATGGGGATGGGGATAGGATAAGATAAGGTAGGATAGGGTAGGGTATTCTAGGATAGACTAGGGCAGAATGGAATGGAATCACAGCATCACAGAATCACAGAATCGTAGGGGTTGGAAGGGACCTCCAGAGATCATCGAGTCCAACCCCCCTGCCAAAGCAGGCTCCCTACACCAGGTCGCACAGGTAGGCGTCCAGGCAGGTCTTGAATATCTGCAGAGAAGGAGACTCCACAACCTCCCTGGGCAGCCTGTTCCAGTGCTCCGTCACCTCACCTAAAGAAGTTCTTGCGCACATTGGTGCGGAACTTCCTGTGCTCCAGCTTCTGGCCGTTTCCCCTTGTCCTGTCTCCGCACACTGCTGAAAAGAGTCTGGCCTCGCCACTTTGCCCCCCACACCTTAGATATTTATAGACCTGGATCAGGTCCCCTCTCAGTCTTCTCTTCTCAAGGCTGAACAGACCCAGTTCTCTTAGCCTTTCCTCATAGGGGAGATGCTCCAGGCCCTTCACCATCTTTGTGGCTCTCCGCTGGACTCTCTCCAAGAGATCCCTGTCTTTTTTGTCCTGGGGAGCCCAGAACTGGACACAGTACTCCAGATGAGGCCTTACCAGGGCAGAGTAGAGGGGGAGGATCACCTCCCTCGACCTGCTGGCCACGCTCTTTTTAATGCACCCCAGAATGCCATTGGCCTTTTTGGCCACAAGGGCACACTGCTGGCTCATGGCCAACCTGTCGTCCACCAGGACACCCAGGTCCCTCTCTGCAGAGCTCCTCTCCAGCAGGTCATCCCCCAACCTGTACTGGTGCATGCAATTATTCCTCCCTAGGTGCAAGACTCTACACTTGCTTTTGTTAAACCTCATCTGGTTTCTTACTGCCCAGCTCTCCAGCCTGTCCAGGTCTTGCTGAATGGCAGCACAGCCTTCAGGTGTGTCAGCCAATCCTCCCAACTTCGTATCATCAGCAAACTTGCTGAGGGTGGCCACTACCCCCTCATCAAGGTCATCGATGAAGATGTTGAACAAGACTGGACTCAGCACCGACCCCTGGGGAACACCGCTGGTTACAGGCCTCCAACCAGACTCTGCACCGCCAACAACAACCCTCTGCGCTCTGCCAGTCAGCCAGTTCTCAACCCACCTCACTGTCCACTCATCTATCCCGCACTTCCTCAGCTTTGTTATAAGGATGTCGTGGGAGACAGTGTCAAACGCCTTGCTGAAATCAAGGTAGACTACATCCACTGCTCTCCCCCCATCCACCCAGCCAGAGACAACATCATAGAAGGCTACCAGGTTGGTCAAGCACGACCTCCCCCTGGTGAGCCCATGCTGACTACTCCTGATAACCTCCTTTTCTTCCAGTTGTCTGGTGATGGCATCCAGCACAATCTGTTCCATTACCTTTCCAGGGACAGAGGTGAGGCTGACTGGCCTGTAATTGCCTGGATCTTCCTTCTTGCCCTTTTTGAAGACCGGAGTGACATTGGCTATCCTCCAGTCTTCAGGCACCTCCCCCATTCTCCAAGACCTCTCAAAGATGACAGAGAGCGGTTCAGCAATCACCTCTGCCAGCTCCCTCAGCACCCGTGGATGCACCCCATCGGGTCCCATGGATTTATGAACATTGGTGTTGCCTAGGCGCTCTCGAACTGCCTCTTCCCTGACTAAAGGAAAGTCTTCCATTCCCCAGACCTTCTCACTAACCGCCAGGGTCTGGGATTCCCGAGGGGGAACTTTTTCACTGAAGACAGAAGCAAAGAAGGCGTTCAGTATCTCCGCCTTCTCAGCATCCCCCGTTACCAGAACACCCCCCTCACTTAGTAGGGGACCTACATTCTCCCTAGTCTTCCTTTTACTGTTCACATACTTAAAAAAGCCTTTTTTATTATCCTTTACCACCTTTGCTAGATTCAATTCCAGCTGGGCTTTAGCCTTCCTCGTCGCATCCCTGCAGGCCCTGACAACATTTCTATATTCTTCCCGAGTGGTCAGACCCTTTTCCCACATTTCGTGGACCTTCTTTTTCCCTTTGAGTTTGCGCACGAGCTCCTTGCTCATCCACACAGCTCTCCTGCCACCCTTTCCCGATTTCTTGCTCACAGGGACGCACCGATCCTGAGCTTGGAAGAAGAGCTGTTTAAATGCCATCCAGCTCTCACAGGCCCCCTTACCTTCTAACACCCCAGCCCACGGCATAGCTCCAAGTAGGTCCCGGAAGAGCTCAAAGTCGGCTCTCCTAAAGTCCAGGGTAGCAATCCTACTTTTTGCTTTGCTTCTTCCACTCAAGATCTTGAACTCCACCATCTCGTGGTCACTACAACCCAAGCTACCCCCAACTTTTACTTCTTTAACAAACCCGTCCTTATTTGTGAGAATAAGGTCCAGTAACACCCCTCCCCTCATCGGTTCCTCCACCACCTGCATCAGAAAGTTGTCCTCAACACATTGCAGGAACCGTCTGGACCGCAATGGAACGGAATGGAATGGGATAGAGATGGAAGGGGGAAGGGAAGGGAAGGGAAGGGAAGGGAAGGGAAGGGAAGGGAAGGGAAGGGAAGGGAAGGGAAGGGAAGGGCAAGTAGAATAGCATAGTTCAGTTGGGAGAGACCTACAAGTTCATCTAGTCCCACTGCCTGAGAGCTTTATGGCCAGCCAAATCAGTTTGGATGCAGCGGCATTCCGTCCACAAACAGACATGAGTGTGCCAGCATGTCTGACCAGCTGTGTGCCAGCAACTGAACGCCTGGGGTCACGACTGGACCAGAGGGCTGCAGCCGGGGCTTGCAGGGTCTGGTCGGGGGCAGCTGGCAATCTAGAGCCATGTGCGACGCTGCCAGGCCGTTGTCCTGCTGCTACTTCTGTGCGATGCAAAGTAAAATGCAGCGTTCTCTGAATCTGACGCTGGAACAGGTTGCCCAAGGAGGCTGCGGGTGCCCCATCCCTGCAGGCGCTCCAGGCCAGGCTGGATGTGGCTGCGGGCAGCCCGGTCTGCTGGTTGGCGACCTGCACACAGCAGGGGCTGGAACTGGGCGATCCTTCAGCTCCCCTTCAACCCAGGCCGTGCTGCGATCAGAAGCGCTGCCGTGCTGTCACCCTGCGGCAGCCCTGCTCCACGCGGCCGTTCGCTGGCCGAGCCGCAGCCGCGTGCGGAGAGAGCGCCGACCCGCTGCGCGAGCTGCTGAGCGCCGGGCGCTGACACTTCCGCCCCCGCGTGCGGCACGGCGCCGAGCTGCTCGCCCTGCCGGCCAACCGCCGCGCTGCGCTCCCGGCTCCCGCGTCAGAGCCGCGCTGCCGGCCGGGGGCTGCCTCGCTCTCCCCGCCTCCTCGAGCCTCTCGGGGCTCCTGAGACGCGGCTCGTTGCCGCGGTTCGGACCCTGTCAGAAAAGCCCTTCTCGTCAGCCCTGCCGCCAGCCCGGTCGGCTCGAGGCTGGCCCTCGCTGCGCCCCGCGACTTCCCGAAGGGAGGCTGTGCCGAGGAGGGGTTCGGCCTCTGCTCCCGGGCGGCAAACGGGAGCCGGGGAAACGGCCGCACAAACGGTTGTGCCAGAGGAGGTTTAGGCTGGACACGAGGAAGAACTTTTTCTCTCGGCGGTCGGCACTGCAGTGGCTGCACAGGGAGGTGGGGGAGTCGCCGTCCCTGCAGCGTTCGAGAGGAGCCTGGATGCGGAGCTGCGAGACCTGGCTTGGTGCTGGCGGCAGCAGCGGTGACGGCAGGGCGGCTGGACTGGATGACCTTGCGGGTCCTTTCCGACCCGTGGCTGTGATGCTGTTCTATCAGTATGGGCTTCACAGACGCCACCTCAGAATGCCTGCATAAATACCGGCTTTAGGTGGAATCTTGAAAGGAAAACGGGGAAACAAAAGAGGTGCCGCAGCCCCGCACCAGCAGAGGCCGCTGCGGGTTCGATCTCCCAGGAAGCCAGGAGTTGACGGCGAGGCAGACGTGCAGCTTTCGTGAGGACGGCTGCCGGCCTTCGTCCCACGACCCCGGGTGCAGCCCACAGACGCTCCCCGCGCTTCAGGCCGCACGCTCAGAGACCTGAGACAGTCTTAAGAACTTCTAAGAATTCTGGCCCATGTACTTGGAATGCAATGAATGCGTACATTAATATGTCTTTAAGTATGCAACCACTGCTTTCCTTGGCTTGCGAGTTAGGAGGAGTTATCCGCTCACACCCAGCACCACAACAGACATCCATGCTGTACAGCTTCACAGGGGTTCCAGAGTGGATTCCACACGTCAGCTTGTAAGAACTTTCTTAATCTGTGCTGTAAACCTTTTTCTTGTTATATTAAGAAAAAGCAGCTGTGACAGAAATCCTGGATACATCATTCACAGCAAAACCAACCTAAAAGCACCGAGCTCTCCACACACGAGGGACACTAAGATGGGGAAGGCTCTGTCTCCCTCCAATTTACAGGAGGGAGAAAAGGCTCCTTTTAAAATATGTATACCTGGCGTGAGATCAAGAAACAGCGGTTCAAACGTTGGTCCAACCAGATTATTATAAATCGGGGAGACGGGGAAGGGAAGGATGGAGACTATTATGACTGAGGGTGATGGGGAAGGGAAGGAGGGCGATAGAACAGATTGGCACGGGGTGGCTGCCTGGAGCAGCAGTCCTGCAGGCACTGCCCGACCCCGCACAGCCCCGGGGGCACCCGCAGATGGGCCGTGCCCGTAGGACCCCGGCGGGACCCTGTTGGGTTGGTCCTGCCTGGATCCGTGGGGATGGATCTGCAGGACTCCATAGGGCTGATCGTGCCTGGCTCCATCCAGACGCTCTGGTCCAGCTGCCACATCCCAGTACCAAAGACATCCATCTGTATGTTCAAATTGACCCTGAGGTGAGTCCTGAGCTGGTGTCTCCCGGGCTGGGGGATCCATGGGGGTCCCAGCTGCCCCCAGCCACTCCAGCAGTGCCCGCAGCAGTTGGCAGAGGCGCTTAACAGCTGCCTGGCTTTCCCGTATGACGCAGAGCAGCTCCAGGATGAGCTCCGTGTGGGAGCAGTGGGGCAGTGAAGGCTCCGTGGGGCTCTGAGATCCAGCCCTGAGTTGGGCTCTGTTTGCTCAGACCCAGGGAGTGAAGGGGCTGGGGGCTGCTGCTGGCAGAGCTGGGGCCTCAGGGCTGGCTCTGGCTCCCCTGTCAGTGGGACAAGGGTGGCCAACACTGCCAGTGTGGCAGGAGAGGGCTCCGGGAAGGAGTAGGGAGAGGAAGAGGAGGAGGAAGCAGCAGCAGTTGGGGAGCTCAGGGATGCCAGTGGGGCCCAGGTGGGCCTCATGCTCTATTCCTGCAGGCTTGCCCTGCAGGAGATGACGGACCCGCTGCTCCCCAAGCCCATGGGTTGGCCACAACCCCAGCGGAGCCCTTGCCCATGGCCCTGACCCCAAACCCTGTAGAGGTGGGGGAACAGGTCTGGCCAAGCAGCACTCATGTACATCCATGCTGATGCTCCCACCTGGGAGCTGCTACATGCCAGTACCAAGGACGTCTATCTGAACACGCAGATGGACCCTGGAGGGCTCCTGTGCGGGGGGCTCCATGGGGGTCCCAGCTGCCCCCAGCCGCTCCAGCAGTGCCCGCAGCAGTTGGCAGCGGCGCTTAAAAGTTGCCTGGTTTTCCCGTATGACGCAGAGCAGCTCCAGGATGAGCTCGGTGTGGGAGCAGTGGGGCGGTGAAGGCTCCGTGGGCTCTGAGATCCAGCCCTGAGTGGGGCTCTGCTTGCTCGCTCCCAGGGAGTGAAGGGGCTGGGGGCTGCTGCTGGCAGAGCCAGGGGCTCAGGGCTGGCTCTGGCTCCCCTGTAGTCAGAGGGACAAGGGTGGCCAACACTGCCAGTGTGGCAGGAGAGGGCTCCGGGAAGGAGTAGGGGGAGGAAGAGGAGGAGGAAGAAGCAGCAATTGAGGAGCCCAGGGATGCCAGTGGGGCCCAGGTGGGCTTCATCCTCCATTCATGCAGGCTTGCCCTGCAGGAGATGATGGACCCGCTGCTCCCCAAGCCCATGGGTTGGGCACAACCCCAGCGGAGCCCTTGCCCATGGCCCTGACCCCAAGCCCTGCACAGGTGGGGGAACACGTCTGGCCAAGCAGCACTCATGTATGTCCATGCTGATGCTCCCACCTGGGAGCTGCTACATGCCAGCAGCAAGGACATCCATCTGTACACGCAGGTGGAACGTGTTGAGGGGACCCGCTTCCCCCATGCCTGTGGGTTGACCACGACAGCAGCAGAGCCTTCTCCCATGGCCCTGACCCCAGGCTGTTCAGCACTGGAGGACCAGGTCTGGCCAAGCAGCACTCAACGTACTTCAATGCTTGGCATTGGCATCCCCGCTGCTCCGTCCTTCCACCAGGCATCTGCCAAAGCAAGATGTGTGAGCGGCCGGGACCCCCCGCTCAGCCCCACACTGGGGTGCCGACCCCTTGCAGGGTGCTCAGCTCTGGCGTCGGGGCTGCTCACCTCTCCCCTCCTTCGTCTGGGTGCTGGTCTCTCTCCTCTTCTTGAAAGGGACCTTAAAGATCACCCAGTTCCAAGCCCCCGCTGTGTGCAGGGTCGCCAACCAGCAGACCAGGCTGCCCACAGCTCTGCTCCTGCGGTTGTTTGGCCCAGGGCACCGGAGACAGAGGGGAGGATCGTGGTGGCCCTGCAGCTCCTTATGGCATTGCTGAGTTCTGCTGTCTGGCGACAGTGAGAGGCTCCAGTGGAATGGTACGGAGCTGCATCGTGGGAGGCTCAGGTGGGAGCAAGGGAAAGGCTGTGCCCCACTGGGCAGCGGGCATGGCACAGCTCCCAGGGCGGTGGGCACAGCCCTGAGCTGACAGAGCTCCGGGAGCGCTGGGACACCTCATTGCAGCCTGCTGCTTACGGAAGGCAGCTCCTGAGTCGCAGAGCGACCGACGTTTGGATGGGGCCCTGGGGCAGCTGGAGCTCGTGGGTGGAAACCAGCCCGCGGTAGGGGCTGCAGCTGAGTGGGCTCCGAGCTCCCTTCCAAGCCGTTCTGCTCGGCAGCCCTCCGTGGGCAGCCCTCAGAGCTGGGAACAGCAGGGCGTTCTGTTGCTGCGGAGCAGCGCTGACACGATGAGGGGCTTCTCTGCTTCCGTGTCTCTGAGCCAGCCAGGAGAGCTGCCGAAACATCAGCGCTTGTCCAGGCAAGTCTGCAGAATGGCTGGGGGGAAGGGATCTTCAGAGACCTCCCAGTCCAGTCGCCTGAGCAGCACAGGGAACACCAGGAGGCGGAGTCCTTCCGTCCCCCAGCTTGTATTCATAGCACACAGCATCGCAGAATCACCAGGGCTGGCAAAGAGCTGCACGATCGCCCAGTCCAACCATCCAGCCATCACCAATAGCTCTCACCGAACCACGTCCCTCAGCGCAACGTCCAGCCGCTCCTCGAGCACCTCCAGGCTCGGTGACTCCATCGCTCCCTGGGCAGCCCGCTCCAGTGCCCAACCTCTCCTTTGCAGCACTGCTGTTCCCTAACGTCCAGCCTGAACGTCCCCTGGAGCAGCTCGAAGCCATTCCCCCTGGTCCTATCACCAGTTGCACGGGAGAGGAGGCCGACCCCCAGCTCACTGCAAGCTCCCTCCAGGTAGTGACAGAGAGCAATGAGGTCTCCCCTGAGCCTGCTCTTCTCCAGGCTGAACAGTCCGCGCTCCTTCAGCCGCTCCTCACAAGGCCTGTGCTCCAGACCCCTCACCGGCTCTGCTACCTTCTCTGGACGTGCTGCAGGGCCTCAAAGTCCTTCTTGCAGCGAGGGGCCCAGAGCTGCGCACTGTCCTCCACGCGCAGCCTGATCAGAGCTGCGTACAGAGGGACGCTCGCTTCCCTGCTCTGCTGCCTGCACTGTTTCTGATCCAAGCCAGGATGCCGTCGGCCTTCCTGGCCGCCTGGGCACGCTGCTGGCTCATGCTCAGCCCCAGATCCTTTCCGGCCACTCTGCCCCACGCCTGCTGCCCTGCGTGGGCTTGTTGTGGCCAAAGTGCAGGACCCAGCACCGGCTCTTGTTGAACCTCATCCCGTTGGCCTCAGCCTGTCCAGATCCCTCTGTAAGGCCTTCCTACCCCAGGCAGATTAACAGCTCCCCCCATCACAGCGTCACCCGCAGAAGCACTGAGAGTGCACTCAGCGCCCTCAGCCAGGCCATGAGTAAAGCTACCAACCAGGACAGGTCCCACTGCCAGCCCCTGGGAGCACCGCTGAGCCTGCCCACCAGCTGGATGTGTCTCCGTTCCCCGCCGCTCTCTGGGCCCGGCCCTCAGCCAGTTCTTTCCCCAGCAAAGAGCGCGCCTGTCCCAGCCACGGGCTGCCGTCACGGGAGCTGCCTGGACTCAGGTGCAGACCTCGCACTGGGGTCTGTTGAACCTCATGAGGTTCACCTGGCCCACTGCTCAAGCCTGTCTCGATCCCTCTGCACGGCATCCCAGCCAGGAACTACTGAGCAACTGCCTTGGGCGTCCCTTTCTGTTCTTCTGCTCTTCCCTCCTATCTCTCTCATCAAGCTGTCCCTCTCTCAGCTGACAAGTTCTCACACTTTTATCAGTATCACTGCTCTCTCCATCTCCTGGTGGGGCAGCGAGCAAACGGCCGCGTGGAGCAGAGCTGCCGCAGGGTGACAGCACGGCAGCGCTTCTGATCATCACAGGATGGCCTGGGTTGAAGGGGAGCTGAAAGATCGCCCAGTTCCAGCCCCTGCTGTGTGCAGGTCGCCAACCAGCAGACCGGGCTGCCCGCAGCCACATCCAGCCTGGCCTGGAGCGCCTGCAGGGATGGGGCACCCGCAGCCTCCTTGGGCAACCTGTTCCAGCGTCAGATTCAGAGAACGCTGCATTTTACTTTGCATCGCACAGAAGTAGCAGCAGGACAACGGCCTGGCAGCGTCGCACATGGCTGTACATTGCCAGCTGCCCCCGACCAGACCCTGCAACCCCTGGCTGCAGCCCTCTGGTCCAGTCGTGACCCCAGGCGTTCAGTTGCTGGCACACAGCTGGTCAGACATGCTGGCACACTCATGTCTGTTTGTGGACGGAATGCCGCTGCATCCAAACTGTTTTGGCTGGCCATAAAGCTCTCAGGCAGTGGGACTAGATGAACTTGTAGGTCTCTCCCAACTGAACTCTGCTATTCTACTTGCCCTTCCCTTCCCCTCCTTCTCCTTCCCTTTTCCCTTCCATCTCTATCCGAATCCACTCCATTCCACTCCACCCCCTCCCAACGTACAATACACTACCCTATCCGACCTTACCTTATCCTATCCCCGTCCTCATCCCCATCCCCATCCCCATCCCCATCCCATCCCATCCCATCCCATCCCATCCCATCCCATCCCATCTTTTCTAATCACATCTCTGTCTTGACTGAGAAAAACAGAGACAAGTCTTCTAGGACACGTATTGTGTTTTAATCCCTTTTTCTGATTCCAAATTGCCTCCTGTTCTCCAGGTCATTCCGTTGGCAGCTATGCTGCGCTTTGGGATGGGGAGTTGGCCCTGGGGGTGCTGCTGCTCAGGGACGGGCTGGTCACCCAACAGCAGCTCCCGAGACGTTTCTTTCTGCATCACAAACCTTATTTCCTTTATTATCATCTTTCTTTCTCACCAAACTGTCCCAACCTCAGCTGTCAAGTTCTCACCCTTCTGTCTGCTTCAATGCTCTCCCCAAACCCACAGCGGGGCAGTGAGCAAACGGCCGAGTGCTGCAGAGCTGCTGCAGGGTTAAAGCACAGCAGTGCTCATTGTTGGGTGCTCATTTAGGCCTCTCGCTGCAATCGGGGCTCTTGGCTCCAGCCCTGGAGGGGTCATGGCAGACCCCGCGCTGCTGCCCGGTGGGGGCCGGCGGGTGCCCGCTGCCCTCCCTCCCACCGCAGCCCCTCCCGGGCGCAGAGACGAGCTGTGAGGGGCAGAGCCCGGCGGCAGGCAGCTGCACACGCACGAGGGATGCATCAGGACAGCCTGCGCGGGGACGGAGCTGCTCTGCGTGCTGTGCCGCGCTGCACTGCGCTGTGGCACGGCCTGGGGACAGCAGCAGCATTCCCTTGTCGGTGGGGGACGCTGCGGCTGTGCTCCTGCTGGTCTCTGCAGCGCTTCCCAAACCTGCGGGGCTGCTGTCCTGGTGCCGGGGCAGCTCTGCTGGTGCTCAGCCCGCAGCGTGCGCCCGGCAGCACCCGGCCCTCAGGACAAGCTCTGCTTTCCCCACCTCCTCGGCATTTCAAATTTGGTCACGTTCCATTTTCAGCACTTCTTCGGCTCGGGGACTCAGCCCCAGAACCTCTGCGGGTGGCTCTGCACCTCGAGAGCTGCTGGCACGGGGTGCCCAACATCGGGCGAGGCGTCGGGTCGGCGTCAGCACAGCCCGCAGCCCCTCGCCACCACCCGGCCCGGGGGCTGCGCGGCTCTCGGCTCCAGGACGGGGCCGGTGCTGGGGAGCGCTGCGGGGTGTGGGAGGGGGCGGGGAGCTCTGCACGGAGAGCCGCAGGGATCGAGGCGGTGTGAGGGGGAGAGCCCAGCGGGCGGAGGAGCGGCGCAGAGCGCGGGCGGCGCTGGAGGAAGCCGCCTTCTCCGTAACGCATTAAAAGCCCGATTCATCCTCTCCAGCAGCGCTCGGTGCCGTTTGCGGGGAGGGGCCAGAAGCCCACGCGGTGCCCAGCAAAGGGCCTCCGCTCCGACAGCCGCAGCGCAGCCGGACCCGTCCTCAGCCGCACGGCACTGGGGGCCGCAGGGCTCAGCGCTGCGCAGCGGGATCGGGGCAGCGCTGCGGGCTGAGCTGCCCCACAGCCCGGGCCCACACGCCCGCCTCCAGCCCGCAGCAGACCCGGGTCCCCACGCGCTCCCGGCTCCCGCCAGGACCGGAACGCAGCACTGCAACACACAGCGCCGATGTGCTGACGCTCGAGGTTTAATGAGAGAAAGAAGAAGAGGACACGAGCTGTGGCCATGCGGCACAGCCCGGCTCAGGCACACGCACAGAGCAGCGCAGTTCTGCACGCCGCCGGCCCTCGGCCACGCGTCTCTACCCATCCCCACGCTTGGTTTCTGCTGCTGCCCTGCCCCTGCACAGCCCCGCAGCTTCACAGAGCTCTAAGCTGCTCGAGCTTCCCATCTCCCCACCCCCACCCCCATCGCCCCTTCTCCCCACCTCCCCATGTCCCCCGCTCCCCTTCTCCCCATGTCCCCACCCCCCCACAAACAGAGATGTTCCCTTCACCTCCGCGCTCCCCGTCCCCTTACAGAGCTGCTGGGATGGGGTCGCGCTCTCTGTGCCCCGATCCCCCTCAGAAACGTCTGGGGCAGGGCAGGGGGGGCAGAGCCAGCCCAGGGCTGATCCCCAAACTCACCTCCTGGTGGTCCCGACCCCACTGCCTGCCCTGACGCTTTAGAAGCTCACAGTTGTGGTTGCTCTTCTTCCCCTTAGAGTGGAGATGGATTTGGCTTCTGCCATCGATTCTGGTGAAGTTGGTGACCTCAAAAACTTCAAACGGTGGGATGAGGACTTCATCCTCATTCTCGAAGAAGGAGAACTGCTTGATGGGGACACCATAGCAGGTATTGATCACAAAGAAGGTGTCCTTGCCAAAGCTCTCCGCAACTTTCCTCTTAAGGGAGGTGGAGGTGAACTGGCCAAAACGCACAGCTTTGCCTTCTTTGGCCTTGAAGCGGATGACCCCAACACCACGATACACGGTATAGCAGCAGAGGGGCTGTGAGTCCCGCAGGGCACGCAGGGCCTCAGTCAGGAGGAAGTGCAGCGTCTTGAAGTGGTACGACTGGAGGTAGTGGCTGTGTGAGCGTCCAGCTTTTTGTGTGGCTGTGTTGAAGTCCACGCACATCCCATCTGCAGCACTGTACGCCAGCACGGCGATGGCCAGCTCTGGTCTCAGCTTCGGGCATTGAGTGGGACAGCTGCAGCGCTCCTGCCATTCTGCAGACGCATCCCTCCAGGCGACAGCATAGTCGTCGTTCGTACCGAACTCTGAACGGTTCACCTTCTGCAGCTTAGCCCACATAGTGACCTCGCAGCCTTCGTACTGGTCATCAAAGGAGTCAGGGGCCATGTCCATCTCTATCTCCTTGGGGTCCTTGGGGTCTCCTTCGCGCAGGGCGCTGCTGGAGGCCGACGTGCTGAGCAAGGTGCTGAGCAGCACCCAGCGCAGGGCGAGGAGCTCCATGAGCGGCAGCTGGCTGCGGGGAGCGGCTGCAGGGGCTGCAGGGAGAAGCGGAGCAGATGCACCAGGTTACCTCAGGACCCCCTGCACCCGCCCTGACCCCACGGGGAAGCACCCCCAGCCCGCGTCCCCATCCAGGGCCACCGGGCTCTTCCCCACCCTGCTGCAGAGAAGAAGGTTCCCCAGCGCAGCCCCAGCAGCCGCTGTGCTGCGGCGTCTGTGCCGGGAGCAGCCCTGGAGCTGCAGCACGCTGTTACCTTTGCTCTGCTTCAGGCAGGACCCACGGCGGGATGCTGCTGCAGGACACCCACAGCTGGCTGCTCTGACCTTATAGAGCAGCCCCAGCCTGCGTGCCCTGTGTAACTCATCTGCAAGCTCCCCAAACTGCCCACTTGTGGCCAAGTGGTTTTGTGGCTTCCCCCAGGAAATGTCCATGTTTAGCCTTCCCCCTGGCCTTGGTGCACCTTATTTCCTTTATCATCTTTCTTTCTCACCAAACTGTCCCAACCTCAGCTGTCAAGTTCTCACCCTTCTGTCTGCATCAATGCTCTCCCCAAACCCACAGCGGGGCAGTGAGCACACGGCCGTGTGCTGCAGAGCTGCTGCAGGGTTAAAGCACAGCAGTGCTCATTGCTGGGTGCTGGTTCCAGAGGGCTGAGATCACAGCAGATCTGAGCAGAGGCTGTGAGAGCAAAGGAATTTCTTTGCACTGCGCTATCACCACTTTTATCATATTATGGCAAGCAAGCTCAATCTTCCCTCCTTCAGCTTCAAACCATTTCCCTTGTCCTGCTGTTATCTCCCCTTTCCAAGAGCTGACTCCCCTCCTGTCTGTAGGCTCCCTTTAGGTCCTGGAAGGCTGCAATGATTCACCCCGCAGCCTTCTCTTCTCCAGGCTGAACAAGCCCAGCTCCCTCAGCCTGTCTTTGTAGTGGAGGTGCTGCAGCCCTCTGATCATCTCTGTGGCTCCTCTGGACCCTCTCCAACAGCTCCCTGTCCTTCTTGTACTGGGGGCTCCAGACCTGGACGCAGTGCTGCAGATGGGGCCTCACAAGAGCAGAGCAGAGGAGAACAACCACCTCCCTGCCCCTGCTGGCCACCCCTCTGCTGATGGAGCCCAGGATCCCATTTGCTTTCCGAGCTCCAGGAGCACACTGCTGGCTCATGTTCAGCTTTCCATCAATCAGGACCCCAGGTCCTCCTCTGCAGGGCTGCTCTCAAGACCGCTCCTTCCAGTCTGTACGGATGCCTGGGATTCCTCCGGCCCAAGAGCCAAACCTTGCACTCTGCTGTGTTGAACCTCATTAGATTCTCCCAGGCCCACCTTCCTGTCTGCTGAAGTCCCCCTGGATGGCATCCCTTCCTTCCACTGTGTCAACCACACCACTCAGCTTGCTGTCCGCGGCTCCATGGGGATGTTTCTGCATGGATCCATAGAGCTGATCCTGCTTGGGTCCATCAGGACGCTCTGGTCCAGATCCTTTGTGGTTCTCCCATTTGCTTACGCTTCTATGCGCCCACCTATGCCCATGTACACATCTGCATCCATGGCCATATCTGTGTGTGTCCGTATCCATGTCATTTCCATGTCCATGTCCCACTCCAGCAGCACTCTCCTCAAGTACCAAGGACATCCATCCATACACGCAGATGGATCCTGGGGGACTCCCGTGCTGGTGGGTCCTGTGCTGGTGGCTCCTGGGCTGGGGGCTCCCTGGGGGTCCCGGCCGCTCCCTGCCACTCCAGCAGTGCCCGCAGCAGTTGGCAGCGGCGCTCAACGGCTGCCTGGTTTTCCCGTATGACGCAGAGCAGCTCCAGGATGAGCTCCGTGTGGGAGCAGTGGGGCGGTGAAGGCTCCGTGGGCTCTGAGATCCAGCCCTGAGTGGGGCTCTGTTTGCTCAGACCCAGGGAGTGAAGGGGGCTGGGGGCTGCTGCTGGCAGAGCCGGGGGCTCAGGGCTGGCTCTGGCTCCCCTGTCAGTGGGACAAGGGTGGCCAACACTGCCAGTTTGCCAGGAGAGGGCTCCGGGAAGGAGTAGGGAGAGGAAGAGGAGGAGGAAGAAGCAGCAATTGGGGAGCCCAGGGATGCCAGTGGGGCCCAGGTGGGCCTCATGCTCTATTCCTGCAGGCTTGCCCTGCAGGAGATGACGGACCCGCTGCTCCCATACCCATGGGTTGGCCACAACCCCAGCAGAGCCCTTGCCCATGGCCCTGACCCCAAACCCTGCAGAGGTGGGGGAACAGGTCTGGCCAAGCAGCATTCATGTACATCCATGCTGATGCTCCCACCTGGGAGCTGCTGGCTCTTGTGCTGGGGGATCCATGGGGGTCCCAGTTGCCCCCCGCCGCTCCAGCAGTGCCCGCAGCAGTTGGCAGCGGCGCTCAACGGCTGCCTGGTTCTCCTGTATGACGTGGAACAGCTCCAGGATGAGCTCCGTGTGGGAGCAGTGGGGCAGTGAAGGCTCCGTGGGGCTCTGCGCTCCATCCCTGGGGGAGCTCTGCTTGCTCGGCCCCTGGGAGTGAAGGGGCTGGGGGCTGCTGCTGGGCGAGCCGGGGGCTCAGGGCTGGGGCACAGGGCTGGCTCTGCCTCTGCCTCTGGTTGTGGCTCTGGCGCAGTCCGAGGGACGAGAGCAGCCAACTCTGCCAGTGCGCCAGCCAGGACTCTGGGAAGGAGTAGAGGGAAGGAGAGGAGAAGAAGATGCAGCCAGGGATCCCAGGGTCAGCATGGAGGGCAGTGGGGCCTGCGGACGTTTCGTACTCCTTTCCTCTGGACTCATCCAGCAGGAGAAGATGGAGGAGATGAGGGGACTCACTGCCCCCATGGCTGATCCTGCCTGGCTCCATCAGGACGCTCTGGTCCAGCTCCTTTGGGGCGCTGCCATCAGCTTCCTCTTCTATGCACCCATCTATGTCCATGCTCATTTCCCCATCCTCGTCTGTATCCATGTCCGTGTCCCTCTCCAGCAGCTGTCGCCTCCCAGTACCAAGGACATCCATCTGTATGTGCAAATGGATCGCAGGGGGCTCCTGGGCTGGGGGTCCCCTGGACTGCTCCCTGGGGGTCCTGGTCACCCCCTCCCACTCCAGTAAGATCTCTCGCAACTGACCAGTTCTCACCCTTCTGTCTGCATCAATGCTCTCCCAAACCCACAGCGGGGCAGTGAGCAAACGGCCGAGCGCTGCAGAGCTGCTGCAGGGTTAAAGCACAGCAGTGCTACTGCTGCTGGGTGCTGGTTCCAGAGGGCTGAGATCACAGCAGATCTGAGCAGAGGCTGTGAGAGCAAAGACAGCTCCTTGCACTGCATTATCTCCACTGTTATCAAGCAATGACAGGAATTCATTCAATCAGCAGCTGCATGAAGCTCAGCAGGAGCAGTGCCGGGTTCTGCACCTGCACAGAGCGTGGGACAGGACAGAGGAGGGCTGCGGAGATGGGGAAGGGTCTGGAGGGCAAAATGGGCGAGGAGCAGCTGGGGTCCATTGGGGTGTTCGACCCAGAGCAGCAGAGGTGGAGTTCATGGCCCTACAGCCTCCTATGGCTCCTCGCGGCCCTACAGCCTCTTATGGCTCCTCGCGGCCCTACAGCCTCCTATGGCTCCTCGCGGCCCTACAGCCTCCTATGGCTCCTCGTGGCCCTACAGCCTCCTATGGCTCCTCGCGGCCCTACAGCCTCCTATGGCTCCTCGTGGCCCTACAGCCTCCTATGGCTCCTCACGGCCCTACAGCCTCCTATGGCTCCTCGTGGCCCTACAGCCTCCTATGGCTCCTCGCGGCCCTACAGCCTCCTATGGCCCTACAGCCCCTCTCGGCCCTACGGCCCCTCGCGGCAGCTCTGAGCTCTGCTCTCCGCTGGCACCCAGAGGCTCCGAACGGTACGGAGCTGCACCACGGAGGGTCGGGCGGGGCTGGGGAAAGGCTGCGCCCCATGGGGCGCTGGGCACGGCCCCGCTGCGGAGCTCAGGGCTGTCCCTCGCCGTGTGACGCACGAGGAAATCTCCACGCGCTGCCGAGCACCGCCGTCTCTCTCTCCGCGTCTGCGCCAGCACGGCGGCTCCATCTCCTCCCGGCAGCTCCGCCTCTCTTCCTTCTCCGTTCCGATCCTCTCCCCCGCCCCAACGGAGGGGCACCGAGGAGGGGCCGCGCTCCCGGCGCTGCGCGGCCCCGACGTGGAGCCGCGGGGTCCCGGCTCCGGCCCCAGCGCCGGGCTGGGAGCGCTCCGGGCTCGGCCGGCCGCTTCGCCGCCTTCCTCCTTCCTTCGTCCCCTCCCGGCGCTGCCTCGACGCGTCCGGTGCCGTTTGCTTTGGGCCGCGGGGGAGGAAGGCGGGAGGGGGCGCGGGGCGAGGAGAGGAGAGGAGAGGAGAGGAGAGGAGAGGAGAGGAGAGGAGAGGAGAGGAGAGGAGAGGAGAGGAGAGGAGAGGAGAGGAGAGGAGAGGAGAGGAGAGGAGAGGAGAGGAGAGGAGAGGAGAGGAGAGGAGAGGAGAGGAGAGGAGAGGAGAGGAGAGGAGAGGAGGCGGCGGGGGACCCCGAGCAGCCGGGGCTGCGCCCACCTCCCTGTGCCCCGCGTGGCTCGGCGCCGACCCTTCCTGTCGCCCCGAGCCCCAGCCGGACCCGGGCGGTGCGGGCTCGGCTGGGAGCCGCGGTGCGGAGAAAGGCGGAGGGAGCCGAGGCTTCATCTCCTTCCAGCCCCTGCTGTGTGCGGGGTCAACACCGGCGGACCGGGCTGCCCGCAGCCACATCCAGCCTGGCCTGGAGCGCCTGCAGGGATGGGGCACCCGCAGCCTCCTTGGGCAACCTGTTCCAGCGTCAGATTCAGAGAACGCTGCATTTTACTTTGCATCGCACAGAAGTAGCAGCAGGACAACGGCCTGGCAGCGTCGCACATGGCTCTAGATTGCCAGCTGCCCCCGACCAGACCCTGCAAGCCCCGGCTGCAGCCCTCTGGTCCAGTCGTGACCCCAGGCGTTCAGTTGCTGCTGAGCTCGCACACAACCAGCCACGTGCAGCACACTCGCGTGGGTTCGATACCAGAGGCATCCACCCTGTTTCTGCTGGCCGTAGCGCTCTCAGGCAGCAGGACGAGATGCCTTTGTAGAACCCTCCATCGCCGAGGTTCGCCGCTCCGCAGCCGTTCCGCCAGAAGCGCAGCGACGGACCGCGAGGCACGGCGGGGCTCCGGCCGCTTCCCTCGCTCACGGATCCCCGAGGCTGAGGCCCAGCACGAGCTGCCGGTCGCCGGCCGCTGGCTGCCGCGAGTGCCACAGCCCAGCCTTTGCGGCGCGGGGCGACGGCGGCGGCAGTCGTAGAAGATGTGGCCACGACTTACTCAGCCTCGTGGCCGGCCTGGAAGAGGAGCTGGAGAGGCTGCGGACCGTAAGGAGTGTGAGAAGGAGATCGGAGGAAGCCGGTGTGGCTCGGTAAGGACCTGCTGAGAGTGCTGAGGGCAAAGAAAGGTGCGTACAGCTGTGGAAACAAGGCCGTGCCACCTGGGAAGAACACAGGGATGCCATCCGGACTTGCAGACATGGGATCAGGAAAGCCACGGCGCAGGCGGAACTGAACTTGGCGAGGGACGTGATAAACAACAGGAAGACTTTCTACAGGTACACTGGCCAGAAGAGACAGGCCAAAGCGGGTGTACCTCCTTTGGTAAATGTAAAAGGAGAACTGGCTTCAACGGATGGAGAGAAGGCTGAGGTACTGAATGAGTTCTTTGCCTCGGTCTTCACTGGCGGCCAGGACTCCAGTACTTCTCCCGTCCCTGAGCCCTGCATCCCTACACCTCTGGGTGGGGACTGGGGTGGTAAATGCCCCCTGCTGTGAGGACAGAGCAGGTCCGAGACCGCCTGATGAGACTGAATGTGTACAAGTCCATGGGCCGGATGGCGTGCATCCCAGGGTGCTGAAGGAGCTGGCTGAGGTGGTTGCCGAGCCGCTCTCCATCATATCTGAGAAGTCGTGGCTGTCAGGTGTGGTCCCGGATGACTGGAGGAAGAGCCATGTCACTGCCATTGACAAGAAAGGGAGCAAGGAGGACCCCAGGAACTACAGGCCGGTGAGTCTCACCTCTGTGCCTGGGAAGATCACGGAACAGATCATCCTGGATGACATGCTTGATCACATGAGGAAAGGGCTGTGATCCGTGACAGCCAGCACGGCTTCACCAGGGGAAGGTCATGCTTGGCCAACCTGGTGGCCTTTTGTGATGGAGTGACGGCATCGGTGGACAAGGGAAAGGCGACCGATGTCATTTCCCTGGACTTGAGCAAGGCCTTTGACATGGTCCCCCACCACATCCTTATCTCCAAACTGGAGGGATGTGGATTTGATGGGTGGACCACTCGAAGGATAAGAAACTGGTTGAAAGGCCGCAGACAGAGGGTGGTCATCAATGGCTCCATGTCCAGGTGGAGGTCGGTAATGAGCAGCGTCCCCCAGGGGTCTGTCTTGGGACCGGTGCTCTGTAACGTCTTTATCAATGACATCGATGACGGAATCGAGTGCAGCCTCAGCAAGTTTGCTGATGCTCCGTCGCTTGCGCAGGAGGAATGTGGCCCGCTCTGCTCATGGCACGTGCCAGCTGAGCCCTCCTGCAGGGCCCCCATCTGTGACACACGGGGACCGGCGCTGTCACACAAGAAACCCACCCCGCAGCCCCTCCCTGCCTGCTGGCCCTGGAGCTCCCGGGCTGCTGGAATTGCCCTGCACTGGGGCTTTGCTCCCGCACGGAGAGCAGAGGGCCGTGGCCTCGCTGCAGCACCTCCGGGGTGCGGAAAATGGAAGCAAACAGAAAGCAAGGAGACGCTTCTGGTTCGGCCCCTTTCCTGTTTGGCGGCTCCGGTTGCAGGACCCCCGGCGCCTGCTGGGCAGCGACACGCAGCAGTGGGGATGGGGACGGCTCCAGCGGGAACGGCGGTGGGACAGGACAGCGCTGGGATGGGGCACTGCGGGGGGACATCTCCAGGCACGGCAGACGGGAGCGTGGGGCTGCTGCCATCCCCATCCCTTGTGCCGAGCCCAACCCTTGTGCCGAGCCCATCCCTCCTCCTTCCCGCAGATGAGAAGAGCCCCGAGTGCAGGGGCAGCGCAGGTAGGAGCTCTCCACCGACCATCAGAAGCGATTGCAGAGCTCGTTGCAGTGCTCACTGCTGGGTGCTCATTTAGGCCTCTCGCTGCAATCGGGGCTCTTGGCTCCAGCCCTGGAGGAGTCATGGCAGACCCCGCGCTGCTGCCCGGTGGGGGCCGGCGGGTGCCCGCTGCCCTCCCTCCCACCGCAGCCCCTCCCGGGCGCAGAGACGAGCTGTGAGGGGCAGAGCCCGGCGGCAGGCAGCTGCACACGCACGAGGGATGCATCAGGACAGCCTGCGCGGGGACGGAGCTGCTCTGCGTGCTGTGCCGCGCTGCACTGCGCTGTGGCACGGCCTGGGGACAGCAGCAGCATTCCCTTGTCGGTGGGGGACGCTGCGGCTGTGCTCCTGCTGGTCTCTGCAGCGCTTCCCAAACCTGCGGGGCTGCTGTCCTGGTGCCGGGGCAGCTCTGCTGGTGCTCAGCCCGCAGCGTGCGCCCGGCAGCACCCGGCCCTCAGGACAAGCTCTGCTTTCCCCACCTCCTCGGCATTTCAAATTTGGTCACGTTCCATTTTCAGCACTTCTTCGGCTCGGGGACTCAGCCCCAGAACCTCTGCGGGTGGCTCTGCACCTCGAGAGCTGCTGGCACGGGGTGCCCAACATCGGGCGAGGCGTCGGGTCGGCGTCAGCACAGCCCGCAGCCCCTCGCCACCACCCGGCCCGGGGGCTGCGCGGCTCTCGGCTCCAGGACGGGGCCGGTGCTGGGGAGCGCTGCGGGGTGTGGGAGGGGGCGGGGAGCTCTGCACGGAGAGCCGCAGGGATCGAGGCGGTGTGAGGGGGAGAGCCCAGCGGGCGGAGGAGCGGCGCAGAGCGCGGGCGGCGCTGGAGGAAGCCGCCTTCTCCGTAACGCATTAAAAGCCCGATTCATCCTCTCCAGCAGCGCTCGGTGCCGTTTGCGGGGAGGGGCCAGAAGCCCACGCGGTGCCCAGCAAAGGGCCTCCGCTCCGACAGCCGCAGCGCAGCCGGACCCGTCCTCAGCCGCACGGCACTGGGGGCCGCAGGGCTCAGCGCTGCGCAGCGGGATCGGGGCAGCGCTGCGGGCTGAGCTGCCCCACAGCCCGGGCCCACACGCCCGCCTCCAGCCCGCAGCAGACCCGGGTCCCCACGCGCTCCCGGCTCCCGCCAGGACCGGAACGCAGCACTGCAACACACAGCGCCGATGTGCTGACGCTCGAGGTTTAATGAGAGAAAGAAGAAGAGGACACGAGCTGTGGCCATGCGGCACAGCCCGGCTCAGGCACACGCACAGAGCAGCGCAGTTCTGCACGCCGCCGGCCCTCGGCCACGCGTCTCTACCCATCCCCACGCTTGGTTTCTGCTGCTGCCCTGCCCCTGCACAGCCCCGCAGCTTCACAGAGCTCTAAGCTGCTCGAGCTTCCCATCTCCCCACCCCCATCGCCCCTTCTCCCCACCTCCCCATGTCCCCCGCTCCCCTTCTCCCCATGTTCCCACCCCTCCACAAACAGAGATGTTCCCTTCACCTCCGCGCTCCCCGTCCCCTTACAGAGCTGCTGGGATGGGGTCGCGCTCTCTGTGCCCCGATCCCTGTCAGAAACGTCTGGGGCAGGGCAGGGGGGGCAGAGCCAGACCACGGCTGAGCCCCAACCCCACCTCCTGGTGGCCCCGACCCCACTGCCCACCCTTACACTTTAGAAGCTCACAGTTGTGGCTGCTCTTCTTCTCTTTAGAGAGGAGTTGGATTTGGTTGCTGCCATTGCTATTGGAGATCTTGATGACCTCAAAGACTTCAAAGGGTGGGATGAGGATTTCATCCTGATACTTGAAGAAGGAGAACTGCTTGATGGGGACACCATAGCAGGTATTGATCACAAAGAAGGTGTCCTTGCCAAAGCTCTCCGCAACTTCCTTCTTTAGGGAGGAGGAGGTGAACTGGCCGAAGCGCACAGTTTGGCCTTCTTCAGCTGTGAAACGGATGCCCCTGACACCGCGAAAGACGTTGTAACATTTATTGGGATCGGATTTTCGCAGATCCTGCAGCGCCAGGGTCAGGACGAAGTGCAGCGTCTTGAAGTCATACGAGTCGAGGTAGTGCTGGTGGTTCTGTCCGCCCTGACGTGTGGCTGCGTTGAACTTCCTATACATCCCACCTCGAGCAGTGTACGCCAGCACGGCGATGGCCAGCTCTGGTCTCAGCTTCGGGCATTGAGTGGGACTGCCGCAGCGCTCCTGCCATTCTGCAGATGCCTTCTTCCAGGCAGCAGCATAGTCGTTGTTCGTGTCGAACTCTGAAAGGTTCACCTTCTGCAGCTTAGCCCACATACTGACCTCGCAGCCTTCGTACTGGTCATCAAAGGAGTCAGGGGCCATGTCCATCTCTATCTCCTTGGGGTCCTTGGGGTCTCCTTCGCGCAGGGCGCTGCTGGAGGCCGACGTGCTGAGCAAGGTGCTGAGCAGCACCCAGCGCAGGGCGAGGAGCTCCATGAGCGGCAGCTGGCTGCGGGGAGCGGCTGCAGGGGCTGCAGGGAGAAGCGGAGCAGATGCACCAGGTTACCTCAGGACCCCCTGCACCCGCCCTGACCCCACGGGGAAGCACCCCCAGCCCGCGTCCCCATCCAGGGACACCGGGCTCTTCCCCACTGCCCTGGAGCTGCAGCACGCTGTTACCTTTGCTCTGCTTCAGGCAGGACCCACGGCAGGATGCTGCTGCAGGACACCCACAGCTGGCTGCCCTGACTTATAGAGCAGCCCCAGCCTACGTGCCCTGCGTAACTCATCTGCAAGCACCCCAAACTGCCCACTTGTGGCCAAGTGGTTTTGTGGCTTCCCCCAGGAAATGTCCGTGTTTAGCCATCCCCCTGGCCGTGGTGCACATGTGGTTCCCGGTCCCACAGGCGCTGAGCTGAGCGGCTCTGGCTCTGCAGCCCTCGGTGCAGAGGGGCTCCCAGCAGCTGGTGCTGGACCCGGCGAGCTGGGCTGGGGGATGGAGCTGATGGACTTCCTAGGAGCTGGTCGGGTGCCGTGTGTTGTGTTTGGGATGAGCGGTGCTTCCAACAGGTAAGGACTGTTCTGCCTGCGGGGAGTCTGGGCTGAAGCAGGAGCTGCGGGGCACAGAGCCGGGCCAGCTGCTCCAAAGGCCAACGGGAGATCCTGGAGCACAGGGCACTGTGCTGAGCTGTGAGATGGGGAGTTGGCCCTGGGGGTGCTGCTGCTCAGGGATGGGCTGGGCCCCCAACAGCAGCTCTTGAGACATTTCTTTCTGCATCACAAACCTTATTTCCTTTATCATCTTTCTTTCTCACCAAACTGTCCCAACCTCAGCTGTCAAGTTCTCACCCTTCTGTCTGCATCAATGCTCTCCCCAAACCCACAGCGGGGCAGTGAGCACACGGCCGAGTGCTGCAGAGCTGCTGCAGGGTTAAAGCACAGCAGTGCTACTGCTGCTGGGTGCTGGTTCCAGAGGGCTGAGATCACAGCAGATCTGAGCAGAGGCTGTGAGAGCAAAGGAATTTCTTTGCACTGCACCATCACCACTATTATCATATTATGGCAACCAAGCTCAATCTTCCCTCCTTCAGCTTCAAACCATTTCCCCTTGTCCTGCTGTTATCTCCCCTTTCCAAGAGCTGACTCCCCTCCTGTCTGTAGGCTCCCTTTAGGTCCTGGAAGGCTGCAATGATTCACCCCGCAGCCTTCTCTTCTCCAGGCTGAACAAGCCCAGCTCCCTCAGCCTGTCTTTGTAGTGGAGGTGCTGCAGCCCTCTGATCATCTCTGTGGCTCCTCTGGACCCTCTCCAACAGCTCCCTGTCCTTCTTGTACTGGGGGCTCCAGACCTGGACGCAGTGCTGCAGATGGGACCTCACAAGATCAGAGCAGAGGAGAACAATCACCTCCCTGCCCCTGCTGGCCACCCCTCTGCTGATGGAGCCCAGGATCCCATTTGCTTTCCGAGCTGCAGGAGCACACTGCTGGCTCATGTTCAGCTTTTCATCAATCAGGACCCCAGGTCCTCCTCTGCAGGGCTGCTCTCAAGGACCGCTCCTTCCAGTCTGTATGGATGCCTGGGATTCCTCCGGCCCAAGAGCCAAACCTTGCACTCTGCTGTGTTGAACCTCATTAGATTCTCCCAGGCCCACCTTCCTGTCTGCTGAAGTCCCCCTGGATGGCATCCCTTCCTTCCACTGTGTCAACCACACCACTCAGCTTGCTGTCCGTGGCTCCATGGGGATGTTTCTGCATGGATCCATAGGGCTGATCCTGCCTGGCTCCATCAGGACGCTCTGGCCCAGCTCCTTTGGGGCGCTGCCATCAGCTTCCTCTTCTATGCACCCATCTATGTCCGTATCCACGTCCTTATCCCTGTTGACATCCATGTCTGATTCCCCTTACAGCAGCTGCCACATCCCAGTCCCAAGGACATCCATCTGTACACGCAGATGGATCCTGGAGATCTCCTGAGCTGGTGGCTCCTGTGCTGGGGGATCCATGGGGGTCCCAGCTGCCCCCCGCCGCTCCAGCAGTGCCTGCAGCAGTTGGCAGCGGTGCTCAATGGCTGCCTGGTTTTGCTGTATGACTCAGAACAGCTCCAGGATGAGCTCCGTGTGGGAGCAGTGGGGCAGTGAAGGCTCCGTGGGGCTCTGCGCTCCATCCCTGGGGGAGCTCTGCTTGCTCGGCCCCAGGGAGTGAAGGGGCTGGGGGCTGCTGCTGGGCGAGCCGGGGGCTCAGGGCTGGGGCACAGGGCTGGCTCTGCCTCTGCCTCTGCCTCTGGTTGTGGCTCTGGTGCAGTCCGAGGGACGAGAGCAGCCAACTCTGCCAGTGCGCCGGCCAGGACTCTGGGAAGGAGTAGAGGGAAGGAGAGGAGAAGAGACTGCAGAGACTAGCTTCTGAGCAGGGAAGTCTGCGCTGGCAAAGAGATCTGGAGTAAAAAGGCCAACCAAAAGGCTCCTTTTAAGGCTTTTTTAAGGCTCTTTCGAGGCTAGCAACAGCACCACGCTGGTGCTGGGGAGCTGGCAGCTGCTGGGCGGGCTCCTGAGTCACCGGGGGTGAAGCCGGCACTTTAGCAGCAGGGTTTTTTAACACCCGTCCTTAACCTTCACACCTGATAACAGGCTTTAAATAGCTTCGAGCACAAAACAAGCCAGGTGAGAAACCATTGTTTCTGCTTGCTGTGAAAGAGGAGGTTGAGTGAGCGAGCACTTTCCATGGTGTGATACATCTGTGTGTGTGGGAGGTGGGTCTGGTGCTAAGAGCTGTAAACTTTGGTTCCTCCTTGCTCAGGAGCCCGGCTTTCCTTTCCTTGCAGTCTGAGACCACAGGCCAGAATGTGGTCTCCACTAGACAGCGGGCTTATTCTACGAGGTCTGTGGCAACCCGGACGGAGAGCTTGCCAAGAACTGTTGCCGTTCAGGTCTCTGGCTGCAGGGAGTGCCTGAGCCTGCTGCTGCCCGGGGAGAGTGGCAGGGATCCACCGTGCGAGATGTGAGCAGGTGGCCGAGCTGCTCAGCCTGCTGGTGGAGCTCAAGGAGGAGTGCAGAGACTTAGGGCCATCAGGGAGTGTGAGCGGGAGATGGACTGGTGGAGCGACTCGCTGGCTCACCATAGAGAAGGGTTCCAGGAAAATTCCCCCAGAAAGGTGGTGGGCCCCCTGCCCTGCCTCAGTCGGACGGACCTGACAGATGAGGAAGGTTGGAAGAAAGTCCCCACTCGGTGTCGCAGGAGGCACCCCCGCCTGCCTGGCCCTCTGCCCCAGCTCCCTCTAAGCAACAGGTTCCAGTCGCTGGAGGTAGAAGGGGAGGTGAGCGGAGAGGCGAAGGAGGATCTGCCTAGGAGAGAGCCCAGGGCGAGGCGGTCACCCCCACGCCTTGAGACCGCTCCGACAGGAAAGAAAGAAGGGTGGTCGTGGTGGGTGGCTCCCTCCTCAGAGGAACGGAGGGCCCCGTATGCAGACCTGGTCTGTCGGGAAGTGTGCTGCCTTCCTGGGGCTCGGGTCAGGGACATAACCGGGAAACTCGCTCAGCTGGTCAGGTCATCAGACTGCTTCCATTGCTCGTAGTTCAGGTGGGCAGTGATGAAATTGCTCAGACAAGTCTACGAACCATGAAAAAAGATTTCAGGGGTTTAGGGCGTTTAGTTCAAGGAGCGGGAGCTGAAGTGATCTTCTGCTCTGTACCTTCGGGGGGGGCAGTAAGGGACACCGAGCGGGACTGGAAAGCACGAGCAATGAATAATTGGCTCGGAGGCTGGTGTCGAGCCAGAAACTTTGGATTCTTTGATCATGGGGCGGTTTACTCGGCCCCTGGCCTGTTGTCTGTCCGTGGAACCCGCCTGTCTCTAAGGGGGCAACGAATACTAGCGCAGGAGCTAGCGGGACCTATAGAAAGAGCTTTAAACTAGCTATGAAGGGGGAAGGGGACAAACCAGGCCCCGCAAGAGATGAGCCTGAGAGAACGATGATTAAGCTGGGGGGGAGGCAGACGACTCGACTGAAGTGCATCTACACCAACGCACGCAGCATGAGCAACAAGCAGGATGAGTTGGAGGTGATTGTGAATCAGGCAAATTATGACCTTGTTGCTGTTACGGAAACATGGGACCACTCCCATGACTGGAGTGCTGTGATAGATGGTTACAAGCTCTTCAGAAGGGATAGACGAGGAAAGAAGGGTGGTGGTGCGGCCCTTTATATCAAAGACTGTTTTGATGTTGAAGAGCTTGGGGTCCGTAATGACAGAGTTGAGTGTCTGTGGGTAAGGATCAGGGGGAAGGCCTGTAGGGGCGACATCTTGGTGGGGGTCTGCTATAGAGCGCCTAACCAGGATGAAGAGTTGGATGAAGCGTTCTATGAGCAGCTCGCGGAAGTCACGCAATCGCCAGCACTTGTTCTCATGGGAGACTTCAACTTCCCTGACATATGTTGGAAGTATGATACAGCACAGAGGAAGCAGTCCAGGAGGTTTTTAGAGTGCGTGGAGGATAGCTTCCTTATGCAGCTGGTAGGAGAGCCTAGCAGGGGTGGTGCCCTGCTGGACCTGATCTTCGCTAACAGAGAAGGACTGGTGGGAGAAGTGAAGGTTGGGGACTGTCTTGGGCAGAGCGACCATGGAACTGTAGAATTCTCTATTCTTGGGGGTGTCAAAAGAGCGACCAGCAAAACTACTTTCTTGAACTTCCAGAGGGCGGACTTTGATCTGTTCAGGGCGCTTGTAGCACGGGTCCCTTGGGAGTCGCTTCTGAAGGGTAAAGGGGTCCAGGAAGCCTGGACGCTCCTCAAGACGGAAATCTTAAAGGCACAAGAACAGGCTGTCCCTGAGTGCCGTAAGGCGAGCCGCAGGGGTAGGCGACCGGTGTGGATGAGCTGGGAACTGCTGTTGAGACTCAGGGAAAAAAGGGAGTCTACGTCCTCTGGAAGAAGGGACAGGCTAGTTGGGGAGATTACAAGGAAGTTGCTAAGGTACACAGGGAGGACGTTAGGAAGGCAGAAACCCAACTTGAACTCAGATTGGCCACTGCAGTAAAAGACAATAAAAAATCCTTTTATAAATATATCAATGGCAAAAGAAGAACCAAGGATAATTCTCATCCTTTACTTGATGCAGCAGGGAATGCGGCCACTGAGGACAAGGAGAAGGCTGAGGTCCTCAATGCCTTCTTTACATCTGCCTTTAGCCAAACCAGTTATCCTCTGGGCGTTTTATGCCCTGATCTGGAAGTCTGGGACGCTACTCAGGAAGCACCCCCAGCGATTCAGGTGGAGACAGTCAGAGAGCTCCTCCTCCATCTGGACTGTCACAGTCCATGGGACCGGATGGCTGCACCCTCGGGTGCTGAGGGAGCTGGCGGGGTGATTGCTGAGCCGCTCTCGGCCATCTGTCAGCGCTCCTGGTTAACTGGAGAGGTCCCAGAGGGTTGGAGGTTCACTGATGTGACTCCCATCTTCAAGAAGGGCCGTAAGCAGGATCTGGGGAACGAAGGCCTGTCAGCCTGACCTCGGTACCGGGGAAAGTAATGGAGCAAACCATCTTGAGGGAGATCACACGGCATGTGTGTGGTGCCCAGGGGATCAGCCCAGCCAGCACGGGTTCATGAAAGGCAGGCCGTGCTCGACCAACCTCATCTCCTTCTACGACTGGGTGACCAGACTGGTAGATGAGGGAAAGGCTGTCGATGCAGTCTACCTGGACTTCAGCAAAGCCTTTGGCACGGTCTCTCACAGGCTTCTTCTGGGGAAACTGGCTGCCCGTGGCCTGGACAGGTACACACTCCTTTGGGTAAGAAACTGGCTGGAGGGCTGTGCCAACGGGTGGTGGTTAATGGAGTGAAGTCCAGCTGGCGACCAGTTACAAGTGGTGTCCCCCAGGGGTCGGTGCTGGGGCCTATCTTGTTTAATATCTTTATTGATGACCTAGATGAGGGCATTGAGTGCACCCTCAGTAAGTTTGCAGATGACACCAAGCTGGGAGGTGGTGTGGATCTGCCTGAGGGTAGGGATGCCCTTCAGAGGGACTTGGATAAGCTGGATCGCTGGGCTGAGGTGAATGGGATGAGGTTCAACAAGGCCGAGTGCCGGGTCCTGCACTTTGGCCACAACAACCCCATGCAGCGCTGTGGGCTTGGGGATCAGTGGCTGGATGACTGTAGAGGAAAGGGACCTGGGGGTGTTGGTTGATGCTGGGCTGAACATGAGCCAGCAGTGTGCCCAGGTGGCCAAGAGGGCCAGCGCCATCCTGGCCTGCATTAGAAATGGTATGGCCAGCAGGAGCAGGGAGGTGATCATCCCCTGTACTCAGCACTGGTGAGGCCGCACCTCGAGTGCTGTGTTCAGTTTTGGGCCCCTCACTGCAGGAAAGACATTGAGGCCCTGGAGCGTGTCCAGAGAAGGGCAACGAAACTGGTGAGGGGTCTGGAGCACAAGTCTTATGAGGAGCGGCTGAGGGAGCTGGGATTGTTCAGTCTGGAGAAGAGGAGGCTCAGGGGAGACCTCACTGCACTCTACAACTTCCTGAAGGGAGGCTCTTGCTTTGGCAGATGCCTGGTGGAAGGACGGAGCAGCGGGGATGTGCTGCTTGGCCAGACCTGGTCCTCCAGTGCTGCAGGGCCTGGGGTCAGGGCCATGGGAGGAGGCTCCACTGGGGTCGTGGCCCTAAACTGTGGGCATGGGGGCAGCGAGTCCCCTCAACTCCTCCATCTTCTCCTGCAGGACGAGCCCAGATGAATGAGGCATGAAGCTCATCCAGGCATCCCTGCTGTCCCTGGGCTCTGTAGGCTCTCCAGTTGCTTCTTCCTCCTCCTCTTTCCTCTACTCCTTTCCGGATCCCTCTCCCAGCACACCGGTAATGTTGGTCGCCCTTGTACCTCTGACTACAACCAGAGGCAGAGCCAGCCCTGTGCCCCAGCCCTGAGCCCCCGGCTCTCCCAGCAGCAGCCCCCAGCCCCTTCACTCCCAGGGGCCGAGCAAGCAGCGCTCCCCCAGGGATGGAGCGCAGAGCCCCACGGAGCCTTCACTGCCCCACTGCTCCCACACGGAGCTCGTCCTGGAGCTGATCCGAGTCATACGGGAGAACCAGGCAGCCATTGAGCGCCGCTGCCAACTGCTGCGGGCACTGCTGGAGCGGCTGGGGGCAGCTGGGACCCCCATGGATCCCCCAGCCCAGGACACACCAGCTCAGGAGTCACCTCAGCATCAATTTGAACGTACAGATGGATGCCCTTGGTTCTGGGATGTGGCAGCTGCTGGAGAGGGACATGGACACCGATATGGACATGGATGAGAACATGGAGGACATGAGCATGGACACAGATGGGCACGTACGCACTGAAGCTCATAGGAGCGCCCCAAAGGAGCTGGACCAGAGCGTCCTGATGGAGCCAGGCAGGTCCATCCCCACGGATCCAGGCAGGACCAACACAACAGGGTCCCGCCAGGGTCCCACGGGCACGGCCCATCTGCGGGTGCCCCCGGGGCTGTGCGGGGTCGGGCAGTGCCTGCAGGACTGCTGCTCCAGGCTGTGGCGGTGGGTGCAGGAGCGCTGGAGGCACTGCCGTGCACAGCCCTTTTGGCAGCGCTGGTCCTACGTGGGGAGGAAGACCCTCTGAGCCCGAGTGTGGGGCCCGGCACCGCCACAGCCCCACCGTGCTCCCTCCGGCTCAGACCATTAAAGGATTTCCTCCAATCTTGTTTCGACCCTGTCTCCCCTCTTTTTGCTCCTTGTTCTATCCCTACACCCCCCAGAGGGTTTCTGCAGCCTTCTGCTCTCAGACATCCCTACACACACCCATGCATGGACACAAGCACAGCCCCAGGGAAAGGCTCTGTGCTGCCTGGGCAGGAGGTGGGACGCAGGGGATGCACTGCCAGCTTTATTCCCACTGAGTGCAGCTGCTCCCAGTTGGGGCACTGGGCGCTGTGCGCCTCAGCCTGCAGTGCCGTCCTGGGCATGAGCTCCATGGGCACCGTGGGGATGGGCTGGCTGGGGGCACCGTGCATGGGGTGGGCATCAGGCAGCATTGCCGATCACCAGCACGCTCATGAGGAAGACCATGAGAAAGAAGACCCACATGAAGAAGCGGTCCATCACCTTGGCCAGCTTCTTCCACTCAGCGGCGTGGCGCTGTGCAGTGCGGTGCCGTCGGAAGACGCCGGCGATGTACCCCACACTGCTGAGCACCGCGTGGTGGTGGCAGAGGCAGCGGCTGTGGGGGCACAGCCCCGGCTCCGCGCCCTCTCCGGGGGGGTCCCTCGGTTCCGTCCCCCCCGTCCCCTCTCTCTGGGGGCGGCCGCAGCTCTCGCCCACCTCGCAGACGCAGAGGGCGCGCGCCAGGTGGTGCAGGATGAGGCGCCGTGCCCAGGGGGGCACCGGGCGGGCGCCCGGCCCGCAGTGGTGGATGTTCATGATGAAGATGGTCAGAGCGGTGGAGGCGGTGATCATGGTCATGGTGGCGATGTAGTACTTCCCTATGGGGCAAGAGGGGCAAGAGGGGCGATGAGGGGTGCGGGTCTCACCGCCGGGCGCCCCATGCCCTCCCCTGGGCTCACCGATGAGCGGCACGCTCTCTGAGGGCGGCATGCTCTCCGCCACCAGCAGCTGGAACACGGTGAGAGCCAGCAGCACCGTCACCCCCAGAGACACCTTCTCCCCGGAGTCGGCGGGCAGGTAGAACCCCAGTGGTGCCAGGAAGGAGATCATGATGCAGGGCAGCAGCAGGTTGAAGATGTAGAAGGAGGCGCGGCGGCGGAGCAGCAGCGTGTAGGTGACGTCGGGGTAGGGCTCCGAGCAGCAGCCGTAGGTGACCACGTTGCGCGTGGCCGGCATGCCCAGCACCTCCCACTCCACGTTCTCCACGAAGTCGGTCAGGTCGCCCGTGTCCAGGCGGTTGTGGAGGTCGATCTGGTTCCCGTTGTAGGTCCAGGAGCCGAAGGTGAGGTGGCACTGCTGCCCGTCGAAGGGGAAGTAGGAGACGTCCACCTTGCAGGAGCTCTTGGTGATGGCGGGAGCGTCCCACATGATGCGTCCGTCGGAGCGCAGCACCACGTTGGTCTCCATGGAGCCACCGAAACGCTCGTTGGCGCTGGGCAGGGGGGATGGAAGGGGGTGGCCACCGTGACCTCAACCCCGCTGGGGCAAGGGGCTGCGGGCTGGCACCAGTGTGCGCCTCCGTGCCATGTCCCCATGTCACATCTCCGAGCCATGTCCCCACCGTGTTCCTATGCCATGTCCCCATGTCACATCCCCACCATGTCCCCATGCCATGTTCCCACCACGTCCCCATGTCACATCTCCCTGCCATGTCCCCATGCTCCTATGCCACATCTCCATGTCTCGTCCCCAACCTGTCCCCATGCCATTTCCCCACCGTGTCTCCATGCCATGTCTCCATGCCACGTCCCCAACCTGTCCCCATGCCACATGCCCCTGCATCCCCATGCTACATCACTGTGCCATGTTCCCTCCTCATCCCCACGCTACATCCCCCTACAGCACCCCATGATGACCCAACCACGTCCCTTGTGTTGTCCCCATGGTGTTCCCCCTGCACAGTGACAGCTCCCCACCCTCCCTGCACCAGGACCGCTGGTTTCACCCCACCCTGCACTGCCCCCTCCATCCCCCCAGTTGGGGTGAGCATGACCCACTTGTTGTAGAGGACAATGTCGGGCCTCCAGACGTAGCTGCTGGGGATGCGGATGCTGTCGATGCCACCGTAGGCGTCCTTATCCCAGGCCAGGTGGGCGTCCAGCCAGGCCTGGCGGACCCACAGATAGGAGGTGAGCACCTGGTTCCGCTCGTCCTGTGGGGGCACAGGGTGGGCAGCAGCCCTGGCAGCGCCCGCGGCTCCATGGGGTGAGCCCAGGGTGGCCATAGGGTGAGAGGGTCTCCGGGGAGTGGTGCTGGGGGTTATGGGTTTGAGCTGGTCTGGGGGATCCGAGCTGGTTTTGAGGAGCTTGGGGTGGGATCTGGGCAGCTTCTCAGGGTTCTGAGCTGGTCTGGGGGGATGTGAGTTGGTTTTCAGAGGTCTGAGCTGGCTGCGGGGGATGCTGGACTGGTTTCAGGAGGTCTGAGCTGATGTGAAGGATTCTGGGGCTGTTTCAGGCACATCCGAGATGGTTTTGAGAGGTTGGGGATATTTAAGGGGCATCGGAGTTGGTTTTTTGGACTTGATGCTGATGTGGAGGCGGATCTGGACTGGTGTTCAGGAGATTGAATTGTTTTGTGGGGAACTGGGCTGGTTTTATGGGGTCTGAACTGGTGCTGCGAGGTCTGAGTTGATGCTGAGGGTTTGGAGCTGGTTTGGGGTGGGATCTGGGCTGATTTTGAGGGGTTTGAACTGTCCAAGGAGGGATCTGTGCTGGTTTCCAGGGGAGCTCTGAGTTGATTTCCAGGGCTTTGGGGGCATCTGGGCTGCTGTGGGGGAGCTGAAGCGTTCTGGGGAGGATGTGAAGAGGTGTTGAGGGGTCGGAGCTGATTTTGAGGGTCCAAGGCAGTCTGGGGCAGCTGGAGGAGGCTGGGTGTGCTGGGGGGCTCAGCGCTCACCATGTCGATGATCTGGGACAGGGTGACCTGCAGGGTGACGTTGAGCGCCCGCTCCGTGTCCTCGGCGGGCCGCAGGGCACTGGAGTAGTTGGCGAAGAGGTCGTGGAACAGCTTGTGGGCGAGCCGGCCCTGTGCAGCCCTGCAGCCTGCGGGACCACGGCAGTGGGGGCACCGGGACCCCCATGGGTGGGAGCCCACCGGGACCCCCATCGCCGGGAGCCACCGCATCCCTGCTCCGGGTCCATCTGTCCCCATCCCAACGACACGCTGTCTCGGGCAGCCCAACCCAGGAATGCATTCCTCTCTCTTATTTCCCTCACTCCCATTATTTCTACTATTCCTATCATCTCCGCTATTCCCACAATTTCTATTCATCCCATCCTTTCTACTACGCCCACTATTTCTACTAACCCTGTTATTTCCACTCTCCCCATTGTTGTCCTCCACCCAACCCAGCAGAAGGACACATCCCGACCCCAGAATGGAGACAGAGGTTTCTGAGCCTCCAGTCCCAATTTGGAGCCCCTCTGTGCCTGCTGGGATTCCCAGGGCAGAGGGATCGGCGTCAGCCCCGCGTCGCTGAATGCTTGATGAGTGGGATTGCGTTTCGCTCACGGCGCAGCATCGGAGCCGGGGTGGGATGGTGCCGGGGGCTCAGGGCAGACCCTCCCCACAGGGTTTGCCTTCACCCCAGGTGTTCAATGGGGGCCCTGTGGGCGACATCCCCTCCAGGTTGGCACTGTCACCCTTTGTCCCTCCTGCCCCGAGCCCGGTGCTTACCTGGGGCCAGGACGGTGCTGGTGAGGCTGAGCGCCAGCAGGCAGGCGGGCAGCGGAACGCTCCCCATGGCAGTGGGGCCGTCAGGGGTCGGGCGCCGGGGACATCGCCGGCGTCACCTGCACAGCATCTCCCAGGGCTGGGAGGGGTTGGGGCGGCCTTTAAGAGCTCGGTGCAGGGTGACGTCAGGGGAGGATGGCAGCAGTTTCGAGGCGGGCACACAGCCCAGGGTGGGCGAGGGATGCTCCAAAGGGCTCTGCTGGGGGTACGGGGGAGGGGATGGCGGTGGACCTGTGAGTGGGGGCCGATCCGTGGGCAGCCGCTGCTCTCAGCAGTCCTGGCTGCTGTCTGTGGGGTCTGTGCCCCCCGTGTGTGCTGCTGCTGAGCCCCCCGGGGGGATTGGTGGTGGGCAGCTGGAGACGTGCCTCCGTAAAAGAGAAGAGCCCGGGGATGGGTCCTCTGCTGCCCACGGTGGTGGTGGTGCTGGAGAGGTGGAGAGAGGTGCTGGTGGTGGATGCGAGTGGTGGAGCAGATGGAGATGACGGATGGAAGTGATGCAGGTGATGGAAGCAATGGGTGGAGGTGGAGGAGGTGATGGAGGTGGGTGAGGTGGTGATGGATAGAAGCAATGGATGGAGGCTGGTGAGGTGATGGAGGTGATGAAAGCAATGGATGGAGGTGGATGAGGTGATGGATGGAAGCAGTGGGTGGAGGAAATGATGGAGGTTGATGGGATGCTGGAGGTGATGCATAGAGATGGTGCAGGTGCTGGAGGTGATGGAGGCGGAGATGCTGCAGTGATGCGGGTGGCAGTGGGCAGAGCTGGGGGCAGAGTGCAGGACGGGGACGGCTGTTCCTATTTGGCTGCTGAGAACCACGTAGAATAAAGCAGATCCATTGGAAGGGACCTACAGAGACGATGGGGTCCAACAACCTCAGGGCTCGCCAAAGGTCACTGCGTTGCTGGGGGCATCGTCCAAGCGCCTCTCCCCCATCCTGTGGCACCACAGCAGGCGCCCAGCAGACCCCGATCGGTTTTAAGGCCGGAGGTTTTGTTTCCAGGCAGTGAATTATTCATCCCAGGACGGCAGCTGGGCTCCTGGAGAGGCAATTAGGGTAATGGAAGGCAGCGTGACCCGGCTCAGCGTGGGCAGGTGTCACATTCAGCACTGCCCCACTGCCACCGCAACCCTGGTGCTGCAGGATGGGGCAGCCCCAGGGCCCCGTCGGTCCCATTTCAGCACTCTGTGCCCATGGAAAAGCCATGCAGCAGCACTGCGGGTCCTCCCAGCCCTTTGCTGAAGGCCCAAGGCCCCCCAGGCCACCCTGCCACAGTGTGGGTCCCCCCGCTCCTCCCCTGCTCCCAGTTCCAGCCCTGCAGTTTTGTGAAAAAGCAAAGAAAACAGTGGGAAATCTTTTATTTCTATAAACATTTTATTTCTCGTTTTCAAAAGGACAGGAAAATAATCTAATCACGTATTTATAATTTCTCAATAAAAACCTTTACAACCCCCTCGTGCTTAAGGACCATCAGAGCGGGCAGGAGCTGCTGGCAGCACCTTTTCCTTTTTCTCCATCCAAAAATAGTTGTTTTTTTTTTTCAACACAGAAAGACTGCACAGAGCAGGGAGCACCGATGGCAGCTGCTCCCCACGGTGGGGCAGCACGGAGCATCCAGAGCAGCAGCGGTGCAGAATTGGGTCCCCTCAGGGTGCAGAGATGAGGACTGCTGGGTTCCACTGCTGCCCAGGGCAGCGTTCAGCAGCCCCGTGGCACAGCCTAAGGCACACACAGAGCTGTCAGCTCCCCTGCTCTGGGTTGGGGAAGCGGCCCTCCTGGCATTGGGGGATGGAGCAGTGAGCAGAAGGGGCCGTGCAGCTCCCCAGTGGAAGAAATCTTCCCACGTCGGGTTCTTCTCCCCTTCCCCCCACCCACAGAACAGCACAGCCCCCACCTGGCGCTCCTCCTGCGCAGTCCCAGTGCTGGAGGGTCACTGTTTAATGCCTGCGGTCCCAATGCAATGAACCCGAGGCCAGCTGTCCCCATACACCGTCCCGTGTGCTGCCGATGGAGCAAAGCGGAGCTGCCAGGACACGAAGCCCCTCCGCGCCCCCTGCACAGCACAGTCTCACCTGGTTGCACAAAGAGGCATTTTATTGATTCTAGGAAAGAGCTGTGAAGTCCAAGTGCCGCCAGGTGAGGTCCAAGCAGACCCATTGCTTCCCCAGCTCGGCATTAAGCCGCGTCTTAAAGCTGCCCACAGCTCCACGGACGAACCTGTGCGGCCGGAGGCTGCCACCGTGGAGCTCCCGGCCCGGGAGCAGGGCGAGGAAACACTGAAAGAGTCCACAGGAGCTCAAAGCGGGCCCTCATTGGGTGACCACAGTCAGCTCCCGCAGGTAGGACTGGGTGAGGCCCCGCAGCTCCTCCAGGGCGTAATCCTCAGGCATGGGCAGGCGGCCCACGTGGGGGGCCAGCAGGCGGAGGGGCACGCGGTGCAGCTCAGGGCTGCCGTCAGCCAGCGGCTCCGGGCTGTGCTGCAGGCTGAGAACCACACGCAGCAGGTTGGCGATGCGCTTGGCCATGTCTGGGGGGAGGAGGGGGAGGAGGTGAGTAATCGCGTCAGCTTCACCCATCCGAAACATGTCAGCCCTCCCTCCCTTCACAGGAAGACGTGACAGTCAGAGGGGTTTGCCCACACTTTGGAACGGGAATCTGCGTGTGAGCAGGGGGCTGGATCAGCTGGATTTGATCAGAGGGCTGCAGCACCTCCACTACAAAGACAGGCTGAGGGAGCTGGGCTTGTTCAGCCTGGAGAAGAGAAGGCTGCGGGGTGAATCATTGCAGCCTTCCAGGACCTAAAGGGAGCCTACAGACAGGAGGGGAGTCAGCTCTTGGAAAGGGAGATAACAGCAGGACAAGGGGAAACGGTTTGAAGTTGAGGGAGGGCAGATTGAAGTTGGATGTCAGGGGGAAGTTGTTTGCTGTGAGAGTGGTGAGGTGCTGGAACAGCTGCCCAGAGAGGCTGTGGATGCCACGTCCATCCCTGGAGGTGTTCAAGGCCAGGTTGGATGGGGCCCTGGGCAGCCTGGTCTAGTATGAAATGTGGAGGTTGGTGGCCCTGCGTGTGGTGGGGGGTTGGAGCTTCATGATCCTTGAGGTCCCTTCAAACCCAAACACAGAATCTGTGCGATTCTGTGAGCAGTCATGAGCTCACAGCCTGCTGAGGAATGCACTCCAACAATAATTCAATAAGGATTTTTGAGCCAAGGTGTCTGGCTGGGTGGGTAAACCCACAGCCTGCTGTGGATCTTTGCTCCCATCTGCGTTTCTATCAGGATTGCCCCAACCCAATGCCTGCACTCAGCCTTGGGAACCTCACTGGTTCTCAGGTGCCCACTTTTGGAGCCCATGTTCCTCTGGATGCCATCCCTCCCTTCTGCATGACAGCCACACTCAGCTCGCTGCCATCAGCAAACTGCCTGTGCCACTGGTAGCAATGCTGAAGAGCATCAGCCCCAAGATGGACCTCTAGGGGACTGCAGCAGTCCCACTTAGCACACAGAGCCTCTGAGCACCACCCAACCATCCTTCCCCACATCACATCACCCACTGTGCTCCTCCCACTGCCCCCATACCTGACTGAGCCAGGCGGTCCCTGGCGTTGTGGCACTGGATCTGCTCTATTCTGTTGCACAGCGACGTCACTTTGGTATGCAAGCGCTCCAGCTCGTATGTGGAACAATCCAGCTGGAAGCAACGGAGAGCAGACACAGCTGAGAGCCACCCTGAGCCTCCTGCAGGGATCACCCCAACCACCCGGCTCCACTCAGCCACACCTGTCCCACCAAAAGCACCTTAAAACCTGAGATGAGCACCTGAAGTGCCAAAGGGGAATCCTGGAACTGAATTAAACAGGACTGGGCTTGTTCAGCCTGGAGAAGAGAAGGCTGCGGGGTGAATCACTGCAGCCTTCCACGACCTAAAGGGAGCCTACAGACAGGAGGGGAGTCAACTCTTGGATAGGGGGAGATAACAGCAGGACAAGGGGAAATGGTTTGACGTTGAGGGAGAGAAGACTGAGGTTGGATGTCAGGGGGAAGTTCTTTGCTCTGAGCAACAGAGCTGTCCAGAGAGGCTGTGGATGCCCCGTCCATCCCTGGAGGTGTTCCAGGCCAGGTTGGATGGGGCCCTGGGCAGCCTGGGCTGCTGTGAAATGTGGAGGTTGGTGGCCCTGCCCGTGGTGGGGGGTTGGAGCTTCAGATCCTTGAGGTCCCTTCCAACCCTGGCCATTTTGTGATTCTGTGACATGCAGGCTCCTCACTGAGCACCTCCCTCTGCTCCTCCTCTTTCACTAAGCTCTCGTGTGCTGCCAGGGCACAGCACACCTTGTTTGACATCACCTACCAGCTCTGTACTTTCAGACGAGCTCACATCTGTAGGACATACACCAATGTTATCATGGAACGATGTGAGGTTATTCTAAGAATTAGGCTCTGTCTGAACTGCAGGAAACCCCACAGGAAAAAAACAATTCATCACAGCGTGTTACCTGCTGAATCCTATCCACCATCTCAATGACACGGATGTAGTCCAGGTAGACCAGCCCTGCCAGCTCCCAGTCCTGGATGAGTGCACTGCGTTCCGGAGGGGAGAGGTCTTCCAGGAACCCTTTCAGGTATTTGTAGTTTTCGTTAATAATGGCATCTAAGGAGAACAAACATAAGCAGTTAAGCAAACAGGTTTCTTGTACGTGTGCTGCTAAAAGAAACCCCTCTGTTTGACTGTGCCTGCAGTTTCACAGTTCAGCAGTGTTCCCTTGATTTGAGACACGCAGAGCCTGAGGCCACCTAACACCCCCAACCTCCCCAGAACCACAACCCCCATGGGTCAGTGCTGGCCCCCAAGGCACTCTGGCACCCAAAGGTGGGTGTGCAGAAGGCCGAGCACCACTCTTCTCACACATTCGTGGTGAAGAACCACTGTCCCAGGGACCAAATTAGCTATTCTGGAACAGCCAGCCATCCTGAATTCACCTCCCTGTCAGGAACAGTGCTGCCCCTGCACAGCTCTGACACCACAAACAGAATCACAGAATGGTTTGAGGACCCTTGAGGAAGGGACCTCAAGGATCATGAAGCTCCAACCCCCCACCACACCCAGGGCCACCAACCTCCACATTTCACAGCAGCCCAGGCTGCCCAGGGCCCCATCCAACCTGGCCTTGAACACCTCCAGGGATGGACGGGGCATCCACAGCCTCTCTGGGCAGCTGTTCCAGCACCTCACCACTCTCATAGCAAACAACTTCCTCCTGACATCCAACCTCAACCTGCCCTCAATGCTTCAAATGCTTCAAACCATTTCCCCTTGTCCTGCTGTTATCTCCCCTTTCCAAGAGTTGACTCCCCTCCTGTTTGTAGGCTCCCTTTAGGTCCTGGAAGGCTGCAATGATTCACCCCACAGCCTTCTCTTCTCCAGGCTGAACATCTCAGCTCCCTCAGCCTGTCTTTGTAGTGGAGGTGCTGCAGCCCTCTGATCATCTCTGTGGCTCCTCTGGACCCTCTCCAACAGCTCCCTGTCCTTCTTGTACTGGGGGCTCCAGCCCTGGACGCAGTGCTGCAGATGGGGCCTCACAAGAGCAGAGCAGAGGAGAACAACAACCACCTCCCTGTCCCTGCTGGCCACCCCTCTGCTGATGGAGCCCGGGATCCCATTTGCTTTCTGAGCTGTAGGAGCACACTGCTGGCTCCATCACTTCTGTTCCCATCACATTCCTGCAAACTACTCAAAAGAAAGAGGGACAAATGGTTCCTGGCTCACCTGATGCGAGGTGCCGCACAACCAACTTGTGGCACTGGTTCCAGTGCCCGGCTTTGAACAGGAACAAGGCTTCTTTATGCTTGTCGCCCTCCATGCGGGCTCGAACAGCCTTTGCTTCATGAATCCACTCTGCAGGGACGCAGAGCCGCTGTGTCAGGAAGGTCTCCTTGGCCCACGACTCGGGGGTCTCACACAGAGCGCAGTGCCGGCCCAGCAGCTCACGCACGGCCTTCTCACGTATGCTGGTGGGAGCAGAGGACAGGATGCTGTTCCATCACACTGTATCACAGCACGCTGGGCTGGAAGGATCTCACAGACCCCAACCCCATCCCACTGCAGGTGTGTGCCCTCAGCTCGGGGTCCCAGTGCCTAGCCACAGCCTGGAGCTCCTCCAGGATGGGACCCACAGCTCCAGGCAGCAGCGCTGGGTGAAGGGTTTCCCCTCACATCCCACCCAACCCTCCCTCCTTCAGCTTACATTCATCCCCCCCTCCTGTCACTCCCTGCCCACACAAAGCCACTCTCCTGCTGACAAGCTGCCCTCAGGTACTGGGAGGAATCACAGCACCAGGAGATGGGCTTCAACACGAGCAGCGCTGCACTGCGCCGTGTTATTGGCTACAACAGAGGCACAGCTGTAATGCATGGCAAGCCCTCCTCTTCAGCAGGCTTCAACAGGACACTGAGAAAAACCCTAACAGCAACTGCATTCCTTCAGCACAGCCTAAACACTACTGAGGTCATCACTAATGCTCTGCAACACCTTCAGCACTGCAGCTAAAAATGATTTCAACGTGACTCACAGCCCTCAAGTGAGATACAGGCTTTAACTGAAGCTGTGGGTTGGAAAAATAATGCTGAAATGTATTAATTACATCTGTAAGCACTAACAGCAAGAGACATCCTCGCAAAAACAATGGTATTAGTTATAATTTTAAGATAATTTTGGGTTAGCTGTTTTACAGTAGAAGCAAACCCATTTTTCAGCAAGGTTCCCATCACACACACTTTTACCTCTTCCCTTTGGATCTGACCAGGGACATTTTTCTGCACTAATGATGCTTTCAGGCCAAGCTCTCCAGTTCAGTAAGCTTCCTGAGCCACAGATGAGCCCAGCTCAGCCACTTTGGCTCCTACATTTGTTTCTGCAGAGCAGTTCAGCAGTCATTACAGTGCTATGTGACACCCAACGAGGGACTTGAAGCAGAACTGCTCACACTGCTCTGTAACCCTGACACACTGCTCTGCATGCAGCGTGACGTTCTGCAGCTCCAGCACAACCAGAAACTGTGATAGCTATGTTCTACAGATCAGAGATCGGTTGATTTTTTTGCCTTGAGAATTATGTTTACTTACTGGGTATTGGGCTCATGCAGCACCACAAACACAGCCCACTCCCACAGGCCTTCGCTCTCCAGCTGGGCAGCATAGCTGGCATTCAGCACGCCCTGCCCCTGCCTGCACAGGTGGCTGTAATTGAGGGCACGGAGCACCTCCCACAGGTGCCAGCTGAGGCGATAGTCCACAGGGTCAGATGTGATGCTCCTGGGATCCAGCAGCTGGTCCAGATCGTAGTGCCTGGAGGGAAACATCACGTGCCACATTAATAGCTAATGGTGCAGGCATCACAAAAGCAGAAATCAGCGATGTTTGGTTCCTCTCCTTCCCCCACCCCCAGCTATTCCATATGTGCAATCTCCATTCTTGGTTTTCTGTCTGCCTTTCTAAAGAAGGGAACAACTGGGAATGGTTTGAAAGTGAGACAGGGGAGGTTTAGGTTGGATGTGAGGAGGAAGTTCTTTACCCAGAGGGTGGTGAGGCACTGGAACAGGTTGCTCAAGGAGGCTGTGGATGCCCCATCCCTGCAGGCATTCAAGACCAGGCTGGATGTGGCTCTGGGCAGCCTGGGCTGCTGGTTGGCGACCTGCACATAGCAGGGGGTTGGAACTGGATGAGCATTGTGTTCCTTTGCAACCCAGGCCATTCTATCATTCTACGAGCTGTTCAAGTGCTTTTGTTCCTCCTTTGAATCTGCATCCAGACTGCCACAGCCCTTGGGTGTCCCTGTGCTCCCTCTGCAGGCTGCTCTGTGCCTTCAGTGAAAGTGAGATTACAGCAGGAAGCACTCAGAAAACAACAGTCATGTTTCTAAGCTCGAGTTTAATCACCTATAGACAGCAGCACCACATGCTATAATGCCATGCTGGCAAGGCAGATTTTTCACCACTTTAAGTGAGTTCAGTGAATAGCAAAGTTAATTACACGTGTCTCATTTGGGAGGTCACTGTCTTACCAAGGCTCATCTAAACCATGTCTGAAGCATTCCCCCACTCACCTGTCGCTGTAGAGCTTTAACAAATGGAAACAGACATCTCTGAGAGGTCTTCCTGCATTATCATCTTCTTCAATCACACAGCCAGAGCCTTCCAGGTAAGGAGGCAGGGGGCAGCAGGCGTATTTCTCAGACTCTGATGTGGTCTAAACAAATGGTTTGATGGGTGAGTTTACAGACAGCACACCTTACATGGGCACACTGTTACAAAGCTCACACTATGTACTGCTGCAGCACTAAATCTCTCATTAGGAGGGTAGACCTAAGGCTGTACTTGGGCTATCCTTAGGGCCAAGCTACCTTCAGTTAAATGATTTCACACCATATTTTTCAGTTTACAGCAACACAGCTTGCATGACACACGCAGCCACACACTATCTGGAGGAGCTGGGGATGCAGCAGAGCAGTGGCAAGGAGCACTTCAGCAGACAGCTGAGTATTAACCAGCACAGCAGAAAAGCTGACCAGCCACCAGGTTCAAATGGCTTTCGTGCTGGTGGTCACTGCCCACCTCCCTACATCTGTCTCACTGTAAGCAGGTGGGAGCTCAGCTTGAAATAAGTCACTGACACAGCAAGCAGAAGAGGAGGGCCTATGCTTCTGAGGAGTATCACCAGGAGGCTCAACCTCAGTGATTTATTTCCACTCCACTGAGGGAAAAGGAAGATCCACATCAATGTAAGCTGCTGCACAAACGCATCACCAGCACCAGGGAAGGAATTCGATGCTGTGACAACTGATAGGCTGAATGCATGCTCAGCAGCAATATGTGGCTGCTCACATGCCAGCTGCATGCAGCATCAGTCCACGGCTCCAGCCAAGACCAGGAAGGCCTCTCAGCCAGGCACACTAACCCACCTGAAATGCTGCCTCGTACATGGCAAGTGCCTGGGAGATAGAAGCTGTTGGAGGCAGGAGGTACCAGAGGTGGATGGCCACGCAGCGCTTCCAGTCCAGCTGTGAGCACACATTGATGCTGGTTCTCTCAGACAACTGCCACACCTGGAGGATTAGACGAGTCACACAGAGGTTGGTGCGTGCGGGACAAGAGGAGGCACACAACAGTAGTAAGTCCCATTAGTGAAACAAACAGAAAATCCCAAAAGGCAGTTTGTATTCGTTTCCTGCCATGTATCATGCTGAGATTGACCATCAGAACTTTAACTGACTGCTGTCAGGGAGCAGAGTCAAATCAAGGAGCCATCTGGAGTACTTTCGGGCCCCCAATAAAAGAGAGACAGGGAGCTGTTGGAGAGGGTCCAGAGGAGCCACAAAGATGATCAGAGGGCTGCAGCACCTCCACTACAAAGACAGGCTGAGGGAGCTGGGCTTGTTCAGCCTGGAGAAGAGAAGGCTGCAGGTGAATCATTGCAGCCTTCCATGACCTAAAGGGAGCCTACAAACAGGAGGGGAGTCAGCTCTTGGAAAGGGGAGATAACAGCAGGACAAGGGGAAATGGTTTGAAGTTGAAGGAGGGCAGATTGAGGTTGGATGTCAGGGGGAAGTTGTTTGCTATGAGAGTGGTGAGGTGCTGGAACAGCTGCCCAGAGAGGCTGTGGATGCCCCGTCCATCCCTGGAGGTGTTCAAGGCCAGGTTGGATGGGGCCCTGGGCAGCCTGGGCTGCTCTGAAATATGGAGGTTGGTGGCCCTGCATGCAGTGGGGAGGGTTGGAGCTTCATCATCCTTTACCAACCCGGGCCATTCTATGATTGTATGACTGAAGGACAAAACAATTGTAACAACATACAGGCTTCCCAGCCAGCAGAGCAAAGATGCGCAGGCGCTCCTCCGGGATGAAGCAGTCTGCCTGCAGCCTGTGCCAGTCCACCAGCTGCATGGTGAGCAGGTCCCGTGTGGGCTGGCTGCCCACCAGCTGGGACAGGAGCAGGGCAAGCCGGTGGTTGCCTGGAAGAAGAGACAGCAGCAATTAGGAAAACACCGACAGCTGAGCCACATCTGTTGCCTGTTTATGAACCACAAAGCCTTTTTGCTCAGCTTACAGTTGCTTAACTATCTGGTTCCTTATGAACTAAATACCTAATAAAATGGGACAGGTGAAATACAAAGGAATCGGAAGGACTGACTTCCCAAACAAGGTCAAATGAATGGAGAAGTTTGAAGACTTGAGATGACAAAAAGAGTCAGGATGAAACTAGCCATTAGGGTCTGCAAATAAGCTTTTAAAACAAATGTAAGCAGCTTCAAAGAAGCTCAACTTTTTGAAAAGGTAGATAATAGCAGGATAAGGGGAAATGGTTTGAAGTTGAGGGAGGGAGGATTGAGGTTGGATGTCAGGAGGAAGTTCTTTAGAGAGAGAGTGGTGAGGTGCTGGAACAGCTGCCCAGAGAGGCTGTGGATGCCCCGTCCATCCCTGGAGGTGTTCAAGGCTGGGCTGGATGGGGCCCTGTGCACCCTGGGCTGCTATGAAATGTGGAGGTTGGTGGCCCTGCCTGTGGTGGGGGGTTGGAGCTTCATGATCCTTGAGGTCCCTTCCAACCCAAGCCATTCTATGATTCTAAGCTCAATCAAAAATATAAAGAAGATATTATTCAGAGGACATACTATGCAAAAAAAATGTTTCAAATGCAAAACAGCATCATTTCTTACCTCTACAAGAGCTGAGAGTAAAGCAGTGTAAATACGACCACATACACCCCATTGCTGGAAGTGCTTGAGGCCGTGGATGGGACCCTGGGCAGCCTGATCTGGGGGGGAAGGCTTTAAGGGCCCTTCTATCCAACCATGCTGTGGAGTCTATGATTGTAATAGGAGCAAGTAGACAAGGCAGACTGTGCCTTAATCCATCTCCCACATTCAGCACCAGAATGACCAGTTACTCACTACTAGCTCTCAGTGCCAAAGTTCTCTTTACGTCTCTCCCCCCTACCTCCTCCCTTAGAGAAAAAGGGATGTGAGCATCTTACCTGCCTGCTGTGCCAGCCTGCAAGCCTCTCCAATCCTCCTCCCTGTCAGGCAGCTGAACACAGCCTCCACATGATTGTGGTGTTGGGTCAAAGCAACCTCCTCATCAATCCGTGCTGCTGCAGTCTCCGACAGCCAACGAGAAAAAGCCCTCCTGCGTTCCAGGGCCAGGACGTACTCACTGGGCTCCTCCAGGCTGGCCTCCAGCTCCTTCAGGTTCCCCCAGATGGCTTCACATAAAGTCCACGTCAAGCACCAGTGCTTCACAACAGCTGTCAGTACAGAATTAGTCAGTCAGGAGGGTAAAAACAAGAGGATGTTTAGAAAAGCCTCCTAAATTTGTCAAAGTGTAATCTTACAGGATATCCGACTGCTACACCTCAGTCAGCCACCCAAATGCAATCAACCACCTTCATGCTTTCAGAAAGACATGGAGGTACAGCCACTTTCTGTTTTATTCACACTCAAATAACCTGAGCTGGATAGTTCTCCAGATCCTCTGCCTTCACTGTAAAGCACTCTCTACTCACTCTCCATTACAGCAGGATCCTCAGATGCTGTTCGAACCCAGTCAGCATAGTCATGAATAGCAGAAACTCCTGGGTTGGGAGCCAGGAGAGGACACTGTTCGTCCATATGGACAGTGCTGTGCTTCAGCTTTATCTCCAGAGGGATAAGATACAACTGCTTGTCTCTGTTCATCTTCCTTTGTTCCAAGTTCAGCTTCTCCACATGAACCTTGAAAGGGGACTCCGGGAGTCTGCAGTAAAAGAAAAGAGAAAACAAACAGGTAAACAACACTGAGTTCTTTTCCACGTGAATAAACTCCTATTATGGAGCAGCTGCACTGCAGTTTGTCCTGACTGTAACACAGCAGCAGGTGTATGACTGGAGGTCAATGAGTGGGTATGCAGAACCTGGACACAGTCTGTGATTCAGAATCACACATGGGCCAATCAATCTCACTGAGCTGGGTGCCTCCAGCACACAAAAGGCATCAGCACATCTTACCACAACCCAGCACATTTTACAAGAGCACGTCAGTGGGCTGCCCAGGGAGGTGGTGGAGTCACCGACCCTGGAGGTGTTCAAGGAACATTTGGATTTTATGTTGAGGGACGTGGTTTAGTGAGAACTATTGGTGATGGGTGGATGGTTGGACTGGGTGATCTTGAAGGTCTTTTCTGAACTTGGTGATTGTGATTCTGTGATTCATTCTGCTAACAAATCAAATGTGCTGCAGATCAACTCAAGAAGCATTTTGGAAGTCCTGAATGGTAGAACAATGGGCTGGATTCCAATGAAGTTTGGGTATGGATTTGCATAGCCTAGAAACTTCTGATCCTGCTTTACATACAACAGAACTGAGGCATCTGAGAATTCAGAAATTAAGATATTCCCAGGGATAAAGGACAGCACATTCTAAGCTTCCTGAACAACAGCTCTGGACTTTCCCTCTTTAAACTTTCATTGGATGACAGTGTTTTCTGTGTGTTAAAAAAAGCTACTCTTGCTGTGATATTCCATTTCTCTGAAACACAGATTTTTGTGATGTAGCAACCTGAAGGCTCTCCACTGTCTCCATGACAAGGGGAAATGGTTTGAAGTTGAAGGAGGAAAGACTGAGGTTGGATATCAGGGGGAAGTTCTTTAGAGAGAGAGTGGTGAGGTGCTGGAACAGCTGCCCAGAGAGGCTGTGGATGCCCCGTCCATCCCTGGAGGTGTTCAAGGCCAGGCTGATGGGGCCCTGGGCAGCCTGGGCTGCTATGAAACGTGGAGGTTGGTGGCTCTGCATGTGGTGGGGGGGGGTTGGAGCTTCACAAGCCTTGAGGTCCCTTCCAACTCAAACCATTCTATGTTTCTATGATGGCTAGGACAACCTTCTATCTCACACCTCAGAAAGAACCCTAAGCCAAATTCCAAAATGATACTGACTTACATTTAGGATTCATCCAAACATTAAGAGCACAGCAGAACCAGCCTGAAGGAAAACACTACTCACAGTTTTGGAGCAACAGGAGCGGGCAGGAATCCATACTCCGCAGCCTCACATGGAAGGTCCTCCATCCCACTCGACCCACTCAGTTGATCCCCACAATTGACAAGAGTCCAGTTGGGCCCCCAGCCCACGCGGAAGGCGCGTCCCATGAACAGTGCCATGTCCATCAGCAGTTTCCCCTTCCCATAGGTGATGGAGCTCTCCAGAGGGACCAAGCCCTGCTGCCTACGGACACCCACTGTCCTCATCTGCACCTCGGGGACTGAAGGAGGGACGGCGAAGGCTGATGCTAATGGAGAAGATGCTGACCAGCAGGCAGGGGAAGGGGAGCTGCGAGATGCCCTCGGCTCCTGGAGGTCATAAAGAGCAGTGCTGGGTGGTTGGAAAATGGTATCAGCAAACTTTGATTGCAGCAGCCCAGCGACTGGAGGGAAGAAGGGGGAAGAACAGTTAGCCACACATGCATTTGCCTTTCATCAGGAGGTTCTGATATTTTATTACTTATGGCATCCTGGCTTGTATCAGGAATGGTGTGGTGAGCAGGACAAGGGAAGTAATCCTGCTCTCAGCACTGGTGAGGCCTCGCCTTGAGTACTGTGCTCAGTTTTGGGCACCTCAGTACAGAAAATACAGTACATGGAGGTGCTGGAGCAGGTCCAAAGAAGGGCAACAAGGCTGGGGAAGGGCTTGGAGAATATGGCCTATGAGGGGAGACTGAAGGAACTGGGGCTATTTAGACTGGGGAAGAGGAGGCTGAGAGGAGACTTTACTGCTCTCTTCCAGTATCTGAAAGGGGATGGCAGCAGAGCAGGACTGGTCTCTTCTCACTGGTGACAGGTGACAGGAAAATGGCTTCAAGCTGCACCAGGGGAGGTTTAGACTGGATATCAGGAAAAACTTCTTCACAGAAAGGGTTGTTAAGCACTGGAATGGGAGGTAGTTGAGTCACCATCCCTGGATGTGTTTAAAAACCCTTTGGATGTGGTGCTCAGGGACATGATTTAGCTGAGCGTTGTTAGAGTTAGGGTAGGATGGTTGGGTCGTAGTTGGATTTGATGATCTTTAAGGTCTTTTCCAACCTGAGCAATTCTATGATTCTGTGATTTCAGAGGTATTTCAGTCCTTCATAACCAGCCAGTGAAAACACTCACCTTGATCTGCTGTGGCAATGCACAGCTAAAAGTAACTGCAGTATGAAAAAAGCAATTGTTTGCAGTCATGAAATCCACCACGCACAGAATAATTTGGTCCAAACTAAAGAAGGTGGTATTACATGTAGCCTCACCCCAAAAATGGAGATTTTGAAAGTTATTATGACTTTAACTGATATAGTTAAACTATGAGAACAGGAACATTTCAGAGAAAGCAGACACTGATTAACAAGATTGAAACTGTCCTCAATTTCAGATCTGAGATTTCATTCAGGAAGCAACCCCATGCTTATAAAATGAGATCTGTATTACTCCTACTGGAATCACCACTCTGTGGGACACACAAACCATCACGGAGCAGCAGGGGAGTCTGCAGCATCCCCATGGGAACGCGAGGCAGAGGAAGGGAAAACAGAAGCATGGAACACAGCAGTGTGCAGTGAGGCCAGAGGAGGAAGGCAGGAGCTGCAGCCTGGGGAGATGGCTGTGGAGCTTGAGGGCAGGCCAAAGCCACAGCACACACCTGGTCTGTCACGCACTCAGACAGTAATAGGGTTTTGCATACTGATGTTAGAACTGAACTCTTTCTTCATGCAGTGTGTGGTTTGCCACAGTACCTGAGCATCTCTTCTGTCCTTGGGATTTTGAGATAGGGAGTCTTGGAGAACAGATCTCCTGAGAAGTATCCATTTTTGTAGGTTGCTTCCCAGAGTGATGGTCCAGGATTAAATCCAGGTCATCTTCATCAGCAAGCAAGGAAGCTTTCATAATCTAAAAGGCCAGAAGTCAAATCTGCATGTCAGCAATCATTCTATTAGCAGCAGCCAACTGATCTCATCTGCTCCCCTCCCAATAAAGATCAATTCCACATAATGTGTATAACTAAATGCACTCATACCACACTGCATGCCACAATCCAGGAGAAACAAAAACAAGCTTCACAGTTATTGATAAACTTTATAAAACTATTAGTTATAATGCCACAGTGCTTGGGAGGATAGGCATGAGGTCCTATGATAACTATGGGTTTTCAGATCTTAGCTCTGGCTACCAATATTTGCCCAGAGAGGCTGTGGATGCCCATCCATCCCTGGAGCTGTTCAAGACCAGGTTGGATGGGGCCCTGGGCAGCCTGGGCTGGTACTAAATGTGGAGGTTGGTAGTCCTACATGCAGCAGGGAGGTTGGAGCTTCATGATCCTTGTGGCCCCTTCCAACCCAAGCCATTCTATGATTTTATGAATATTTCAGCTTAAGCAACACAATTGTGTTTTCCTAGGGTAGAAAATATAGGTAGAAGGCCATGAGCATTCAAGGTATTAGCTTTTTATGCAAAAAAACAAACAAACAAGCCCAAAACAACAAAAAATCCCACCAAAAAAAACCCACAAAACCAAACTATCAGCCAAAACAACAGACCACAAGGTCAAATTCAGCTATCCTATTAACATGGCCGGCCTCAAACTGGGTCTGAAGCAGTCCAAGATAGGTATGAGTTCACCAATTCAGAGCTTTGAAATCTGACTATCATTTTAAAGATGCTCCGGTGTTTCTGCTTTAAGCTTCATGGACCTCTGAAGATCTCCCACAAACACAGAAGCACGCAGACAGGGCAGGCACACTGAGCATCACTGACAGGTACTGCCAAAGCACCTCTCAGAGAGAAAAGCACGAGGCCTTACCTGTAAGACATGGGGGTTGATGCCCAGCGTCGACGCGATGTGAGCAGAAGCAGGCACTGCCTCCTGCTCCTCTGCCATGCTGTCCTGCACTGCAGGCTCCTGGGGAGGCTCCTGGGTGACGTCTGCCATGTCACTGTCCAGCTCCACCACTCTGCCCAGCTGCTCCACCTCGGGGCTCTACGGATACAGGCACAGAGGTCGCATCAGACAACAACAGATTCCAACAGCTCGCTAAGAAAATGTTCTTAATATCTTCAACAATCACCTGCACACGAAGCGGAGCACCGCCTTGCTCGTGTCAAGACTCCAATTTAAGTTTAGGGAGGAATATAGAACCTGTTCCCATTTTCTTCAGTGTTGCAACGTTAACAGTGCAAGTTAAAGTGAAGGAGAAGTCACAGCTTAGTTGTGTCCTCCTGCAGTTTTACCACTTTGTGCCATTCAGTGCAGGAAGCTGTTCTTCAGCTTTCCATTTCCAGGTGACCAGAAAAAAACCACCAAGGTTTGTGCATCCCCTTCTCCCCCACAGTGCTATCACACAAAGAAGTTTCCTGGGCCAGAGTTGAACCTGGGACACTTCAGATGGCAGCAGCCAGCTCAGGAACAAGGATTGTGCAGCACTGGCTGCCGCAGCCCATGGTAGGTGATGAGCAACACTGTGATTCCTGCTTTGTCTCCCCAGCTGTGACACTGTATAATATGAAGCCACGTTCTACAAACAGACACAATAACCTTCATGATCACACAATACTAGCTCACAGAGTACGTGTGCACATGTAATTTTTTTATTATTTTTATAAACCAGGACATGTCACTGGATTGGAAAGTTGCACTGTCTATCTGTAGCTAAATTTCTCATGTCTGCTCCAGTCCAAGGCAGGATGAACTCAACACATGGATTTTCTGAAGGCACTCACGTGGTATCATCTCTGTGATGATCCTGAAGTGAGCTCTACAACCTCCAGCTGCTTACAAGAACTCAGCTTCACCTTCCAGGCAGGGCCAAGGAACATTCAGCCAGTCCCAAGGATAAGCAGACAGCAGAACGGTGCTCCACAGTGCCATCACCTCCAGTCCAAAGCCCACCTGTGCACTGAGCTGCCCCACGCCCAAAATGGAATGTGACAGCACTGCAAGCTGCTCAGCTGCCTTCCAGCCTCACTACCACAATAGTTTGATAGGACAAAACCCTTGGAGAGGGGCATCCACTGCTGGTATAGTGCAGCTAATGGGTCAGCCTGAAAGCAGCACCTGGCAAACAGCAATCAGTGTGTGCCTAATTAGCTGAGCATCTTTCCGGTTCCAGTCTCTAATGCTCCTGATGTGCTCCAGCTTCCATCCCAGGTCCTTGGACAGGGGTGTCCTGGGAAAGATGCATCTTTGCAGCTGACCTGCTTTCCAGATGCAGTGATGTACAACACACTGCTGGGAACAATGCATGTATATGAGCAAGGAACCCGTGGCACATATCTCACTGGCAATCACACCAAGGAATTTAAAAGTATACTCAATTGGGCTGCTACTGAGCTCATTAAACCCAGCCAAGAAATGCCACGAAGGTCATCAGATGAGGCAAAAATGAGACTGTAAGGACAGCACTTAGTAGCAGATGGAAGCAGCAGGGAGCAGTGCCTGCAGTATGCAGAATAGATTCACAACTCCAAACACGTTTATAAACAAGAGTTTCACTACTCCCCTCATTGTGTTTTAATACAGAAAGGTCACAGTGCAACCAGCTCCTGTGGACCTCGCAATACTAATAAGATCATTAATATTCAAGTTAGTGAGAGAAGAAAAACCCAAATCCAGTCCCTGAAAGTGAAAGCTTCCCAAACTGCAGAGAAAGTCATTTTCAGATGCTCAGGGCAGTGAGTCTGGCAAGTTTTCAAGCCACACTAGGGCTGTTTCTCAGAAGTCTGAAAAATGAATCTTGGAGTAGGTCCAGAGGAGGCCACTAAGATGATCAGAGGGCTGGAGCAGCTCTCCTATGAGGAAAGGTTGAAGGAACTGGGCTTGTTTAGCTTGGAGAAGAGAAGGCTGCGGGGAGACCTCATTGTGGCCTTCAGTACTTGAAGGGAGCTTATAAAAAGAAGGGGGAACGGCTGTTTGTGAGGGTGGATGGTGATAGGACAAAGGAAATGGCTTTAAAGTGAGACAGGGGAGGTTTAGGTTGGATATGAGGAGGAAGTTTTTCACTCAGAGGGTGGTGAGGCAGTGGAACAGGTTGCCCAAGGAGGTTGTGGATGCCCCATCCCTGCAGGCATTCAAGGCCAGGCTGGATGTGGCTCTGGGCAGCCTGGGCTGCTGGTTGGCGACCTGCACACAGCAGGGGGTTGGAACTGGATAAGCACTGTGGGCCTTTGCAACTCAGGACATTCTATCTTTCTATGATCCCACAATGCAGCAGAGCTGGCTGTACTGAAAAGCATTTGTGTCACCTGCTGCCACGTGCCCAGGCCCCTACAACCTAAGGTGGAAGAGCTGCAAAGGCTTGCGTGCTTCTACAGAAGTTGAGATTAAACCAAAGACTGCTTAAAAAAAGGATTTCAGATTCATTTAATGAGAATCCCTATCACAAAAATAATGAAATTATTCTTTTGTGCAAGCAGTGCCAAAACACAACTTGCTATTTGTCACCATGCAGCGAGCAATTCACATCCCGAAGCTAGCCAAAGCCACTGGCCAATGAAGAGACCAGCTCCAAGTGCTGCTACAGAAGATGAGTGTTCAACCTATTTGACACTACTGCCTCTGAAGCTGCCTTCATGTTTTGACTTTAGAGACACAGAAATAGATCTCCTCTGCTTCCCCATGGTATAGGGTGTCAGGATCAACAGCACACACCTCCACACAGGATCTGTGCCTCAGTGAGCTGCAAGTTTAAAGATCTGCTTTCACTGCAGTCAGTCACAGATTACTGAAGGGGAAAACAAAGCCAGCTTTGGCAGAGCCTTCCAGCAAGTCCTGTCCAGCTGCTGGATGCCCTGCTGCTCAGCCCTTCTGCCCTGACTGCTGAAAGCTGTTTTCTCCCCTACAGCCAGCTCTGGAGAAGTTTCCTGCTCTCTGCACTTGCATGCTGTTTTATGAGAAGTTACTTCAAAAGACCCACAGCTCATTCACAAACACTTGCCCTCAGCACCTGGCATCCCATCCCATCCATGCCATAATGTCTACAAATGGGATCTGTTTAACCATGGGTGGAAAAAAAGAAAAACTAATTTAGCTTATCACATTTGGAAAATGCAAGTGTATGAGGTGCAATGAGACTGTGTGAAGGAAGTTAATGTTAGACCATAAGAGCTGACCAGTAAATGGACAGTGCTGCCTTCCCTACACACAGCACACAGGCGTACACTGAAGGTATATTACAAAGCTTCAGAAACCATTACATCCCACTTCAGTATATTTAAAAATACAGTGCATGATCAGCCTCAAAAAGTAGTTTTTAATAAAAATAGGGCACATTCTTTGAATATAAAGCATACAGTCTCACTTACTAAAATGACGGTCAAGTCAAAGCAGTGCATAAGGCCATTCTCAAGGCAGGTAGCACAAGGCATTATAGTTATATAGAATGTAATCAGTATTTACAAAAACAAGCTTTTCTTCCATAGCTGGCAAATACGCCAAGTTCAGTTTAGACCAAAATCAAGAAACAAGGCTTGAATGCCTTCCCAGCCCCCTACATTCTCAGTATGAAGTGCCAAGTATCTTAATGAAAAAGAACATGCAAACACTCATTGAGAGGTCAGAAGAGCTACTGAGTTTATGGAAGTTTGTATACTGTTTGGCTCTTCGGTTCCCAGGCTACTTCTCACTTGAATAACCCCTCCCCCAGGCACCAGATAATTCTTCACATTTCATTTTTTCCAATTCCCTTTTTGTCACTGTCCACCTTCTACCTGAGCTGGAGGTGTTGGCTTGCCATTTAAGGCCATTTGCTGAGGTGGCAGATGCCCTGGAGGAGGTACTGGTGTGGTTTTTAACTTCTTTGCGTCCACTTTTAAAGGATGCTCTTCCTCTTCCTCATCTGAATCTTGCAGGCCATATTTGGAGAAGTGTGCCACCTGTGCAATGAGAAGGACAAACATGTCAAAGGGGTGGCCAGCAGGGACAGGGAGATGATTGTCCCTCTCTACTCTGCTCTTGTGAGGCCCCATCTGCAGTACGGTGTCCAGGTCTGGGGTCCCCAGTGCAAGAAGGACAGGGAGCTGTTGGAGAGGGTCCAGAGGAGCCACAAAGATGATCAGGGGGCTGCAGCACCTCCACTACAAAGACAGCTGAGGGAGCTGGGCTTGTTCAGCATGGAGAAGAAAAGGCTGCGGGGTGAATCATTGCAGCCTTCCAGGACCTAAAGGGAGCCTACAAACAGGAGGGGAGTCAACTCTTGGAAAGGGGAGATAACAGCAGGACAAGGGAAATGGTTTGAAGCTGAGGGAGGGCAGGTTGAGGTTGGATGTCAGGGGGAAGTTGTTTGCTGTGAGAGTGGTGAGGTGCTGGAACAGCTGCCCAGAGAGGCTGTGGATGCCCCGTCCATCCCTGGAGGTGTTCAAGGCCAGGTTGGATGGGGCCCTGGGCAGCCTGGGCTGCTATGAAATGTGGAGGTTGGTGGCCCTGTGTGTGGTGGGGGGTTGGAGCTTCGTGATCCTTGAGGTCCCTTCCAACCCAAGCCATTCTGTGATTGGGTATGTGAAACCTTGGGAGCAGGGTGCCCAGCATTATGTCCAAGTGGTTCTGAAGAGCTCTGAGACTCCTCAGCCTCTCTGAGTACCACTGCCAGCACTAAGTCACCCACTAAGTAAAGAAGCTCTTTCACTGAACGCCTTCAGCCACTCCAAGAAGTTTGGGCCAGTTCAGTTAGGACAGTTTATGCTACAGGAAAGGACTTCAGATTTTAGTCCAGTTTGAATCCAGGTCTCAGAAGATTCTAACTTCAGACTACTTCTGATATTCCATTTAGCCCACAGTGAGAACAGAACCATTACCTTGAACACCCAAGATCCAGTCTCAGGGCGGTACTCCTTGAAGCGAGCGCCCTGCTTCCGAGATACAGACTCCAGCCTGCCCTCATAATTCATCTCTGCCAGTCGTTCTGGGCTTTTTATCAAGCCACGAGAAGTTTTATCCGTAGGCCAAACTCCATCTAATGTAACTTCAGCTCGTCTGTTAGAGATGGACAAGAGCATAAGAGACAACAAGGTTTCACACAGAGCTACCAGAGCACACACAGGAGATGAGCACTGGGCCCCTTGGTTAACTTGCTGAACCTCGGAAGAGGTTTATAACCAAATTTCTGGTTAAGAACCTTGCAGATACTCAGCAATGCACAGTGCTGCAGCCTGAACACCCACTGTAGATTTACATTTCCCAGTAGCTGCCTGCAAACAGTGCCAACACAATAAAAACATCCTTACAGTGTGTGCACAGCATTACCTATTGAGGCCTTCACCAATAGGTGGCTTTCTTTCATCATCTGGGTAGACAATAACCTCTTTCCTACGGATGTGTACAATGTCATCCAGATTCAGGTTAGTTAGATTTACTTCTCCTTCAAAGAAAATTGATCCATAACCTGGAAAGCAAAACAAACACAACCAAGCATCACAATTTGCCCTTGAATATCTCCTGACAGATAGCTTAAGTCTCTGCTGTATTTCTCTTTTCCCACCTAGTTTTGTCACACACTGAACACAGCACAGCTGACTCCCACTTCCCAGTACGAAAATACTGAAGATGCCATCAACTTCACTGTCAACTCTTTGGCAACATCAACACAAAAAGCTTTCTGTGCCAACCACACCCTCAATTTTATGGCACCTGGACAAAGTATTTAAAAGCAGAACATGCTATATATTTTTTTAATTATTATTTTTAAATAGAAGCAGTAAAGAATACAGCTCAGGCTGAAGGCTTTGTATTAGAGCCCAGCCAGCTCCAGTGCAGGCAGTAAGACTGAAACAACAATCAGGTTTGCATTCTGCTCCTGCAAGTTCCCCTCTAACAATCTTTCTGCTCAAGGACAGCAGGCATCCTAAAAGCTACTGATATTTCTGTTTGTTCTCTCAGTCCAGCTTTCAGATCATCCACCAGCTCAGCAATGTCAGTGTGAAAGATCTCTCGTTTCACTGCAAGCTGTTCACAATGCAGGGGTGCTGCTTATCATTAGGCAGAACTCAGATTCAGATTCCAGAGCTTTACAAATCACCATTTCTAAGGTAAATAATGAGAAATGCTTTAGGTGCTCACCTTTACGGCCTATGGTGAAGTCAGTCACAATACATTCATTTTTGTCATTGGTAAACTTGGCCAGCTCCTCCATAGATGGGATGGTGTAATAGCCAGCTCTGGTTAGAACAATTCCTACAAGAGGAAGAACAAAGAACTGTGATGATGGCAAAACTGTCAGCTTTAACACTGCTGGTGACTCAGCTGCCCAGGCTTGTGGGAGAAATGGAACAATGGCTCTAAACAAACTGAGAATCAGTGCAACACAAGCAGAGAAATGCCTCAGTTCCACTGCCTGCAGAGCCATGCAGGCTCCTCAGCCTTACAGCCCATTTTTAGCAGAGATCAGCAGCAGATCTACAGGCAAAAACAGAAAGCATAAATACACACGGCAACACTTGACAGACATTCTTCCAGCACCTAATTTGGGAACTGCTAATTTGGCACCTGCCAACCAAAATGCAGCACTTCTAATTTAGCACTTCCTGATGCTCTTTTCAGCTATTAATTTGTCTAAAGACTTCTAAAACCCATGAGCCACCTGTAAGCATTTTGCATTCACATTTCTTCCTGCTGAGGCTTCTGAAAACATTTACTCTGAACACAGCAGACTTGGTTTTATAAGATGCCACATATAAAATGAAAGGGTGAGTGTCTTTTCAGCTTCTCCAGACCTTCACAAGTTTAACAAGCTAAGACAACCCTCTACCCCTCCACCCATGAAGCTGTAAAGTTAAGTGGAAGTGACCTGAGGCCCCTCAACATCCCCTACATCTTCCGTTTTTACTCCACACTGAACAGATGCAATACAGATCCATTGAGAGGCACAACCATGTGGCCTGCTCCTTTCCTGGAAACTTCTAAAATGCTCTTTGCACACTGCTATGAACCACAAGTCTAAATAGATTTAGAACTCTAAGTCTTTTGCCAGGACTGCAGACAACTGTATGCTATGGCAGAATTACAGACTGGGGCTTCTTTCTTCTCCCTTCCACACATCTCACCACACCACCAACACAACACTGGGTGATGAAATGCAATTGCTCCCAGTACAAGAAAGACAGGGAGCTGTTGGAGAGGGTCCAGAGGAGGCCACAGAGATGATCAGGGGGCTGCAGCACCTTCATTACAAAGACAGGCTGAGGGAGCAGGGCTTGTTCAGCCTGGAGAAAAAAAGGCTGCAGAGTGAATCATTGCAGCCTTCAGCACCTAAAGGGAGCCTACAAACAGGAGGGAAGTCAACTCTTGGAAAGGGGAGATAACAGCAGGACAAGGGGAAATGGTTTGAAGCTGAGGGAGGGCAGATTGAGGTTGGATGTCAGGGGAAAGTTGTTTGCTCTGAGTAACAGAGCTGCCCAGAGAGGCTGTGGATGCCCCATCCATCCCTGGAGGTGTTCAAGGCTAGGCTGGATGGGGCTCTGGACAGCCTGGGCTGCTATGAAATGTACAGGTTGGTGGCCCTGTGTGTGGTGGGAGGTTGGAGCTTCATGATCCTTGAGGTCCTAGAGATTGTGTGATTCTGCTCAGTAACTTATTAAAAAAAATAATCATGTGTGAGATGTGAGTGAAAAAATGTGATCTGTACCCCAAAGAAGACAGCAGGAAGTGAAACAAAGAACTGAGGATCCAAAACAGCACAAGAAGCACACATTAAACATCACCAAGAGTTCTCAACAGAGGACAGCCCCTGCCTCCACCCTCAATCCAACCTGCTGGATGGACGTGGTGCACCGTCTCAGTCTCTTCTTCACGTTCATCCTGAATTGAATCGTCGTGGAATGAAGCATCTTCACTGCTGCCCTCCAGGCCGTTCCGCAGGGCTGCCCGTGGATTGAGGGCCACGATGGTGTCATCCACACTGTTCTGCTGTTTGTGCACAGTGTTCTCAGGGCTCTGTGGGATGGGCTTGGCAATGGGGTTGGTGTAAAACCTCGTCACTTCGTGGTGATCCTCCTCCTCCTCGCGCTCGCCATCTTGTTTGTGGTTTTCATCAGGAGGTACCGACAAAAAGAACCTAAAGCAATGAAGAACAAAAAAATTTGTTTTTAGTTCTAATGGGCTCACATCAGCATTAAAAATTCAGTGTCTTTTTGTACAAAAAGCAAACATTACTACTCAACGAACTGCAGAGGCAGCAGGTAAAGGGAAAGCATTTTTCATTCCCCTTTACTCTGCTCTTGCTCAGCACTGTGGCATTCTGCATCCCATCCGGGCCTCACAATGCAAGAAAGATACTGACACACTCCATGCTGGCATAGCACAACGCCCTCAGTGTGCCCCATAGGGGAGGGCTGTGGGAAATGGGTTGCTCAGCATGGAGAAAAGGGCTGAAGGGAAAAGAAACAGCAGCTTTCCAACACCAAAAGCCAAGGGTCAGGGTACACACAGACATGCATGGCAGGAATATGAGAAACAATGTTCAAATGAAGTGTTGGAACAGAGGTTGTGGAATCTCCATCCACAGAGATCTATACTGGATAGAGTCTTCAACAACCCAGTCTGAATTTCCTGTTGACTCTGCTCAACAGATACACCTCCCAAGGTCATTTGCAACCTGAAAGATTCAGTGATTCAAAGGAATCATACTCTTTTCTGCCCCAAATACACTGCTTTAGAAGCACGGAAAGATTAAGCCTTGCAGACACCATGATCAGATCAAACATGAAGGCACTATCATTACGGTCATTCTAAAACAGCTTCAGAGCTGTCTGTTGTACATGGCTGCTGGCAACCCAGATAACAAATGCTCCTGTCCTACTAAGAACCACCTAGGTTAGGATTAACGTGGTTAGAAAGAAGTTTCTCCACTCTTGTAATCAGTTTTTACTTTTAGGAGCTCTCAATAAAATCAAAATGTTGAGCTACTCAGGATTTTTTTTCTCCCCTCAGGCTCAAGTTTAGCTTTTCCCTCAAGAAATGCCATAATTTGTCTCTACAGGAGGTGAGGGGAGACATCCCAGAGAAGTCAGCCCTCTGAACTCCTGATTTGGGTGCAGTGAGCTGTAATACGCAAGCAGGTAGAGCAGACGGGCAGCCTGAGGGCAGGTCACCCACTCAAAAGGTCAACCTGTTTCCCATGATCAGCTATTATGACATCCCTAGAAATAACTACCTACTTTTTAACAATAATTTAGAGACAGGAATAACCAGTTTGTGCTTCTTTCAAGTTTAAAGACACACATCATCTATCACCATACCTGTCTCCATTCTCTGGATACTCTGATGGAGATGCCAGGTCATCATTCTCACGATTGACAGGAGAGAACAGACTGCTGCCACTGAGGTTCTTCAAAACCAACTTCTTGATGCTCTTCCTAAAAAAAAAAAACAAAGTGAAGACAAATAGAAACTAAGCTCAACAATTATTTTTTCTTTTAGTTTGTGCTTAGAGGGTCTTTCAGTGACTGACTCATCTTCCTCCAAAGTATTTCTGTTTGATTAAACAAAAATGAAAACTGTCTAAAGCCCTTTTCAAGACTGCCACCAGTGCTCCTAAAGATTGAAACCAAAAGCCTTGTTAGGACACACACACAGCATTACTACTCCATTCCAACACTGTGAATCTGATACAGAACCAGTGTCAGGCCATGAAATCATCATCAATCCTCCTTCAAATGACAGCATTAACAAACCTATCAGCCCTTCTATCTCAGCTGCAGGGAGCTGCACACTGTACAAATCTCTCTTGTACAATTTCTAACTGACTTCATAGAAGCTTCACTCCAGTTGTCACCTCATTTCACAGCTTCTTTGCAGTTAACAGTTTAAGATGACCATTTTTATTTCCTCTATAGAAAATATTTCTAAAGTACACACAAATCCTGTTACTGCTATTCCTATTTGCATCAGGTCACAAAGTGATGGAATTCAGGACTTCATCTGATCAGAACCGAAGCGACGCTACAGTTCTTTCTGCACCTCCTCCCTCCAACATACAGAAAAGAAGAACTAACTTTGGCATGAAGGCACCATTGGATAGGGATGGCTCGTCATCATCGAGGCCATCAAAGAGCTGAGACTTGGCAGAGCCTGCAGACTGCAAAGCCTTTGGGCGCACTCTGGTTGCTGGACGTGGGGTCAGTTTGTAGTGGGTGGGTGTTGTTAAGGCCTTCTGAGCTGCAGGGTTGGTCGGTTTCAGCCGCTGGAAAAGAAAAAGAGTTGGAATTTCCATATCATGTACCATACAGACATGTGGAACATACAGACACAGTACCTGCCTTGTTATCCAGCCAAGCACCTTAAGGAAGAGAAAGACATGAAGGCACACCAGTAAACAGGAAGAGACACAAAGCTGGCTGATGACAGCTCATGGAAGATGCTGAAGACCAAAAGTCTCCAGTCACATGTTGAAGAGCCACGACACCACAAACACAGCTCTGGGCAGGGCCAAACAGGGCTGTAACTGCTAAGAAGTGGGAATCATAGAATCCTAAAATGGCCTGGGTTGCAAAGGAGCACAATGCTCATCCAGTTCCAACCCCCTGCTACGTACAGGGTCGCCAACCAGCAGACCAGGCTGCCCAGAGCCACATCCAGCCTGGCCTTGAATGCCTGCAGGGATGGGGCATCCACAGCCTCCTTGGGCAACCTGTTCCAGTGCCTCACCACCCTCTGGCTCAAAAACTTCCTCCTCATATCCAACCTAAACCTCCCCTGTCTCACTTTAAAACCATTCCCCCTTGTCCTATCACCATCCACCCTCACAAACAGCCGTTCCCCCTTCTTTTTATAAGCTCCCTTCAAGTACTGAAGGCCACAACAAGGTCTCCCAAGCCCAGTTCCTTCAACCAAAAGAATGCTGAGAGGAAGCCACAATGAAGGGGGACGGAGTGAACAGGTATCAAACAGGCTGGCTTTGTGTACACCCTTGCCAGCCAGTATGACTGTGTGATTGAGCCTCGTGCCTGATCACAACCTTCTCTCCTTTCTTAATATCCAAAATTTTCTTAACTATCTTTCAGTGTAATCTCTCAGTTTGACTTGTAAGAACACAAATGGAGAGAAATGCAGGAGTGAATTTGGGACCAGCATCTGGAGTTGTCCTGGCAAGTATATCAGGCAAAGGAGTGATCATCTAGGAGGGCTCAGGATCTGGGCAGAGGTATTGGGCAGACAGAGACAAAGCTAAAGCTCAAAAAATCCACAAATGTGCAGGTGAATCTACAGAGCAGAGTCTGTGCGCATTCACTATGGACCTTCAACCCTCATCAGCCAGAGACAAAGAAGTGATTTGGCTGCCTGTGCTCCATCTACGTGAGTCCCTGTGGTGCTCTACATGGGTGCTGTGAAGGCAGTGCCTCAGCATGCTGTGTGTAGCTCCACACCTGCATGTGTGCACCTGTGATCCATGCCCAGCCTCACAAACAGCTAAGCCTGCAAACAGGAAAGCAGCAGCCACCATTAGATGATCACAATGGTCCTTTTCAACTCAGGCCATTCTATGATTCTATGTCCTTCAGCCTGGGAGGGACACCGCTGGGAGCCCTGAGATGGGTTCCACCAACTAAGCAGAACATTCACCCTCCAGGACATGGAAGGACAGCAGCCATTTATACACCCCTTAACCCTCAGAAGTCTGAGAAGTGAGCTTTGGTTGTTTTCAAACCAATCAACAGGTCAAGAGGTTGGCATAAGCAAAGTTCAAGCAAAATGCTACAAGTATGCCAAACAGAGACAGTCACACAGAGCAACTCTCAGCAGGAACTCCAAAGTCGAGCAATGATGTGTCAGAAGTAAATGAAGCCCCAAAACAAGCCATTTGTCCTGGACAGCATTAGGGAAAGAAGTAGTCAATCTTGCATCAGTATAAGCATACAGATGGCAAGTCCTTGTACTGCTCACTGCATACTTGAGTGAAGATAGGACAGTATATAAACTGAAATCATTCCAAACCTTTCCCAGAAAATTGAGTTTAATACACTCACCTCTTCTTTCTTCTTTGGATCTGACATGGGGTTTCTGAAAAGTGGAGAATCTCCAAAGGGTGAATAAGTCAAACTATTGAGGTGCTGCTGGAGGACTGCTTGCTGGGCAGCCGATGCATTAGGATCTGTCAGTGCTGTAAAAAGAAGTTTTTAGCAGTCAACACTAATAGAATCAAGGCAGATAGAAAAGACAACCTCTCAGCCAGAGGATCTCCTCACAGGAGTTCCTGATCCTAAATTAACAGAATCCTTTTTTCCCTGCTCTTCAGAATTCTGAAGGAAGAAATCATATCCTATTCCTTCACTGGAATTTGGAAATGCGCTCATTAAAAAGCTGAGAGTGTAGAGAGCTACAACAGCAGAACAAGCCTGGCCTTCCCACACCTTTACTTCATACATTAGGTTTTTGAAGCATTAATATGTTCATGTCTTGGAAAAGAAAAAATCTTAGCTGCAACTCTGACTTTCCTGCTGCAGTGATCAAACACAGATCCAAAGTCCTCTTAGCAAAAAAGGCCTCTTCAATCTGTCCATCTTACAGCATCTAATTTTAGCTCCCATTAAGATCCTACAGAGATCACATTACAGAACATTTAAGAGCATAAAGCATCTTATTTTTAATTCCAAGACCTGAAATCTTTTGATCCACCTCTGTCTGCTCACACAGCCATACAGCAGCAGCTTCTCTCTGACAATCTCACCAACCATTCAAGCACGGAGGTGAGTCTCAGACATCAGCCAGCTTTTGTGGGAGCCTTCCTGCCACACAGTGCTGTGTGCCACCCTTCCCTCCTTAAATCCCACTGGAAACCATTTCCTGACTGCTACCTGTGAGAGGTAGAGCACCATGGCCATGTGTGCCATTCCTAAAGTGCTCAGCTCTGCCCAGCAGGATGCAGTGCAGGACTTGGCAGGCACTATGACTTACAGAATGATGCATGTGTAACAGATTCTACCACCACGCTCACCTGTTAAGCACCCTGAGCTCTCCCAGATAGCATTACTAGAGAAATTAATGCCACATTTCTTCTTTTAAATGTATAAAATGCATCTGTTGCTGCCCCAAAGTGACTGATGGGAAGCATCTTACAAATTTTGAAAGGAAAGCACTAAAACATCTGTAAGTGTTAATAATGTTAAGTGACTTCGAATTACACTTGGAAGAATATACATGTGATGCTAAGGAGGGAAAAACAGCTAAGTAGCCTACATTGCTACTTAGAGCAGAAGCAGCCTCAGATAGATCCTCCAACATTTGTTTGGCTCCACACCAGTGGAGCAGGGTGTATTTCCATGCTCAGACACGTTTGAAACCAGGAAGGGAGCAGTGACTGAACTCAGGCTGATGCACACTTACCTACAGCAGGCTGAGGGGCTCCAAAGCCCAGAGTAGCAGTGGAAGTATTGAACGCTGGTGCTCCAAAAGCTCCTGTTCCCAGCGTGCCACCGAGTTTAGGCTGGGTGTTTCCAAATAATGAAGTCTGTCCTGCCCCGAGGGCTATGGCACGAGAAAACTCACTGTAACACTTTGAATAACCAGTTCATCCCATAAAGAATTCATTAGCAAGTTGCAAGAAAGACTTGAGGTGTGCATGAATGTACAGACACCCCAGACTCATACAATCAGACCAACAGAGCCTTCGAGGCAAGCCACCAGTTTGCTGAGCCATTAGCCACAGCCAGAAGTAACACTGCCCACAGTTTCTAACAGGTTAATCAGCACAGCATTATCCAGCTCCGCTCAGTTCTGATCTAAGACAGGTTCATGACTTCAAGCCAGAGCACCTACAGCCACTGCTGTATTCCCAGAGTTAGAGAGTGATACAAAGACTTCACCAAAGCTTGAGGACTATGCTTAAGCTGAGACAGAACAAGCCAGAAAACTGCTTACCTGTTCCAAACCCTGTACCAAGCCCAGTTCCCAGAGTCCCTGTTGCAGGCTTATTTCCAAACAAGCTATTTCCAGCATTGTTGGCACCAAAACCTTCAAGGACACAAACAGGAACTCATTAATCTAAAGCTATTAGCAATGAAATTTAAAACATAAATAAGCATCAGCCACTCAAAGACAGCTCTGCTACAGTGAAGGTCAAATTTAACACACCATTCCCAAAAATGCATGTTAAACAAGCAGCAAGAAGGGACTTCAGTGGTAAAAATAACGTACATGAGTTATGAATATACAACTGAAAACATTAGCTTAGAAATTTACTGTCTTGCTTTCTTTAGCTTTTTAAATTTGTTACAAGATTCAGTATTTTATAAAGCCAAAAAGAACATCATTATTCTGTTGCCTGTTATAGCATCAAGCACATTTAGTTTCTTGAACTGCCTGCAAGGAACATCCCCACTGCATACTGTCTATACCACACACACACTTCTGTTTCTTACTGACAAAGCAAGGAACAACCCCATTCAGGAGAGTGCACAGCTCAAAAGCACACCTCTAAAGGTCACCCAAATCTAGCACTACACAGGTTAGACTGTAAACTGAAGGCTGCAAAACCATTCTGTTAATAGTTAATTACGTGGCAGTCACAAACTGACATCAGAAGCATCCCAGACCCAAACTATTCCTGTCTGCTGTATTGCTGCAAACAATGCAGGGCAATTAACACAAACACTGGAATTGCTACTGCTCTCTAATACACAGCAGCAATGCCCTAACATGGGCTATCTGGTTCTCAGTACAACAAGGGATTTGGAAGCAACTTCCAAATAAGACATGGTAACAAATTGCCCAAGCTCCGTCACCACAATGGGACAGGGCCTGCTGCAATGCTGCCCTGGCAGCCTAAGAGCTGAACAATTCCTCCCCTCTCTCTGGAAGATGGATATGGCAGAATATTACTCATTTCATCTGTTTTTGTAGACAGAAAAAAAAAAGCTGTCAGAATTTTCAACACTGTAAACCCAGCCCTGCTCCCTTCGAGGAATAAGTTCTGCTGCTCTCAGTGTCAGCAGACAAAGGAAGACTGACATTTACTTGAACAAATACACAGTTCATAAAATGATAGAATGGCCTGGGTTGCAGAGGACCACAAAGCTCATCCAGTTTCAACCCCCCTGCTATGTGCAGGGTCGCCCAACCACCAGACCAGGCTGCCCAGAGCCACATCCAGCCTGGATTTCTCCTGGACATTTCTCCTGCCTGATCACACACTGAACACCGAACACCATCAGTGTCAGAGGCAAACACTAATGCAAGTCCCCAGCCTTCAAAGCTATAGATTCTCAAAATGTGAAAGACAGCAGCTATCAGTGACATGTGTCTTATCTCTCTTATATAATATAAATTTCTTAGATCTGCCATCAAACCACAGATAGCACTGTGTCCCTGAACATTCCTTTGCAATCACAGATGCATAACAGGCTGCAGATGCACAATGTTGTGTAAGTTCTTTGATTTCAATAGCTCTTCATTACAGGTTATACCTTCCTAAGCACTAATTGAAACAGTGGGACTTCAACTTAACTACCTAAGTCGTAAGTCAGGGAGCAGCACCAAAGAAAGGTACAAAACAGGATCGAAGGTGTTCCTCTGCAGCAACACCCATCAGAAGGACGGCTTACCTGAGGATTCTAACACCCAACCATTAGCATGCGACACTCAGCAGCCAGGTGTGTGGTATATGCAGTATAGTTTTAAGTGATTGAATCCCACTTTTTTTTATATGTACCAAAATTGGAAGTGTTTGTATTGGTTCCTAAACTCAGGGTTGGTTTGTTACCAAAGAGCCCGCCGCCAGTGGTTGTACCAAATGAGGTACTGGTCGTGGTGGTTCCAAATCCAGCAGGTTTGCTACCAAACAGGGTCTGGAAGGAAGAAAACATCAATTTGGAAACCTGACAGCATGATATTAAAAGAAGGGTGTAAGAGTTTCATTGCAGGCAAGAAAGCAGAACTAAAGCCAAGCACAACCCCAACTCCCAGCAGTGCTGTTATGTGCAACCACTTCCTGGAACACAGTTTTTCACTCCTCTACCTACAGAGAACACATTAAAACCCAAATAACCGGCTACTGAGAATCAAGTTCATTCTCAGTAAGGGAACATCAAAATGTATAGGCCTGTACTGTCAGCAGCACACCAAGGCACCCCCAGCCATGTGTCTGGCCTCCCTTACTGCCTTGCATTGCTCCAGACATCACTAGCCCTACTGCCTGGTTCTACTTAGAAGGAACCGCACTACTTTTGCACCTCCAGCACCTTAACTTCGACAACTGCTCTGAGCGAGGTCAACACACAGACTCTAGATGCCGTTTTGTTTTATTTTCATTAATTTTATTTATAAAAATATGAACGTACCGAACCGCCAACACCAAATCCTGTGTTTGCTTGTCCAAAAAGCCCAGTTCCGGTTCCAAACGCAGTGCCAGCATTGGTAGTGGCAGCTGTTCCAAAAAGGCCTCCAGGCTGCGAGGGCTGCGTGGCCCCAAACGGACCCTACAAAGAGGAATTACATCAAAATAATGCCACAAAGCTTTCTGAAGTCCAGCTATGATGATGAAAGAACAAACACAGAAGTTCGTAAATAAATACTGCAGTATTTTCCCTTCTGATGGGGAAAAAAGGTGAAAAAAATTTCAGGAGCTTGATTCATTCAGGCAATCAGTTACAGTAAGAAAAACAAAGGAATTTGGGCTCCATAATGTAGTTTCCCCCCCCACCACTGCGAGCAATGAAGATGGGCAATAACCATTCCAGAGGGTTTTCTGAGAGAGGCCACAGCACAGCAAGGAGGAATACAGCACATCTGTAGCCAGAGCTTCTGGCTATACAAGTATATAAGTTACAGCCATGCAGAGCCTCTCAATCAGATGACCCCATCAATGATGCTCATTAGCCACCAGAAAGCATAGAATTGTTAATAAATTTCTACAGAATGCTAACAATCAGCAACAAGAATTTTATCATCTGCATGAATATGATTGGAAATCCTTGAGTTGGTGAGAGCAGCCATCTTCAAAAGGACAGGAAAAGCTACCTGGGAAAAGCTGCAGGTTTTTATTGTAAGCTGTATAAGCTTGTATCAAAAATGAAAAACACTGATGGGTAAGAAGCTCCTCAACCAGACAGTAGAGCTCAGAGCTTTGCATTTAAATTCTAAGGAAGCTGTGGAACAACCTGAGGAAGACCAGGATCACTGCATCACAACCCCACCCTGCACAGCTGGAATAGGCACACAACAGCACATGAAGGGTTTAAACAACTCATCTTACCATTGTGCTCGTGTTTGGCTGTCCTAGAGTGCTGGTATTCCCAAAGGGAAAGCCTGTGTTCTGCGTCGTCGTGGCCTGACCAAATGGTTTGTTAAACAGACTTGTAGTTTGAGTCTGCTGACCAAAAAGACCTCCTGTTGTTCCTGTTCCAAAGCCAGTCGTAGCTACAACACAAAGAAGTTGGTTTTAAAAAAAATCCTCAAGTGTTTATCCCAATCTACACTCAGTACATTCTAACAAGAAAAAAAAAAAGAACCTCAGCTCAATGGAACAGCAGAATATACGAGGCCAACACAACACAGCTGCACTCAGATGGAAGCAGCTGTGCATTTTATTATGTTCTCCTCGTCCTGAAGTGAGTGTGAATTTCTTTACAGAGAGAGTGGTGAGGTGCTGGAACAGCTGCCCAGAGAGGCTGTGGAGCCCCGTCCATCCCTGGAGGTGTTCAAGGCCAGGTTGGATGGGGCCCTGAGCAGCCTGGGCTGCTCTGAAATGTGGAGGTTGGTGGCCCTGCCTGTGGTGGGGGGTTGGAGCTTCATGATCTTTGAGGTCCCTTCCAACCCTGGCCATTCTGTAATGCTGTTAAAACCTAAATTCAATACAGGAACTGAAGCAGTATACCTCTGTTATCTTACAGCTGTGACAAAGTGGCAATCAGTGGAGAAATTTACCCTGCTAACCCTCAGAACAACACAGAGTCATCAGCTTTCAGTTTCACTCTGTGAAGCAGTTTACTTCAGCACAGGATACAAATCCCGCAGCTGCACCCAGGGACTGCCTCAGTGGGCAGGCTGCACACACAGCTTCCTGCATGGTCATCTCTCTCAAGGACTGCAGCTTAGGTGAGCCCACACAGCAAGCCCAAAGATAAAGCCCAGCAGGGCCAGCCATCAAGGACAGACTCATTCTAACCTCAAAAGCAGCAAATCTTTGCTTCTGTTCCTAGTTAACTTTACATTTGACTATTATGTTCCATCCAAGAACGCTCAAATGGTGTGAAACCAGGCTGGCACAATATGCAAGGGTCTGGAGAACAGATCCTGGCAAAGTCTCATTGGGTCACAATAAACATACAAGTTTGTAACCAGGGAATTCATGCCTGCTCATTAGCAGAAAGCAAAAATCTCATTACAGAACGTTGATAATGCAGACAGTCAAACTCTAAGCTCATACCAGCACTTTCTCATCCTTCTCATGGCTGAATAGTTTAATAAAGCATTGGCATATCCAGTCACAGTTGAGCAGCACGCAGGCAGTACTTACTAGTTCCAAAAGCAGTTTTATTCTGTCCGTATGAGAAGCCTGTATTAGTGGTAGAAGAGCCAAAAAGTCCCGTAGCTGTGCTTGAAGTAGCAGTGGAAGTCCCAAACAAGCCTGTAGTGGCTCCTGCTCCCACAGGATTCGAGGGCCCTTTCCTATTGGCCATGTAGTCTTCTAAACGCAGCTCCTAGTACAGGAAAACCCATTTCTCTTTACACAGAGTAAGGTTAAAGCCACGCCACCAGTATGCTCACACAGCTTCCAGCCTGCCCCAGGACAAAGGTACCAACAACAGCTGCTAACAGCTCCATATTTTAAAACAAGAACTGCATCAACAGGACCTGAGCTTAGACGCATCACTGCAGTTATGTCTGGGCTTCAATTTTATTTCTGAGGGCATTTTTAGAGTACGCCTGTTTTCAAGTATCAGTTAAGCAAACTGGAACAGGAGGGCTTCGTGGCTATATCCTTGAGAGCAGTGGTTTACATCAAACAACTGAGTTTTGTCGTGGCTTCTGCCATTATCTCATCAGCACAAGCGCTCCCAGCAGGATCTCACCCTCCTGATACACAGCAAGATGGAATTTCAGCTCTTCAAAAACTGCAGTGAACACATTAAAAACCAACACCAATACAACGACGTGTTTTGTTTCATGCCACTTCTGTGCATGATGTAGATACTGAAAGCTGCATTTGTTAGCAAGCACATACAATATTTATTACAGTCCAAAAAAGCTCTGCTAAACCAATACTAATTAATAGCTGTACCAAATAAACGTTTGAACATTATCAACTGACCTCGAGAGATTTGCTCTCATACTCCTTCATAGCAGTGATGCATTGGTGCTTAGTATTGATAGTGGTGCTAACTCCAGACTTGACCATGCTATCCGTACCAGTTGGGGGCTGCAAGAGAAGAGGTTAAGCTATTAGATGTAAAATCCAAGAGGTCTCTATTGATAGATATAGCTGTTTCTGAGCGGATGCTCTTAAACTCTTCACTCAGAGAGTGGTGAGGTGCTGGAACAGCTGCCCAGAGAGGCTGTGGATGCCCCGTCCATCCCTGGAGGTGTTCAAGGCCAGGTTGGATGCGGCCCTGGGCAGCCTGGGCTGCTCTGAAATGTGGAGGTTGGTGGCCCTGCCTGTGGTGGGGGGTTGGAGCTTCATGATCTTTGAGGCCCCTTCCAAGGGGCTATTCTGTAATGCTGTTAAAACCTGAATTCAATACAGGAACTGAAGCAGTATACCTCTTATCTTACAGCTGTGACAAAGTGGCAATCAGTAGAGGAATTTACCCTGCTAACCCTCAGAACAACACAGAGTCATCAGCTTTCAGTTTCTCTCTGTGAAGCAGTTTACTTCAGCTCAGGATACAAATCCCCCAGCTACACCCAGGGATTTCACTATCCCTGCTACCTTTCAGCCCTGTTTCCATCTTACTGTACTAGGAAGAAGTACACAGTGCTACTCTAACACTGCCCAAGCTGATCACTACAGCTGTGCCTTCAAGCAGAGATGCCAGGCAAAGCCCTGCTCTGTCACATCAGTTAACGGAATTCCCAGCTCATTTCAGCCCTCAACTGAGCAGCTATTGAGGAGAAAGCAGCCTTTTGGGCAGATAGCAGTTACCCCATTTCCAACAGCTCTTCTTCCAGGCCATCCTCCATTTTCAACTGCCACGGAACCCTCAAGGACTCTCCCCCCCCCTTAAAGGGAACTCATCCAAAAAACACACACGGCATCACTGTTCAAATCTCATTTTCATTCCCAATGCCACAGTGACTGATAGGAGCATTTCTTTTGACCCACATTCCAGAATAAGTTCAACTGTGATCACCTGGAGCTCTGTGACACCTCCTGCCTGCCAGGAAGGCTCATCCTACAACACAGTTGCACATCTCACACCTACACAGGGCATTACTCTGGGGTGTTTAATTAGAACAAAATGAAAGTCTGGGTTCTTTGCAGTTAATTACATTTTCACTGCAACAGTCCAACTAAAGGTATTTCCAAGCAATTTCAAAACACTGCATACTTCTGCATTAACTACTTCCTATTTTTAAGCTCGTGGATCCAGGCAGTGCTTCACACAAAGAACTGCAGAATGGAACATTTCCTACAGTAAAGAGGCTGAATTAAAAGGGTGAAACAGAACTTACATTGAATTTAATGGTTGTGCCAGTCGGAGTAGCAGTAAAACTGGTTGGGCCAAACAGAGAGCCAGATGGATTCCCAAAAGGATTAGAAGTGGTGTTGGTGGTTCCAAAGAGACCTCCACTGCTGGTACTTGTACCAAAGTCTTAAAAAACAAACAGGAACAAAAAGATCAGCACTAAAACAACCATTAATTTAAAACTTAATGCCAAATATCCAATCTGAATTAGAAAACAGTTTGGAAATGAAATCAACTGCAAGGGAAAAAAAATAAACACAGCAATGTTGGAAACCTGTTAACATAGTGTAGATTACCCCCTATCTCATCACCCCAGGAAACAGCAGAGGAACCTCAGCAGTCAGTTCCATTCTGCTGACAACAGCACCCATAAATGTTTGTGTACAAAGGCAACCAGGAAGCTTTTGCTTTCTTCAGAAGTTTCTGCTTCAGGGAATTACAGAAGTGCTGAAGGGGCATTTCAAACATTCTAGCACCAGAGGTAAAACTAACCGTAACTACTCTACAGCTGCAGAATAAAAAGCTAAAATCAAGTGGAGCCAAAGATTAGTTAAGAATAGAAAACACCAGTCGGTTACCTATATGTGAATTAGCGTAAAACTCATGGCTAGAATCACAGCTACAGACTGCGTATCACATTGGCACTTGCCTACTGTGGACCATAACAATGAAACCAAACCAACAAACCAAACATTAACACTTCACATAACACTTGTACCAGACCCACACACACATTCAATTTCCCATGCTACAGTCAAGCTAAAATCAGCCATACTCAGGAGAAACAAGAGTTTGACTCACTTCCAAAGCCAGCAGGCTTGTTCTGTGCAAAGGCATTGCTCTGGGATGAGAAGAGGCCTCCACCAGTGCTGGTGGTACCAAACAGGCTGCTGGATGTCCCAGTGGATGTTCCAAACCCAAAGCCAGTGCTGGTGGAGGAGGTGGCTGGCTGATTAAAGGCGTTGGAACTGAAGAGCCCTCCTGCAGACAGAAACAAGCTGTGAGTCATTTGCAATCGTTTCACTGCTTGGTTTGAGGTTTTGGGGGTAAAGGTAATTGCTTTCAGGACAGAATTCTGCCTACGGCTGGAACAGTGCAGTACCTGGCTTTGCCTGGGTGTTCCCAAAGAGGCCCCCAGTGTTGTTGTTTGCCCCAAAGGCTGATGTGCCAAACGCTCCTCCACCCGTGGTACCAAAGCCAGCATCTGGAAAATCAGCACCGCAGGTTAGACAAAATCATATTCTAAACACACGTACTAGAAACTATACACTGAAATTGCCTTTCCAACTTCCAAACCAAAGTCTGTGCCTGACCAGCTATACCTCAGCATCTGAGCTACACAAAGCAGCACCATTAATGCTTTCACAGCTCTTAAGGAAGAGCCTATGGTGTTGAGTCAGCTACTGCTACACCTGGCAAGGATGCTCAGCCCCACACCAGGCTGCAAGGCTTCCACCACCTGGAAGCTGCTCTGCAATTATCTGCAATAAGAGCAAAAGCTGCGTTTTCTTCCTACCAAGCAGTGCATACACGCCAATGGATGGTCTGCTTTAATTGTCAGCAACTTCACTGTGCTATTCACAACATGCATCTCCAGAGAGCACTCACATCACATGCTTTTTCCTTCCCATATTCCAGCCCCAACTGAATGAACCTTCCTCCCAGCCCAGGCAAAAATGCCTTCACCAAAGCATCCAACTTCCCACTCCTTTTATAAAAAGAAGCTTCATCAACAGCACGTGGAATTCTGGTGTGTGCTGAAACAAAGACCCTGTGAAGCAGGTTTGGGGTCCTGATTCTCGGCTAACACAGCTCTGCTTCTCATCACTGCCAAGCAAGCGAGCTGGACAGCCCACAGCAGCACACTGCTCCCATCATACACAGAGAACCCCCATCTCTGTGTGATTCTTAAGCAGTTCTGTGGAAAAAAAAAAACCCACACCAAGCAGTGCAAAAATCAGAAGTACAGATTTAGATGTATTACTTACTTTGTCCAAAAGTTGATGTTGTTCCAAAGCCAGTGTTACCTCCAAAAGGAGTTCCGAAAGATTTGTTAAACATTTTCAGTATGTATCAGCTTCCTTTCTTTAAACCTGGAAGAAAGAATCCAGTTGAGCTTTCAAAGCTTTTAATGACATTTCTCATCTTTCTCACTGTTGATACTCAGCAAACTGAGTACTTCAGCCACGATATGCATGACAGCACGACTGAAGTCACACTACATGGCAAACAGCCAGAACTCCTAAGGAGACAAGAGCACTGACACTTCAATAGCACAAGCAAGCTTCCCTCCATCCTTTACGATGTTTCCTACACATCCCGCATGCTAAGATAACTAATCAAGGCAGCTACACTTCCCAGATCTGCCCACTCAACAAGTGAACATCCCTCACAAACAGTGCTCCCCACATCTGATCCATGTGCACTGCACATCTCTGCTCAGCCATCTGCACACCTGAGAGCCCGCCAGAACACGGCCTTACGAACAGACACAGGGATTTGCACTGAACTACAAGCCCAAGATTGTCCATGAGGATTTTCCTGTTACAACCTATGTGTTCCAACTCCTCCCAGCACAAAGAAATGCTCTGTATGAAAACTACAGGAACAAGTCTTCCTCCAGCTCTGCTTTCATTGCTTGCTGGGCTCACCAAGATGTCTTCAATCCAACTTTCTGAATACTTCCATGCAGCTGCTCACTGGGGGTGTGCTGTACCCCTACACCCCGTGCTGTTTTACTTCAGGGCAGGTTTAACAACACTACCTCCAAATTTGTCTCCAAATACAAGCACAATGGAAATAACCACTTTTTCATCAAGAATCAAATTGGTCACAGAAACACAGGGGTTGAAAGGGACTTCATGAGATCACTGAGTCCAACCACCCCTGCTGATAAAGGAGGATCACAGAACGATAGAAAGGCCTGGGTTAAACAGGACCACAATGATCACTGAGTTTCAAACAACTGCTGTGTGCAAGAGGTTGCCAACCAGCAGATCAGGCTGCCCTGAGCCACGTGCAGCCTGGCCCTGAATACCTCCAGGGATGAGGAATGATAATAGTAGGGTAGATAATAGCAGGACAAGGGGAAATGGTTTGAAGTTGAGGGAGTAAAGATTGAGGTTGGATGTCAGGGGAAGTTGTTTGCTGTGAGAGTGGTGAGGTGTTCAAGGCCAGGTTGGATGGGGCCCTGGGCAGCCTGGGCTGCTATGAAATGTGGAGGTTGGTGGCCCTGCATTGGTGGGGGGTTGAAGCTCCATGATCCTTGAGGTCCCTTCCAACCCAGGCCATTCTGCGATTCTATGAATAGGTCACACAGAAACGAAACCACGACAGGAATTACAGCCTCCGAAACCTGCAGTCCTTTTCTGCCCTGGGACCACCAGTTACTCCACCCCAAAAACGCCGCCGGCAGCACTAGCCAGGCCCCACAGCGCAGACCCACCGCGTTCCCCCCATCACACAACGACAACGGCAGCCTCCACACAGCGCTGCTCCCCACACCGCACGCCAAACCGCGGTGCTGAGCCCCAGCACGGGGCAGCTCCCTCACAACGCTCCCGCAGCCCTCGGTCACCTCAGCAGCGCCGTTTCACACCGCTATCCCGACCATCGCGACATCCCCCGCTCAGTCCCGCTCCCAGCCCCATCACCCGAAGGCCGCGGCGGCTCGGCTCCCAGCTTCCAAGGCTGCGCCGTAACGAGAAGGTCGCAGCGCGGCCCGAGGAGCCCCCGAGCGCTCTGCGGACGCGGAGCTCACCGTCGAAGAGAGGAGAGCAGCGCGGTCCGGCCGGGTCCGGTCCGTCCCGGCCCGATCCAGCCTCGCCACTCCCGCGCCGCCGCCTCACACAGAGGAAGCTGCGTCACAACCCGCTCCGCGCGCCTCCCAGCGGCCCCCGCGCCGGCCCCGCCCCCGTGAACCCGCAGCTCATTGGCTGCCGCTGCTCGGCTGCGGCAGGTGGACCCACCCACTCTCCCCGGTTCCTCTTATCTATTGGCGAAAGGGGAGATAAGCGCCGAGCACCGATTGGTTTTGTCCGGGAGGGGGCGGGGCTGATGCTGCGGAAGAGTCCAGAACATCCCTCCCGCCTCGCCGCCCAGCATCCGGGCGCGCCGGGGGCGGGGCTTCTCCCGGCCCGCCCAATCAGAGAGCTTCTCGGCCTCCTGCGTGCTCCGCGCAAAGGGCGGGGCGCGTTCAAGCGGTCCGCCGGGCCGGCAGGGGGCGCTCCAGGCGGAGGCTTCGGGCCTCTCAGGGCCGGGTCCGGGCCTGGGCCTGGTGGGGCCGCGCCGTGAAGGGCGCCCCCGGGTGGGGCCGCCGCGGGGCCGAGGCAGAGCGGGGCTGGGGAGGACGTGGGGGCGGGAACGGGAACGGGGTGGGGCGAAGGGAAGGAGGGATGAGCAGGTGCGGGCGGCGGGCCTGGCGGAGCAGGAAGGGGCGGGCATGGAGGAGCCGGGAGCGGCGTGAGGTGTGCGGGGCGGGAACGGGAGGAGCGGCGGGGGAACGGCGGGCCGGCGGGGTGAGAGCGGGGAGCGCAGCGCAGGGGGCGGCCCTCGGGGTCCGGGCCGTCAGGGCGCTGTGAGGGCGGGCCGTGCGGCGGTGCGGGCTGCGGGCTCTCGGTCTGCTGTGAGCCCGGCCGGCAGGGACCGGGCTGTGAGCGGCCGGCCATGAGGGCAGCGCTGGGTCCCAACCTGGCCGCTCCACAGCTCAGTGCTGGCACTGCCAGCTGCGTCCAGAGCGGGGCCCTTAAGGTGCTCGGAGGGCTGGAGCAGCTCTCCTATGAGGAAAGGTTGAGGGAACTGGGCTTGTTCAGCTTGGAGAAGAGAAGGCTGCGGGGAGACCTCATTGCGGCCTTCAGTACTTGAAGGGAGCTTAAGTTCTTTGCTGTGAGAGTGGTGAGGTGCTGGAACAGCTGCCCAGAGAGGCTGTGGATGCCCCGTCCATCCCTGGAGGTGTTCAAGGCCAGGTTGGATGGGGCCCTGGGCAGCCTGGGCTGGTATTAAGTGTGGAGGTTGGTGGCCCTGTCTGCAGCAGGCAGGTTGGAGCTTCATGATCCTTGAGGTCCCTTCCAACCCAAGCCATTTTATGTGATTCTGTGTGATTCCCTGGTGCGTATAAACAGGAGGGAGAACAGCTGTTTATGAGGGTGGATGGTGATAGGACAAGGGGGAATGGTTTTAAAATGAGACAGGGGAGGTTTAGGTTGGAATGAGGAGGAAGTTTTTGAGCCAGAAGGTGGTGAGGCAGTGGAACAGGTTGCCTAAGGAGGCTGTGGATGCCCCATCCCTGCAGGCATTCAAGGCCAGGCTGGATGTGGCTCTGGGCAGCCTGGTCTGCTGGTTGGCGACCTGCACATAGCAGGGGGTTGGAACTGGGTGAGCACTGTGGGCTTTTGCAAGCCAGCCCATTCTGTGATTTAGGCAACCCGTCCTTCATTCAGAGCATCAGCAGTGGGGTTGGCTGGGCAGGGGGTCCCACTCTGTCCTCACCTCCGTGGCTGCTGTTGCATCCTTAAAGCTTCCATTCCACAATAAATGAATCCAGGCAGAGCAGCGAACCCTGAGGTGGTCACATGGTTTGACATCACTCTTTGCTACTCTATGGCAGCAGCACCAGGCACTGAACAGGATCCTGCCCCATGCCCCTCAGCAGCAGCTCTTTGGGCTGCAGCCTGAGGTCGCGCTGCAGGATGTGACCCTGTGTTGCCCTTGGTCCTGCTGATAATTGGCTTCAACGGGGATTGTCTGCGAGGAGGATTTGTCGTAGAGCCTGAGGTGAGGGAGGAAGCCAGCACTCAGCATCATGGCCCTTTGTCCCTTGTCCCCAGGTGGAGGGCAGCTGGTGTGGATGGGAGAGATTTGGGCCACGCACAGCGGAGTGATGATTTGGGGTTGAAGTAAGGCACGTGCAGTGCTGGGGACTGCAACTCTGTCCACCACAGCCTGAGGCATGTAGGACAAACAGCAGCGCCTGAGAGCTGGAGTGCACCTGGCTGATGCTGGGGCATTGAGCCAGGGGCAAGCTGCCAGGCTCGATAACTGGCCTGACCTGACCTGTCTGAGTTGTTGAGCAGTGTTTTTATCATGCAAGCTGAAGGCTGTGGTCATGCAGCTTCCTTGAGGTGTGGTGTTGGCTGTGCTGTGCTGTGCTCGCAGCACCCTGTCTGGGGCAGCATGCTGCCGTGTCAGCACAGCAGCTCTGAGCTCGGCCGAGGAAGGATCTGGATGGCTCTACCCAGCAGAAATGCAGTCGCATGTCTCCCAGCCTCGTGGTGCAGAGCTAGAAGCATGTCCTACACAGCTGATGCTGCTTTCTGCCTCCAGTGCCTTTATCCAGCTCTCAGGCTGCTGTGAAACACCGGCTGTGCCCAGGTTTCTGTTTGCAGCTTACAGCTTGATGCATCCATGCTGAGAGCTGTTGGGGACTGAAGGACAGAGAATCCCTCCCAACATGTGCTTTTTGCTTTCAGGTCCATCAGCATGCTCCAGGTACCACTGCCCCTGGATCGTGATGGTATCCTGTTCCGGCTCCGTTTCACCACTCTGGCTGTTTGGACTGTGTTTTGCCCCTTGTTTGGTTTCCTCTTCTGCGTGATTTGGTCTCTGCTCTTCCACTTCAAGGAGACAACAGCCACCCACTGCGGGGTAAGTGACATTCATCTGCAGCGTGCTGAGCTCCTCTGGGTGCTGGCTGTGCAGGGATCCTCTGTTTCCTACCACAGGTGCTGTGTCACCTTGAACAATTTGTTTTTATTTGTGTTGCCTCTGAATGAGCAATTGGGTTTCAATTTTTGAAAAGTAACACTGAGCAGATTGGTGTTGATTGCAATAAAGAATAAAACTGATAAGGTTAAAGATAACTATACTGTCTTGACAAGGAGTTACTCTCAGAAATGGAGTCACTGCCTCTCACGTCTGTTGGAGTTCTTTGGAGCAGCTACAGGTATGTGCCTGGGAGCTCTGGCTGCAAGGGACCAGGTGGGTTTCTGGAATGCATTAAGTCGAGTTCCTCAGCCATGGCATAAACATCAGCAAGCAGCAAGTGTAGAGCTATGAGAGGAGGTGACCCTGGGGTTGTACAGGATCCTTGCTGCTCCTCCTGCCCAGGCACAGGGGGATGATGAAGGTGGATGGTGGTGATGAGGTCCTGGAGCTGGAGGGATGATGTGGAATCCTGAGGGCAGGCTACAGAGCAGTGGGATCCCAGTGGTGATTGATTGAGAGAAATGACATGTGCACACTGTCCCCTCCTTGTGGGGCATTGTCCCCTCCTCACAGGACAGGTGTGTTGGGCAGTGCAGCAGGGATGCTCCGAGGTGTCCTGCAGCTCAAGATGTGAAGTGAGGGGTCCTCAGCTTCAGCCTACAGATGCCAGGATGAGAACAGAGAGGTGGAGGCTTCTGAGGTCCTGGCTGGGTGGGAGGGCAGACAGGGACCCACTGCCTCCTATGCCAGTGTGAGAAGCAGGGGACATCATGAAGCAGTGTGTGTGAAGCAAGTGAAAAGGAGCTGTTTCCTCAGGCAAAAGCAGTCAGTTTGAGGAGCTTCACTCAACAGTGTCAAGAGCAGACCAAGCTATATCCAGGACTACATAGCCTTTGGAACAGCTCTAAAAGCCTCTGGGGCACCAGGTGGTCTTGGCTTTAATCAAAGGAAAGATCTCTGAAGGAACCAGTCAAATCCACTGGATCAGCACTTGATTGTGATGTTGTTTTTGGCTCTTTAGATCACTGAACTCTTGTCTGCTGAGGATTGAGAGAGTCCATCCCTCAGAGCAGGGGAAGAGCATCATCAATTACAGGATATAAAGAGGGCTTTCAACTGAGGTTGCTGGGCAAGGGAAACCTCCATCCACGCCTCTCTTATTGGTTCAATGTCAGCATCAGCAATCGATGCCTGGAGAAAGGAAAGGGATCGGACACTGGCAGGAGCGCTCCTGAAGAACAGCACGTAGGAATTGCAGCCCTTTATCCAAGAAAACTGTTTCATTAGGGTCTCAGCTGAAGTGTTTCTAAAGGATTTCATGCAGTATAGGAAATAAACGGGGATCTAGGAGTTGTAGATAGTTAAACAAGAGTTTGATCCTTCTAATTTCCTCCCTGCGCAGCTTGTTTACCACACCAGTGATCTTGAAGGTCTTTTGCAGCCAAATGGTTCAGTGATTCCAGGGCATAGTTGTCCTGCATGGATTACCTTTTGCATGGCAATCACAACTGACTGGGGACATCCCTGAGCTGCAAATACTTGGAGGTCAGCTCCAAGGTTTTCCTGCTTTTGTGTTTCTGAACATCACCTTTGCCTGCAGTTCCTGGCAGTTTTCTGTTGGTACGTAGTTTTGCTTCCCTGCTCTCTTCTCTCTCTGAACCTGAGGATGGAATCATGGAATCATTAAGGTTGGAAAAGACCTCTGAGATCACCGTGTCCAACCCCAATCCATCCCCACTGTGCTCACTAAACCATGTCCCTAAGTGCCACATTTACACGTTTTTTGCACACCTCCAGGGATGGTGACCTCACCGCTTCCCTGGGCAGCCTGTCCCAATGCTTGAGAAGGGACATGGGGCACAACAGCTGAATGAAGGCAAAGAGTGAAGATTGTGGATGTCGAGCTGAGAAACCTGAGCAGGGTTCTCAGCTCACTGAGCCTTCTCAATAGGCTGTGGAGGTGATGGGGCTGGATAGCCCTGCAGGATGCATCAGGACTGCTGCTGTGTTACAGAATCACAGGGGTTGGAAGGGACCTCTGGAGATCCTCAGTCCAGCCCTACCCCCGAAGCAGTTCTGTACAGTCTTTGAACAGGAGAGCACCCAGATGGGTTTGGACGTCTCCGGGAAGATCCCCACCTCTCAGGACAGTGGTGCTGGAGCTCTGCCCCCCTCACAGCACAGATGGAACTTCCTGGGCTGCAGTCTATGCAGGTGCTCCTTGTCCTGGCATTGGGCACCATGGAACAGAGCCCAGCCCCATCCTCCTGCCCTTCAGACACTGATAAGCACTGCTCAGATCCAGCCTTCCCTCCTCCAGGTGCACAGCCCTGGCACTCTCAGCCTGTCCCCAGCACGAGGTTCTCCAGGCCCCCACCAGCTTTGCATCCTCCACGGGGCTCTTCCAGCAGTTTCCAGTCTGTCTGGAGCTGGGGAGCCCAGCACTGGGTGCAGTGCTGCAGCTGTGCTCACCCCAGGGCAGAGCAGAGGGGAGAATCTCCTCGCTCGCCCTGCTGGCCGCCCTCTCTGCAATGTATCCCAGATCCCGTCATGGCCACATGGCCTTCATGGCCACAGGGTACTCGGCTCAACCCGTGGCTCAACCAGGACCTTCAGACCCTTCTCTGCAGAGTTCCTTTCCTGCAGATCAGCCCCACCATGTCTGTTTCCTGTCTTTCGACATGGCACTTTTGCCATAACAAGCCACTCTCCCATCTCTTCCAGGTCCCAAACTACCTGCCTTCCATCAGTGCTGCCATCGGAGGAGAGACCCCGCAGCGCTACGTCTGGCGGCTCTGCATTGGTCTGCACTCAGCTCCACGTTTCCTGGTGGCTGTTGCCTACTGGAACCACTACCAGAGCTGCCACTGCTCCCACCCTCGCTATCTGCGCCTGTGCCACTTCAACCTGCTGCTCAACCTGCTCGAGAACTTTGCCCTCCTCATTCTGACCTATGTGTCCTCCTCAGAGAACTATGGTACGTGGCTCCCTCCAGCTCTGCATCGACCCCTGCATGGCCACCTTGTTTGTGGATGCTGAGTTCTGTAAAGGCTAGGATTTATATCATAGATTCATAGAATGGCCTGGGTTGTAAAGGACCACAAAGCTCATCCAGTTCCAATCCCCTGCCATAGCAGGGGATTTGCAGGGTCGCCAACAAGCAGACCAGGCTGCCCAGAGCCACATCCAGCCTGGCCTTGAATGCCTGCAGGGATGGGGATACGTGAAAGTTACATCTGTAATGTGCTTATAGCTCAGCTCTTACTGAAACTCATAGAATCATAGTGTGGCTTGGGTTGAAACGGACCTCAAAGATCATCCAGTTTCAATCCCCAGCTGTGGACAGGATTTACAGCCACTAAGTCAGGCACCAGCTCAGGCTGCTTAGGGCCCCATCCAATCCAGATCTCCAGGTTTGGGGCACCCACAGCTCTGGGCAGCAGAGTCAGAGCCTCACTGCTCTCTAGGTAAAGAATTTCCTCCTCGCATCTTGCCTGGATCTCCCATTTTGAAGCCATTCCCGTTGACCGCAGCCCTCTTCCTCCGAGCTTCCAGCCAACTCCTTATCCACCAACTAGCCCGCCCTTTGATCCCATATCTCTCCAATTTAGAGATAAGGATGTGGTGTGGGACCATATCGAAGGCCTTGCATAAATCCAGCTAGATGGCATCCTTTGCCCTTCCCTTTACCCACCAATACCATCACTCCATTGCAGAAGGCCACCAGATGGATTGGGCACGACCTGCCCTTGGTGAAGCCGTGCTGGCTCTCAGATCACCTCCTCATCCCTCACGTGCCTTTACATGAATTCCTGGTGGCTGCATTTCTGTGCCAAGCCTGCCATCCAGCTGTAGTGCTGTGTTCCCATTTCTGTGCTGAGGATGTGCTTAATGCTGCTCATCACCACTCAGCAAAACTCAGCACTGCTCCTGCTGTCAGCACAGCCCTCACTTCTGCCTCGTGGCCTTGGCACTGAGTTGGCTCCCACTTACTGCCTCCTGGCAGCATTTTCTGGGTTAATTTCCTGTATTGACTACTGAGTAAGTGAGAATCTTTCAGATTACATCAAAGCATGTGGAGCAATGGGCTCAAAGGTGCCTCTCACCCATGGGTCCCATCTGAGCTGAGTGTAACTGCCAGCAGTGGGACCCGGTGGTGGTGTCAGCACAGAGGACTGGCAGTCACCAGGTGGTGCTGCTGCAAAGGGCACGGAGCTGCCTGGGACTTGGTGGTGAATGCTGGGTGCAGCCATGGAATGCAGGGTTACAGTCATAGAGTACTGCAAAGGGAGAGACCAGGGCTGCATGGAGAGCAGGTTTGGAACAGGGCTGACAAGAAGCAGCTGGTTTGTGTCCTTGCAGGAAGGATGAGGAGGGGCTGGAGCTGGTCCTGTACTGAAGGCTGCAGCAGCATGGATTGCAAGCCTGCTGGCTGCCTTTGGAAGTGGGCTGTGCTCCCTGGGCCCTGCAGTGATGCCATAATGAGGCTGTGGGGTGGGCTGCATCCAGGATGTCCATGGGTGCCCTCAGCCACCCACACCCCATGCAGCTGCAGCTGGGCTCAGGTTCATCACCTCTGCAGGGCACTGCCACGTTCTTACCTCCAGCTGCTGCCTTCAGCTCTGCTCTGAACTGGGGAACATTGTTCTCCTTCCCCTGAAACAGGGAAGAGAAAGAAGAGGAGGGAAGTGTGGTTCTTACGGTCAGGTGTCGTGGTTGCAAATTCAGCCTGTGGGTTCCGTTCCTGGAGAAAAGTTTGGGGAATGCTTTGTGAATAAGTGCTTCTATTCAAAAGAAAAACATTTGGCCCGAAATTTTGTGGGCTTTGCATATGGCTCTGAGTGTTGTGAGCTGCCTCAGTTCCACACCACTCAACCAGTGATGGTTCCAGCCTACCCTGCAGTCCGTGTGGGTTTAGCAGTGTGCAGGACAGCCTTGGTGCTGGTGAGAAGGCTCCTGGCAGCTGAAATGCAGGAGACCAGCAGGATGTGCTGGGCAGGCTCACTGTGCAGCCTTAGTTTCCTCATCCATCCCAGGAACTGCTCCCAAGTCTCACTGTGGTTTGCAGCCACTGGAGCTCCCAGACCAGGTGCTAGAGAGCAACTGCAAGCCCTCTGTGCTGTGCTTTCATACACATTATGCACACTCAGAAATCTGCAGCCCCAGCCTTAGGGGAAGACACGAGGCATGGGCAGGCAGCTGTCATTAGCTCTGCATGGCTGGCATGCTGCTGAGGCTGCCAGCAGGGCTGTGCCCACCGTCCTTTGCCCCCAAAGCCTCCTCTGGTACTTCTGTCTCATTTCCGTGCCTAGATTTAACAGGAAGCCTCTTGTCTTGTTGATTCAGCAATCCATGAAAATGCCTTCATCGTCTTTATCACATCAGCTCTGGGCCACATGCTCCTGACGTGCATCCTCTGGAGGATGACTAAGAAACACACAGTAAGTCCCGAGGTACAGACACTTTCCTTTCTTCTCTTGGTGCTGTGGTTGGGGCTGGTGGTGGAAGGGCTTCATCTGTTGCTTGCTTCTAAAATGACCAGATCTGGGTGGTGAAGGTATTAAAGATACGGGTGAATCTGGCTTACGGTCACCAAAATTCACACTTCAGTCCAATTTAACAAAACAAACCGTGGAGGAATGTTTTGATTTCCTGTTCTGTAGTTTTCACATGGAGCTGATCCTCAAAATGCCATCTCCTGGGGTCTGCATTGCTGCCATTTTCCCCTTGCTTGGGGGAGCCCTCTGGGAGCTGAGCTGGGCTCCGTGCTGGGGAGCAGTACTGCAAGCAGGGAGCAGCTGCAGGCAGCTGTGGGTCTCACATGCAGGCTCTGGGGCTTCTCTGCAAGAGGCTGAAGGCTTGGGGAGCTGCTGGTCGCACTGCACATCAGGCAGAGGGTCTGGACTCCATCACCTGCACCCAGCTACGATTGGTGCCATGTTGGGTTTGGGATGGGATAAGCCACAAGCAACAGCACGGGGCAGTGTGTTCAAAGACAGCTTTGAAACTGTGTATGCAGGAGCTCTGAACGTCTGTGGTGCCTTTTGCACATGCAGGTTTGCCTGGGGCTGGCGTAGGGGAGCTGGGTTCATACAGAGCAGGATGGGTGCTGAGCCTGGGACTGGATCTGTGCAGAGCAGGACAGGTGTTGTGCATGGGACTCGGTCCATGTGGAGCAGCATGGGTGCTGTACATGGGGTTGTGTGGGTCTGTATGGAGCAGGATGGGTGCTGAGCCTGGGGCTGGATTTGTACAGAGCAGAATGGGAGCTGTGCATGGGGCTGGATCCGTATGGAGCAGGATTGGAGCTGTGCATGGGTCCATCTGGAGCATCATGGGTGCTGTGGATAGGACGGGGTCCATATGGAGCAGGATGGGTGCTGAGCCTGGGGCTTTATTTGTACAGAGCAGGATGGGAGCTGTGCATGGGGCTGCATCCATGTGGTACAGGATGACTGCTGTGCATGGGTCCGTATGGAGCAGGATGGGAGCTGTGCATGGAGCCATGTGAGGCAGGATGGGAGCAGACAGTCACGCAGTGCTTCACTGCAGCTCCTGCCTCATGGCCTCTGTTTATCTTCCCAGTCCAGCAATTCTCCAGCTGCTGGCCCTGCTGGGTCACTTGGAGGAGCAGCTCCAGCTGCTGTGGCTGCAGCTGCACTGCAGGAGAGCCCTTTGGATGTCCCATCCTGGGACAGGGGCTCAGCTCTGCTTCCCCCCCCAGCAGGATGGCTGGTGCAGGATCACTGGGACCTGCTGAGTGTCAGCAGGGTGTGTGGGGCTTTGGGCCATGCTGGTGCTGCCCTGGCTCACAGAAAACTACACCCTGTGGGCAGGGATGTGCAGCTTGCTGAGCAGGTGGCTGCCCCACACTCACTTAGGCCACAGTTGGGCAGTGGGGGCGCTGTGGATGTGCAGAATCACATCCACAGGGCTTCCTTTGTTGAAGCTCTTTGGGCTCTTTGTGGTTTTGCCACCCATCCTTGCAGTGCCCAGCAAGATGGATGGGGCTCCTTCCATCATCCCATCCATCATCCTTGGGATTAAACTGGGTGGGATGGCTCTGGAGATGTGGGGATGCTGTCTGGGCATGCTGCCATGCTGGTGACCTGGGGGAGTGGACCCAGATGTATCCAAGTGTGGATAAAGGTACAGAGGAACCCCGCAGTGGGGGGGAGCTCACCTGCTCTGTGCTGGTCCTGCTGGCCCCGTGTTTTTGCCTGGATCCAACAGGACTGGAAGCGAGAAGGCTGGAGGAGCCCTCTGAGACCCCCAGTCCCACGCCACTGCATCCCTCAGTGCCGCATCCCTCAGTGCCACATCCCCATGGTTCCTCAGCACCTCCAGGGACGGTGACCCCCCCCATTCCTTGGGCAGCCTGTGCCAGTGCATTAACACTCTTTGGAGAAGAATTTTCCCCTGATATCAGACCTGGTGCAGCCCTGGAGCTGATTACAAGGCATATCTTCCACCCCAGAGCTGCGTGTACCCATGCAGTGGCAGCAGATGGAGCCATGGCAGAGCACCCATCGGGTCCCTGCGGCAGAGACTGGATGGGTGTGCTGTGATTGCCCCACATACGCTCCCACACAGCACTCAGCTCCGCACCGGGCAGCACTGCAGGGGGATTTCCCACTGCTGCTGTGTGCTGCGTGCTGCGTGCTGTGTCCTCCCCAACCCACTGCTGAGCAGGGGAAGTTGCACAGAGCTGCTGAGCATCTCGCGGGGTTATTTTCGGGGAAGGTCTCCGGTGTGGGAAGCTGAGGCTGAGAACAGCCATTGTGCTGCGTGGCCGTTGTGCATCATCACGAGAGCTCCTGCGATGGGTGGGAAACTTCACTCCTTCCAGTTCTCCGCAAGGGCTGGGAGTTATTGGGAAACACCTGAAGGATGAGGCGGTCACTGGCAGCACGGGGTTGTGGTGTCAGTCCTTTCAACAGCACCAGCATGGGTTGCTGGGGGTCACCATCCCTGGGGGTGCTCAGAGCCGTGGCACCGAGGGCTGTGGGCAGTGGGGTGGGCTCAGGGATCTTGGAGGGCTTTTCCAGCCCTCATGGGTGTGAGCCTATGAGGGGAAGGTCCCGTTTTGGGAACTTACAACGAGGTCACGCAGCTGGACGGCAGGGAAACCAGCTGATGCTGTCTTTTTGGGTTTTAGCAGAGCTTTCAGTGCGATTTCTCACAGCATACTTCAGGACAAAAGCCACAGCACAGCCATCGTGCCATGGGTTGGACCCAAGGGAGCAGCGTGGGACCAGGAGGGTCAGCTGGGGTTGGGGTGGTGGGCACAGCCCTGAGCTCAGGGGGTGCAGGACAGCACTCTGCCATAGGGCCAGGCTCTGGGGGTGCTGTGTGGGGCCGGGGTTGGGCTCAGTGACCCCCCACAGGTCTGTGCCAGCTCGGGGCATCCCACAGTCCTGTGACAATGATGGCAATCTGATCACCTGTGCTGTCTGCCTCTGGGCTGCCTCTTTGCTGCTGCGTGGCCGAGCTGCGGTCCTGCAGGAAGGCACTGCTGTGGGAGAACATCCACTCCCAGGCTGTGCTTTCAGCAGAGCACATGTGTGACAGGAATTGCTCTTGCAAAAGCCTGACATTCACCGGGGCCGGTGTTGCAACAGCCCTGCTGCGAGGGCAGGAAGGTGCTGGGGAACTTGCGATGGGGAAGTGCAGATGGTTTCCACTTGCAAGGTGGCAAATGGGGAGAGAAAGGAAAACGAAGCCCTGTGGATGTAGGGGGAAGGGAAAGCGGGTTTGGGGCAGGAGGGGAGGGGGAAACAGTGGTGATAGAGCAGAGGGAATGGAGTTGGAGAGCCCCGGCTGTGTGCTGAGCACTGTGCGTGGGGCATGGCATGGGGGCACAGCCCTGCACGGAGCCCTCCCAGCCCACTGCAGGGCTGGCAGCAGCACGGGCACAGCACAGCAGGGCCGGTGGTTTCACTTCTCATTTGCAAACATCTCTGTGCAGCTGCTGTCACTGCAGGCTGGGGCACGGCCGGGCTGCACTGCTCACCCCATAGCTGTGGGGCTGCAGCCCCTGGGAAGCTGTTCCTGCTCCTGCTCCTTCCTGAGGGCTCGAGCCCTTTGCTGTCAGGGTGGTGTAGCTGAGCTCAGCTCAATTTGCACAGGTACCAGCAGTGCAAGCACACGAGCACTGAGCCTGGCTCTGGGGTGGGTGCACCAGCAGTGTGTGCTGGGGGTCCCCCACCCCCATTGCTCTGCAGATACTGCAGCATTCACCGCAGCAGAGCGAGGTGAGCAACACGTAGCTCCAAAAAGCTCAAGGCAGAGCGGCGGGGCTGCTGTGCTAATGCCACTTGGCTGAGCTGTGGTGTGGCCCCATTGCAGCCCTGTGGAGACTTGGAGCCCACATGGGGGTCCCACAGCACCGCGGGGGAGGGTTGGGGTTTGGCACAGCCCCACACAGCGCAGTGCAGCTGCAGCTCTGCTTCCCTCCCCCCCCACCCCAAAGCTTCTGCTACTGACTCAGCTCCATGTGCACGGGGAAACGTGCTGCAGCACAAAGCCAACACACTGCATGGCCAAATATAACGTGCTGCGGTCGGCTGGGTCGGGCCCACATTCAAACACAGCACTGTGGGGTGGTGTGAGAGCAGAGGGACGGGGCCTGGAGCCCCACTGCAGCCCCGGGGCTGCGTTCCCTGCAGCAAAACCTGGGTGAACCTTTGGGCTGAGCCCACCCTGAGGATGGGTGGTAGATGCAAATGACTCACAAGGTGCTGCAGACCCGTGCACTGCAGACCTGTGCACTGCAGACCCGTGCACTGCAGCTGTATGCACCGCAGCCCCCTGCACTGCAACCCCATTGGGCTGTGCCTTAAGCACTGCAAGCAGCAGCCTCCTGCAAGGCTGCACAGTTGGAAGGAGTGAGCCAACGCCGTGCAGTGCTGTGATGCAGTGCAGCTGGGAGCTGTGCAGTGCTGTGCAGTGCAGCAAAGTGGTGTGGTGCTGCACGGTGCAGTGCTGCGTGCTGCCATGCAGTGCAGCGTGGTGATGGACTGCGTGGTGCAGCGTAGGGCCATGTGGTGCCGTGCAGAATGATGCAGTGCAGCACAGTGCCATGGGTTGTGGTGCACCGCAGTGCAGCACAGTGCTGTATGGTGCCACGTGGTGCAGTGCAGTGCTGTTCCACATGGTGTGATGCATTGCAGTGCAGTGTTATGTGGTGCAGTGCAGCACAGTGCCATGAGCACAGGCCTTATGAGGAGCGGCTGAGGGAGCTGGGATTGTTCAGTCTGGAGAAGAGAAGGCTCAGGGGAGACCTTATTACTCTCTATAACTACCTGAGGGGAGGTTGTAGCGAGCTGGGGGTCGGCCTCTTCTCTCGTGTAACTGGTGATAGGACTAGGGGGAATGGTTTCAAGCTGCGCCAGGGAAGATTCAGGCTGGATATTAGGAAATACTACTTCTCTGAAAGAGTGGTCAAGCACTGGAATGGGCTGCCCAGGGAGGTGGTGGAGTCACCGACCCTGGAGGTGTTCAAAGAACAATTGGATTTTGTGTTGAGGGATATAGTTTAGCAAGAACCATGGGTGATAGGTGGATGGTTGGACTGGATGATCTTATAGGTCTTTTCCAACCTTAGTGATTCTGTGAGTTGTGCACTGCAGTGCAGCACAGTGTTGTATGGTGCCACGTGGTGCAGTGCAGCACTGTGCTGCATGATGTGGTGCATTGCATTGTGGCAGCAGAGTGGGGCTGTGGTGCTACAGGGGAGCAGTGAGGCAGGAGCAGTGCTGGCAGCCCATGGGGTGTAGATGTGTGGGGCTGAGCTCCCCCAGCCCCAGGTGCCCCACGAAACCGTGGGGCCGCCCTTCCTCTCTGGGTTTTCCTCTGCACCACAGCCTGTGTGTGTGAGTGTGCCCGTGGGGTCATGGAAAGTGTGATGGGGCCATTTACATTTTCCTAATTCTCAGCAGTCCCTGAAAATGGAGAGGTTTGCCTCACGTGAACCGACAGACAGAGGGGGAAGTTCCCCTCCCACTCAGACACAGGAATCACAGCCGGGTTGGGTTTGTGGGTGCCATCCCCCCATCCCTGCTGTGCTCCTGGGCTGTGGGTTCCCTACACCCACCCTGGTTGGGGGCTCTGGGCCCCATCACTGTGGGGTTGGGGTTGGGGGGCACAACTCACATTGGGATGGGCTGAGTGCTGAGCCGTGCCCTCATTATTCTCTCCCAGGAGCGCAAATCCTACAAGTGGAAACAGCTGCTCTTCTTCATCACCTTCATCACCTTCTCCATTGCCGTCTGTGTCTTTTTCCACCACAACTGGTACTGCAGACCTGGAGGTACGAGCACAGCTGGGTGTGGGGCAGCAATGGGGCCCCAGCACTGCCTTCTGACCCACTGTGCTTCCTCCCAACAGTGTACACCATCTTTGCTTTCCTGGAGTACGTGGTGGTCTTCTCCAACATGGCCTTCCACATGACAGCCTTCTGGGACTTCAGCAACAAGGAGCTGGTGGTGAGCTCGATGCTGGAGGACAAGCACTTCTAACTGGTTGCCACAGGGCTGAGTGCTCCCATGGGTGCTGCCCCATGGCGTGGGCTGGGGGCTGCAGTTGTCCCCATGCTGGGAACAGGAATGGGGTCCGCTCCTTCTCCTGGCTGCACTCCAGCACTCATCAGAGCTCTCTGTGCTGCTCTGTGCCCCCATGCCCTGGGCTGAGCTCTGCAGGTGGGACCTCACAGCCGTGGCACCGTCCCAGTGTGGGACACGAGGGCTGACAGTCACTGCCTCTTTGCAGTGAGTTGGGCAGAGCAGTTGCTGCTTGTGGTGTTGGGCCCGTTCCCTGCGTGCTGCTTTCACCCCCCGGCTGATGGGATTTATTGGGGACCCTTCATCCAAATCCCCAAAAAGAATTTGTGGCCCAAAGGTGGCCAGCCTGAGTTTCTCTGCCCCACAGCTCTGGGACTGTGGGCACTTTGCTGCAGGGCCGGGTGCAGTGCTGGGCTGGGGGTCCCATGTCCCCATCCGTGTGCACCCCCATCTCCCACCCTCGTGGGGTACAGAGCCCCTCCCTGCAGCGCCTTCTCCTGGCTTTGGAGGATGAAATAAAGCACTGAGGATTTTTGGGAGCTCTCTGCAGTCTCTGTGCCCTTCGCTGCCCTTCTTCTCCCTCCCACTGTGGGGTCTTTGCTCCCCCCCGGGCTGCAACACCCGGAGCTGTTGGTGCCCCCACCATTTGGGGTGCAGTGCTGGATTGCTGGAGCAGGGCAGCGGGGTGAGTGGGGACACACGGTGACCATGGATGGACAGAACCCATTCCCTGCAGGACCCCGAGGCAGTGTGGGGTCAGGACTGGGTGCAGGAGGTGGATCCGGGCTTTGGGGTGGATGGGAGCTGATGTCTGCGCTCCCCACCGGGCCCCCGGGAGCCAGCGCAGCTGCAGATGCCGTCGGGGTGGCCATGGGACACCAGGGCTCCCCCGGTGCTGCCCACACCCCCTGACCTCATACCGCGGGGAAGAGGAAGCCGTGAGCTCATCCCAGGGCAGGGCTCCGTCCTCGCCTTGTCCAACCCCACCCCCCCCCGCCCTCCACCCTTCCCCGCCGGGTGCCGGAGCGCTGCGTCACGGCCGTGCGCCCTTGGCACGGCCACGGGATGGGGACGGGATGGGGACGGGATGGGGACGGGGCAGCGCTGCCTCGTGGCACCACCGCCCACAGCACCCCCTGGGCCCCCCCCGCGGACGGCTGCGGGGAACAAAAGCCGTTTGTGTGGGGCTGCGTCCGGCTGTGGGGCCGCACAAGGGGCTCCTGTGCACGGCTGACCCCGACCCATGGGGGGCTGCAGCGCCCGGATCCCCCGTACCCCCACGTCCTGGGGCTGTGATGGGGCTGCAATGGGGGCATCCATGGGGCGGCCAGGAGGGGCAGAGCACGAGCTGTGGTGAAAGGGAATTGCGGAGAGGAGACCCTCCTCCTGCAGACCCCAGCAGTCATCCCTGCAGTGTCCCCATCCCCACTGTGTCCCTCCATTATCCCCTGCTCTGCCATATCCCTGTGCTCATCTCCTCCACTGCCCCACCCCTGCAGTGCCCCCCACTTCCCCCCCCCCCCTCGTTCCCACAGAGCAGTTGTTGCTGCCCCAGCATCACCCAGGGGTGCAGTGCCAGGTGGGTTCCCAGCCCCCCATCCCAGGAACCCCAGGGCACAGAGATGGCACTCATGTCCCAGCAGCAGCTCTGGGGATGGGGGCAGACAGCAGAGCACAGGAGGCACAGGGCCGGGGGGGGTTCTTTATTGAAAGCAGCTCAGGGGGAGCTGGGAGGGGGGAGCCTGGTGCCACAGGGGTCCTATGGGACAAACCACTCTGCAGCACTTCGAGGGGTGACAGCGGAGGGTGGGGTGGTGGTGGGTCCCCAAGGGGCTGGGGGAGCTCAGGCAGGAGCTGGGGGGTTCGGCCCCATGGGGCAGCCCTGTCTCAGGAAGTGTTGCTCTGTGCCAGAGCTGGAGAGGTGTCACCCAAAAAGTGAACACTGACAGCCAAGGATGGGGGTGGGGATGGGATGGGGTGGGGTGGGAGTGGGGATGGGATGGGATGGGATGAGGATGGGATGGGAAACAAATGGAGGAGGATGGGGATGTGGATCGGCATAGGTATGGGCATAGGGATAGGGATGGGGATGGAATGGGATGGAATAGGATGGGATGGGGATGAAGGGAAGAGGAGGGAGCCCAGCTGGCCCCAGGCCAGCAGGCAGGTAGTGCAGTTGGGCTCTGTAGCACTGAAGCTCACAGCTTGGGGTTGGCCGAGTTTGGCCATGCTGCACTCCATGGGAGGCAGAGAGCTCAGGGATGCTCAGAGCTGGGGAGGCTCAAAGCCAGAGATGCTCAGTGCCAGCAGTGCTCAGAGCCAGGTGTGTTCAGAGCTGGAGATTGACAGAGCCAGGGGTGCTCAGAGCTGGGGATGTGCGGAGTCGGAGATGCTCAGCATTGGGGATGCTCAGAGCTGCTGCGCGGTGATGTTTGGAGCTGGGGTGCTCAGTGCCAGAGATGCTCAGAGCTGGGGGTGCTCAGCACCAGGGATGTTTGGATGGGGATGCTCAGAGCTGGGGGTGCTCAGCAGAGGATGCTCAAAGCTGGAGGTGCTCAGAGCCGGGGATTCTCAGAACCAGGTGTGTTGGGGCTGGGGCCGCTCGGAGCCAGAGGTGTGCTGGGGTCTGGGGGTGCGTGGGGCTGGGCAGGGCGGTGTGAGGCTGAGCACAGCCTGCAGGCTCATCCCAGAGCAGAGCAGCGGGGTGCAGCTGCAGCCCCACATTGACCTGGTGGTGTCCATGGGCACGGCAGCCCCACGCCGCCCTACAGCAGCACGCAGGGCCGCTTGGCTTTGGCCGGCGCGGGGTTGAGCACGGCGCGCACCGCCTCGGTGAACACCTCCTTAATGCCCTCCTGCTGCAGCGCAGAGCACTCCAAATATTTGACAGCACGGATCTGCCTGCACAAACTGAGACCCTGCTGGGTGCTGATGGGCGCCTGGTTCTGCTCCTTGAGCCGGCGCATGGTGTCGGGGTTTGTGCGCAGGTCCTTCTTGGTGCCCACCAGCAACACGGGCACGCTGGGGCAGTGGTGGCACACCTCGGGGTACCACTTGTGCTTGACGTTCTCGTAGGAGGGAGGGCTGGCGATGGAGAAGCAGATGATGAAGACGTTGGTCTGGGGGTAGGAGAGCGTCCGCAGGCGGTCGTATTCCTCCTGCCCGGCCGTGTCCCACAGGTTGAGGTTTATAGTCCGCCCATCCACCGTGTTCTGAGCGCTGTAGTTGTCGAAGACGGTGGGGATGTATTCCTTGGGGAAGGCGTTGGTGGTGTAGCAGATGAGCAGGCACGTCTTCCCCACCGCGCCGTCGCCCACCACCACGCATTTGATGCTCTGCATCGCCGCGCTGTCAGCTTCAGTGGCCTATGGGGGGGGATGAGGTCAGGGGAGGGCGTGGGGGGCAAAGTGCCACCGCCTGCAGCCCCCGGTGATCGGGTGGGGAGTGGTGTGGGATCGTAGAATCAGAGAATCATAGCATGGCCTGGGTTGCAAAGGAGCACAATGCTCATCCAGTTCCAACCCCCTGCTGTGTGCAGGTCGCCAACCAGCAGCCCAGGCTGCCCAGAGCCACATCCAGCCTGGCCTTGAATGCCTGCAGGGATGGGGCATCCACAGCCTCCTTGGGCAACCTGGGAGCTTGGAGTTGTGCTGGAGATCGGGGGGGGGGGGCACTGGACTCAGAGCTGTGGGGATGTGGGTAGTGGGGATGGGGATCATAGAATGGCTTGGGTTGGAAGGGACCTGAAGGATCACGAAGCTCCAACCCCCTGCCACATTTCAGAGCAGCCCAGGCTGCCCAGGGCCCCATCCAACCTGGCCTTGAACACCTCCAGGGATGGACGGGGCATCCACAGCCTCTCTGGGCAGCTGTTCCAGCACCTCACCACTCTCACAGCAAACAACTTCCCCCTGACATCCAACCTCAATCTGCCCTCCTTCAACTTCAAACCATTTCCCCTTGTCCTGTTGTTATCTCTCCTATCCATGAGTTGGATCTCAGAGGGCTTTTCCAGCCTCCATGGTTCCATGATCCTATGCAGCACAGGTGACACATGCACAGGGACTGGGGCTGCCACAGGACAGAGCTGCAGTGCCCCACGCTGTGCTGCACCGTGCCATAGCACTGCTCTGTGCTGCTCTGCTGATGGACTGATGGGGCTGATGGGGTCAGGTGGGCCAGGCATAGTGCAGCTGTGGGGTGGGTGGGGGTCCCCAGAGGGACCTTGGGGTGTATGGGGCCCTCTTACATGGGGAAGTCGCTCTTCCTCTTCCTGGGCTTCCTGCCCATGGGGGTGGTGCTGTGCCCCAACCCGCCATCCCCCACGGTGCCGAGCCTGTGTAGGGCTGAGGGAGCCATGGGAAGAGGAGCACGAGGCTGGGATGGCGCTGGAGAGCAGCAGTGGGGTGGGGAGCAGCACTGTGTGGGGGTGGAGGGGCAGCTCAGGGCAGTGGGGTGACCACAGGGCTCTGCCACAGCCCTGCTGTGTCTCGTGGTCGTCATGGAAATGTGCCATCCCCGTCCCCGTCCCCATCCCAGGAAAGGCAGTGGCTGAGTCAGGGCTGTGGGGAAGTGAAGTGGAAACGCTCGTGGCCGTGAGCGCATCATTGCCACAGGGAGAGGTGGCACTGAGGAAGCACCCACTGGGAGGATCCCCATGTGAGACCCCGGGGTGGACACAGGGCACAGAGCGAGCACAGCATGTGGGCCCGTTGGGTTTGTCCTCCCCATGGCTGCACCTTGGAGGGGCACAGGGACACTACGGGTGGCACTGGCTGCAGACACAGCACGAGGGGCTGACAAAAGGGGTCTCAATCCAGACAAAGGTGATGGCACCGCTGTGTCCCTGCGGGGACGGATGGAGCCACGAGGGATCCCACATCAGAGGGGCTGCGCATCGGTGCCCACCCTGCCAATGGTCCCCGGGCAAACAGCGCCGGGACGCCGCATGGGCTCCACGTGCTGCTGCACGCCTGGCACACCCAGCGCCATCCCCGTCCTGTCTGTGTCCCATCTCCGTCCTCATTCCCGTCCCCGTCCCCGTGTCCCCGCGTCCCCACCCGCACACAGTGCGGCTCTGTTCTCCCAGGAGGGTTCCGGCCGCCCCCGCTGCCCTCCCAGCCCCCTCCGCTCATTAACCCCTTCTGCCCCCGCTGGGATCAGGGCTACGAGGAGCCCCACGGAGCATCCCGGGGTAACGCAGGGCAGGGACGGAGGCGCCCCACCGCCCCCCCGGCGGTCCCACAGCCCCCCGGCCCCCGGCCCGCTCCGGCCCCGGCCGTCCCCAGCGGAGGCGATGGGGTGGGGGCTTCGGAAAGAACGTCCGTACGGGACCCCAAGGCAAAGCTCTGCCCCGCAGCCCGGCCTCAGCCCCACGGGACCGCCCCTCCCCGGCCCCGCAAGAGGAGGGGAAGCGGAGGAGGAAGAGGAAGAGGAAGAGCCGCGGTCCCGCCGCGCTGCAGTGGGTGCGGGCGCGGGGTGCGGGGTGATTCATACCCCACCGCATCACCGGGGCGGGGGAGACGGCGCAGCTGTGGGGCCGAGCAGAAGAAAGGGGAAGCAAAACCTCCCCCGGCCGCTCACCCGGGGCATCCCCCCCCCCATCCTGGGGCTTTCCGTGGGGCCGCGGGCTGCTCTGCTGGCACCGGCACGGCGAGCGTTACTGCGGCACCGCGCACCCCACAGAGCGCGTCCAACCCTGTGCGCCCCGCACCGCGCCCTGCGCGCCACGCAGCTGCCGCCGCTGCCCCACTTTTCCTGCGGTCCCTTCCAGCTCAGAGCTGGGGACACCAAACCGGACGCGGGGACCCAACGCACGACCTCGGGTGGCACCGATGAGACGCGCTGCGGGGGTCCCGTAGGCGGTGCGCACCGGGCGGGGCTCCGTCCCCGCCGTCCCTGGGCCGGGGGAACACCTCGCTGCGCACCCACCGGCTGCGCTGAGCCGGGCGATTTGGGTTTTCCTGCCGTGGGGCTGCGGGTCCGAGCGGACCCTGTGCTCACCTCGGCAGCTCCGGGGCATTTGCACTAACAGTCCCACTGGCACACTCAGCCCCACATTGGCACTCTCAGCTCCACATTGGCACTCTCAGCTCCACATTGGCACACTCAGCCCCATCGGCACGCTCAGCCCCACATTGGCACTCTCAGCCCCAACCATGCACTGGGGACACTTCGGAGATGCAGGGTAGGGAACAGTGGTGGGCCGTGATCTGCCCCTCTCAGATAACAAGGATGGAGATAGGGATGGAGGCAACGGGGTCTGGGAATGGGGATGGAGGTCCAGGTGGAAGTAGGGGAGGAGGAGGTGGTGGTGGAGGTGTGGAGATGGGGAGGGGATGGAGGTGTGGGGTCGGGGATGGGATGGGAATGGGATGAGATGGGGATGCTGGAGATGGAGGTGGAGACGGAGGTATGGAGATGGGGATGGGAGTGGAGATGATGGAGGTGGAGATGGTGGAAATGGGGATGAGTGTGGAGATGGGGATGGTATGATGGGGAATGATGGAGGTGGACAGATGGGGGTGGAGATGGAGGCAGCCCTTCAGGACACACAGGGGTCTTCCAGCAGGCAGCAGGACCTCACATAGCCCACATAGTGCAGCAACCCTCTCTATGTGAGAGGACGAGGATGGAAGACCTCCAACGGAGCAAGATGGGGCTCCAGGACAGCAGCAGCGCCCTCAGCCTCAGCTCCCCCAGTCTGAGCTATGGGTACAACTGAGTGCGGACCCCCCATTCCCGAACATCCCGGCGCCACACGGGGGGCACCGGGGATGGCTTCTGCCGTGGGACAGATGGACGCCCTTCTCCTGGCTCTGCTGCCCGCTCCCCCCATCAGACCCCGCCCTCACAGCCCACCCCGCGCCCCCCGCGCTCACCCCGGCCCATGGTGGGGTGCACAGTGGGGGGGTCCTCCGCTCCGCTCCGCGCCGCTCCGAGCCGTTCGGTCCCTCCCGACCCCGACCGTTCCTCCCGCCGAGCCCGGCCCGCCCCCGCCGCTTCCTTCCTGCCTCGGCCCGGAGTGGGGGGGTGTCATAGGGCGGGGGGGGGGGCGTGGGGAAGTGGAGGGTTTGGGGAGGGGAGGGGGAGCGTGGGAACGCGGGGGGTGAATTTCCTCTGTTGGGGCTACAATCGTCCCCTCGAGGCGTCGCCCCCCAAACCCCATTGAGCCCCCACTCAGACACCCATAGGAGGGATGGGCGTCCCCAGGCCCCGGTTGGGGCAGGAGCCCCACAGTGGTGCCCTATGGGGGCTGCTCTCCGTTCCTGTCCCCATTCTGGTCTCTGTCCCCCCCTCATCCCCACCCCACTTCCCGTCCTTTTCCCCTTCCCAGTCACCATCTCCCTCTCCCATCCTATCTTCATCTCTATTCCCATCTCCATTTCCAGGACCATCTCACCCCCATACTCAAACCCGAGTTCTTGTCCCCATTTCCATCCCCATCCCATCTCAATCCTCATCTTATTTCATCCCAGTCCTTTCTCCATCCTCATCTCATCCCATCCCATCCCCAACCCCTTCCCCATCCTCATCCTATCTCCATTACCATCCTCCATTACCATTTCTTTACTCAGAGAGTGGTGAGGTGCTGGAACAGCTGCCCAGAGAGGCTGTGGATGCCCCGTCCATCCCTGGAGGTGTTCAAGGCCAGGTTGGATGGGGCCCCCATCCTATTCCCATCCTCATCCCATCCCATTTCCATCACACCGCCCATCTTCATTCCCAACCCAACTTTTGTCTCCATCCCCTAACCTTAACCCCCACCCCACCCCACATCATCCCATCCCATCCCATCCCATCCCATCCCATCCCATCCCATCCCATCCCATCCCATCCCATCCCATCCCATCCCATCCCATCCCATCCCATCCCATCCCATCCCACCCCATCCCTATCCCCACCCACATCCCATCCCATTCCCATTCTACCTCCATCCTCATCTCATCCCCCTCCCATCCCCGCCCCTCCCAGCCCCCATTGCCCCGGGATGGGGGATGGGCGCTGCTTTTGCTGCCGTTCTCCCTTTGTCGACGCTCTCTGCGGTCTCCGCACACCACGTCCAATTCTGGTCACCCATCCAATCGCCGCACGCAGCCGTTCCTGCTTAGCTTTCGCGCCTGGCCGGCGGCCCCAATCCTAGCCTGCACTTCCTCCTCGCGTCCAGCAGATGGCGCTACGGCGCGGCGGAGGTGAGGGGGAGGGGCGGAGCCGAGCGGAGGGGCGTGGCCAACATCCCGCGCTCCAATTGGCCGAGCGAGGCGCGGCGGCGGCCCCGCCCCCTGTCAGCGAGGTGCGACGGCAGCGCGGGCGGGTGCGCGGCGGGACGGGAGGGGGGGGGAGCACGGGGGGAAGGGGGCGGCGGGACGGAGCGGCAGCGTGCGGGGAGCGGGGGGGCGGTGCGGGAATAGAGAGCGGGCGCAGGGGAGCGGCCGGGAGGGGACGCGGGGCGGGGAGTGGCGCCGGGCCGGCGGGGGACGTGGTCTAGCGGCGGGGGCGTGGCCAGAATGAGGGCGTGGTCGTGTATGGGGGCGTGGTCGGATCAGCGGGGGGCGTGGCCAGGAGGAGACGTGTCTGTATGGGGGCGTGGTCGTGCAGGAGGGGGCGTGGCCAGGCAGAACGGGCGTGATTAACACGAGGGCGTGGTCATACGGGAGGGGCGTGGTCTAAGCGAAGGGGGCGTGGTCTGTTTGGCGGGGGCGTGGTGTCACGTGGCCCCGCCCCGGCCGGCAGCGCTCAGAGCGGCGGTTCGAGTCCCGGTCCGACGCTGACCCGGCGGTGCCCCGCGGAGCGTGGAGGCCTCGATGCGGATCGGGAGCTGAGCGGGCATGGAGCTGCGGGCAGCGGCGGCGCTGTGGGTGCTGTGCGGGTTTCTTCTGCAACCGGGCCGGGCCGAGCGGCCGCCGGGCTCCCACCTGGACGAGACGGCCATCGCAGGTACGGCCGGGCCGGGGCGGCGGGGGGGGGGGGTCGGGAGCGGCCTCGGCCGAGCGAACGCGGGGCGGGCAGCGCCTCGGGGGATCCCCGGGCCTCGGGCTGGGATTCGGGGCCTCTCGGGTTCTGGGGGGAGTTCCGAGATCAGGGCGGTTCGTGGGCCGTAGGGGGGGTCCGAGCCCGGCCCGGTGCCGGTGGGACCCGGAGGGGCGGCGGGGTCAGAGCGGGTCCCGGCCGGAGCCCCGCAATGAGAGAACCGTCCGGGCAGCGGCCGTTGCGTGGGGAGCGGCGGCCGCGAGGTCAGCGGGGGGCGGAGCGGCTGCGGGCGCCGCCGAGGGGACGCCGGAACCGGCAGAGCCGCTCCCGCACGGAGCGCTGCCCGCAGCCGCCCCGCATCGCCGCGGCTCCCGAGGGGGGGGAGGTGAGGTCGGTCCGACGGCCGGTCCGGCTCCGTTCCGAGCGCTCCGGGGGCCGGCTGGGAAAGTGATCTGCGCGGCCCCGCGGCCACAGGCAGGTTTGTGCCTGCGAGGAATGCTCCGGGACGGCTATTTTTGGAGGCGGCGGCGGCCCCGGGGTGGTTCAGCTGCTGCCTGGGAGCGGAGCGGGCCAGGCTCCAAACCTCCACCTCGATGCGCCGCTCGGCCGCCGCCGTCCACGTGCAGCGGGTGGGAGCAGCGCGCGGCTCTGCGCGATCCGCGTCCGGACCGCCTCCCTTTGCTATGGGGCTGGTGCGGGCTTGGAGAGCTCACAGAACGGCCTGGGCTGGAAGGACCTCAAAGATCTTGAAGCTCCAACCTCCCACTGCGTGCAGGGCCACCAACCTCCACATTTCACAGCAGCCCAGGCTGCCCAGGGCCCCATCCAACCTGGCCTTGAACACCTCCAGGGATGGACGGGGCATCCACAGCCTCTCTGGGCAGCTGTTCCAGCACCTCACCACTCTCACAGCAAACAACTTCCCCCTGACATCCAACCTCAATCTGCCCTCCCTCAACTTCAAACCGTTTCCCCTTGTCCTGCTGTTATCTCCCCTTTCCAAGAGCTGACTCCCCTCCTGTCTGTAGGCTCCCTTTAGGTACTGAAAGGCTGCAATGATTCACCCCACAGCCTTCTCTTCTCCAGGCTGAACAAGCCCAGCTCCCTCAGCCTGTCTTTGTAGTGGAGGTGCTGCAGCTCACAGCTCAGCATTGTGGTTCCCTGGGCTGGCAGGGAGAGCAGCAGGTCATTGCTGGACCCGATGCTTTGGGGTGCCGTGGGAAGCAGGAGTGCAGCTTGTGGCTGGCCGTGCACACAGCTGTGCTGCTGCACCATCAGCTCTGTGCACCCATCGTGCTCACAGGGGATGTGTGTCCTTCCCTGCTGTCCTGACCCAGTGGATGCTTTGCTATGTGGCTGCAGGGCAGGGTCGGGGCTGCAGGGGTCCCTCAGTCCCTTCTGGGTCTGCATTCTGTGGCTGTCCATGCTGGGATTTTTGGCTGGATGTGGCACCCAGCAGGAGTGCAGCTCATCCAGAGGGCCGTCCCCATGCCTGGCAGGCATCATAGAATGATAGATTGGCCTGGGTTGCAAAGGACCACAATGCTCACCCAGTTCCGACCCCCTGCTGTGTGCAGGTTGCCAAACAGCAGCCCAGGCTGCCCAGAGCCACATCCAGCCTGGCCTTGAATGCCTGCAGTGATGGGGCATCCACAGCCTCCTTGGGCAACCTGTTCCAGTGCCTCACCACCTCTGTGTGAAAAACTTCCTCCTCATATCCAACCTAAACCTCCTGTCTCACTTTACAGCCATTCGCCCTCAGGGTGATGCTGGGCTGCACACCGTGGGGCTCTGGCAGCCTCAGGCCGTGCCTCCAGCAGGTATGGAAACATTGGAGGAGCAGAAGGAAGTCATTACAGGCATTACGTTACCCTGGCTGTGGGTTTTGTACACAAATCCTCCCTGCTTGTTTATGCTTCGGACGTAGCTTTGGGTGCCTGTGTTGGCTTGGCTTCCAGGCCTATTTTTAAGCAACCTACTTTTTCCACTTAGGAAAGGACACGGCTTGGGGTGAGTCCTACCCTGAATGCCCCATGGCATAGATGGGGATGGGGATGCTGTCCCAGGCACACGCTGCTCTGATGGCCCAGTGCTTCTGTATCCCCAGAAGGCCACGTTCTGAGGTCAGATGAATTCATCCCTTCCGATTTCTGCAGCTCCTGTGCCTGAACGTGTGCAGTTCTTGGAGCACAGGAACACAGCAAGCAGGGAACGTCAGGAATGTCCCACAGCTGAGCAGTGCCGGAGCACTCAGAGAGCTGCAGCCACTGCAGGAAGGGGGAAATAGCACGGGATTAAGGCTGCTCAGCATTGCCTGCGTTTAGATCTGTAAGGCTGCCAGCACATAATTAATCTGTGACTAAGCAGAAGAAGAAGTTGTTTTTTCCTTCAGACAAGGAGAGGTGGGAGAAACCTGAATTTGGGGCCGGGAGAAGGATGTGGGGGGGGGGGAGGCTGGCCTCTGCCCCCAGGTTGGATGAGAGATGGTGGGGTCAGGTTGGGTACTGGGGAAATCCCTCCTCCAAAGGGCAGCCAGCACTGGCACGGGCTGCTGGGGGGGTCAGCGACCCTGGGGGTGTCCCAGAGCCGTGGGGATGTGGCACTGATGTGGCACTGAGGGAGGTGGGCAGCAGGGTGAGGTCACAGAATGGCTCCGAGATCATCTGGTCTGAACCCCCCAATGATGTTCAAGGTGTTTTCTGGCATCAATAACTGTATGATTGGATGGCGTGGAAATGGGAGATGGGATCCCATTTATCACAGAGCTGCAGAACTGTTGGGTTGGGACCCCCACCATAGGTGTGTGCGCTCAGCTCAGGGTCCCAGTGCCCACCCTCAGCCTTGGGCTCCCCCAGGGATGGGGTCCGCAGTGCCATGGGATGAAGGGCATCCCCTCACATCCCACCCAGCCCTCCCTCATCCACCATCCATTCCCTCCCCATCCCTGTGCCCATACAGCACCAGGCGCTTTGAGAATGCAGCCTGAAACCTCTGCTGTTGTTGGAAGCTGGTAGTCCATAATTAGCTTACACGTAAATGAAGTGGTCTGGCTCTAAACGGAGCTAATGGGCACTTGAATTTGATTACTCCTGCTGCTAATCAACTGTTGCAAAGCGTGCTGTTACAAAGAGCTCACGGTTCACTGCTGGCATCTCTTTATCAGCGCCTGAGCGCTTCGTAGGAGCGTCTGTGCCCAAGAAGCTGCCATGGTTGGGGCTCCTCCGGCTCTGCAGCCCCAGGTAGGGGACCAGGGCTGTGTGTCACCATGTCACAGTGTCACCATGGCGCTGTGCTGGGGGCAGTGGGCTGTTGGTGGTCCCACACGTGGCACACTGTGCGCTGGGGGCGCCCATTGCAGGCAGCTCAGAGCCCAGCCTGTACTCCTAAAGCTGGGGGCCGTGGGGTGCCAGGAGCACAAGGACTGCTTGATTTCTGCCCCCTGCGCTCCAGGTGCTGTGGTTCTCATCCTGCATCTCATGTGTTTGTCCTGTGGCCGTGGTGGGACGCGCTGCTCACCAACACGGGGCTGTGCAGGGGCTGAGCGTGGGGACAGACTGGTGCCAGCTGGTGGCTTTGTGCGGCTTTGAACGGCACTTTCTGTCTTTGGTGCTTAGAAATGATGGATGGGGAACGATGCACTGCCTCTTCTATGAGAGCCGAGCGAGGTGTTAGCAACTGGATTAGCATCATCACATTGTGAAGGCTGGAAAAGCCATCCGAGAGCCCCAGGTCACCCCACTGAGCTCAGTGCCTCATCCCCGCAGCTCACACGAGCAGTGCATGTCCTATGGGGTGTGTGCACAAGTGTGTGCAAAGTGATGCAGGGAGAGGAGTTGCTGGTAGTGCTGTGCTAGGAGGGATTCTGCAGTGCTCACCCTGTGTGCCCACCCCGCTGTCCAGGGGTCCATAGATAACAGCAGGACAAGGGGAAATGGTTTGAAGTTGAGGGAGGGCAGATTGAGGTTGGATGTCAGGGGGAAGTTGTTTGCTGTGAGAGTGGTGAGGTGCTGGAACAGCTGCCCAGAGAGGCTGTGGATGCCCCGTCCATCCCTGGAGGTGTTCAAGGCCAGGTTGGATGGGGCCCTGGGCAGCCTGGGCTGCTGTGAAATGTGGAGGTTGGTGGCCCTGCATGCGGCAGGCAGGTTGGAGCTTCGTGATCCTTGAGGTCCCTTCTAACCCAAACCATGCTGTGATTCTGTACTGCATTGCTTTGGTTGGCAGGAAAAAGACAAAGCTCCTTTCTCCAACAGGCCCAGCCCTCACCTATGAACAGGGAGATTTATTTTCAGCCTCACCATTGTTGTTGCTGCTGGTGATGACTTTGTGTTCTGCTGCGCCCTGGCAGGGAGGGGAGCTCAGCCCTGTGCAGTGTATGGGAAGCAGAGGTGCTGAGCAGCGCCAGGGCTGTTCCCTATGGCTGCACTACGGGTTGTGCCCACCCTCCCTGGGTGGGGGAGGCCATGAATGCTTTCACTGCATGCACTGCACCAGGGATCCCCAGCAAGGGAAGCCCGACTGCTCTGCACACAGCGAGGGTAAAGCCTGTGGGTTCCTGGGGGTTTTTGCCAAGTTGATGGGACAAGGGGGAATGGTTTTAAACTAAGGAGGCTGTGGATGCCCCATCCCTGCAGCATTCAAGGCCAGGCTGGATGTGGCTCTGGGCAGCCTGGGCTGCTGGTTGGTGACCTGCACATAGCAGGGGGTTGGAGCAGGATGAGCATTGTGCTCCTTTGCAACCCAGGCCATAATATGATTCTATGGTGGGCTGCCCCATGGTGGGCTGTCCCTCCCTGAGCTCCTGCATCTCCTGCAGGCAGCAGTTTTACCCCCCAAGGGATGTGGGTTGCTGTCACTGCTCCCTTTGCACCCTTGGAGCTTTGGTGTAAATCAGAATTGGCGATTCTCCATAAGACCTGAGGGATAAATAAGGTTAAAATGGGGAGAAGATGCCCTTGTATGGCAATATGGGGCTGGTGATGCTTCCTGCAGTGAATTATGCTGTAAAGGGATGTTCCCTGTTCCTGATGGGGGAAAAGCAGCAGCCCAGCACCCAAGGGACCTCCACAAGGGTCTCATGGTTTGTGGCTCATTGCGTGCCCACCCCGGCTGCTCTGTTTGCCCATAGGTGCTTCTCTTATCTTTTTGGTATACTGTAAAGAAGAGAGAGATAAGAGAGGAGGAAGAGATGGTTTGAATGGAGGGCTGGCTTAACCACTTCCTTCCAGTGCTGCATCTCACGGCTACAACCCAGGAGCTGCTCAGGCTGCAGAGAAAAGGAGCACAACGATCATTTGGTATCAACCCCCTGCTGTGTGCAGGTCGCCACCCAGCAGCCCAGGCTGCCCAGAGCCACATCCAGCCTGGCCTTGAATGCCTGCAGGGATGGGGCATCCACAGCCTCCTTGGGCAACCTGTTCCAGTGCCTCACCACCCTCTGGCTGAAAAACTTCCTCCTCATCTCCAACCTAAATCTGTCTCAGTTTCAAACCATCCCCCCTTGTCCTTTAGGGGTAGAGCCCAGCAATCAGAGCAGGCTGCTTGGAGCATCCCGTGTGCTGCACAGCAGGCCTGGGAGGGCACCCAGCTGGGGGTGGTGAGGAAGCTGAGCTGTGCATGCTGAGCTGTGCATGCTGAGCTGTGCTGCCGTCACGCTCCTTGCAGGCAGAGCTGCTGGCACAGCTGAGTGCTGGGCTTTCAGCGGTGCTTTGAAGCATCCCATCCATCTCCTTTGATCCCAGCACTGCCAAACAGCCGCCCTGCCCACGTTGCTCTGCAGGGCATCCTGCTGCAGCTCAGTGCCAGGCTGCTGCGTTGGTGCTCATCAATGAATGCTTTTTGGATGCCAGAGGGGAATGATGTGTTCCTCTTTGCTCTGAGAAAGCCCGGAAAGCTTTTGCTTCTGCCTGCAATGTGCAGTTATTGGCACGCCTTGCTCTCATTGCTCCCAGTGTCACTCAGAGCTGCAGGCTGGAGGTCCCCTGTTCAGGCAGTGCTGCAGCAGTGATGCAAGGAGGATCAGACACCGTGGCAGAAGGGTCGTGGTGGTTTAGATTTGGTTTCTTCTCAGCTTTCTTTGGCATGGTGCAATTTCTCAGGCAGGAGTGACTCACCGAGCTCCACGCTGTGGTTTCCTGGCTTTCAGCAGTGTTTCTTTCACTTTGTGTAAGTGATGGTTAGCTTTGCATTGCAGTGCCCCTGGGCTGCACCAATAGAAGGGCAGTGGGCAGGGATGGGGCTGTCCCTCCTCTGTCTGCCTCCTGAGGCCCCATATGGAGCACTGCATCCAGACCTGGGACCCCAGCACAGGAGGGATGTGGGATTGGATCCAGAGGTGGGCGGGGGGATGCTCAGAGGGTCCAGGGATGCTCAGAGGGTCCAGGGGTGCTCAGAGGATGGAGCACCTCTCTATGGAGACAGGCTGGGGCCGTTCGGCCTGGAGAAGGGGAGGTTGTAGGGAGACCTCACTGCAGCCTTGCGGTACGTAAAGGGAGCCTATATGCAGGAGGAAGAGTTGTAGTGCAGCAGCCCAGACCTGAGCAGTGTGAATCACACTGAGCTGCAAGTATCCTCATGCTGAAAGTATTTTGGGAACACCCTCTTGCTCTGCTTTGTTAATGGGACACTGTGGTAGGAGCCCGTAGGGGATGCACCTGGTGTTCCTAACAGCGCTTGGATAACCATCACGGTGTGTTTGTGGCATGGAGCAAAGGCTGGGAAAGCCTCTGTTGTGTGTGGCTCCTTGTTTTCATTCACCGTTTGCTGCTCTCAGAGAGAACATTGGATCACCTCCATGAGGACATTTGGTTTCCGTGCAGTGCGACCAATTTGGGATGCAGGGTGGGCAGAGCTGGTGCTGTGTGCAGCCCATGGGATTCTGCTGTTGGTCACAGCTTGGAAACCACACTGGGTGGATGAGCACTCGATGGGACATATCCCTGCCCGTGGGAGAGCCGGGGCTGTTGGAAGTGGGATTCCCAAGGAACGAAAGCAAGCAGGAGTTGGTTCTGCTGGCACCCACATGGTGTGATGTGTGCTGTCCCCATCCCCACCCATGGCCACCCCTGCCCAGCCCCGTGTAACTTGCCAGCCTGGCTGCTCACAGCCCTGGGCTGCCCCATCTCTCAGGCTGCAAATGATCAACGCTGTGATATAGAACATAATTAAGGAATCCTCGCCTGCAGGACGTGGAGGCACTGCTGCACCAAGCAGAGGACTTCCTTAAATCTAAAGGGCCCTCCCAGTTTGGAGCGCTGTGATGGTTCGATTGCCATCAGCACAGAGGGGAAGGAATGCATGAACAGTTTGGTTATTTGCTTTGGTGTTACGCAGTAACCCAAGCTTTGGTCGTTGCAGCCCTTTAGAACTTTCTCTTGCTTTTTGCAGCCTGTCTTGACGTGCTGCTTTCCAGCAGGTTCTGCACAGAAGCACTGAGCTTTGCAGGGCTGGATGAAAGCAACCTGCTCACCTTCCGTGGGCAGAAAGCAAGCAGGGACCCCTGGGCTGCAGGGGAGGGCTGGGGGTGCTGGGATGGCAGTGACCCCCAGGGCTCTGCTGGTGTTGGGAAACTGATTGTAAAGGCGGTGGGGCTGCATTGGGATGAGCTGGGAGATGGAAATTTGGGAGGAGGTGTTGCAAAGCACTGAAGAGGTGGGACGGCAGAGTTGGTTGGGAGCAGTGGCTGGGGGTGCTGGGATGGCTGTGCTGCTCTTAAAGCTGGAGAACCTGAGTGCCACGAGCAATGAGGGGGCTGAGGGCAGTGAGCTTTGCAGAGCTGTGCCAAGGAGAGGAGCCCAGCTGTGCACCCACTGGCATGGCATGGTGCTGCTGAGCCCCATCCTGGTCCCTAAGCTGCAGCAGGTGGGATGGAGGGGCTGCTGTGCTGTCCTCTGTGCCTGCATTGGGCTCCCCATATCATCCTGGGGCACAATGGGACCCCACAGCTGCTGTGCTGCTGTGCCACAGCACGACTGCCTCCTGTTTCAGGTGCCCCTCCTTGCAGAGGCACCCAAGGGTGTAGCTGAGTGTATCAAAGATCAAACGATCTAATCGTGCCTTTTGTTGGCATCTTATCTGGGCTGCTTTCTTCCTTTGTGCCTTGTGCAATCTGGCAAAGGGTAAATATTTGATTGCTTCAGGAGCTCCGTGGCAGAGGTTTGGGGTGTCTGCACTGCTGTGTCTGAGCACAGAGCTCAGCTTTGCTGCTCTGCCATTGTGCTGCGCAGGCAGTGGTGCTGCTGAGGGGATGGTGATGGAAGGCAGCACTGAGAAAGCATGAATATTTCAGTAGTGCTGAGCCGGGTGTCCATCCAGTTCCAACCCCCTGCTGTGTGCAGGTCGCCAACCAGCAGCCCAGGCTGCCCAGAGCCACATCCAGCCTGGCCTTGAATGCCTGCAGGGATGGGGCATCCACAGCCTCCTTGGGCAACCTGTTCCAGTGCCTCACCACCCTCTGGCTCAAAAACTTCCTCCTAATATCCAACCTAAACCTCCGCTGTCTCACTTTAAAGCCATTCCTCCCATCCCAGCTCGCTGCTTTGCTGACATCTCGGAAGCTGAACCCTCGTGGTGTGGGAAGCAGAGCAGGCAGGAAGGTCGTGTGGAGCCCTTGTTTGTATTAACACAAATATGTAAACAGTTCCTCTTTTTTCCCCAAATATCACACACTTTCTTTTTGGCTGCCGTTTTGGTGTTGACAGAAGCAGGCTGTATAAATCACAGCTGTTCTAATCGAGTTCCATCAAATCCCATCCCACAGCTGCCCTCATTGACGGCACCTCCTGCCCCACTGCCCCCAGTGGGGTGTCCTGGGGAGGGAGGGGGGGGCTGTTGGTGGGACTGCTCCTCCTTGGGAATGGGGCACGTTGCTTCTTAAAGCACCTGTTGATGTGGGACATCCATCAGCATGGGGCTAAGTGCCTGCTGGGCTTCTGGGGGGGTGGGGGGCTGCATCCCAGGGGGGTGCTGGGCAGCTCCAAGGGGGAAGGGTGATGGTGGGGCTGATAGCAGGGAGATAAGGAAGGATGAGGTGACAAGAGGAGGATGAGTCTGTGGGGGCCATGGCAGTTCGGGGGAGGGTCTTTCCTGGCGTGGATGCTGGGGTGAGGGTCTGTGTGTGGCTGCAGGAACCATCGCAGCCCAAGTGACGGAGTTCTGGAGTTGCAGAGGTTGGAAGGGACCTCAGATCATCGAGTTCAGCCCCATTGCTAAAGCAGGTCCTACAATAGGACCCGGTCCAAATGGGTCTGGAGGATCTTTAGAAGGGACGGCTGTGTGTCTGCAGTGCCCCGGGGGGTGACCACCTATGGGATGTGAGGGCTGTTCCCATCAGGCTGTGATATGCACAGGCTGTTTGAAATGCAGTCTTGCTTAATCTCCCATTAATCTTGGGCAGGGCTGCTCACCCAGCCTTTGTTCTTTGTTGGGGGATGGCAGTGCCTGGGGTGGCCCCTGGAGTCCCTTCTTTATCAGACTGCCTTATCAGCAGGAGCTGCATTGCTCCTTCCAGCCTTCCACTCACACTTCTTTCTTCGTACCCAGGCTGCAATTAATTAGCAGCACCCAGGCCACAATCAGTGAGCAGCACCCAGTGTTGGGCAGCATCAGGGCAGAGCACACAGAGCTCATGAGGAGTGCAGGGACACAGAGTTACGGGAGGAGGACAGGCACAGCATCTCATGGTGCCCCACATCCAGCTCTTCCTTGGTTGGCTCTAATGAATTCTTAGGAATATCTGGGAATGAGCACTTCTGGCTGAACCTGCACTCATTTAGGAACCCTGATACGGATTTATGGTAGCTGCAGGTGTTTGGTTTGGTCCTGTGAAGCTCTGGCAGTGGCAAAATGATGTCTTGGTTGCTGCCTCACTGAGTGGCCGGGGCTCCCCTTCCCACAGAACCATAGAATGGTTTGGGTTGAAAGGATCACGAAGCTCCAACCCCCCACCACAGGCAGGGCCACCAACCTCCACATTTCAGAGCAGCCCAGGCTGCCCAGGGCCCCATCCAGCCTGGCCTTGAACACCTCCAGGGATGGACGGGGCATCCACAGCCTCTCTGGGCAGCTGTTCCAGCACCTCACCACTCTCACACCAAACAGCTTCCCCCTGACATCCAACCTCAATCTGCCCTCCCTCAGCTTCAAACCATTTCCCTTGTCCTGCTGTTATCTCCCCTTTCCAAGAGCTGACTCCCCTCCTGTCTGTAGGCTCCCTTTAGGTCCTGGAAGGCTGCAATGATTCACCCCGCAGCTTCTCTTCTCCAGGCTGAACAAGCCCAGCTCCCTCAGCCTGTCTTTGTAGTGGAGGTGCTGCAGCCCTCTGATCATCTTTGTGGCTCCTCTGGACCCTCTCCAACAGCTCCCTGTCCTTCTTGTACTGGGGGCTCCAGATCTGGACACAGTGCTGCAGATGGGGCCTCACAAGAGCAGAGCAGAGAGGGGCAATCACCTCCCTGCCCCTGCTGGCCACCCCTCTTCCCCTTCTGGGGCCTCTGTGTGGGGCACTGGTGCTGGTATCAGTGCTGGTATCGGTGCTGGTATTGGTGTTGGTATCAGTGCTGGTATTGGTGCTGGTATCGCTGCCAATGCCTCACATGTTGCAGCAGGCAGCTGTGCAGATGCAGGCAGCGTCCCTGGGCACAATCAGTGCTGCTTTGCTCACTGCACGTGCAGAGCATGCAGCTGCAAACCCTGCACTTCCCTTCAGTCACCTCTCCTTCCATCCCTGGGCTGGGATGAGGTTTGGGCCCTGAAGTCATGGGAGTTTTCCTGCCTCATTTCCTTGGATTTCAGTCTGAACCTCACAGCTCCTGATGGGAGCAGGGCTGGTGGCTCTTAGGCTCATTTCCCATTGATCTCAAGCAGTCTTTGCTTGGAAACTCTTATTCTGTGTGTGCTTACAGTGAGTCCATTGGGCAGGGGCTCACTGCTGAGCTCACAGGACCACCATGTCTTGAAGGGGGTGCCTGGGCTGGGGGCTTGGGGGTGTGGGGTCTCACCGTGGATGGGATGGGATGGAGATTGGTGTGAGGTGGGATGGGATGGGATGGGATGGGATGGGATGGGATGGGATGGGATGGGATGGGTGGTGCTGCTGGGGACTCAGGTGTGCAGCAGGATCTACAGTGTTATCCTTGAACCAGAGAAAGCTGTGCAACAGCAAGCCAGAAAAATGCCTTTCCTGCTCAGGAAGAAGGGTGCCTTCTCTTAGTTGTTTGCTGCAGGAGCACCCCACTCTTGGGCACTGTGCTGGGGGGAAAGATTGGTTCCGGCAGCAGTGATGTTTTGAGCGTGGCTGGGGGCTGTGCCATGGGTTGTGCCATGGGTTGTGTTGGGACCATGCCATGGATTGTGCCATGGGTTGTGTTGGGGCTGTGCTGTGGGTTGTAGTGGGGCTATGCTGTGGGTTGTGCCATGGATTGTGCCAGAGGTTGTGCCATGGGTTGTGCTGTGGGTTGTGTTGGGGCCGTGCCATGGGTTGTGCCATGGGTTTTGTTTGGAACATGCTATGGGTTGTGCCATGGGTTGTGTTGGGACCATGTCATGGGTTGTGCCATGGGTTGTGTTGGGGCTGTGCCATGGGTTGTGCCATGGGTTGTGTTGGGGCTGTGCCATGTGCTGTGCCATGGGTTGTGTTGGGGCTGTGCCATGGGTTGTGCCATGGGTTGTGTTGGGGCTGTGCTGTGGGTTGCACTGGGGCCATGCCATGGGTTGTGCCATGGGTTGTGTTGGGGCTGTGCCATGGGCTGTGCCATGGCTTGCGTTGGGGCATTGCCGTGGGCTGTATTCGGGCTGTGCCATAGGCTGTGTCCTGGTCTGCCTCACCGTGGTGTTTCCTCCCCCAGCAGAGTTCTGCCGCATCGACAAGCCGCTGTGCCACGATGAGGATGAGCAGCTCAGCTTTGAGGCCGTCCGCAACATCCACAAGCAGATGGACGACGATGCCAACGGCAACGTGGATGTGGAGGAAAGCGATGAGGTTGGTGCTCCGCGTCCCCCTGCCCTTCTCTACAGCCCTGCAGGGCTGCCCGCGTCCCAGCGTGCCAATCTGGGGCTGTGGGCTGCACTTTGCTCACGTGCTGAGGAGATGCCATCCCAGCAGTCCGAGCTCTGATCCCAGCTGTGTCTCTGAGCTCTGCAATCCCTGCAGCGTGTGGCTTTTCTGCTGTTCTGGGGGCTCCTGTGCTTCATCTTTGATTACATGCAGGCAGTTACCAATGCATCCCAAGGCTGGGAGACAAGTGGGTCAGCTCTCGTGCCCACGGCTTTGGTTCATTGCTTCTTTTGTAACTTTGGAGCAGGGAAGGCCACCTGCTCTGCTCAGACCTCCCTTTGCCATCTCTTGGAGCAAACACTGCTGTCCCTTCCCACTCATCCCCAGCACACCTGGAACAGTTAGCACAGCTTTGTGCCCACTGCGGGAAAAGAAAACTCATTTCTGTTGTCTTGGCCCTTGAAATCTGAGCTGATGGCTTTATGAAAGAGAAAGGCAATGATTGCTTTCCTACATAAGCACCAAAAGAAGCAATGACTGCTGGAGCAGGGAAAGCTTTCTGTTGTTTATAACAGCTTCTCCATTGCAGTGGGTGCACAGGGTGAGGGATGCTCTCCTGTAAGCCAACAGATGGAAGTAACACAGTTGAAGTGTTGGAAAAAGGCAGACCAAGGGGCTCTGCTATGGGCCATGGGATCCCCATTCTTCACTCTGTAGAGGGCTGGGGGCTCAGTGTGGGCTGGGAGCACAGGATGGAGGGATGCAGGGCTGAGCAGAGGTGCTGCTGTGCTCTGAGGGCTCAGTGAGGCTGTGGCTGATAGGGGAACTCTGTAGAATGCCTGCGTGTTGTTGTGAGCTCACTGAAGTGCAGCTTGCTGCTTCTGCACCCACAGCTTTGTCCTTTATTTGCTCATTCCGACATGCTTGGCAAAGCAGAGGCTCTGAGAGCCCCTCAGTAGTGCTGTTCAGTGAGCAGCCCTGCAGAGCCCTGCTCTGGGATGCATCAGACAGAAATAGCCATCCAGAGGGTTGAACCCCATAGCCAAAGGTTGAGCTATGGGGCAGTGCTGCTGTCCTGCAAGGGTCCATGTCCCCAGGTTGGGCACAGCAGCCCGGAGCAGTGCTTATGGGACACGTTCAGCCCGGTGCTCCCATCCAGCAGTGCCATTTCCTCAGCCTAAATTCCACTGGGTGGAGTAATTAAAGCAAATGAAAAGCTTTCCCAGTCAAAGAAATGAAAAGCTTTCAGCTGCGTTGCTTGCAGCGTTTCCCTGCGGCGGCCGCAGCTCTGCCTCCATTCCTGGAGCTGTGCTGGGTTGTGCTGGGTTGTGCTGGGGCTGAGAAGCAGCAGCACTGCCTGCAAACCCTGCCCTGCCTTGGGATTCCTGCTGGGTCCGTCCTGCCTGCTCGCTCTGCAGTACAGCAGTGCCATATGAGCAATAACATTCATGGCTCCGAAGGGCTGCAGGACCCGTGGCTCAGCCTGGGCTGCTGCTGTCCTGTGAGCACAGCCTGCGTGGCCCCTCATCTTCTGCCCCTCCTGTTGTGCCTAACTTTGAGATTTCATCTCTCTTGTATTTAAAGCACTGATTTTCTCGTGCAGAGTCACCGTGGATGGGCAGCTGGGTGCGGTGCTGGGCAGCACTCATGGGCCGGCACCCTCCATCCTGTCACTGCCACCAGGTTTTGCTTTGCTTTCCCTTTGGGTGGGTGAGCACACGAGGCTCCTGCTGGCCATATAGCAAAGCCGTGTGGGTTGCACGCTGCTGCATCACTCTGGGAAGCACAGAGGCTGTGCCCTGGGACAGCCACGCTCAGGTGTGCTTCACACTGGGATGTGCACAGATCCTGCCCTGCTCTGTGCTGCCCTTCAATCCTCACTGCTTTATTCCTTCCTTCCTGGGAGCCAATTTCCAGTGAAGCAGGAGATGACATCCCTGACCTCAATTAAAGCCAAAGAGCCGTCCCTCGTGGGAGAGCTTCTAATTAGCAATCTATTTCTGCTCCCTTTGCTCACCCAGAAGGCAGCTGTGGTGGTGCAGTGCTCGGATGGGGCTGCTGGGCACACCAGGTGCTGTCAGCCCATATTCCCAAGGAAACCAGGGGTGTCCCACCACCCTGCCCATCCTTCCTCATTCTGATCCTACGGCCCTCAGCCACCTCCAGGCATGGGCACACAGCTCGGGCAGTGCTGGGGAAGGATTCCCCCCACATTGGACCTCGTGCAGTGAGCAGAGCTGCAGCCTGGCTGTCCCACAGCCAGCAGTGCTGTGGGATGCTGTGCTCAGTGCAGAGCTGCTGGGAGCGATGCACAGCGTGGGGCTGTGCTGTGTGTGTTAATGTGCACCTCATCGAGTCCTTAAGGCTGGAGAAGCCCTCCAAGATCCCCCAGCTCACCCCACTGTGCCCACACTGCTGCTCACACAGCCAGGATGCTGTGTGACACAACCTAAACCTCCTGCTCACACAGCCAGGATGCTGTTGGTCACACTGCTGGCTCGTGCTCAGCCCCAGATCCTTTGCAGTCACTCTGCCCCAAGCCTTTAACACTGCGTGGTGTTGCTATGGCCAAAGTGCAGGACCCAGCGCTGCTCTTGTTGCCCCCCCCGCTGCCCCCAGCCCAGCACTGTGGCCATGATCCCAGTCCCCACTTCCCCCCCAGCCCTCCCCCGGTGGCAGTGCTGCAGGGAGCACTGAGCGATCGCTTTCCCTCTGTGCTCCCTGAGCTAAATATACCGGGCAGCAGCTGGCCATGCTGTGACATTGCCACGTCCCATAGGTCAGGGCTGTGGGACACGGAGTTTCTGCAGGACCCGGTGCTCAGCTGTGTGCTGGGAGCCCGGGCTGCTGCTGAATGCACCCTGAGAGCTCAGAGGGTGAACGCTGCACAGCTGTAGTGCTCTGCCTTCCATTAAAGCACCATCTCCTTCTGCATGGGCAGCTTTAAAGAACTGTTATGTTCTTCTTGCTCTTGGAAGGAGTCCAGAGGAGGGCACTGAGATGGTCAGAGGGCTGGAGCAGCTCTCCTATGAGAGGGAACTGGGCTTGTTCAGCTTGGAGAAGAGAAGGCTGTGGGGAGACCTCATTGTGGCCTTCAGTACTTGAAGGGAACTTATAAACAGGTCAGGTAATGGCTGTTTACAAGGATGGATGGTGATAGGACAAGGGGGAATGGCTTTAAAGTGAGACAGGGCAGGTTGAGGTTGGATATGAGGAGGAAGTTTTTCATGCAGAGGGTGGTGAGGCACTGGAACAGGTTGCCCAAGGAGGCTGTGGATGCCCCATCCCTGCAGGCATTCAAGGCCAGGCTGGATGTGGCTCTGGGCAGCCTGGGCTGCTGGTTGGTGACCTGCACACAGCAGGGGGTTGGAACTGGATGAGCACTGTGCTCCTTTGCAACCCAGGCCGTTCTATCATTCTATGATTCTTCACCTTAAAATCCCTTTAGCAAAGAAGACTGCTTGCGAATCATAGAATCAGCAAGGTTGGTGAAGAGCTCTGAGGTCAAATCCAACCCAGCACGCTCACTGATAGCACCAAGAAGGCTGGAAGAGCCCTCCAAGACCCCCAGCCCACCCCACGGTGCCCACATCCCGCAGTGTCACATCCCCATGGCTCTGGGACACCCCAGGGATGGTGACCCCCCCAGGCAGCCTGTGCTGGTGCTGCTGGTTGGGGGAGGAATTCCCCTGGTAGCCAACCTGGCCGTCCCCCAGCATGACTTGACTCTCACACCACATTGTGCTGGTGGGGATTTCAGCCAGGAATTATCTTTGAATGATGCTGGATGTCCCAGGAATGGGAATCTGAGCTGCAGTGCTTCCTGTGACATCCATTGGCTGTGGGGGATTGCAGGGAGGGCAGCGGATGGGATGCTGTGCAGTGCCTGTGCTGCTGGAAGGGTTAATGGAGTGCTGCTGCTGTTTCTTCTCCTAGTTCTTGAGAGAGGACCTGAACTACCACGACCCCACCGTCAAGCACAGCACCTTCCATGGTGAAGACAAACTCATCAGCGTGGAGGATCTTTGGAAGGCCTGGAAGACCTCTGAAGGTAAAAAACCCACAAAATCAACCAAGCAACCCAACCCAAACGCAAACAACACGAGCAGCCATGCGGAATGGTGCCAGCACTCTGGGCTTCACATGGCAGCATAGTGAATTCGCATGTCTGTGCGTCCCAGAAGGGCACTGATCTCTGCTTTGCTGCCCTTTGTGTGTCACTTTTCCAGCTTCCTTTTTTGGGCGCTTCTGGATTTTGTGGCTCTCAGTGTGTTTTTCAGCTCTTAGTGCAACCTGAGGATAGCAGGGGAAGTACCAGCAGCAGAGGGGTGGCCAGCAGGGACAGGGAGGTGATTGTTCTCCTCTACTGTGCTCTTGTGAGGCCCCATCTGCAGCACTGCGTCCAGGGCTGGAGCCCCCAGTACAAGAAGGACAGGGAGCTGTTGGAGAGGGTCCAGAGGAGCCACAGAGATGATCAGAGGGCTGCAGCACCTCCTCTACAAAGACAGGCTGAGGGAGCTGGGCTTGTTCAGCCTGGAGAAGAGAAGGCTGCGGGGTGAATCATTGCAGCCTTCCAGGACCTAAAGGGAGCCTACAAACAGGAGGGGAGTCAGCTCTTGGAAAGGGGAGATAACAGCAGGACAAGGGAAATGGTTTGAAGTTGAGGGAGGGAAGGTTGAGGTTGGATGTGAGGGGGAAGTTGTTTGCTGTGAGAGTGGTGAGGTGCTGGAACAGCTGCCCAGAGAGGCTGTGGATGCCCCGTCCATCCCTGGAGGTGTTCAAGGCCAGGTTGGATGGGGCCCTGGGCAGCCTGGGCTGCTGTGAAATGTGGAGGTTGGTGGCCCTGCCTGTGGTGGGGGGTTGGAGCTTCGTGATCCTTGAGGTCCCTTCTAGCCCAAACCATTCCGTGTGTGTACGATTGGTTTCATTTCTCTGTTCCTATAAATATATGTTAGAATAGGGCCACATGCAGCCCTGTGCCAACTCCTCGAGGTTCAGGTCATGTTCTATGGGTCAGCAGCATCCTCCATATGGAGCAGAGCTGTGTGGCACTTTGTCTACTGATAAAATTACCCACAGAAGTTTACTGAACCCCGGAGGCACCCTCAGATGGAAGTAAAGTCCTAAACTCAGAGCTGTCTCGGGTGCCTTGGGCACAGCAGCTCACCCAGGGCTGGGGAAGTTCGGTCCCTGGTGGGAAACCCCCAGTACTGCTGAACCGGTGCGGAAACTTTTGGGTTCCCTGCCACTTTATGGCACAGTTTCACTTTCTCCCCAATCAGGATGTTAGAATTTCTGTGCTGAAAAACATTAAAACTCCCCCTGCCGCCCTGCCCTGCGTTTCTTCTTTAGAAACTTCTCTCCTTTTGCTTTTGCCCCCTTCCTGTTGGTGACGCATGCAGGAAGTGGTGCATCTCTGTGCAGCATCACTTCTGGTGGCAGCGAGTTTGGTCAGCACTCAGCGTTGCTTTCCCATTGCTCTGTGTCTCTGTCTGATAACAGAAAGTGCTCTTCCAGCATTGCTGGCCTCATCCAGAGCCCTGTTTGGGCAGCTGAGCTGTAAAACCACAGCTCCTGGTGGATCTGTGCCAGCACTGGAGGTGCATCCAGGGCACACGTGTGTGTGTTTGCTGCGTCCTGTTGCTCCTCCTGCCTGCCCTGCTGTCCACGTGTGCTTTTACAGCACAGAACCACAGAACGCCTTGGGTTGGAAGGGACCTCAAGGATCACGAAGCTCCAACCCTCCCCACTGCATGCAGGGCCACCAACCTCCACATTTCACAGCAGCCCAGGCTGCCCAGGGCCCCATCCAACCTGGCCTTGAACACCTCCAGGGATGGACGGGGCATCCACAGCCTCTCTGGGCAGCTGTTCCAGCACCTCACCACTCTCACAGCAAACAACTTCCCCCTGACATCCAACCTCAATCTGCCCTCCCTCAGCTTCAAACCATTTCCCCTTGTCCTGCTGTTATCTCCCTTTCCAAGAGCTGACTCCCCTCCTGTCTGTAGGCTCCCTTTAGGTCCTGGAAGGCTGCAATGATTCACCCCACAGCCTTCTCTTCTCCAGGCTGAACAAGCCCAGCTCCCTCAGCCTGTCTTCGTAGAGATGCTGCAGCCCTCTGATCATCTTTGTGGCTCCTCTGGACCCTCTCCAACAGCTCCCTGTCCTTCTTGTACTGGGGGCTCCAGACCTGGACGCAGTGCTGCAGATGGGGCCTCACAAGAGCAGAGCAGAGGAGAACAATCACCTCCCTGTCCCTGCTGGCCACCCCTCTGCTGATGGAGCCCAGGATCCCATTTGCTTTCCGAGCTGCAGGAGCACACTGCTGGCTCATGGATCCGCTGGGGGCCATGGTTAAATCTCTCAATGCTTGTGGCTCTCAGAAGCAGACTGAATGTGGTTGGGTTGCTGAGCATTCATCCCTTCCCATAGAAGAGCAGTGCAGAAGGGCTGGGCAGGTTGGGGTGTGGGGTGCCTGGGGTCTGAGCAGCGTCATCAAAAGCAATTCTCATAACTTGAGACTGTCAGAAGACACTTCTGGAATCTGTGCTAACTCATCCCAGGCCTCTTGTGGCTCCCAGCAGGGAGCAGAGGCTCTGTCTGGCATTCTGCCCCGGGTCAGTCAGAGCTCCTGCAGGCCATGTCTGCCCAGCAGTGCCTCGGGCCCTGGGGCATGGCTCCTGTTGGGTGCTGGCTTCCATCCCAGCGCCTTCCCATGGCACAGAAATGAGTTTCCTGCAGTTTGTGGGCTGGGGATGGTAACTACAGGGAGTTTCCTTAAGCTCGGGCAGTTTGCTGACATGCATCTGAGTCAGTTCCCAAGTTTGCTGGAGATGATACCTTCCTTTGAAGCCCTCTGCCAAGCTGCTGGCCCTGCTCCTGTCCGTTCTGCCGTGGTTCTGCTGCAGGCACTGAGCTCTGCAGTGAGCTGGGAGATGAGCTGGGAGATGCTTCTCGTGTCCATGGTGCAGTGGATGGACTCACTGCCTTCCCCAGGGATCACAGCATCGCAGAATTGTAGGGACTGGAAGCGACCTCCAGAGATCATTGAGTCCAACCCCAATGCAGAGCAGGCTCCATACAGCAGGCAGTGCCAGGGTGCTGCTGTTCCAACCCCACGGCTGTTCTCCCTTTGCTGAAGGCAGATGGAGGAGGTGCACATGGTGTGGTTACCGTTCACACTAACGCTGCCTGGATGGTTTCAGCAGTAATAATGCTAAGCTGCTCGTGTGTTTCTTGCCCACAGTGTACAACTGGACAGTTGACGAGGTGGTGCAGTGGCTCATTACCTACGTGGAGCTGCCACAGTACGAGGAGACCTTCAGAAAGCTGCAGCTGAGCGGACACGCCATGCCCAGGTCAGTGCTCAGCCCCTGGGATGTGTGCCAGGGATGGAGCAGAGCCGAAGCAGCAGTGATCCAATCCTGTGCACAGAGCTGTGGGCAACTCCTGTGCCAGCCCAGCTTGGCTCCGGGTGTTTGGCTGTGCTGCAGGCTTCACTGCAGGGATGTGCATGCAGAGAGGTTGGCCGGGTGCTGTGGCTGTCAGTGCTGCTGTGCTGGCTTGCACAGCAGACATCATCAGCCTGAAGCTGTGTGCTCAGAGCTGCAGCCCTAAGCTGGAGCAGAGCAGGTCCAGGCAGTGCCCCGGCTCTGCCCACACTTCCTTTGTAACTCATCATCCTCAGCACAAGGATGGTCCCTGCTGGCTGCATCCCACATGAGAAATGCGCTCTGCAATCCGTAAAGTCAGCTGTCAGCAGCTGGCAGTGTGGATCTGATTAATAGATGCGTGCATGGTTAGCAGGGCACTGACAAGCTCAGTTCGCCTAGGAAGGAGTGTGAGCAGTCAGGATGAATGGAAAGCCTTCACTTTTCTCTGGGGCTGAAGGCAGGGATGTTGCTTTTGGTACAGATCTGGAACAGGTTGCCCAAGGAGGCTGTGGATGCCCCATCCCTGCAGGCATTCAAGGCCAGGCTGGATGTGGCTCTGGGCAGCCTGGGCTGCTGGTTGGTGACCTGCACACAGCAGGGGGTTGGAACTGGATAAGCACTGTGCTCCTTTGCAACCCATTCTGTGATCTGCACCAGAAACAACACGACTTGAGGGCTTCCTTTAGCCCTGGCAGCTCTCTGCTCCTGCTCACCCCATTTCTCTGTCCATAGCTCCCAATTATTAACTTCTGTTCCCTTATGAATTGGGATGGATGTGACTGTGCCTCCTCCTTGCGTTTCACAGATTAGCAGTGAACAATGCCACCATGATGGGGACTGTCCTGAAGATGACAGACCGCAGCCATAGGCAGAAGCTGCAGCTGAAGGCTTTGGACACTGTGCTCTTTGGTCCTCCTCTCTGTAAGTAACACTGCACAGCTCCTTAAGTGCAAGGAGCTGCATCTGCTCAGCATCAGACAGCAAAGATCCAGCTACGTGGCCCAGGCTTTATGCTGCATGAAGTCTGCTGGGTAATCGCAGTGAGGCAGAACCTGCAGCAGGTCAGCTCAGAGCTCCAGCCCTGCCCTGGAGGACTGGGTTTGCACTGAGCTGTGAGCACAGCTGGAGGGAGGGGAGTGCTGGGATGGCACTGAGCTGAAGGAAGGCCGGTTCTGGAGTTGCTTGTGAGCATCTCTTGATGATCTGGAGGCCCTCTGATTATCTCTGCAGCTCGGGGCGCTCCTTTGCATGCATTGCACATGACTCACAGCTGCAGTCTCATTATTATGAGTCTCTCCTGCTTATGCACGTTGTCCTCATTAAGATTGATGCTTTGGGGAGGTATCTGAGGCCTGGCTTTATCAGGACCCTGTGGTTAAAGCTGTCCCAGTTCCTGCTGGCATGCCCAGCACCAAGGAGGAATTTGGTTGGCAGCCACACAGGCTCTGTAATGGCAAAGTAAATTGCTTTTAATGGCTTTGGATTAATGGTTATTCTGTGTGTTTGAGGAGCTGCTGGGCAGCCGTCCTGGCACGAACCACGAGCTGCAATTGTGCGCACAGCAGTACGGAGCTGTGCAGAACTGAGCAGTCACGGCCGCACCGCCTGCATCAGTCCTTCGTGGCTTTCTCCAAGGTTCCTAGAAGACAATTTTTGGGGTGTAGGACCAAACTGAATGAGTTATCTGTGCCCATCCCAGAGCTGTGGCATCCTACAGCTGTCACCCCACAGCTGTGCCCATCCCACAGCTGTGCCATCCCAGAGCTGTGCCATCCCACAGCTGTGCCATCCCAGAGCTGTGCCATCCCACAGCTGTGCCCATCCCAGTGCTGTGCCATCCCAGTGCTGTGCCCATCCCACAGCTGTGCCATCCCAGTGCTGTGCCATCCCAGTGCTGTGCCATCCCACAGCTGTGCCATCCCAGAGCTGTACCCATCCCACAGCTGAGCCCATCCCACAGCTGTGCCATCCCAGTGCTGTGCCATCCCAGTGCTGTGCCCATCCCACAGCTGAGCCCATCCCAGAGCTGTGCCCATCCCACAGCTGTGCCATCCCAGAGCTGTGCCCATCCCACAGCTGAGCCCATCCCACAGCTGTGCCCATCCCACAGCTGTGCCATCCCAGATCTGTGGCATCCTACAGCTGTCACCCCACATCTGTGCCATTCCAGAGCTGTGCCACTCCAGAGCTGTGCCACCCCAGAGCTGTTCCCATCCCAGAGCTGTGCCCTGAGCTTCTTTTCCCATGTCTGCACCTGGCCTTGTTAATGCAGCTGTGCCACAGGGCTGTGCTGCAGCTGCTGTAGGAAACTGCTCCAGGGTTTGTGCTGTGGGGCTCTGGAGGTCCCTTCCCAGCACTTCAGATGTTGTTCTCAGGCCCCCCCAGAGCCCCTCCTGGTTTCCACTGAAATGCAGCTGAAGTCTTTTTGACGCCGTGCTCATTTATGCACAGTTCTGTTGGCAATCTGGGAGCGTGGGTGGGCTGCTTGCTTTGGGCTGGTTGGCAGCAGGGGGTGATGCTCTGCACTGCACAATGGGTGCTGCAGGGGGACGGACCGAAATCCATTCGCTCCAACAATGGCAAATTAACTTTGCTGCTCACTTAATAGCACAGAGAGCTCCTTTTGTGGGAAAGGCATTGCAGTTGGTGACAGAGGCTGCATTTCGGTGTAAGATGTAACAGCTGCAGCACTGCCTGGGCTCCGCGTGGCACTGCACAGCGCCCATTGCTGTGTGTTGCTCAGCTCCATCCCATGGAGCTGCAGCGATTGCTGTTCTTCACAGCAGGGAAGGTTTGATCCTTATGGAAGCAGTGAGGCTGTGGTTACACCTCGGGGGGCTCAGCCTGTCTGCCCACCCCTCCTGCTGGCAGTGCAGGACCTGTCTGCAGGGCGCTGCTGGTGCTGGACGCCGACCTGCAAACACGGATCCGAGGGACTGGAAATGATGGATGTGCAGCAGAGTGCCAGGAGCTGCTCCTTGGGAAGAGGATGTTGTGATAATCCATCCGGAACGGGAAGTGGGGCCAAGGCCAAGATCTTGGTTCTTTTGTTAGTGTTGAATTTGTAAGGGAGCGTTTGCAGAGAGAGGCGGAGCTGCTCCGCGGTGCTGCACTGGGTGCTGTGCAGGGGATGCTTTGGGCCACGGCCTCGTGCTGCTGCTGCAGGGCAGGGGGCGGTGTGGGAGGTGTGGGATGTGCTGCTGTCCCCCCAGCTGGGGTAGAGTAGAACAGCAGGGCTGTGATTTCCCTCCTCCCGTGCACCCGTGGGGATGGATGCACCGCGTGTGTGCTGGCAGCATGCAGCCCATTGCTGGCAGGGCGGAGTGCTGACAGTGACAGCTGGCACTGGTTGTTTCTCAGCCATATAGTAACGATCCAATCCCGGAGGTAAAGGTCACTCCTATTGAAAACAAACAAACAAAACAGCATCGTTACCCTAAAGGAGATGATGCACATCTTTGTAAGCCGTGTCAGCGTTGCTAAGCGGTGCTTTTTATTGAGCCAGTTTCTGCTGAGCCTCTGTTAATGTGTTTCTGATGGATGAGAGGTGATGGTTCCTTATCTCCTAGTGGGGCAAGCTGAGTTGGGAGAGGGTGTATCACAGGCAAAGGTGCTTCGAGGTGCTGGAACAGCTGCCCAGAGAGGCTGTGGATGCCCCGTCCATCCCTGGAGGTGTTCAAGGCCAGGTTGGATGGGGCCCTGGGCAGCCTGGGCTGCTCTGAAATGTGGAGGTTGGTGGCCCTGCCTGCAGCAGGCAGGTTGGAGCTTCATGATCCTTGAGGTCCCTTCCAACCCAAACCATTCTGTGATTCTATGACTCAGGTTGGGAACGTGGCTGCTTGCAGGCACTGCTTTCTGGTGGCTCATGGGGGGCTCACACAGGGGAGCCCATTGGGGTACCCACATGTTCCGGGAGCTGCAGCACCTGGCAGATGGGATGCCACGTGTCTGCCTGCAGCACTGAGGAATCCTGCTGCTTTGTTGAGTTTTTCCATTGCTGTCATAGCTGCACTGTGCACCAAATGTATGGGAGGGATGGCTGCAGGGAGCAGGGCTGGGAGTACGCAAGACCAGGAGCAGGGATGGGAACAGGGATGCGAGCAGGGCTGGGAACTGGGATGGGAGCAGGAGCAGGCAGGGATGGAAGCAGGGATGGGAGCAGGCAAGGATGGGATCAAGGGTGGGAGCAGGACCAGAAGCAGGCAGGGATGGAAGCAGGGATGGAAGCAGGGCTGGGAGCAGGGATGGGAGCAGGGCTGGGAAAAGGGATGGGAGCAGGACCAGGAGCAGGCAGGGATGGAAGCAGGGATGGAAGCAGGCAAGGATGGAAGCAAGGGTGGGAGCAGGATCAGAAGCAGGCAGGGATGGAAGCAGGGCTGGAAGCAGGGCTGGGAGCAGGCAGGGATGGGAGCAGGGCTGGGAGCAAGACCAGGATCAAGCAGGGCTGGGAGCAAGACCAGGATCAAGCAGGGCTGGGAGCAGGAATGAGAGCAGGCAAGGATGGGAGCAAGAATGGGAGCAGGGATGGGAGCAGGACCAGAAGCACGCAGGGCTGGGAGCAGGCAGGGCTGGGAGCAGGAGCAGGCAGGGCCGTGGGAGAGGCAATGACAGCACGCAGGGTCAGGCTGCAGCACTTGGACACAGCGCAGCGAGGGCAGAGGATGTCACTGGTAATGAAGTCCCCGTAATTGGGATGCAGGGATGGGATGGGAGCAGGGCTGTGTGTGTCATGTGCTGCTGGGGGGACGCCAGCCTTTAGCAGCCTCATCTTTTCCCACTTACGGCACATGGCAGTTGTTGTTGGCTTAGAAGAGAAACGCATCGGAGAGCCAAGGTCAAACACAAGGCTTGCTGTCCTAACAGCAGATTTACTGTGCTTGTTGCTATTAAGCATCCGTTTTTCCATCCGCATTTTGAAGCTACTTTCATGGGATCGTGGCCTCATTTTGAGCAGCACGGACAGGAATTAGTCTGGATTCTCATCTTAGGGCTTTTCTCCTTCAGCTTTGTAGAGGTGGCAGGGATTTGTCAGAGTGCAGAGCTGTGCGTGGTGACAGACCTGGAGCTGTCGCTGCTGCTGGGGCTGCACATAGCTGTGCTGCTGAGCCTTGAGCTGAAGTGGGCTTTCCTGGCAGTGGTGTCAGTGTCAGTGAATGCCGTGTGTGCTGGTGCTGGCTCTCACTGGGGGCATTCAGGGATTTCATACAATCATGGAATCACAGAACCTCAAAAGCTGGAAAAGCCCTCCAGGGTCCCCAAAACCCCACATCCCCACAGCTCTGGGACAACCCCATGTTGGTGACCCCCCTCCACGTGCAGCTGTGCTGCTCTTTGGAGGAGGAATTGTTCCTCCCTCCCCTGGGATTTCGGGGGGCTATAAATACTGTTGGTGCCTCCCAGCTCCAAACGACAAGGCATTTCTTTAGGACTGAAGGTGCTGCTGCTTACTGCTCAGCAGCTGCTCTCAGGAGGTGAGAGGATGAACTCTCGTGTCCTTTACACCCATGGGTTCCTCCCAGCACTGCAGAGAGCAGCAGGGCTTGCTCCGGGGATGGAGGAACGGATCCGTTCCATGGTGGGAGCAGACTGCTGTGGCAGCCATCCTCCCCACTGAAGGCACAGCTCTGCCCTTCTGTGCCCCTCAGTCCCACTGCACACGAGGTAGGGATGCACACCAGCACTCCCTCATGCTGTGCCAAGCTGCTGCTGTGTGCTCTGAAAGCCTTAAGTGCTCACAAATGGAAAGGAGGGGAAGTGAAAGCCCTGTGCTTGCTCAGTCATTTTGAGGGAGGATGTTTTATGGTTTGTTTGTTTTTGTTTTTCTTTCCCCTCCCAAAAAAAGCTTGTGTTTTAAGGAAGGAGAGATGAAATCGAGGCCCTGAAAGGCTCTTTGGTCCACATTAAAATAAGCACACATGGAGCAGAAAGAGAGATAAATGGAGATCTGACTCAGAGCTTGCTCCAGACCTGGGCCAGTTCTGCACTGCTGAGCTCTGCACTGTGCTGCCCCAATGCAAACATGTGCACAGGAGCAGAGGGTGCAGGGAAAATCGATGAGCAGAGGGCTGGAGCAGCTCTCCTATGAGGAAAGGCTGAGGGAACTGGGATTGTTCAGCTTGGAGAAGAGAAGGCTGCGGGGAGACCTCATTGCGGCCTTCAGTACTTGGAGGGAGCGGATAAACAGGAGGGGAACAGCTGTTTGTGAGGGTGGATGGTGATGGGACAAGGGGGAATGGCTTTAAAGTGAGCCAGGGGAGGTTTAGGTTGGATATGAGGAGGAAGTTTTTCAGCCAGAGGGTGGTGAGGCACTGGAACAGGTTGCCCAAGGAGGCTGTGGATGCCCCATCCCTGCAGGCATTCAAGGCCAGGCTGGATGTGGCTCTGGGCAGCCTGGGCTGCTGGTTGGCGACCTGCACACAGCAGGGGGTTGGAACTGGATGAGCACTGTGCTCCTTTGCAACCCAGGCCGTTCTGTGACTATGAAATCTGGGAGCAGATGGTGGCTGTGCTGCTGCCCTGCACCAGGAGGCCCCTCTGCAGTGCTGACCAAGGGAGGAGAGCTGCTCTCCCTGCACAGCACCGCTCCTGAGCTCCGGCTCCGAAGCACACCTGCTATAGGGGGGATGGTGACATTATGATAAATGTCCCAGCTCAAAGCCCACCCCCAGGCAAACAAACGACCTCCCCACGCTGTGCTCTCAGCAGCCTTTCCTTCCCCGGCAGTGACACGACACAACCACCTGAAGGACTTCATGCTGGTGGTGTCCATCGTCATCGGGGTGGGCGGCTGCTGGTTTGCCTACATCCAGAACCGTTACTCCAAGGAGCACATGAAGAAGATGATGAAGGACCTGGAGGGCCTTCACAGGGCTGAGCAGTCGCTCCACGACCTGCAGGAGAGGTAAGAGCTGTGTGGCCCCCATCGGCTGCTGGCTTTGCTGCTGGTTGTTCCTCATTGGGATCTCCCACCTCATTCGCTTTGCAGCTCTCCCCCTCGGTGCAGTGCGGGTGCCCTGAGCTGCCTGGTGTGCGACCCTGTGCATAGCAGGGGGGTTGAAGCTAGATGCTCACTGTGGTCCTTTTCAACCCAGGCCATTCTATCATTCTATTATTCTATGGCTTCCCCCAAACACACAGAACTGTAATGCAGATCTGTACCTCTCTGGAAAAAAGAGCCTCTTATAGGATGGGAAGTAACCCAGTTGGCTTGTTGTCATCTGGGAAGGCTGCTGCCCTGCCTGGCAGCCCCCTGGGAGCCATCCATGCATGGAAAGCCTTTCTGTGATCACATCAGTTGGTGTCTGCATGATGAGAGGGCACTTAGAAGTGTACCGGACTGCTGCTGCCCAACGCAGCACATCCACGTCAGCATTGCAGATGTGTGACCTGCTTTCTTTTTGACTTGAAGGGTTTTCCTGCCTGCCTGCCAAGGGAGCGGGCTGTAATCCACAGCTCATTTCACACAGCTCTGTGGAGTTCTCCATCACAGGCAGGACATAACCTGGAGAACCAGGGAACCTCTGGGTGTGCAGCTCCTGCAGCCGCCGCTCGCAGCAGTGCTCATCCCTGGCACCATGCAGGACAGGGGATGGGCAGGGCTGTGCTGGGGGGCACCTGGAAAGCAGCAGATGGGCTTGGGGAGCTTAACCTGAGCTCAGAAGCAGGTGAGGAGGCACCAACCTAAGCGCAGAATCACGGAGGTGCAGGGGTTGGAGGGGTTGGAAGCACCTCCCTCGCCCTGCTGGCCACACTCCGTGCAGTGCGCCCCAGGTCTCACTGGCCTTTTTGGCTACAGGGCACACTGCTGACTCATGGCCACCTTCTGGCCACCAGGACTCCCGGGTCCTTCTCTGCAGAGCCCCTCTGCAGCAGCTCAGCCCCAACTGTACTGCTGCTGTGGTTGTTCCTCCCCAGCTGTAGGATCCTACACTTGGCCATTTTGGACACTCTCAGGTTCCTCTCATCCCAGCTCTCAGGTCAGGTCCCCGTGGGCCTGGGCAGCAGTGAGGCAGTTCTGCTCAGCAATTTGCTTTCTAGGAACTCCTTTCTGGACCTCAAAGCGGGCTGTCCCCACTGATGGAAGTTCAGTGCTGAGCACATCTGCAGGACGGCCCCATCTGCTGCTGCTGCTGCTATTCCTGTCTCTGCTGTGTTCCTGGAGATTGGAGAGGGGAACACAGACACTGAGAGCCGTTTGTGGCTCATCTTTTGGCAACATCCATTAGCACTGATGCTTCCCAGTCCCCCGAGTGGCCCATCATGCAGATAAGTTCACATCTCTCTGGTGATGTGCTGCTGAGCTGCAGTCCATTTGTGCCTATGGCACAATTGCAGTGCTGCACTCCATCCCGGAGCTCTCTGCATGCAAAGGGCTCAGAGGGTGGCTTTGTCCACTGCCAGCATCAGAAAGCACAGCTCTGCTGTGAGCAAAAGCCAGTGGGAAGGGAAAATGCAATGGTAGTGCACGCTTGGAAATTGCCTTGAGGATAAAGCTCCTATGAAAGGAATTCTGCATCATAGCATGGGGAAAATTCTCCTTTAAATAGAGATATTTGGGTGGTTTGGAATTCTTATGGCCCTACTGTGGGAGAGCTTCAGCAATGAGCTCAGGGCAGAGAGCGTGGGTTTATCTGAAAGCTTGGAACGCCTTGGCAAAAACCTCTGTTAATTGGGAAGAAAAACACTGGAGTTTCTCAACAGAGCTGTAAATTGAAAATAAACCTTTTCCAAGAAGAGAGCCAACATCATGGCTGCTGAGAGGCCAGATTTGTTGTCGATTGCTGTCTGGGTGCCAAGGATGAGCCTGCAGAGCAAGGGCTCTTGGGTCTGCATCCTTGTTCTGTGCTCTGCTCTGTGCTCAGTGCATCCTTGTTCTGTGCCCTGCTCATGGACTCAGTGCATCCTTGTTCTGTGCCCTGCTCATGGACTCAGTGCATCCTTGTTCTGTGCCCTGCTCATGGGCTCAGTGCATCCTTGCTCTGTGCTCTGCTCATGGGCTCAGTGCATCCTTGCTCTGTGCTCTGCTTCGTGCTCTTTGCATCCTTGCTCTGTGCCCTTCTCATTAGCTCAGTGCATCCTTACTCTGCTCTGCTCTGCTCATGGGCTCAGTGCATCCTTGCTCTGTGCTCTTGCTTCTGTGCATCTTTGTTTTGTGCTCTGCTCTGTGCATCCCTGTTTTGTGTTCTGCTCATGAGCTCAGTGCATCCTTGCTCTGTGCTCTGCTCTGTGCATCCCTGTTTTGTGTTCTGCTCATGAGCTCAGTGCATCCTTGCTCTGTGCTCTGCTCTGTGCATCCTTGCTCTGCACTCTGCACTTGGGCTCAGTGCATCCTTGCTCAGTGCTCTGCTCTGTGCTCCGTGCATCCCTGCTCTGTGCTCTGCTCTGTGCTCTGCTCTGAGCTCTGCTCTTGCTCCTTGCATTCTTGCTGTGTGCTCTGCTCTGTGCTCAGTGCATCCATTCTCCCTGCTCTGCTCGTGTGCTGTACACATCCCTGGGCTGCGCACGCTACAAGCTCAGCGTTTGCTGCAGGGCTGCAGAACAGCCCCTGCGTGCTGCACAGAGCCAGGTCTGTGGCTGAGGATCGTTTTTCCCTTTTGTCTGTGCCCATTGGGGTGTGACGGGCAGGAGCAGCTACGGCTAAGGTGGGTCCATCTGTGACCATTTCCTTTCAGCACGGTGAGCTTTCTCAGCCTTCCAGCTGTGATGGCTGCTGGCACAGTGTGAACAGGAGCGGGGTCGATGGGGCGGCCACCATGGGCTCCTATGCACAGCACCCCCTGCTCCTCACGGCTCCCATCTCCCTGTCCTGCAGGCTGCAGAAGGCCCAGGAAGAGCATCGCTCCGTGGAGGTGGAAAAGGTGCACCTGGAGAAGAAGCTGCAGGATGAGATCAGCATCGCCAAGCAGGAGGCGCATCGGCTGCGAGAGCTGCGGGAGGGCACTGAGAATGAGCTGAGCAGGCAGAAGTATGCAGAGCAGGAGCTGGAGCAGGTGAGGGGTGGCCCATGGTGCACGAACACACACACGTGGCATGCCATAGAGCAGCACGCAGCCAGCTCTGAGCCTGCCCTCCGTTAAGCCCGGTGCCGTGCTGCTCGTAACGCCTTTCTGCCTTTGCCTTCCCACCTTGTGGAGGAAAAGATCAGAGAATCACGGAATGGTTTGAGCTGGAAGGGACCCCTGGGGGTCCCCAGAATCACAGAATGGCCAGGGTTGGAAAGGACCTCAAGGATCATGAATCTCCAGCCTCCCTGCCACACGCAGGGCCACCAACCTCCACATTTCATACTAGACCAATACTAGAGCTGGTGCCACTCCCTGCAATGGGCGCAGCTCCATCAGTGCTCAGAGCCACCTGACATCACCTGGCCCTTCCATCACATCCCTGCAGTGACTGGGGGAGAGGTGGTGGCTGTGGGGCTGCCCCACAGGGCGGGGTGCTGCCTGGCCTGCAGCTGCACCCCACCATCCCCCTCCAAAGCACCAGCCCTCAGATTTCTCTCTTCTCCATTTGTGGGTTTAAGAGAGATTTGGGGCAGCTTTGTTGTTCTGCTGTTGGCTCCAGAAATGTCTGAGGAAAGCTTCCTTCCAAATGAATCTGGAAATGTAGACCTGGGGAGAGTTTTGTGCGTGATGCTGGCAGCAGTGATGTGCAAGTGATGCATTTGTGTGGCACTGTTTGAATAATGCATCACAGGTCAGAAAAAGGGCTTCCAATGTGACATCTAAAAGCCCAGGGAGCCCCAACAAGGGCTGGAGGGAAGAGATGGAAATAAACAGCATTGCTGATGGTGGCTCAGCAACAGAGAGCAAAGGGAGGTGTGGGAGCTGTGCCTCAGAACCACCTGGTGCCCAAACCTGCAAAGCTTTAAAGCCCAAAGCACAAATCCAGCTGCCCCTCCCTTTCACCCAGGGGAAAGTTGTGATGTGAGCTGACGTGATCACAGATCAGTTCCAATAGGAATAGTGTGAGGCAGCACCGTGTGAGGTGTTTGTGTGCCCCAACCCATGTGTGTCCCATCCGTTCCACCTGGGAGGAGGAAGGAGAGGAAAGCCGAGCCCAGGCATTGCACTGGATGGGGAGAGGTCAGTGCCCAGCCAGCAGGGAGCCATGCAGCGAGATTCCTTCCTCCTCTTGGTTGGAGTGGGAGCAGTTCTGACGCCCTCAGGCCCCATCCAAGATCCCAGTTTGTCACACGACCTCTCCACAAATGCACTGAGCTCCATTTCAGAGCCCGTGGGTGTCTGTGCCCACCTGCACAGCAGTGCTGGGGCCGTTCTATGGGGCGCACAGCTCTCCAAGCCTTCCTGCCCCACCTGCTGCCAACTCGAGGGCACCCATCCGTTCCACCACTCTGCCCTCGGGAAAGCTGCCAGCCAGAGGTGACTTAACCTCTCTGTTGTTTCTCAGAGGCCTTGATGAGGGATGTCTCCAAAGGGTGAGTACTGGCATCGTCCTCCTGCCCCCACCGTGTGCCTGTAACACAGCCACCATCCCAGTGTCCCCCACACACAGTAACCCATCACTCCCACTGACCACAGAACTCGTCTGGTTGTTTGGTGCCGTGGATATTAAACCAAGAGTTTCTTTTGCACCCGTTGGTTCTTACCACTAAAATGGTTCTGTGGGGCTGGGAGCTCCTGCTGGAGCACAGCAAGTGGTGCTGAGAGCTCAGTGTTTGGGGCTGGGCTGCTTGCAGCAAATCTGTCCTCGGTGGGTCTTACTGTGCCCAAGGGGCGACCACACAGCACAGGTCAGAAGGCACTCATTGCTTTATGAACTGCCACTGAGTGGTCAGAATGGGACCTTAGAGGTCATCACCATATGGAGTATACACCATATAACCCCTGTTTGGGTTCATTCCCTGTTATGGATGTGATGCACACAGCACATAGCACATAGTAGGCAGCACACAGCAGGCAACAGGCAGCAAGTATCACAGAATGGCCTGGGTTGCAAAGGAGCACAATGCTCATCCAGTTCCAACCCCCTGCTGTGTGCAGGGTCACCAACCAGCAGCCCAGGCTGCCCAGAGCCACATCCAGCCTGGCCTTGGATGCCTGCAGGGATGGGGCATCCACAGCCTCCTTGGGCACTGCGTGGGGTCGGTGTGAGCCAAGTGTTGGACCAGCACTGGCTCCTGTTTGCCCCCCCCCATTTCCCCATTCCATTGGTGCAGCACAGCAGCCATTCCCTTCCCCATAACACAGCACTGCTGCCTCTCCTCAGGTCCGAATGGCTCTGAAGAACGCCGAGAAGGAGCTGGAATCACACTGCAGCTGGGCTGCCCCCGAGGCCCTGCAGAAGTGGCTGCAGCTGACCCACGAGGTGGAGGTGCAGTACTACAACATCAAGAAGCAGAACGCTGAAAAGCAGCTCCTGGTGGCCAAGGAAGGGGTGAGCATCTCAGCATCCTGCTCTGAGGTCCTCCCATCGCTGCCTGGGGGAAGGTGTGGGGATGGAAGCTGCACAGTGTGTTCTGTGTCTTCGTACCATGTGCACAGACCCTGTTCTGGCTGTCCTACATGCACAGGCAGCACCGTTTCTTATGAGCACATGAACTGTAGCAATGAATCACCCTCTTTGTATTCCCAGTTGTTCCAAGCTTTCTGTGCCAGCCGAGGAGCTGAGAGCTGCAGGGGAGCTGCTGTAACATGCATTCATCTCTGTGGATGTGTGCAGCAGCCAGAGCTCACAGCTCACAGGAGTCCATCTGCCCTAATGCACTGTTATCATGGATGTGACGTGTGATAGTTCTATCCTTAGAAAGGCCAGGGCAGGCTCTGGGAGAGCCCTTCTCTGCATGGAGCAGTTGGTTTGGGTCCCTCTGACTTCTGGGGTGCCATAGGGCTGGGGGTGCAGAGCAGCATCACCCTGCTCACCCCATGGGGGTCCAACGCATCTCACACCATTCACACGTGTGCCAGCAGCTGCAGGGCTATTTCTGTCACAGCCCCTCCAGGATGTTCTTGTCCAGGAGGAAGCACGAGGTCCTCTTCTTCCTCTGACCTTTCCTTCTTTCTGTTAACATCCAGGCTGAAAAAATTAAGAAGAAGCGCAACACTCTGTTTGGAACATTTCATGTTGCTCACAGCTCGTCTCTAGATGATGTGGATCATAAAATCTTAACTGCAAAGTGAGTGTCTCCTCAAGTCCTCCCTGTCCCTGCTTCTCCTATGAGGAAAGGCTGAGGGAACTGGGCTTGTTGAGCTTGGAGAAGAGAAGGCTGCAGGGAGACCTCAGTGTGGCCTTCAGTGCTTGAAAGGAGCGGATAAACAGGAGGGGAACGGCTGTTTGTGAGGGTGGATGGTGATGGGACAAGGGGGAATGGCTTTAAAGTGAGCCAGCAGAGGTTTAGGTTGGATATGAGGAGGAAGTTTTTCAGCCAGAGGCACTGGAACAGGTTGCCCAAGGAGGCTGTGGATGCCCCATCCCTGCAGGCATCCAAGGCCAGGCTGGATGTGGCTCTGGGCAGCCTGGGCTGCTGGTTGGCGACCTGCACACAGCAGGGGGTTGGAACTGGATGAGCACTGTGCTCCTTTGCAACCCAGGCCGTTCTGTGATTCCGTGATTCCTCCCCAGCCCTGCTGTGCTCAGTGCTGATGGCTGGACCCGCTCCCATCCACCAACACTCTGTGTGTGTGAGACCAAACCAAGCCCACACACAGCCCCGTGTCCCACAGAAGCAGCCTTTCATAGCATAATAAAACAGCTTGGGTTGGGGTTGTGCTTCACCTTCAAGCCCTCCTGCTTTGCTTGCAGGCAAGCACTGAGCGAGGTGACGGCGGCGCTGCGTGAGCGCCTGCATCGCTGGCAGCAGATCGAGCTGCTCTGCGGCTTCCAGATCGTCAACAACCCCGGCATCCACACGTTGGCATCCGCCCTCAACATCGACCCGGGTTGGATGGGCACCCCGAGGCCCAACCCGTCCCACTTCATCATGACCGACGACGTGGACGACCTGGATGAGGAGATCGTGTCTCCCATGTCCATGCAATGTATGCAGCCGTGGGGCAGCGCCGCGTCGAGTCACGGGGTGGAGGGGAAGCGCAGAAGGGAACTGTAGGATTGATGCTGGGGGAGCTGAGGGGGCTGCGTTGGTGTTTAAGGATGGGAGGGGGGTGGGTGGGTGCTCGGGTTGGCACTGCTCACATCCTTGGAGGAAAGGCAGAGCTGGGGCACCGCGTGCCTCTCGCTCCGGGTTGTTGAGATGTTGGCTTGCATCTCTTTGTATGGGAGAACTTTGTGAATCAGCCCTGGCTGCAGCACCCACGCTCACACGTGGCCTCGCCTCTCCCAGCGTCCACCTGCAGCTTCCTATCTGTAGGTGTGTGAGAGGAGGGAAGCCTTGGCAGGAGCAATGCTGGGAGCAGAGCAGCCCGTGCTGACAGCACTGGATGCAGGAAGCTTTCTAGTTGCCTTCTACAGGTGATTTGCTGGTCAGGTCCTCCTCAGTGCTGGGTCTGTAAGTGGCAGGAGCTGGGAGGAGGAGCAGAGGAGCCCTGTGCTGTCCTGGTGCCCATCAACTCTTGGAAAGGGGAGATAACAGCAGGACAAGGGAAAATGGTCTGAGGTTGAGGGAGGGCAGATTGAGGTTGGATGTCAGGGGGAAGTTGTTTGCTGTGAGAGTGGTGAGGTGCTGGAACAGCTGCCCAGAGAGGCTGTGGATGCCCCGTCCATCCCTGGAGGTGTTCAAGGCCAGGTTGGATGGGGCCCTGGGCAGCCTGGGCTGCTGTGAAATGTGGAGGTTGGTGGCCCTGCCTACAGCAGGCAGGTTGGAGCTTCATGATCCTTGAGGTCCCTTCCAACCCAAACCATGCTGTGATTCTGTAATCTTCCCTCCCCTGGATTCAGCCCTGCTCAGGGACAGGGAGGGAGCAGAGGTTTGGAGCAGGGCAGCAGCACAGAGCACCCAGAGGTGAAGAGAGATGTGCAGCAGCTGGGCAGGCTGCAGGAGGGATGGGCTGTGGGCACTCCATGGGATCAACAGGTGCAGGGCATGGAGCTTTGGGCATGTGTGTTTTAGGAGGAAGTTTTTCATGCAGAGGGTGGTGAGGCAGTGGAACAGGTTGCCCAAGGAGGCTGTGGATGCCCCATCCCTGCAGGCATCCAAGGCCAGGCTGGATGTGGCTCTGGGCAGCCTGGGCTGCTGGTTGGTGACCTGCACACAGCAGGGGGTTGGAACTGGATGAGCATTGTGCTCCTTTGCAACCCAGGCCATCCCGTGGTTCTGTGGTTCTGTGATTAGGCAGCAGCAGGAGGATGCTCAGGGCTGCTGCTCCCCACAGTCACTTCTCTCTCTCCCCCCCCACCTCCCCCAGACGCAGCCTGGCTCTTTGGGCGCAGGTTCAGCGATCGCTCATCTCTGTCCTCGGAGGATCAGTCCCTGTGGAAATACCCTGGTTTGGTTCTTTTTAATTATATCCACGTTATTTTGTTCTATTCTCTGCCCTTTTTCTGGACTAAAAATACATACACAGATTTTCCAACTTTCTGGCACGGAACAACTAACAGATGTACCTCTGTACATGGAGTCGCCCTCACTAACACCAGGGAGGAGCCTGGTGGGATGAGGAAGAACCACAGCTGGCTGCACGCTGGGGGGTTTGGGTTTAGAAAGCAAAACCCCATTGGGCTGCTGCTGGGCAGTCGGAGTGTTGCTGTGGGTGGCTGAGGGGATCTCCCCTCCCAGTCCCCAGAGCTGTGTGCAATGAAATATGCTGAGCAGTGCTGTGTGCTGTGCCAGTCTGTCCCCAGGCTCTGATCCTGGGGCTGAAGGCTGTGAGCAGGATGATTGTCTGCTGTAGGACTGGGGGATGTTGTGGATGCCCCATCCCTGCAGGCATTCAAGGCCAGGCTGGATGTGGCTCTGGGCTGCCTGGTCTGCTGGTTGGCGACCTGCACACAGCAGGGGGTTGGAACTGGGTGAGCACTGTGCTCCTTTGCAACCCAGGCCATTCTGTCATTCTATGATGTGAGGCTGTGCTGCAGCAGGGGAGGGCAGGGCTCAGCTTTTGGTCTCAGGGTCATTGCAAGGGAAGGGAGAGCACAGAACTGTAGAGTGCCAAGCTGGTAAGTGGGGATAACAGCAGGAGAGACCTCATGGGGAAAAGATGTATTCCTGGACAAGCAGACACCCATGGAATCACACTGGAGAAGACCACCAATGTGAAAATAAAGCTGCCTGAGTGATGCTTGCTGTTCCTTCTCCCACTCGAGGTGTCCCTGCAGGGATCCTGCATTGCTGCCAGCAGAGCAGCAGGAGGATCTGATGTCCCTGAGGGATGTTAAGGCAGTGATGTGCTGGTTCTCCGATTCCCAAAAGAGCTCTCCTTCTGCCTCACTTTTGAGCTTTCCTCTCTGTTCACCTCCGTAACCAATTGCACTCCTCATGCTGTGTATGTAATCCTGAACACCTTATCTCCTGCAGAAGGGGATCACCTCGTGTGGATGTGACAGAGAATGGACTGCATGGAAGCAGCTCTACTCCCAAATCTGCAGCATAGGGCTTGGGGCACAGCTGATGGACTGAGCTCCGTGGCCATGTGTGACTTCAGTGCTGCCCTTTGGGACCAGCCCTGTGATATCCATCCTCTTTGGGGCCAGCCCTGTAATTCCAGCCGTGATGGCACCTAACATAGGCCCATTGCTCCATCCCTGGAGGTGTTCAAGGCCAGGTTGGATGGGGCCCTGGGCAGCCTGGGCTGGTATTAAGTGTGGAGGCTGGTGGCCCCAACAGGGGGGTTGGAGCTTCGTGATCCTTGAGGTCCCTTCCAACCCAACCCATTCTGTGATGCTGTGATTAGTACCCAGTTCCCACGTGTCTGCCACAGAGGGCACAGAGCTGAGCATCCCTGGGCTGACCCCCAGGCTGCAGAGGATTGGGACAGCCCAGCCATGGGGTATGGGGTGGGTCAGTGCCTGTGCTGGGGGAACCAGTGTACCCCAAATGTGCTGATGTGCTGCAGAGGAGCCCAGCAGGGAGCAGCCAGGTGGGGCTGGGCAGGGTGAGGCACACAGCTGCAAGCACGACGGTCAGATAAGGTGTTCAGAAAGCAGCTGCATTGGGAATGTTGGGCACAGCTTCTCACCAACCAACCATTAACGTGGCATGTGAAGCAGCAGCACCAACCTAACGCTTCTGCTCCAAAGCATCGCTGTGGTCCATGTCACATCTGCTCCAAAGCATCGCTGTGGTCGGGCTCACGTCTCGAAGCAGTGCCGTGGTCGGGGTCACATCTCAGAGCATTCAGCCCTCTCCCTTCTCTCCTTGCAGCTCCTGCTTTGCCCAGCACCGTTCGCCAGCGCCTGGTGGACCCCCAGCACGGCCACGGATCTCAGAGGTTGGTAGAGAGTTACGTGCACAGCCAGCATGAGCCGGGCCAGCCTGCCCAGCACCCGGCGGGCCGAATGTCCCTCCGTCGAATGCACAGCCTCTCCTCCGGACAGTCTTTCAGTTCTGACCTTCCTGGCACCGCTCCGTCATCCACCACAGCCACCTCTTGCTCCTCATCCGCCACTCCTGCACCTGCTTCCCATGTCCACCCTCTCTATCACCATCACACCACCTCTTATTTCCTTCAGATGGACTCCAACCCCGATCTGCCCCCTCCTGATGTCACCTCTGGAGCTCGCTGTGGCACTGAGAGCTTTGGGTATATGCCGTTTCTTTTCTCGCTCCCTCCCTCCTGCTGTGTCCCAGGGCTGCTGCTTGCAGGGCTGCTTTCTCTCCTCCATCCCTCCCCGCTTTCCTCTGGGGTCTCTGCATCGTGGTTTACCCATAGCTGTGTTTCCTCCCCCCCCCTTCCCCTCTCAGGGGTCCCAGGGAGCGCTCCGCTGTCCGTTCCCATCCCCATGAGCTCAGCTGTAGGTAAACCCAGGGGTGTTGGGTTGGCTCTGGGGCACTCAGACCGCGGCTGGGGGCTGCAGATGAGGGGATGCAACCCACTGTGCAAACACTGACCTTGCAGGAAGTCTTTGTGAGTCTGGGGGCTTGCAAAGGACACAAGATGGGTGGGTGCTGTGAGCTCACATTGGAGCTGCTGGGCGCTGTGAGCTCAGTGCTGACAGGACCTGGAGATCCACTGCGTTGTGCTTCCAGCTGAGGGAAATGGCTCAGGACAAGGGAAATGGTTTGGAGTTGAAGGAGGGCAGATTGAGGTTGGATGTCAGGGGGAAGTTCTTGACAGAGAGAGTGGTGAGGTGCTGGAACAGCTGCCCAGAGAGGCTGTGGATGCCCCGTCCATCCCTGGAGGTGTTCAAGGCCAGGTTGGATGGGGCCCTGGGCAGCCTGGGCTGCTGTGAAATGTGCAGGTTGGTGGCCCTGCCTGTGGTGGGAGGTTGGAGCTTTATGATCCTTGAGGTCCCTTCCAACCCAAACCATTCTGTGATGCTGTGAGGCAGAGCTCCATGTGCCCAGATCTCAGGCTGCTGTGCAGTGCCTCTCAGGTGAGGACTGGGGGCTTTTTGGGGCCCTCTGCCCCCACAGCAGCCATTGTCACCCTGCATCCTCTCCTGCACAGAGCTGTGTGTGGGTACAGCTGTGCTGGGCAGCATCCTGCATTGGGTCAGAGCAGGGGATGCTCACAGGCAGCAGGAGGACCTGTGTCACCCTACTGGGCACCCTGCATCTGTTGGGAGCTGCAGTGAGGCCCCCAGGTCTGGGGGGCTGCAGTGGTCCTGGAGCTGCTCCATGGCTGTGCTGCATTGCCTTGTTCCGTGCTGGGCCTCGGGAAAGGAGCTGATAGGAGCAGGCTGGGGGGGCCCTGGGGGGCTGTGTTGCTCCCATTGACCTGCCCTGATAGGCAGCCATCCCAAATCACCCACCTCCATCTGTGCAGCACACTGCAGGGCCTGGCATCGTGGTGCAGCATGGGGTGCTGTGGGCACAGGGTGCTGCTCTATGGGGTGCTGCACGTTAGCAGGCGCTGAGCCCTAGGCTGTACCTCTCAGTGGGGGCACAGGGAGGCACCAGTTTTTCTGCAGGAAACTACAGCACCAGGTCCAAAAGCAGCATTGTGGTTTGCTGGGCAGTGTTTGTTTGGGGATTAGGAAAAGCAGCGTAATTAAAATGCCACTTAATTAATTACTGCCAATTTGGGTCCTGTGGAGGCTCTGCTGGCTCTGGGATTGCTCCCAGCTGCCCTAACCTGGCTCTGCAAACAGCAAACAGCTGAGTGCTGTGCTCTGCTGTGCACTGCTGAATGGCTGCACGGGTCGGTGCTGAGGGGCTGCAGAGGGAACCCAATTAGAACAGGTCATTAGCAGGGAGTCAGGGCTGGCTTCTCACATTCCCCTCCATCACTCAGAGCTGATCAGAGCTAATTGCTGCTCGCTGCTTGCTCTCTGTCCCCAGTGGTGCAGCACTGTAGTCCTGCAGAGCACGAATGGTTGGTTGGCCAGGTTGGATGGGGCCCTGGGCAGCCTGGGCTGCTATGCAATGTGGAGGTTGGCAGCCCTGCACACAGCAGGGGGGGGTTGGAACTTCGTGATCCTCGAGGTCCCTTCCAACCCAAGGCATTCTGTGGTTCTGTGCTTTGGTTCAGCTCTGCAGGAGCAGAGCCCTACATCCACGCTCTGCCTCTGTTTGTCGCGGAAAGCAGTGATGGAGAACTGGGTGAAGTGGAGCTGTTGCTTTGATGCTATCAACAAGCTGCATCTGTAGCAGCTCAGTGCTCCTGGGCAGGAGGGATTTGGGACTGCAGGGTCGGCTCAGCCCACGTGGCTGTGCTGGGGGGTGAGGAGGGCTGCCCAGAGCCCCGGCAGGGAGCTCTGCCATCCAGCAACCGCTCACTGTTTGCTTCTCTTTTGCAATTGGCTTCAGAGGATCCGGTGCGAATAAGGTCAGAGCTGGTGTGAGTTGGGAGGCTGATGTGTGTCTGTCCGTGTCACCATGGGGCCGGAGGGGCTGCAGGGCTGCCTGCACAGGAATATCCGTGTGCACAGGGCTGTCTGTGTGTGCACAGGGCTGTCTGCGTGTGCATAGGGCTGTCTGTGCACAGGGGTTTCTGCTCGCCGGTGCCGGCTCTCCGTGGTAGCAGTGGGGAATGGGGGAGGTTGGGCTGTGAGACCCCAGCAAGGAGGGGAAGCAGCAGCTGAGACAAAAGCAGAGGGCTGCAGTTCGCTCTGTGTCAGAGCAGTGCTGAGCACAGCACCCAGACGCTGCAGCAGGAGCCCATTGCAGGAGCTCATCCCATGGACTGCAGGGCTGAGCGGTCCGTATTTCTTTTCTCTTGCCCTCCCATCCTCTCCTCTCTTCCTTCATCCCCACCAGCCCTTCCTTCTGCCATGGTTTGCTCTCTGCTTCTTTTGCTCACCGAATGCAGCACATCCACATCTCCCTGCTGGCTCCATTCCTTGCGGGCGGTTCGGATTCCTGGCGCAGTGATGGAGGAGGCACAGATGGGAGCAGGGAGGGCAGATAGAGCAGAGCAGTGCGCAGCTCCTGTCTGCAGGCTGCTTAAATCTGCCCCGGCCCATCGGTGTGAGCACACCCAGCTGCACACAAAGGAAACTCCAGAGGTGCCCGGGTCTCTCCATGCTCAGATCTGAGTTCAGGAAAGGCAGCAGGTGGTGGCTTTGCCATAGCCCAGGAATGCTCAATGGCACTTTCCAGCTCTGTGCTCTGCACCCAGCCCTGGCAGCACGCTGTCCTAACAGCTGCAGGCAGCATTTCCTGTGGAAAATCTACGGGCAGCAGCAGGAACTGTGCCAGCCCTGTTGGCTGAGCCCCAGCTCTGTGTCCTCTGTGCCAGCCCTCTTCCTTGTGCCTGGTGCCACGTCCCCATGGACAGCACCAGTGTCACATCCCCATGGCTTCTGCCTGGTGTCACGTCCCCACAGATGGCCCTGGTGTCACATCCCCATGGATAGTGCTTGGTGTCACATCCCCATGGACAGCCCTGATGTCACATCCCCACGGATGATCCTGATCTCACTTCTCTACGGACAGCCCTGTTGCCACATCCGCATGGATGCTACATGGTGTCACATCCCCACAGGTGGCCCTGGTCTTACTTCCCTATGGACAGCCCTGGTGCCACGTCCCCATGGATAGTGCTTGGTGTCACATCCCCACAGGTGTTCCTAGTATCACATCTCCATGGATGACCCTGGTCTCACATCCCCACGGACAGCCCGGATGCCACATCCCCATGGACAGCCCTGGTGTCAAATCCCCATGGACAGCCCTGGTGTCACATCCCCATGGATAATGCTTGGTGTCACATCTCTATGGATACCACCTGATGTCACATCCCCACGGACAGCCTCAGCATCACTTCCTTAATGCACAGTCCTGGTCTCACATCCCCACAGACAGCCCTTATGCTGCATCCCTATAGATAGTGCTTGGTGCCACATCCCCATGGATAACCCTGATCTCACATCCCTATGGACAGCTCTGACCCCAGGACCATGCCGGGCTCCTTCCTCCTGCCTATGGTTCACACCCCACCAATCATGGGGGCATCCCACAGTGCTGACAGCAGTAGAACCACAGCAGTGGCCCCTCAGTGCCACCAGTGGAGGTGACACCCCGAGGTGACACCCTGAGGTGACATCGCTGCCATGTCCTCGGCATCACCCCCGCTGTGAGCACAGAGCAGCTGTCCCGGGTCGGGTTTCCATCGCGTGCAGTTGGAGGCAGAGCTCCCTGCGGCCCCAGAGGACGTTCCCCATCTGCTGGCTGTGATGTTGTGGCTGCTGTTGTCTCATGGGTTAACAATGGCCCCTCGGGAAGGAGGAGCAGAGGCTCTGCATCGCCTCTGGGTGCTGCGTCAGCTCATGGGTGCTGTGTCACCTCGTGGATGCCGCAGGGTGTGCAGCTCCTATTCTTGCTGTAGAATCCCTCTCGTTTGAAAGGACATCTCTTGCACCGGAACCTCGGTGCTTACAAAGCCTGGGTTGGCTTTAGAAGAGAAGAACACTCTGGTGCCGTTACTGCTTCGAGGTGCCGAGCAGCAGGCGCTGCAGCTGAGCTCACTTCTTGCAGGCTGCAGTGGCTGACGTTGATGCTCGGCTGAACTTCATGGAGCCATGAAGGCTGGAAAGACCCCCACGATCCCCAGCCCACCCCGCTGTGCCCACATCCCTCACTGCCCCATCCCCACTGCTCCTGGGCACCCCCAGGGATGGTGACCCCCCCATCCTTGGGTAGCTGTGCCGGTGCATTGCCGCTCTTTCCAAGAGGAAATTGTTCCTCATCCCCAACCACTCATACCCAACCTGACCCCACTGTTACCCAGGGCTCATGGTCAGCCCCGGATCCACGTTGTTTTCCATGGCTTTGTTCCCAAATACCTTTGTTACCATTGCAGAGCTCAGTGCTGTGAGGGCCGCCCCGTCTTCCTCTCATTGGCGCAGTGCTGCTGGGTGACCCCCAGCGATCTGTTTGTGGCTTCTCCCATCGATACCCTTTCAGACAGTGCTGCCAGGTCCATTGGGGACACCAGGGGACACCGCGTCCTGTTGTGTCCTGAGGAGCAGAGGGTGTGGGGCAGCAGTGCACGGCTACGTCCCATTAAGGACATGGGGCAGTGGGGGCAGTGAGAGAGTGCTGAGGCTTCCCCCGCTATGTGGACCCTTTCCCCACTTTGAAAAGAAGCCGTTCAGGGCAGCAGAGCAGCATTGCATTGCTTTTGGCACCGCAGGAGAAAGGCACCGGGCGGGGGCACAAACCGCTGGGCTGCGGGGCTGGGCAGGGGGCGCGGGCTGGGCTGCAGCCCCCAATGGGGCCGGGGTCAGTGTGTGGGTGCAGGGCTGGGCTGAGGGCCGGGGGGGCTCGGGCCCAACTGCAGGGCTGGGGCTGCACTCCTGAGCTCGGGGCCGCTGCCGTGGGTTGGGAGTCTCCGTGCCATGGCTGCGCTCCAGCCGTGCCTGCGCCCTGCGTGCGGCCAACGGGGCCCCATCCTGGGAACCCATCCTAGGAACCCATCCTGGGAATTCATCCTGGGAACCCCCAGTGCCCACAGGGACGTGCGGGAGGACGGAGCTCAGGGGAAGGTGTGTGCACAGCTCCCATCCCTCTTGCGGTGCCATCCGGTCGGTCCGGGTGCTGCTAACCGTCTGTCCGTTCTCCATGCAGAGACCTGACGCGCTGCGACTCCGAGTCGTCCATCCCGCACCTGAGCGAAGCCCAGCGCCTGCCCAGCGCCGCTCCCAAGCTGCTGGCCGCCCGGCCCGCTCTGCTCACCCGCTCCATCGAGGATGCCGGACCCGGGCACACCCCAAACGGAGGCAGCCGACACGTGGAGCCCCCCGGCCCGGAGCGACCGTCCGAGAGCCCCTCGGTGATGAAGAAGATGATGATGGTGAACCACGGCATGGAGAAATCCTCCAGCCTGGGGGAGATCGGCCACCCGGCGGCCTCCAAGCACAGCCACTCGGATTCCTCGCGGTCGCACAGCCCCAGCTCCACCGACCCCGACACCCCGTCCCCCATCTCTGACTGCCGGCCCAACAGCTCCAAGAGCACCCGCATCCCGCAGCTGGCTGCCAAGAAGGGCGCAGGGGATGAGGACGGCAGCCTGACGGGCGACGAGATCGACCCGGGCCAGAGCAAGAAAAAGTTCCCCCTAAAGATCTTCAAGAAGCCCAGGAAATAGAGGAGGAGGGCGGAGGAACCCCACGGAGCGACCCGCTGGCACCGGGGGAGCGCGCCCGGCCCCGGGCGTTGGGAACCGCGTCCCCGCGGCAAGAGGAGCTATTTAAACTTATTTATTGGCCGGGCTGAGAAGCCAGAAGGCATCTGCTCCCCCCGAAGGCGACAGCCGCCCTGTTTCACACCCCCCCTCCCCGTCGCTGTAGTCCCCGGCTTTGCTGTGCATGGCTTCCAGTTATCCGCCTCCGCTCGGCCACACGGCATATTTGGGTTTGGTTTCAATGCGGTTTTATTTGTATTTTTCTATTTTTTACCTTTTCTTTTTCGGTTCTTCTGCCTCCGCCGCCCTGCGCACAGTCGGGGTGCTGGGGGTTGGGGGGGCTGGGGGGATGGATGCCCTCCTGGCTCCCTATGGGCAGAGCACTCTGAGCCCCCTCCCCGTGGTGCTGCGCCGCCCAGCAGCGTTATCCCGCTCGCATCCCAGCTGGGGTCACCGGGGATGGAGTTGGGGCACAGCAGCTGCCCGTAGCTCCGTGTGTCTGCCTGGAGAGGGCCGGGCTGGGCTCAGCTTCAGGGCTGGGGGCAGTGCAGATGGATGGCCGCACTGTGGGGTGGGCTGTGTGCCCCACAGGCGTTGGCATATGGGGTGAGCGGAGGCCCAGCGGGTGCCTGAGGCTGCTGGAGCTGCTCTGCTCAGGGCCGATCTCTGCCCTGGCACTCACTGCCCTGCCCGGCCCCCCACACAGCACTGCTATGGGGGGCAGCTGCCGCCCCGAGGCCGACCCAGACCCACTGAGTGCAGAGGTGAGGGGATGCCGGCAGCCTCTGGGGCCGTGCTTTGTGCCAGAGTAACATATCCACATACATTGCCAATACGGGAAAGGGCTGTAAAGGTGTTTTTCGTTTCGTAGGTGGTAGTTAGACAGTGACACTGTTGCTTTGAGATAAGTGAAAATTTCCTCTCAATGACTTTAAGTGCCTGCAGTGCCCAACGCTGCGCTCCGGGCGCTGCTCCCGGAGGGGGGGGGTCGGAGATCCACGGAGCGGAACTGGTGGTGACGCCTCTGCCAAGTCGATTTATTTTATTTTATTTTTGGGTCATTTCATAAAACTTTTAAATCCAATAAAGCATGTAGTCTATTTTACGAGCAGGCGCCTGCTGTGCTCTCTTCCTGCCCTGCAGAGGTGGGGTCCCGGCTGGGAGGGTCGGGGCAGGCTGTGTGCACGGTGGGAGAGCTGCTGCAGGGCTGGGTGCCCAGAGGAAGGATGGATGGACACCAGGACCAGGCTGAGGACACCACCCAGCAGTGCCCGGGCAGCCTCCAAGGAAGGCTCTGCCACGTGGGCTCATCCCCACCTGTCCTGTCCAGCAGTGTGTGGGGATGCTGAGCTGGAAAGGAGCTCATTGCATCGGTGTGCTGCAGCCCCTGAAGCTCCAGGCTCACCCTTGGGCCATCCAGGCTCAGGATGTGCACAGGGCCACGCAGAGGCGGCTGCTGCAGGCAGAACACTGCCAGCCCCACTGGCAGCCCCAAAGTGCTCAGAGGAGGTGGTACCCACGGGCCAGCAAAGGACTGGAGCGCAGCCCAAACCGCCAGCCCTGCTCATAGAGAGTCCCTTCGAGGCGCCTTTTGGAGCACAAAGAACGTTTCCAGGAAAGAGGATTAAAATCCACGCTGGGATCAGTGATCACCAACCTCTGGGATGCATCACCACGGCGCTGCCCGGCTCCGGTTCAGCTCTCGCTGTGCGGCGGTGTGGTGAAGTCGCTGCTGCTCAGGGTGATGGTGAAGGGCACCTCAATGATGTCCTCGGCGCTGGCGGCGGCCGTCCCCCAGGAGTGGAGGGGCTGCATGGCTTTCTGGAAGCGCTGTGGGTGCACGAGGGTGGGAGACTGCTGCAGAGTCGTTCAGCCCCCACACTGCGCCCAGACCTCATGGCTTCAGCCCCTTTTCTCTCTTGGTGAGGAGAGCATCAGCCCCGGTCTGTTACTGCCCTCTCTGTCCCTGTCTCCAGCAGTGGGTCAGCCCCTGCTCTGCCCCCATCACTGTTCCCATCCTCGTCCCAACCCCACCCCCATCCCATCCCCATTCCCTCCCCATCTCCATCCCCATCCCATCCTCATCCCAACCCATCCCATCCCCATTCCCTCCCCGTCCCCATCCCCATCCCCATCCCATCCCATCCTCATCCCAACCCATCCCCATCCCCACCCCCATCCCAACCCCACCCCCATCCCATCCCCATTCCCTCCCCATCTCCATCCCCATCCCATCCTCATCCCAACCCATCCCATCCCCATTCCCTCCCCATCCCCATTCCCTCCCCATCCCCATTCCCTCCCCATCCCCATCCCCATCCCCATCCCCATCCCCATCCCCATCCCATCCCATCCTCATCCCAACCCATCCCCATCCCCACCCCCATCCCAACCCCATACCCATCCCATCCCCATCCCATCCCCATTCCATCCTGACCCTCATCCCATCCCATCCCCACCTCTATCCCACCCCCATTCCATCCCTACTTCCACCCCATCCCCATTCAGTCCCTATCCCCGTTCCACCCCATCCCCCACCCTGCCCAGTTCACACTCACGTCACTCAGTGTCCCAGTCTGGTGGCACAGAGCCACGATGGCACCGATGGGGATCTGCACACAGCTGAGGACGCCCATGCAGACACCCAGGCTGGTGCCCCACGCTGGGAACTCATAGGTGCCGTAGCTCAGGGGAATGTTGTACATGTCCAGGAACGTGAAGATGAGTGTGAACTGTGAGGATGGAGTGGGCAGCAGTGTGGTGACGGCACCGTGGGGACGTCAGGGCCACCCGGGCTGCCCCCCTGCCCGAGAGGAGCTCAGGCAGTGCCCAACACTCACCAGCAGCAGGCAGGGGGTGAAGAAGACCCAGCACACCTTGAAGCAGCCCAGCACACGGCTGTACCACGGCGGGCAGCGGCAGATCATGGTCACGATGTCCCAGCAGAACCGCTCAATGCCTGTGGGACGCGGGGTCACAGCCAGCCCTCCACCCCAGCAGGGCTCTGTGCCAGGCACCCACAGCCCCTGTGCCTCCCCAGGACATCAGGATGGTGCTGAGCAGCCCCACATGTGGGTGGGCAGTGCTGAAACCGCTTCCCAGGGTGCAGGGAACATCACAGCCCAGCTCTGCTCCATGGAACCCCCCGGCTCTGCTCTTTGGAGCCCCCCAGCTCTGCTCCTTGGAACACCTCAGTTCCACTCCATGGAACCCCCCCAGCTCTGCTCCTTGGAGCCCCCCAGCTCTGCTCACCATAGCAGGAGGCGATGCCGATGCACATGAGGAGGGTGATGATGATCAGCCCAAAGCCGGTGCTGTAGGTGTCAATCAGGGTGAACCAGAAGATGCCACCCTATGAGTGGGCAGGATGTGGGGTCAGCACCTGGGATCCATGCAGGGGGGCAGGCATGGCCCTCTGTGTCCCCAGGACAAACCCCAGGATGCATCCAGCATGGGTCCCACGCACCTGGGTGACGAGGAGGAGCCCCAGGAGGAAGAAGGAGGAGCAGAGCACAGCCAGGAGCATCACCTTTCTTCTCCCCTCCCGCAGGGCTGGGAACTCATCCATGATGGCGGTGGTGATGGCCTCGATGTTCCCAAACTGAGGGACAGGGATGTCAGGGAGGGTGGCAGGAGACCCACCTTGACCAGGACGGTCCCCACAGCACCCTTGTCCCCATTGCACTGAACACACATGGCCTTGGATGCATCCCCACCGGGGGCACATAGCTGCCTCACCTCCCTGGGTGGACCCCAACCATGGGGACGTGGCTGCATCCCACCCCAGTGGCAGCCCCACACACAGAGCCCCCCAGCCCCACGTTCTGTGCACATTTTGCCTCCTGCATGCCGAGCTCAGGGTGTACCTGGCACCCCAAGGCCAGGCACAGGGCGGGACAGGGGGCTTCCCAGTGTGACAATCACCAAAGTGTCCACTCCCAGCATGAAGAGCATCAGGAAGAAGAGGATGGACCAGAATGGGGAACCGGGTAGCAGGGAGAGTGCCTCAGGGTACGCCACGAATGCCAGCCCAGGGCCTGCAGAATGGGGACATGAGGATGAGGGAGAACACCGTGCTGCTCAACTGCATCCCCTCACACAGCGCCCCGTGTCTCCAAAGCCATACCAGACTCAGCGACGCTGCCCACAGGGATGTCCCTCTTCAAGGCCATGTGTCCCAGCACCGAGAAGATGGCAAAGCCAGCAAAGAAACTGGTGCAGCAGTTCCCGACGGCGATGACCAGGGTGTCCCTGCCAGGGAGAGCATCACTACCCCACATCCACGGGGAGGATGGAGTGGGGCACCCCGCTGGGGCCACGCATCCCCAGGGACCACACACCCCCATTGCTGCCCCTCAGCACCCGCTCCCAGCTCACCGGACGACGTTGTTGTCAAACTTGTTGTAGGAGGCCATGGAGAGCAGCCCCCCAAAGCCGATGCCCAGTGAGTAGAAGATCTGCGAGGCCGCATCGCTCCATACCTGGGGGCATGAGGCCACGGGGGGCTGTAGGGTCCCACCCACCCCACTGCCCCCATCTGGGGGTGCCCACGGGTCTCACAGTGCCCGGCCCCAGCTTGGCGTTACCTGCGCGCTCAGCAGCTTGCTCCAATCCGAGGAGAGGTAGAAGCGGACGCCATCGAGGGAGCCGGGCAGCGTGGCCCCACGGATGATGAGGATGAGGAGGATCAGGTAGGGGAAGGTGGCCGTGATGTACACCACCTGCACAGGGCACAGCTCAGCCCCACTCTGTTGGTGCAGCACCCCCGAGCCCCAGCCATGCCCCCGCCCCGCTCACCTTGCCTGAGCTGTGGATGCCCCCTAGCATGCAGAGGAAGACCACGAGCCAGGCTGCCAGCAGACACAGTGCGAGCAGCCACTGCACGGAGCCGGGGTCACCAAGGCCAGAGCTGTGTGTCACTCCCAGCACCTGCTCACTGAGGTGTGGGGATGGGAGTCAGTGGGACAGGGATGCTGAATCCCAGAGCCCCCACACTGTGGGACCAGGGGGAAGGAGCCAGCTTGCTTCCACCAACTTACTTCCAGAAAGCCTCACTGGCACTGGCATCGGTAGCACTCCCTGATGCATTCTGCAAGATACCATCATCACTATCATCATCATCATCACCACCACCATCATCATCATCACCACCATCATCACCACCACCATCATCATTATCACCACCATCATCATCACCACCACCATCATCACCACCACCATCATCACCACTACCATCATTATCATCACCACCACCATCATCATCACCACCATCATCAACATCACCACCGTCATCATCAACATCATTGCCATCAACAACGCTACCACCACTCCCATCATCATCATCACCACCACCATCACTACCAAAACCATCACCATCATCATCGCCCCCACCATCACCATTCCCACCATTCCCACCATCATCACCACCATCACCACCATCACCACCATCCCTCCCATCATCACGACTATCACCCCCACCATCACCACCATCATCATCACCCCCCTCCAACCCTCCCTGGCCCCAGCCCCAGCCTGCTCTGCTGCCCCTTCCCCAGCTGCAGGTAAAGCCTGACCCTGAGGGATCCACATCCCTGGCTCCCCTGCCCCATCCCTGCTGAGGGCCGCTGACCTGGCAGAGCTCCGCGTTCCGGGGGGCATCGCAGGACCAGGGCAGGGGGCTCCGGAAGGACGAGCCCAGGTAGTAGAACGCCCAAGCGATGATGACATTGTAGTAGATGGACACCAGGGAGGACACAACCAGCATGCCCACACCAACACCTGCACCGGGGAGAGGGGCTGCTCCGTGCCTGCCTCGGAGGGGCTGGGAGCTGAGAGGGGCACGGAGAGGTGCCCTTGGTGCTGGGCCTACCTTGCAGGATGGGGCAGCACTTCCAGACGGCGATGGGCCCCGCGGCCCCGTACTGCCCCAGGCTCAGCTCCATCAGGAAGAGAGGCAGCCCCACCAGGAGCAGCATGAGGAAGTAGGGGATGAGGAAGACGCCTGGGAGGAGGAGAGGGGCAGTGGGTCGGGGGATGGCCAGAGGACACACCAGGTCCTGCAACCCCCCAGGAGATGGGCACAGGGCAGGGAAAGCCCCCGGGCTCCCCAGAGAGCTGTGAGCACCCATCCCTGGCAGTTATTGCACAAGGCCTCAGGTGGGGTTTTGGGCCCCTGGACCATGGGAGATGTTCCTGCCCATGAAGGGGGGTGGGTGGTATTCAAGGTCTCTTCCCACCCAGACCAGGAGCCCCGTGGATGTGAAGCCCATCCCAGCCCCAGGAAACGCCCAGCTGTGTGCACCGCTTCTTCCCCACTGCACTGCACAGAGCACGGAGTGCTGGCAGTGGGGCCACTGGGGATGAATGCAGGGATGGACACACCGAACCCCACACCCACGCCCCGAAGCAGAGCAGCATCCACAGCCCTGCCTTGGGGCCAAATTCCTTGGTGAAGGCAAGGTGCAAAGCTCGGCCCGGGCGCATCCACCCTGCTGTAGTGCTGGGCACATCCTCATTCCTGCATGGCACCATGGAGCCAACTTGGGCACCCTGCACCTCGCACTGGGGTTAAAGCAGTGGGGCCAGAGGGCAGCACTGGACCCTCCGCCCCCCGAGCACGCTGAGCCCCAGCACTGGGGCAGCACCCACCTCCTCCATTGCGGTAGCACAGGTAGGGGAAGCGCCAGACGTTGCCCAGCCCCACGCAGTAGCCCAGGCAGGAGAGCAGGAAGGTGTGCCGCCCAGCCCAGGTGTCACGGGGTGGGTTGGGGGCCGGGCTCCCCACTGGAGCTGGGGGCTCTGCCCAAGGCTGGGGGGTGATCGGATCCTGTGTCTGGAAGATGTTCACCTGCAGAGGAACAAAGAATTGGGAATGCCCAAGATCACACCAGAGCAGAGGAGGATGAGGAGGATGGGGTGAGGAAGAAGCATCGCTGTGCACGCAGTGCCAAGATAAGGGTTCTGGCTCAGGGTGGTGTGCAGGGGCTGCTCTGTGCTCAGTTCTCTTGCATACAGAATTGGGATGAGCAGGACAAGGGCTGGGGCTCCTTGGTCTGCACCACTCCTCCCTAACAGTGCGTTGAGCCATATGGAAAGTGATCTGCATCCAGCTGCACGGAAAGCACTCCTCCAGCTCTGCAGTCCCCAGAGGCTGCAGAAACCCTAAAATTCAGCATGTACCTCCCTGCAGGAGCAGCCATGAGCAGCTGTGTTTGTTGCATCATGCAGTGCTGCAGGGTGATGCTGTGGGGTGCCCTGGGATGTGGGCATTTGGGGTGCTCAGAGTCTCTGCAGGACACTCCTGGTTGCTCTGGTGCAAAGTTCATGGGCACTTCCCCTCAGTGCCAGCGCCAATGCGGGGCTGTGCCCCACAACAGAGCCGCCCCTGTGCCCGTGAGATAACAGAGCGCTGCACTGACTGTCTGGGTGACACAAACAAACTGCAGATTGCAGGAACCGTGCCACCGGGACAAGGCCACGGGGAGGGCTCTGCCCTTTGCCTGGCGCTGCGTCAGAGCCGTCCGGGAAGCACAGCATGGGGATGCCCCATGTGATTACAGGAGCCAGCCCAAGCAAGGAACCCAGGGGGTATCTAAGCCTGGGGTGCTGCTCCTGCACTTTGCGCACCCACCCAACGCACCCACATCCCAGCCATGGGGTCACAGCATGAACCATTGAGTGAAGAAAGCAGGGAAAGCAGTGGGGGCACTTCAGCCCTCTGCAGATGCTCAGGCTTCCGCTGTGCACCAGTTCCTCTAAGCTCAGAGCGGGGCGCAGCAGACACAGCCTGCCTGGGTGGGTTGTTGTGATGGGAGCCCTGCCTGCACCCAGCACAACACCCAGCATTATGCATTCTGAGAACCTCCGCAGCTGTGCCCCATGGGGATGGGGGCACTGCCTGCAAGGGCTGCCCAAGGGCTTCCCACCACTGCAGTGCCTGAGGGACAAGGCGCTGCAGAATCCCCATGCAACCCGAGTGTCCCCAGCACTGCTCCCAGCAGAACTCATTGCGGGCACCCAACCACCGTGGGGCTGGGCAGAGGGGGACCTGCACCCAGAGGGTCCCCAGTGCTGGGAGCAAGGTCAGGACAGTGCAAGGATGTCCCCAGGGTCCCAGTCCTACCGTGGGCTCCGTTGCTGTGGCGGGGGCCGGGAGCCCCGTTGTGTGGAGATCCCCGCTGTGCGGCATTTCCTTCTGCAGGGTGTGCTCACCTGTGCCAGGTGCAGCTCCGCCCCATCTCGCTGTGCACCCAGGTCCTGCCAGCCCTCAGGCAGCCGTGGCTGCGCGGTCCCCCCGAGCTACTCACCCCATAGCTGCGAGCTGTGGAGCCAAGGTGTGTGCTGGGGTGCCAGCTGCAGCTCCAAGCCTCTGTCAGCTCGTGGTTTCACGCTGCACTCCTCGTGTGTCTGGGCTGAGATGTGCAGAAGAGCATCCCCGTGCCCTGGCAGAATCACAGAAACACCAAGGTTGGAAAAGACCTCCAAGATCACCCTGCACCTCGCACTGGGGTTAAAGCAGTGGGGCCAGAGGGCAGCACAGGACCCTCCGCCCCCCGAGCACGCTGAGCCCCAGCGCTGGGGCAGCACCCACCTCCTCCATTGCGGTAGCACAGGTAGGGGAAGCGCCAGACGTTGCCCAGCCCCACGCAGTAGCCCAGACCTCCAAGATCACCCAGTCCGACCACTCACCCATCACCAATAGCTCTCACTAATCCATGTCCCTCAACACAACGTCCAAACATCCCTTGGACACCTTCAGGGTCGGTGAATCCACCACCTCCCTGGGCAGCCCATTCCACTGCCCGGCAGGAGAGCACCAGGGCACTGCAAACTTCTGACCCAGCGCAGAGGAGAGGTGATGAGCTCCCACCCTGTGCTGCAGGCATGAGGGCATGAGGAAGAGGGGAGAGTGGTACTAAGGGATGCAGGGATCCTCTGTGCCCTCCGGGCTGGACATCCGCCCAGCGTGAGGAAGGAGCTGTGTTGAGAACCTCCTGTTCCAGGTGATGTTTGCTGGTTGAATCGCCAAAACACCCATCATTGTCACCCTGCTTTCCCAGCTGGTCTCTGGAAAATCACCCACTCCAACAAGGAACAGAGAAACGGGCTCTGCATCAGCAGCTGAAGGAGAGCTGAGGTTAAAGCTGCGATCTACCCGTGAAGCATTTCTCCCATAGCACCCCATTCCAGCACGGAGCTCTCAGCATCTCTACCTCCAATCCAGGGACACTGGGTCAGACCGCTGCCCTGCTCTGCATACCAGCTCCTGTCCATCCCAGTGTTACCTGCATTTTTTCATGGCCAGTGCTCTGGCTCTGCCTCACTTTGGCCATGTCCATGATGCTCCATCTGGGGCTGTTTCTGACCTCTGAACGGAGCAGGTTCTTCAGAACCTGGAAATACCCCTGGAGCCAGGACTACCCCCACCACCGCCGGGAAGGGGGAAAGGAGAATCACCTCCGGTACAAATTTGGCTCTTTTCATCCAAGAGCACCTCTGCGGGATGGGAATGGGACTTGAGCTGCCCTGTGTCCACTAAGCTGGCGACCCTGAAGGAACACAAAAAGTCTTTGTGGGTTGACTGCAACTGAATTCACGTGAGTAAAAGGAAACCAAAGAAGACAGAGCCGTTCTCTTGGTGAGGGTGGTTGCCTTCATCCCATGCCATCCACCAGGAGCTGCTGTGGTCCTGGAGCAGTGCAGTGTCCTGCAGCTTGCAGGAGAGCAGTCTGCAAACAAGCAGCATCTCTGCAGATGGGCCTGGGCCAAGGAATTAAATGTAATTCCACCCAAATGAGGGAAATGAAGAGATATTTTTAGGCTGGGTCATTTTGGTGGCCTTGTTTATTGCACTGCCTTGCGAAAAGTTGCCCTGAGAGACACATTATTAAAATTGGGACATTAGCATAGTGTGTAAAGATGCACAGAACAACCAAGACGTGGAGGATTAGAATTTTCCATCCTATTTTCTCCTCATAGAGCAGATCCCATAAGAAACCCCATGAGGGATAAGATGCTCACAGCTTCCCCTGTAGCCCAGAGGTGTTCAGACCCCTTGGTCCAGAGAGGGCTCCACATTAGGACATCACAGCATAGGTCAGCTCTGGAGTGGGGTAGGATGCAAATCCCTGCATCTCCCTCTTGGTCCATCATCGTTGGCTGCAGTGCGCCAGGCTCCCAGGTGCTTTCACACCAGCTCAGAGCATGAAGGCAAGAGGTGAATGGTTGGAACTGACAATCTTAGTTGTCTTTTCCAACTTTAATGACTGGATGATTCTACGAGGTGGGAGCCATGCACTCCTCAGTAGGTCCGTCACCTTTATCCACAGCAGAATCAGGTCTGTTGTCTTGTGGCTTCACACCGTGGAACCTGGAGGTGAAACAACCTTGGTTCAGCTTTGGGTCCTGTCCCAGCTCGGTGCCATTCAATCACGCAGCCTGCTGGAACAACCCCAGCCGTACAAACCGATAGCAACAGGAACCCTGAGCACAGACGCTCCATTCCAACCACAGCTGCCTCAGGGCTGGGTGGAGGTACAGCGTTGTGCAGCCTCAGGAAGCTTGGTTTTCGTGTTACATTTCCTTCCAAATTTGCCTCTTGGGCGTTGATGGTGGTTGTTCAGATCTTGCCACAGCCGTGCTGGAGGGGAGGAGGCTGCTGTTCCCCTGCAGCAGTTTAACCCATGACGCACAGTCACATCCTCATAACACGAAACAACTGCTCCACCTGCTATTGTTTTTCAAAAAAGAGCGAATAAAACACAAAGCACCTGAGGGCAAAGATCTGTGAGCACAGCACAGGCTTCAAATGAATCAAGATGTAGTGTTTTTTTTTCCTTCTGCAGGCCTTTTTCCAACCACACAGAGAAACAAACAGCCCCCAGTTTATTTCCATTTCCTGATCAGTTCCAGATATTCCTTCTGTCACCTCTCAGAAACGAGAGCTCGTTGGGTGTCCAGCCTTGGTGCGTGGTGCTCCCAGGCTGACTGGATGATGCACTGCATCTTCAGAGCCAGGCTCAGCGCTGAGGGATCAGCGACTGCCATGTTTGCTGAGCAGTGATGGAACCAACATCCTCGTATGTGCAGAGAGACAGTCAGAAACAAGGGGCTGGAGTACAGCTGCCCAGGGAGCGGGGGGTCACTGTCCCTGGGGGTGTTCCAGGGCTGTGGGGATGTGACAGTGAGGGACACGGCCAGTGGGCATGGTGGGGTGGGCTGGGGGATCTTGAAGGGCTTTTCCAGCCCTCAATTCCACGGCTCTATGAAATGGGCCTACGTCTGCCTGGTGGATGGTCATTAGGGGCTCCCATTTAGGGCTGGTCCTGTTCAATGAACGTCTTCATCAATGATCTGGATGCAGGAGTTGAATGCATCCTTAGCAGGTTTGGTAAGGATGCCGTGCAGGGGGATCTTCACAGCTGTTTACAAAGGTTTGATAGTGATAGGACAAGGGGGAATGGTTTGAAACTGAGACAGGGGAGGTTCAGGTTGGATATGAGGAGGAAGTTTTTGAGCCAGAGGGTGGTGAGGCAGTGGAACAGGTTGCCCAAGGAGGCTGTGGATGCCCCATCCCTGCAGGCATTCAAGGCCAGGCTGGATGTGGCTCTGGGCAGCCTGGTCTCTGAAGGTCCCTTCCAACTGAACGATTCTATTCTGTTCTAAATAACAGAGCTCCCAGCTGCTGCATGCCACCAGGAGCCTCACTCAGAGTCCCACGGGGTCAGCCCCAGGCAAGGACAGCACACCTGTGAGGTGACTGCAGTCTCACAAAGCAAAACGGAGTGTTTCTGGTGCTGTGTTCATCTCAGCTTCCCTTCCCCACGCTACCTGGTGCTGTTCTGACACGTGGGTGCACCTCTTGGTTGGAAGGAGCCCCGTTATCACAGCACCTCGGGTGGCTGCTGGCACACACAGCACCAGCACATGTTAGCAGAGGAAGTGCTGACGTTTGGGGTTGTGTTACGTGTAAAAGCCCCAGCAGTGCTTTGGGTGCTGCTGTCCTCGAGCACTGCCTGGACTCTGGGGCGTTCTGTGAGGGAGTTGTGCAGGAGTACATGGAGCTGTCATACAGCACAGGGGGAGCAGCCAGCCGCCCAGCACTGCCTCTCCCAATGTCTGAAGGGTGGCCACGGCCTCCTGAGACCCCAAAGGGCTTTCTCAGGCCCCAAAGGGCTTTCTGCCATGATGCTCTTCCTGTCCGCATCTAAGGGCACAGTGTCCCCGCAGCACTGCGGGGCTGCCTGTCCCCATGGGACTCGCCCTTCTCAAGGTGCCTCTTCCAACCCCTCACAGCAAGATGTGGGCTGGCTGCCATGACAGCACACAGGCCTCCATGATAGCACATAAGCTGCTGCGTGCCTCAGGGGTTTTGGTGTTCTTTGGAAAGGGAGGGAGGGCTGTGGGCGAATCGTGTAGGGAGGCGCATTAAATATGACGTTTAGATACTATTTAGTGCAATCACCAGTATATTGTGGTTATGCGTATCGCGAAATGAGGTAATATGGCCCTTCGCGGCCGCCGTACGTCGCGCCCTCGGTCGACTGAGAACCGCCCTGAGGGGAGAGGAGGGCACCGCCGCCATCTTGGAAGCGGGCACGCAGCCCGCTCTGCTCTCGGGGGCTGCCGCTCCCCAGGAGGGCACGAGGGGAAAGTGAGGGCAAAGCAGGCGGTGAGGCTCCGCTGAGGACGAGAAACAACGCCGAAGCGGCTGCGGAGGGGAAAGAATGAGTCGGTGCCCGGATCCAAGATGTCGCCCGCGGCTTCAGCCGGTGGGGGCGGAGCGTACGGCGGCGCGGCGGGGTCAGCGCGGTTGGCGGGAGCGGGAATTGGCGCTCGGCAGCCGTTGGGAGCCCGCGCCGCCGCCGCCATGCACGTCGTGAAGCGCGGTGAGCGGGGCCGTGTGGGCGGGGGGACCGCGGGGAGCCGCTCCGGGCTCCGTCCCGGATTTGGCCACGGAGCCCCGCCGGGCCACGCGGCGTCGGTGCTGTGGGGACGGGCTCCTCGGCCTCCGCGCTGAAGGGGGTCGCGGGGAGGTGGGGGTCGAGCGCCGCCCTTGTCGATAGCAGGAGAGGTGGTGGCCTTCGGCTGTGCCAGGGGTGTGCGGGTTGGATAGTAGGTAGAATTCTTTGCACGGGATGCCTGGGGGGGGGAGAGAGCCGCTGTCCTGGAGGTGTGATGGAGTCGTGCGGAGCTGGCACTGCGGGACACGGAGTCACCAGGGTTGGAAAAGGCCTCCCAGATCACCCAGTCCGACCACCCAGCTACACCAATACAGCCCCACTAAACCACGGCCCTCAGTGCTGCTAAGACACGTTTTGTCAGCACTGAGTGTTCCTTGAGCACACACAGCATGTGGGACGGGTTGGGGTTGGATGTGGGGATCTGCAGGCATTCAAGGCCAGGCTGGATGTGGCTCTGGGCAGCCTGGGCTGCTGGCTGGTGACCTGCACACAGCAGGGGGTTGGAACTGGATGAGCACTGTGCTCCTTTGCAACCCAGGCCATTCTATCATTCTAGCAGGCTTTTCCAACCTTAAGGATTCAATGAACCCAAATGGGTTGTCCTTCATGACTCCCAAGCTGGTTGGCTCCTTGTGTGAAGTGCTGGGTGGGATGCTGTGCTTAAATAATCCATTTCTTGTTGATGGAGCTGCTGTTTGTAACCTTTTCCCCACCAGATGGACGCCAGGAGCGTGTCATGTTTGACAAGATCACGTCGCGCATCCAGAAGCTCTGCTATGGGCTCAACGCTGACTTTGTGGATCCAGTGAGTGCCCTTTTTCCTGCTGGCCCATTCTCTGCCCCTCATGTATATTTTCCAGGTGAAAAGAACATAATCGTAGAATGAGAGAATGGCCTGGGTTGAAAAGGACCTCAGAGATTGATTTTCAACCCCCTGCTGTGTGCAGGTTGCCATCCACCAGACCAGGCTGCCCAGAGCCACATCCAGCCTGGCCTTGAATGCCTGCAGGGATGGGGCATCCACAGCCTCCTTGGGCAACCTGTTCCAGTGCCTCACCACCCTCTGGCTCAAAAACTTCCTCCTCATATCCAACCTAAACCTCCCCTGTCTCAGTTTCAAACCATTCCCCCTTGTCCTATCACCATCCACCCTCACAAACAGCTGTTCCCCTCCTGTTTATCTGCTGCCTTCAAGTACTGAAGGCCACAATGAGGTCTCCCCGCAGCCTTCTCTTCTCCGAGCCAAACAATCCCAGTTCCCTCAACCTTTCCTCACAGGAGAGCTGCTCCAGCCCTCTGACCATCTCAGTGCCCTCCTCTGGACCCGCTCCAAGAGCTCCACGTCCTTCCTGTGCTGGGGGCCCCAGGCCTGGACGCAGCACTGCAGATGGGGCCTCACAAGAGCCGAGCAGAGGGGGACAATCACCTCCCTGTCCCTGCTGGCCACCCCTTTTTTAATGCAGCTCAGAACACAGTTGGCCTTCTGGGCTAGCAGTGATCTCTGCCAAAAGCCCACAGCTGTGAGCAAGGTGGAGGTGTTCTCTGCTGTTTACCTTCACAAAGAGCAAGCACAGCAACCTGTTCAGGAGCTGTTGGCAAATATGTTTGTAACACATTTCTTCTAACTGTTTGTGTTCTGATGCTTTTTGCTTCACAGGTACAAAGTATGAGATTGAACTGTGGGAAGGTCTCTGCTTTACCTGTTCTAAACTGCTTTGGGTAGATGGCCCAAATACTGTTGGAGTGGTTGAGCTTCTTGTGCTTAAAAAGAGTGGTTCATCGCTCTGACTCACAAATATTGATTGTGGCAGATTGCTCTCAATTTCAACCTGCAAAGCTTGAGCAATGCTATGTGGAAATTAGACCTTGAAGCTCTCTTAAAATAAGGTGCCCTGTCTGTCTGTCAGAACCCCCCTGTCACTGTAATATCTCTGTTTCTTTGAGCTGTGTGGGATTTTGGGTGTGTTTGATCCCACCCATGTAAGCTCCTCTTTCCACAGCTTGTGCAGAGGATGACTCCTCATTTATGGCTATGAGATTGGTTCTGTGCACCTGCATAAAACATCTTGGACTCTTCCCATCTCTGAGATCTACTGATCTGTTTTCACATCTTAATTTGCAACTGTATGATAATTAGCATTCTTTACCAACAAGTGTGGTGCTCTTCAGCCACAGGTGGAGAGGAGGAGAGCACTGGACATTTGTTTTCATCTCGGCAATGCTGAAACTGAAAGTCTGCTGCTGTGATCTCAGTGGGAAGGGTTTGGTGATGAGGACAAAAGCAAGATTCCTGTGCCTGCTGAGTGCTCCCACCTTCATGATGAAGCTAATTTAACACCAAGTCCTGCACTCTTGTGTGCTCTGCAGCAGTGTGTGGGTTTTTCCCAGGAGGGGTCCCAGCTGGCAGATGGAGGTTAGGCTGAGGCACGGTGCAAAAGCCAGCATATCCCAGCAGGGCTGGGTTTTTTCTCTCTTGCTGTATCACTGTAAGCATAGCACTTCCATGTCTCATCAGGCATTTTACAGTCAGGCTTCAGCTGGAGTTTCAAAACTTCCAAGCAAGCACTCTTTTAAATTGACTTTTTTTGTGTTTTTTTTTTTTTTTTCTGGTGAACTTTGCTGTACATCAATCCAGCCTTCAGGAAATTGTCTGCTTAGGAAAGCTTGTTAATGGTTTCATTCTGGTTTAATGGTTTCTGCTCTCTTTGCTCTCTCCCTGCTCTCCCTCCCGCCCCTCTGTCTCTTGGTTTAAAATTTTAGGAACCAGTGTTTCGCTGGTTTTGATTTGCTTTTCTAATTAAGCGGTGTAAAAGGTATTGCTCAGAGTGGAGAACGTCCCATACCCCGAAAGGCCGAAAGAAGGGATGTTTTCACAGGTAGCTGATCTGTACTGTTTGCCTTTGCCAGGCTCAGATCACCATGAAGGTGATCCAGGGGCTGTACAGTGGAGTCACAACCGTGGAGCTGGACACCCTGGCTGCTGAGACAGCTGCAACCCTGACCACCAAGCACCCTGACTATGCTATACTGGCAGCGAGGATTGCAGTGTCCAACCTGCACAAAGAAACTAAGAAAGTATTCAGTGGTAAGTCTGCCTGGGGGCATTTAGATGGTAATTAGTCAGAAAGGGAGAAGGGGTTGTTGAGGGTATAAATACACAAATGTTCCTTCAGCAGAAGTTACAAGAGTACTCAGAGTAAACTAAAAATGCTATGGAGATGAAAATAGATCAGTGAGGAATGGAACTGATTGAAATCAGGATGCACCCACTGTCTTTCCCATTTATTCCATGTTACAAATCCTATAGAAAACATTACTGGGTAAGTGCTGAGGTCGGCAGATCAGTGCTAACACTGACTAGGTAGAAGAGAAGATGTGTTTGTGTGGACCTGGAAGGGATTACTTCTGAGGATGGGTAGTCCTATCTGCTAAACCCTTGAAAACAAATGACAGATGTATGTTCAGATAGCTCTGCAGATACCTTTCTTATCAAATATGTTTCTGTTGTAGATGTGATGGATGATCTCTACAACTACATAAATCCTCACAATGGGAAGCACTCACCAATGATCTCCAAGGAAACACTCGACATAGTTTTGGCCAACAAAGATGTATGTAACACTTCCCCAGTCCCAAGTTTTGGAAATACAGCGAACTAGTTCAGATGATTTATTTGCCTTATTTTTAGGGAAGCTATTTGTCTGGGGACAAAAAGCCCATATAGAAATAAATACAGATGATAAATGCTCTGGAGATTTTAAAAGTGTGAGAATGTCCTTCACGTAGGGGTGTTTTCCTGGAGGTCCTCTTTGTTGTGACAGCACAATGCCTTCATTTGGGAGAAAGTACTTGGTGATGTAGCAATGTGTTTGTGCACAGAGGAGGGAGAGGTGAGGCTTGGTGTCTCATTTCAAGCTGTTCCAGCCTCATGTTTTTATGGGGAAGTTGCATTCCTGTTTTGATTATATCTTGTATTTCTTGGTGTAGCCAACAATTGTGCCCTGTACTTGAAAGAAACTGTGTGTTTGTTTGAACCTGCTTGTTGCTCCCTCCTTCCTTCCCTCTGGTGTGGTGTCTGTTTCACTGAATCTTTGGGGCTGAAAATATCAAACAATGACAGCATTGTTATACCTGAATACGAGGCCACAGAAAAGATCAATTTTTCTCTTTTATTTCCCCTCAGCGCCTGAATTCTGCAATTATCTACGACAGAGACTTCTCCTACAACTATTTTGGCTTTAAGGTAAGAGCACATTACTCACTTTGCTCAAGATAACCAAGCCTGCTGTGTTGATGCCTTTCTGGAGCTGAGTCACCTGGGAGGGATGGGAATCCTTGCAGAATCATTAGGTTTGAGCAAGAAGGGCATCAGTGGGTTGGTAAAAACAGAGAGTACCTGCACCAAGGAGTTGCCTAACTGCATGACTCATGTGCTTCCTTCTTGGCTTTGCAGTGTACCCATGGCTGTATAACATTTTAGCTGTTGGGCTCTAAGCTTCTGCAGCAGATAGCTCTGAATGTGGCTGGAAGCTTCCCAGCTCACGCTGTTCCTCAATAATCTAATTCTTAATAACCCCAAGAAGGATTTTTTGTTATTTTGCCATTGTTTTGTGTAACAGTTCTCAGTGTGCCAACCTACGCGTTGTTCCAGCAGCATGGAAGGAGACATCTCCCCCACAGCCAGACCTGTCTGCTGTGCCCCCACCATCTGCTTCTGCCCCCCTCCCTGCACGCTGTTCTGTGCTGAGTGGCTTTGGGCTGTGATGCAGTGAGCTCTGCAGGGTTAGCTGGGGAGCTAACCCTGGCTTTTCATCATAGAATAATAGCATGGCCTGTGTTCAAAAGGAGCACAATGCTCATCCAGTTCCAACCCCCTGCTGTGTGCAGGATCACCAGCCAGCAGACCAGGCTGCCCAGAGCCACATCCAGCCTGGCCTTGAATGCCTGCAGGGATGGGGCATCCACAGCCTCCTTGGGCAACCTGTTCCACTGCCTCACCACCCTCTGGCTGAAAAACTTCCTCCTCCCCTGTCTCAGTTTCAAACCATTCCCCCTTGTCCTATCACCATCCACCCTCACAAACAGCCATTCCCCCTCCTGTTTATCCGTTCCCTTCAAGTGCTGGAAGGCCACAATGAGGTCTCCCCAAAGCCTTCTCTTCTCCAAGCTGAACAATCCCAGTTCCCTCAACCTTTCCTCACAGGAGAGCTGCTCCAGCCCTCTGACCATCTTAGTGATCCTCCTCTGAACTCGTTCCAAGAGCTTTGTGTCTTTCCATAGCATTTAGTGCTTCTGGTGGCTTGTTGAATCACAGAATCACAAGGTTGGAAAGGCTGCAAGATCATCCAGTTCAACTGCCCTCCAATCACCACTGCTGCCACCAGCACTAAGCCAGGTCTCGCAGCTCCTCATCCAGTCTCCTCTTGAACACTGCCAGGGACGGTGACTCCCCCACCTCCCCGTGCAGCCATTGCAGTGCCGACCGCCGAGAGAAAAAGTTCTTCCTCGTGTCCAACCTAAACCTCCTCTGGTACAACTTGCGGCCATTTCCTTGGCTCCTGTTTGTTGCCTGGGAGAAGAGGCCAAACCCCTCCTCAGCACAGCCTCCCTTCAGGAACTTGTGGAGTGCAATGAGGTCTCCTCTGAGTCTGCTCTCCTCCAGACTGAACAATCCCAGCTCCCTCAGCCATTCCTCATAAGACTTGTGCTCCAGACCCCTCACTACTTTCGTTGCCCTTCTCTGAACACACTCAAGGGCCTCAATGTCTTTCCTGCAGTGAGGGGCCCAAAACTGAACACAGCACTCAAGGTGCAGCCTCACCAGAGCTGAGTACAGGGGATGATCACTTCCCTGCTCCTGCTGGCCATACCATTTCTAATGCAGGCCAGGATGCCATTGGCCACAATGAGTCTCCAGAACTGGTGATCTTTGTGTCCAGCTGTGTCTGGGAGCTTCTTCCACCAACACGTATGCTGTGGTGCACTCAGTGTGGGGGCAGGGGGCTGCAGTGAGGAAACCACTGTGGTGTGTGGATCAGAGCAGCTGCTGAATGGCCAAGGGTGGAAAGAAGGGACCTTGAGGGGGTGTTTGTGTGCTTCTGTATGTACATAGATACGCATTTTTGACCTTCCCTGCTGTAATTATTGCTGTAATTCGTTAGCCTCAAGTCTAAAAGGCATCTGCTCCAACTGTGAGATTACCATATTTGTTAGTTTGTGTGTTCAGCACCCCGCACAGCAGATTGTGATACAGGTTGTCCAGAAAGCATTATCACAATGTAATTAATAATGCTGAGAGATGGCATTATGAAGAACAGATGCTCTCATGTTATCTAGTCTGAATTCACTGTGGGTTAAAAGACAGTGATGAACCTTGCTGCTCCGTGCTCCCCTGCCATCATCAAAGCAGAGTCCTCAGGGCTGGAATCTCGTAGTGGGTTTCTTTTTCAGTCATTGGCCACCCAACATGCTGTGCAATTAACAAGAGGAGCAGTGGAGTGCAAGGCTGTTGCCTCAAATGAATCCTGGGATGAAGAGCATGTGAATGCTTGGGGTTGGAGCTCTCTGTATTAATGGGATGCTTTTTAAGCTGGAAATGTGAATGACCTCTGAAATGTTCTTCCTTCTTAGACTTTAGAGCGCTCCTACTTGTTGAAAATCAACTCAAAAGGTAAGAACCATCAGTATCAGCTCAGTGCATAATTTGAAATCAAACCATGGCACAGAGTACGGGGTGGGGAGGTACACAGGCAGCTATCTCATGGCTTTCCATACCGAAATCCAGCCAAAGCACTGAGTACTGACTTGAACCAGGTGAAATGCTCTCTGAGCACGTGCAGCATCTTTTCTTGGCTAGGAATCTGCCATCCTTCTGGTGGCAGTGCTGTGCTCACAAGCATGAAAAACAGCTTATCACTGAAAAGTGGCACTGTGGCAAGTGTACAGGAGTGTTCCAAGTAATGCCAGTGTGGCCTGGACAGCTGAGCTTCACCTGTTTGGTAGATAGACCCCAGTGCTTTGAAAGCTCTGGTTACCTAGGATGAACTAGCTCTGTCTGAGAACCTCTTCCTTGATGGTAGGCACTTGTAAATGAATGTCAGTTGAAAGGGCTGCTGTGCTATCACTGCCAATCACTGCAGGCCTTTAGCCTGACAATCCCAGGACACCAGAGGTGGAGGTGTTAATTGTAATATCATAAATATAGAGAGCAATTGGATGCTGACATGGATATTGGATTGCATTTTAACTGTTAAGATAGATTTTTTCCCCCTCGTGAGAGCAGTGGAACAGGTTGTGGAGAGGGGCTGTGTGGTCTCAGCCCGGGAGTTCTTTATACTGCTCAGCTGACTCCTGGGCTATAGACCTGCTGAGGTCCTTCCAATCTGAGCTATTCTATGGATCTATGAAAAATACAGCTCTTCCGTGGCCCATTGCACATCACAACTTGTTCCCTTAGTCTGTACTAATTGTAACATAACTGTGACATTCTTTTCTCCCTTTTGCTGCTCTGCGTCCAGTTGCTGAGCGTCCTCAACACATGCTGATGAGGGTGGCAGTGGGAATCCACAAAAATGACATCGATGCTGCAATTGAGACTTACAATCTTCTGTCTGAAAGGTGGTTTACCCACGCCTCACCCACGCTGTTCAACGCAGGCACCAACCGGCCACAGCTCTCCAGGTACCTTTGGCTTCCAGGTCTGGGGGCCCCCAGTACAAGAAAGACAGAGAGCTGTTGGAGAGGGTCCAGAGGAGCCACAAAGATGATCAGAGGGCTGCAGCACCTCCCATACAAAGGCAGGCTGAGGGAGCTGGGCTTGTTCAGCCTGGAGGAGAGAAGGCTGCGGGGTGAATCATTGCAGCCTTCAGCACCTAAAGGGAGCCTACAGACAGGAGGGGAGTCAACTCTTGGAAAGGGGAGATAACAGCAGGACAAGGGAAATGGTTTGAAGTTGAGGGAGGGCAGATTGAGGTTGGATGTCAGGGGGAAGTTGTTTGGTGTGAGAGTGGTGAGGTGCTGGAACAGCTGCCCAGAGAGGCTGTGGATGCCCCGTCCATCCCTGGAGGTGTTCAAGGCCAGGTTGGATGGGGCCCTGGGCAGCCTGGGCTGCTCTGAAATGTGGAGGTTGTTGGCCCTGCATGCTTTGGGGGGTTGGAGATTCAAGATCCTAGAGGTCCCTTTAACCCAAACCATTCTGTGATTCTCTGATTCCAAGTTTTCTTAGTGCATAACTGGAGGAAGATCAAGTTCTGGAGGCTGGGTCTGTTCCAGTGAAATGCTGTCACAGCTTCCGAATTGAGGAACTGTGTTTCTGGGATTCTTTTATAAAGGCTTGATAAGTGTTCTTTGCATAGCATGTTAAGGTTACAGTGTCTGCCATCATTTTTCTGCGGCCCTAATGAAGTTCTTACAGTTTTTTGTTGGTTTTATTTTAATACTTCTCTATTAAAGCTGTTTTTTTTCGTTAGTTGTTTCCTGCTGTGCATGAAGGATGACAGCATTGAGGGAATCTATGACACTCTGAAGCAGTGTGCCCTGATCTCCAAGTCTGCTGGTGGGATTGGGCTGGCTGTGAGCTGCATCCGCGCCACGGGCAGCTATATTGCTGGGGTGAGTGTGCAGATGGTGTATGCAGCAGAGCAACCTTCTGCTGTGGGGAAATGTCTGCGTTCCAGCTGCCAAACCAGCACTGCTTCTATCGAGACAGCTGAGCACAGCAGCTCGTCCAGCTCCATAGACCTTCCTTTCAATGTGCTTTAAAACAAAAAGGTTGGTTTCCCTTGGTGCTTGGTTTTCCAAAGAGAAGTCCTTGCAACAAGCAGATCTCATTCTGCTGCCTGATCAGACAGTTCCAACTTATTTATGTATCAGCAACCTAGGAATATGCCTGGAGGCCAAAGCATTATCCCTTTCCCTTTTTATAGTTCATCTACTTAAGGTATTCAGTGGACATACGTGGATTTTTTTTTTCTTTTGGTCACTGTCTATGTAACCTCTGCAAGACTCCAGATTGTCTTGTGTTGAGGAAATTAGTTAATGATGGATTTCTTTAATTTAAAAAAGGAAAGTGTGGAGGGTCCGGGGGTGGGTGGTGGTGCCACCAAAGCACTGACTGAAGTGATCATTTCCAGCTTTCAAGAGTTCTGCTGGTGGCTGAAAGTTGCTTTTTTGGTAACAGTGGTTTTCCTGTGCTTCTGCAGACAAATGGGAACTCCAATGGACTTGTTCCTATGCTGAGGGTGTACAACAACACTGCTCGCTACGTGGATCAAGGTGGTAACAAGGTAATGGCTTTCCATTAAACTGGGGGGAAAGAGGGGAGTCACACCAGGGGGAGGGTTCACGCGTGAAAGGTTGGAACAGTGACATCAGTGATGCAGTGGTAGTTGAGACATTATTAGGAAAAGGACTTTTTTCCCTCCTTGTTGGTAGCCTAGTGTTCTCCTTTGACTGTGCATTCCATCATGCAGGTGTATCTTCTGGTATGTGTCTGCTGCATGAGATGTGCACTTAACATCATCTCTTGCAGTGGTTATCAATCACTCCTTGGATTGAATCAAGCTGTAAGGCTGCAGAAAGTTTCTTGTTCTGCATCCTTTGCATTCATATAGTCCAGAGGCCAATGGAGGTACGACTCAATAGGTAAATCTAGGAATTGTCAAGCTCCTCTGTTGACAAAGAGGAAATAATTTTCATTAAGAATCTGGAACTACTAGCATGGCCTCGCTCCAGTGAGAGCAACAGTAATACAAAACAGCACATTGAAATTGCCTTAATGAGACTATCAAACTGACTTTAGTTAAAGGTTTTGTGTGCCCATGGCAGCAGTGTGGGAGGTTTCATTTTCAGGATGATCTGTTCTGATCTTGTCTACGTTGTCTGTATCAGAGACCAGGGGCTTTTGCCATCTACCTGGAGCCGTGGCATCTGGACATCTTCGAGTTTCTTGACTTAAAGAAGAACACTGGGAAAGAAGAGCAGCGTGCCAGAGACCTTTTCTTTGCCCTCTGGATTCCTGATCTCTTCATGAAGAGAGTTGAAACCAACCAGGTAAGGAGCTTGTTGGGTGCAGAGGAGGTGCGTTAATGGGGGAGCATGGCGTTCACAAACTGGAGCTGTCCTAGGGATTGCTGTACCTCAGCTGAGCACTAGGTTGTGCAAGTGGAGAACTCCAGTGGAATACTTTGCTTCAGGCCTGAATCACTTACATACTTATGTGCCAAATTTGTACTCTGCAGTTTTCATATAGCACCAAAATCTTCTCAGCAATTAGATCCTCATACGACTGCTTGTTATTCCTTGAAAATGGGACTGAGAATCAGTCACTTCAGGATTCAAAGTTCAGTTTGTCATAAGGATTCCTGCAATTGATTTTTAAATAGGTCAGGCTACTCCAGTCAACACCTTCCCTGTGCCTGCTAGAAAAGCTGGTTCCTACTTTTTCAGGATGGGAAATGTGAGCTTTCATGTTTCTGTTTACAGCAGGATCTGCTGATGAAGTTGAATGCTGTTAATTAACGAGGCACCTACAGATTTTGAGTATTTTTTTCTTCTTACAGGATTGGTCTTTAATGTGCCCAAATGAGTGTCCTGGCCTAGATGAGGTCTGGGGAGAGGAATTTGAGAAATTATATGAGAGGTAAGGAAAGTGAGCAGGCTTTTATACAGTGGCCATCTGATTGCAGAACTGCCCTCGTGTGGTATCTGGGAGCCAAAGCACAGGGCTGTCGTGCTGGCTTAGAAGAAGCTGCTCAGTTCAGTTATCACAATGATAGCAATGGCACAGATGGGGATATCCAGTTACTGCTGCTTCAAAGTGTGAGCTGCTCAGTGCAGACTATGCATGAAAGGTTATTTGAGAGTGAAGTTCTGAAATGGTCCCTACTTAAAGCAGTAGGTGGCTCTGTTCTGAGTGAATTGTGTAGGGTGCTTTAGGGAAAGCTTCCTATTTCCTTTATCCAGAACAGTCCAAATACTTTGCTGTTCAGTCTCTGCTGGCTAATTAGAAATTGAGTGGGGTTGTGCCTTCTTGGGAACCTGATGAATAGATTGATCATAGGATCACAGAATTGATTCCTGTGAGTCTGGGAGTCACCAAGCACCGTGTGCCCTTTGCAGCTATGAGAAGCAAGGTCGTGTCCGCAGAGTGGTGAAGGCCCAGCAGCTCTGGTATGCCATCATCGAGTCGCAGACAGAGACTGGCACGCCTTACATGCTGTACAAAGACTCTTGCAATAGGAAAAGCAATCAGCAGAACTTGGGGACCATCAAATGCAGCAATCTGTGCACAGAAATAGTGGAGTATACCAGCAAAGACGAGGTGAGTGGAGAGCAGCAACTTGCAGCAGTTTAGGAAAGCTGTAAATGTGCTCATTGCAACTTTTTAGAATATAACCAACCCTTGGCTGGGGAAGGGAGCAGGTAACTAAGGAAGTCGTGGGGATGTTTTCACTCGAGTGTGTACAGCTCTTCCATTGTGTGTGTGTGGGGGGGGGGGAGATGTCCCCTCCTTTCCAACTCCTTTTGAGGATTTGGTATCTGGAACTTGAGAGATAAATGAGCTTTGTGGCTTGCAGGCAGGTGGTGTAAGCACCTCCTACCTCCAGATCTGAATTTCACTAATAACTGTCTCTGAGTTCTCCGTCTCATTTAAGTGCTCTGTGGAGTTGCTATGCTTGGACTTCAGCATTTGCTAACAAAAGTAAAGAAAGGATGCAGAAATGAGTTAGTGCTAATGCAACATGAGACATCTCTAGTGCAGTTAAGCTCTTGAGGCTGTTAAAACTGAAAGCGTCAGCTTCTACTGCCTGAGCTGAGCCGAGCTGTTCCAATTATCCTGGGGTTGGAAATGAAGTGATTGTTAAAAAATAACAAGGACAGTGCTCTGATATATTCTGGATCTCACGAGGATCATCTGCTGATTCTAATAAGAAGAAGTTGGGCTTAGTTTCTGGAAGGAAAGCTTACAGGCTAGAATTTTTATGGTGATACTGATATCAGCTAACTCTTTTTGAATTGTTATTGTCCTTTTTCCAGCTTGTAAAAGGCATGCAAGTGAGAAATGTGTTTTTACAGCCTTTTAGCTTGCGTGGTACTTTGCTTGGATAGAGAGCACGCTCTGGAATTGAGGTAGTGTGTCTTTTGCACGGGGTGTTGGCTGACACATTGTTTTCAATGTTTTCTTCTCCACAGGTGGCAGTTTGTAATTTGGCTTCCATAGCCCTGAACATGTACGTCACTTCAGAGCACACTTACGATTTCAAGAAGCTAGCTGAAGTCACAAAGGTTATTGTCCGAAACCTGAACAAAATCATTGACATCAACTACTACCCTGTGCCAGAGGTGAGTGCTGTGCTGTACTGCTACGGAGCTGACAGCAACCCAGGAGCAGTGACAGAGGCTCTGCTGCTCTCTGCAGTCCCAATTTGAAGGAATCACTGAGGGATTCTGTAAACCTGTGGTGCACAGAGCTGGGGGCTCCCATAGCTGTTTGTCTGCAGCTGTGACCTGTTGGTGGTGGCATCTTCAGCTCCCCACCCAGAATGGTTCCTTAGTGAAGCACCTGTAGTAAAAGCTTTTCCTTGAGATGGTTCTGCAGGTGGATTTGTTGGTGTATGTGTGGACTTCCATAAAGCACAGAGCAGCATGAGGCATGAAGTGGGGAGCAGAACAGAAGGAATGATCCTGGAACTCAGCCTTGAGCTGTTGGTTTTGTACATTGTTGGGAGAGTGTGTGTGGATAGTTTTGTGGAAGGGAAGACAGAGGGTTGGGAGTTCTTGAAGGGGGAGGGGGTGCAGAGTTATGTGCATTGCAAGAACACACAAAGGCAAGCAGCAGGGCTGGGCGTTGGAGAAGGAAGTAAGCAAATATACCAAATTGAAGGCCAAACCTGATGAAGATCACTTTTTTTTCCAAGCATGTACAATTAGAGTACTTGAATTCAAATATCTTCATGGATCTGTTTTTCAAGGAGGGTTTAGTATTCATTTCTAATCACATCTTTATTGTGTCAGATTGAGCAATCAGAATTAATGATCACTTCAAACAAACTTAATCTGGATCCTCCAATTCCTGCCTTACCAAACACTGAGCAGTGGGGAATTGGGTGGAACTCAGAGCTGGGTCACTGCAGCAGAATGAACTGCCAATAAAAATGAGGGCAGCCACAGGGGGAGGTCAGAGTTCCTTCCAGAGTTTCTATCCAACTTACTCTGTTTCCATGTAGCTCAAGTCATGATTCCCTCTGCTTGAATCCCCCGCAGGCGGAGCGCTCCAACAGACGCCACCGCCCCATTGGCATTGGTGTGCAGGGCCTGGCTGATGCCTTCATCCTGATGAGGTTCCCCTTTGAAAGTCCCGAGGCACAGCGCCTGAACCAGCAGATCTTTGAGACCATTTATTATGGTGCTCTGGAAGCTAGCTGTGAGTTGGCTGAGCAGCAAGGGCCGTATGAAACATATGAGGGTTCTCCTGTCAGCAAAGGGGTAAGTGCCAGGAGGTATCCTGCTTGAGGGCCAAGGCTTTGAAGTAGAGGTTGTGTGATTGCCTGTGGGTTTTGATACAGAAGGAGAGGTATGACTGAAAGTTTGTAATCATAGAATTGCTCAGGTTGGAAAAGACCTTAAAGATCATCAAATCCAACCACAACCCAACCATCCTAACCTAACTCTAACAACTCACCCCACAATCATGTCCCTGAGCACCACATCCGAAGGGTTTTTAAACACATCCAGGGATGGTGACTCAACCACCTCCCTGGGCAGCCTGTTCCAGTGCTTCACAGAAAGGGCTGTTAAGAAGTTTTTCCTGATATCCAACTTAAACCTCCCCTGGTGCAACTTGAGGCCATTTCCCCTTGTCCTGTCACCTGTCACCAGTGAGAAGAGACCAGCCCTGCTCTGCTGTAAGCACTTTTCAGGTATTGGAAGAGAGCAAATGGTGTCCCCTCAGCCTCCTCTTCCCCAGACCAAACGGCCCCAGTTCCTTCAGTCTCTCCACATAGGCCATATTCTCCAAGTCCTTCACAAGCCTTTCTGCCCTTCTTTGGACCTGCTCCAGCACCTCCATGTCTATTCTGTACTGAGGTGTCCAAAACTGAACAGAGTACTTGAAGTGTGGCCTCACGAGTGCTGAGTACAGTGATGCATCAGTGCAAAGGGTGCTATTTTTCTTCCATCATTTGACTACTAAAGTGCATTAAGAAATGCATAAAATAAATGGGGGTGAAGAGGAAGACAAAAGAAAAGCTTCAGCTTCTGCTGGGGGGCCCTTCTGTGCAATTAAAAGATTGTGCGATTATGATACAGGAGCTTAGCTGAGACTGAACCTTAGAGGACAATTAATAAGAATAGCAGATTGATTTATAACATGATTTATGAAGTACAGAGAAAATAATTTGTGTTCTTCAGATTCTTCAGTATGACATGTGGAATGTCACCCCATCCGATCTGTGGGACTGGAAGGCTTTAAAGGAGAAGATTGCAAAGTAAGTAATCTTGCATGGTTAGTTTCAAATGCAAATTGCATTGGATATATTATGACTGAAAACAAAAGGTTGGCTGCAAGAATTCAAATGGCTCTATTCTATTTCCCTATTACTTCCTTCTCATAGGTTTTTCTCTGTGGATGGCTTTCTTTGTTTTTATGGTTACATACAGGGTGTGCCCACCACAGAGGCTCTGTTCTAGCTGAAATGTGTATGAGCTGAGAATTCCTGGTTTGTTCCTGGGTCTTTTCTCTCCTTTCTCCCCTGGTTGAAGCTTTCTAACTCATGGCTTTCATTCCCAGGTATGGTGTCAGAAACAGCCTTCTCCTTTCCCCCATGCCAACTGCTTCCACTGCTCAGATCCTGGGCAACAACGAATCCATTGAGCCCTACACCAGTAACATCTACACACGCAGAGTCCTTTCAGGAGAGTTCCAGGTAAGCACTTGAGGTAGCTTTGCCAAAGAGCTTTTCTGTAGTTTTAGTTTCGATAACTTTCATCATCAAAAAAGACAAAATGGAGGCTACTGATTGATTACTCTCCTAAGAAGAAAGGTTGAGGGAACTGGGCTTGTTTAGCTTGGAGAAGAGAAGGCTGTGGGGAGACCTCATTGTGGCCTTTCAGTACTTGAAGGGAGCGGATAAACAGGAGGTGTGTCTGGGCTGTGTGCTGGCTGCTATGGGGTATGCAAAATTTTAAAGAATTGCTGCTTTTCTCTGGGAAAAAAACCAATCCACTTCATTAGACCTTGACACCGTCTGCTGCATGGGTCAGGTGCAGGGCCTCTGGGCAGATACTCCAACAGTTCCAGCAAGGAGAAGTTTGCTTAGTGCTAACTGGAGAATGAAAGTTTGGCAGTGCTGCACAAGGTCTTGTGCAAATGTTAGAAAATCCCTATGTGTGTTGCTGTGGATTTTTCTCCTCTAGGTGAAAAACCTCCTCTACGAGGTGCATCTGTGCTGTAAAGCAGGGCACGTAGCTTAGAGTGTACAGTGCTTTCATTCCTTGGCCTTTGCTGCTTACAGGTTGTGAACCCACACTTGTTGAAAGATCTCACAGAGAGGGGTCTGTGGAATGAGGAGATGAAAAACCAAATCATTGCCCACAATGGCTCCATCCAGGTATGCATGGAAATGGGGGGGGACTGGGACTGTCTCCAGTGTGAGGGATGCTGGTGGGACTGCTGGGAGCAGATTTGCCACACAGTGATTTTAAGGTCTGCTGTGCATGAGTGACACAACCAGCCTGGGAGGAGAAGCCTTGGTCTGGAACATTTCCTTTAGAAAGATGAGGGAATGTGCCTGAGTGGTAACTTGTTCCTGCTGGAGCTTGCCCATGGAACAGAGAATTCCAATGGAAATATGCAACTAACTATTACTTGAACAAATAGAGAGCTGAGCTGCTTTGCTTTATGCAGGTTCCACAAATGTTTGGATTCCCTTTTATCACAGAGATTGTGGAGGGGTAATTTTGTAGCAGTGAGTGGGCTTGAGACAGGAGCTGAATACATGGCATCCAGATCTGGGAGGTGTGTGGGGGAGAATATGGGATGGATTATTTATACTCTGGAGGTTGAAATGCTGCTGTGCTTGGAGTCACACATGCTAAAATAAGTGCATCCTACTTGTGCAGTTGGACATGAGTGGGAGTGCTGGAGTGCTTCTTGTAAAGCCTCACAGCTATTTAGAGCAAAACATGAATGTCCTATTTGAAAACAGCTTTTTTTCTCTAAATTCCCCAACATAGACCACCTTCTGAAAGCAAGCAAGGTTTCTTTGTGCTTGAGTGCTTTCAGATACAAAATGTTTGGGTTCAGTGAGGGAGCTGCAGCTGCAAGAGTTCTAATGTGGTGGAATCAGTGATTTGTGAAGGGTTTATATGCATGAATATGAACATTTGAGCAGTCACGGGTTATGCTGCATTGGAAAACTCTTCCTTTCAGAATATATCTGAGATTCCTGCTGACTTGAAGCAGCTTTATAAGACAGTGTGGGAGATCTCCCAGAAAACTGTCCTCAAGATGGCAGCAGACAGAGGAGCTTTCATCGACCAGAGCCAATCTCTCAACATCCACATTGCAGAACCCAACTATGGCAAACTGACCAGCATGCACTTCTATGGGTGGAAGCAGGTATGTGGGGGGGCTAGGTGGGAGCTTTGTTCAGAACAAGAGAGCAAATGGGGCTCAATAAGTGCTTTCATGAAAAATTGGTCTGAGAAGGGTAAATGACCATTTCCTCCCAAGAATCCAGAATTACTAGTGGAATATCTCTCTTGAGCAATAAAGCTGCAGATCCTGTGGCATTGCTCCCATGAGCTGTGCCCACAAGGCATCACTGTGAGGCAGTCACAGTGGTGTGGCCTGCAGGAGGGCAGAATTAGCAGCTCCTTTTGGCTGTATCACTTGCCAGCCCATTCCAGCTCCTGGATTTGTGCTTTTCCTCTGCAGGGTCTGAAGACTGGCATGTATTACCTAAGGACAAAGCCAGCTGCTAACCCCATCCAGTTCACCTTGAACAAAGAGAAACTCAGAGAGCGGGAGAAGGCCTCTGAGGAAGAGAAGGAAAGGAACAAAGCAGCCATGGTGTGCTCCCTGGAGAATCGTGATGAGTGCATGATGTGTGGCTCCTAACAGCCCTGCAGTGCCAGCAGAGCAGCTCCACCCCGTGGATCCCATCTGAGATAGGTGCATTTAGTGTCACTTCAGGGCAGAGAAGCTTGCTGGAGCTGTGGCAGGAGGGTGATCACTGTAGTGTATGGTAGCTTCCCCAGCTGAGAATTAGGGGATGGTGCACATGTATGGGTAGAGTGCATAAAAAGTTTGTATATTGCTTTTGTAGCTGGGCTTCCTGGAAACCTAAGTGCTCTTGCATGGTCTTGGGTTGAACCCTATAGAAGGAAGTTTTCCTGAACAGATAGGAAAAGTGCTAACGCCACTTACAGGTCTGTCCTTGGGACTGGAGACACTTCTTTTCATTTACTTAAGACTCATAGTCTTTAGTCTTCAGAGACAGAACCTGACTGACGTGTTCTCCTTTGCTGTGACAAAATACCAGGAAAAGAACCTTAGGCTGGGTGTGTGGTGTGCCTGATATGCAGTCTGCCTTGGCAAAGCAGCAATTTATGTTAAGCTTGAAAAGACGTTGTGTGCACCTCTAGTACTGAAGCCCTTCTCCCACCATTTATCCCTGTCCCCAGCTCTTTCCAAAGATGCAGAATGGTGGTGGGTGTCTTGCTGCTTGGAGGCTTCCTTTCCTGCTCTCAGCCTGCATGAGGGACACTGCACTCAGTTAGTTCTGCTTTTCAGCTCTGAACAGGAAATAGCAGAATTGCTGCAGCGTGATCTGTTCTGTATCAAAAACCCATTCAAGTTTCTATCAGTTTGCTGCTAATACAATTCCATGCTGTCCTTGAGCAGAAAGCCTTGACAGTGCACACCCCATCTTTTCTGAAGTGCTGCATTCATCCACCCCAGCTGGTTACTTGGAATTTTAGGAACATGTTTTTTACTTCTCTATGTACTTAACTCTCTGCTCTAATGCCATGGGGCTTCATCACCCAGTTCTTAAATATTTATTGAATTCATGTACCATACAACTAACTCTTTAATCCACAAAACTCAATAAAATGTGGTATGTCAAAGGAATGAAGGGTGGCATCTTGGAAATGGTATTTTGATTAAATTTGTACTGTAGCAGCTGGAGACAGGAGCCTTTTTTGGTGAGCCCTGCACCTACTGCACACAGTTCCATGTCTGAGGGCTGCTGCTGTGTGTACCAGGATCCTGTGTTTGCCTGGGTACCCTGCTGAGCTCAGTGTGGTGTCTGTCTTTTAGAAGTTTTGGGCTAAAGGTAAAATCATGTAATACCACATCCACATTTCAGTAATGTGCAGGGGAGGTGGGCTGAGTTCATGGAGCAAACCTGTGGCTGTGCCAGAAGTAAGGTTTGGACCTTAGTGTCTTTTTTCTCCAGTACTAGTTCCATTTCTTCTGCTCCCACTTCCTTTTAAAAGGCACCAGTGAAAATATCTTGGGAAATGCCTCTCTTTGCTTCTAAAGGAAGATTGTTAGGTCTAAGTACCACTCCTGGCAGCTGTGCCTCCTAAGAAATACCACCAAGAAGAGATGCTGCTGTCTGGACCAGCATAAGAGCTCATGTAGACAAGAGCATGGCTGCTTAGAGCAAGGCACGTACTCTGCAACTGCCTCAGCCTTTGTTCTCTGAGCTCTGCAAGGAGAGGTTTGGGGTTGGCAGTAGCTGGACAGCACAGCACTGATGTGTCTGTATTGAAACAGGAGTAGCTCCCAGTGGACCCTGCAGCCTACACTTCCCCTGTTCTTGGAGTTTGCTTTTGCTGCCACCTCTCCAAGGTGCTTCCAAAAGTGAGAGCTGTTGAAATCAGCACTTATGCCTGACCTGATTTCCTGGGGGAAGAGTGCTTCATCTCCCACCCGCTGTCAGTAGCCAGGAAAGCAATCTGTCACTGCTTCAGCAGGGTTAGTTTTACTCGGTTCTTTTTCTGACACAAGTTTCTGTTAACTCAGCTGCAGTTGAACTGAAGCGACACTTTAGGAGGCTCTTTCCCTCTTTAGCATCCCCCCACTTGATGATCTCTAGGAAACAGCTCCGGGCTGCAGAGAACAAAAAAACATGCCTCTTGGTAATAATGGGCAGCAGCCCCCAGGTTACAATTCCTAAAGTCAGACCCAGAGGCAGTCTGAAGGACCAGGACAGCTGGGGCTGATGAGGAGCAGCATGGGCTGGGTCCTGGCTCTGCCTTAACAGCCTTGGAGCACATGAGCAGCTCTCAGTGGCACCAAAGCCAGTGTGAATCCAAACTCCTGTGCAGTGCTGTTGGGTCTGGGTAGCTGCCTGTAAGCTCTACATTAGCAGAACTTTCTTGGTGAGAAATGTACCAGGAGCACTGCTGCTGAGATTATTTCATTTCCCAGGGTTCAGTTTACAATTGAATTATGCTGATCCAGAGGGAACCTGAAGTACTAATCCCACCTAATCCCATACCATTATTTCACAAGGCACCCTTAGCACCCATGACATTTAGAGACCTGTGAGGAGGTTTTGTGGTGCAGAACTTGAAGCTGGCAGGAGGCCTGGGAAGTTACATCCTCTGCAATCACAGGGAAAACCGGCAGCCAGTGTGCTTCTTTGGATTCCTTCCGTCCTTCCTGCTTTCACTGGTAGGTGATGCAGTGTCCAGCATACAGCCTGGAGCCTAAAGGAGTGTGTTTTATTCCCAGCATGCTTATTTGTATTTTGTTTTCTGCATGACACAATGTCCAGGTTTACTTCTTTGTCAGGTTGAGTTGGGTGGAGAGGAAGCCAATGAGGCTCAACAAGGACAAGTGTAGGACTCTCCAGCTGGGGAGGAACAACTGCAGCATCAGTACAGAGCTGAGCTATTGGAGAGGAGCTTTGCAGAGAAGGACCTGAGGTCCTGGTGGGGAACAGGTGATCATGAGCCAGTAGTGTGCCCTGTGTCTGAAGGGTGGTGGGCAGGGGATGGGCTCTGTTCTGTGCTGCCCAATGCCAGGACAAGGGGCACCAGCATAGACTGCAGCCCAGGGAGTTCCATCTGTGCTGTGAAGGGGGCAGAGCTCCAGCACTGCTGCCCTGGGAGGTGGGGATCTTCCTGGAGACATCCAAACCCACCTGGATAATGTCCTGTGCAAAGACTGAAGGGAACTGCTTCAGGGGTTGGAATGTTTTGTTGTGTCACTCAGAGCTTCCCCAAATTCCCAGCTGAATTACTGGTGCTGCAACCTCAGCTCCGCAGCCTTCCCTTGGTAGTCAAGGAGAGACACGATCCCTCCTTACCTCTTGCCAGCAGGGGGCTGTTACACCTTCCAGCTCCCTGCTTACTCAGAGAAACCAACCCAGTCTCATCCATTCATTTTCTGCATCATTATCTTCTTATCAATCTCTATCATGTCGATTTTCTTACTGATTTCATGTGGGTTCTCTCCTTTTCTGTCAGTGCCCAAGCCTGGTGCTGAGCCCACAGCTGCATCGTGCAGAACTGAGAATCACCATGTCTGTGTGCAGTGCTTCTGTTCCACTTCATAATGAAACAGACCTGAATTCTGCTCCAGCCTTGGGGTGAGCGCAGCCCTCCTGCTGGGGCTCAGCCACACTGAGCTGCTGCAGCTCTCACTTCCCACCCTTTCCTCATTGCCTCTGTGTGTGTTTGAGCTGAATTGTCTTAATTTAAGGCAGCCAAGTGTAACTGTGATTCCTGACTGCAGCTGCAATGCAGTGGGAAAGCACGGATCTCACTGTTCCCCCTGAGGCTTTCCTTGTCTGATTTTCCTATTTTAAAATAGATGCTTGTAAATGTATCGCATTCTTGCTAAAGAAAGTATCCAATGAACTTTTTGTTGATGTTGTTGAGAAATATCAGATGGAAAATACAGAACAGTGCCTACGTCTCTGCCCAGCATTCATCTTCCTAGAGCCTCAGTCCTTCCTAAAGCCTGGGCTAGACCTGCCTGGGTTATTTAAGCCTCTGACTGCTTGTCCACCGTGCTGCTCACTCCCTTCTTCACCCCAGCAGTGTTTTTTCATGCCTGAGAACAATGTTTTCCCTCCTCGAGATCTCTGCTATGTGGTCCTGCTCCTTCCCACCTCCCCTTGGTTGGTCATAGTTTTCAAGGCTCAAACTATTCATGTGATTGATGGTGTTTTTCCAGCCTGTATGATTCTATGAGTGGATGTGTTGGGGATGGATTAATGATTGGACTTCACAGAATCACAGAATTGTAGTGTTTTGAAGGGACCTCTGGAGCTCATCGAGTCCATCCCCCCTGCAAAACAGGCTCCCTACAGCAGGCTGCACAGGTGGGCATCCAGGCATGTCTGGAATATCTCCAGAGAAGGAGAATCCACAGCCTCCTTGGGCACAGCTCTGCCAGGGTGAGACCAGAGGATGGTGTGGACACAATGCTCACATGTTACAGTGTTTGCAGGTGACTGTCCCCATATGGCATGGGATGGAGGAACAGAGGGTGAGCACTGAGCAAGGGCACAGCACTGGGGACAGAGCTGATCTCGGACCTTTTGCACCACTGAGCTGTGACCCAGCACACCCTGGCAACAGCTTTCTGTCCCGTGCTCCACCTGCGTGGTGTGTAACACTGTTCTGTGCAGTGAGGAGCTTTGTTAGCTGTTGTTGCAGTGAACAGACTCTGCTTTAAGGCACTGTGTTATATTGTCAGGTTTTTTTTGGCAGTTTGCTGTCCAAATTGGACAGACACCCTGCAGCGCTGTGGATATTTGGACTGAGTGCTACGCTGTGACCCCAGGCATGGTTTTTGTAACACCAACTTGTTTATTTTATCAGATTAGAAATACCAAAACATTTCTTTCAAAAGGAAAAACAACAAACAGCAAGAACCCAAAGGCTTTGAAGCTGCAGACAGAAAACTGTGTGTACCCCTGCCCAGATCCCAGTGCTGCTTTCCACCTACTTGAATAGGAAGCCCCAGGCTTGGAGCAGCCTGCTTAGCTCTGCATGATGCCCACAGCGTTCTCCTGCCTGGCACAAGTGCTCTCAGCCCTGCCTGACTCCTGATGGCACCTCCTGGGCCATGGGTGAGTATTGCAGCCTCTGTGCCCTCTTCTAAACACAGATCCAGGTCTGATCCAGGGAAGGAGCAGAGATCTCAGGAAGCTCTGTGTTGGAGCAGAAATATCTGCTTGTGGCTCTGAACCACACTCAGCAGCTGTGTGCTGTCCAAATGTAGGTGCCTTTGGTGAATAAGGAGAGCAGCACTGTGTGTTTTGTCCTTTGTTCACTGCAGATTTTGGCAGGCACTACCATTGTAACACTCATTCTTTCTGCACTCATCTGGTGGGCACATCACAGAACAAAGCAGTTACACAGACCAGATTGCTGGGCTGGGGCCAATGGTGGCCAACAAGGACCAGTGCTGGGTGCCACACTTGGTTCACACCGACCCCAGTGGGCACAGTGGGCTGGGGTTGGACTGGGGGATCTCAGAGGGCTTTTCCAACCTTCCTGATTCCATGATTCTCTGATCTCCTTGGCTCTTGGTGCCCAAAGGAGATCACACACCTCTGACCTCTCACACGCTTGGGTCAGCTGGCAAAACTTGGAAATGCAGGTTATCTCCATTGTGACTTGGGTTGTTAATGCTGAGGGCTGGGATGGAGAAAGCTTTGAGATGCAGCACCCAACAGCCACAGCTCCCAGCCCCTGTGCTGCTCTGTCCTGCTGGTCACAGGCAGTCTGCTGTGTGCTGTTCCCTCCTGTGTGCTGCTCTGTGCAGGGAAGCTGTGTTTGGGCGGCCTGAATCCTTCCTCCCAATCTGTGTGACTGTTGGATGCTTGTAGGGGCAGTTTGAGCACGGAGAGGAAATTACAGAGCTTGACGGTGTTCAGCTGGTTCAGAGAAGCTTGGAGTTTTGTGTTTGGGTACATACAGTCTCTTCTTACTGCTTTCCTTTCCTTTGACCTGCCTTTACAATTAACTTCTGTGGCATGCCATCAAAGTCTGCGCTCCTCCTTTGATAGAATGTGTTCAGGGCTCCATTTCCATGGTGACGAGTGGCTGCTATCTGCACAGAGGTGTTATACCTTCACAAAGGGCTCCTCTGCACTTGCTTGTGGTTGCTGGCTCGGAGCAGACTGACACTGAGCTGCTCCAGGCCCTGGGTGTTACAGGTGAGCTGTCTGCAGCACTGGGCTGTTGCTGTGGTCCCTGCTGTGCTTTGATAATAGCCAACGATCAAAGCAGTTCCTGCACTCGGCCTGGGGGCTGGGAGGGCAGCCCAGTGTGGCCGCTCTGGTTGGAGCTGAGAAGATTTTGAGTGCGGGGTATAAGAAGAGCCTGAAGATCAGCCGGTTTGTGTGGAGGTAGAGAAATCCAGCACAATTCCTTGACCAGATCCAACACGGTGCTTTCGTGTCCTGAGGTGCAGTGGCCCTGGGGCTGTGCGCAAAGGTCGTGCTCAACTTCTCCCTCTGCTGAGATCCCCACAATGAGCCCTTTGCAGTTGCACAGGTGTGCCTGAGCAGGGTGTGTGTGCTGGGCATGGTGCAGGACACCAGGCAGCTGAAATGAGGCTGGTGGGGTGTGGGTAACACCAGAGCCAACCCCTGGCATGTGTGAAGGCACAGCCCTCTGTGTCTGATGGCGATCTGGAGGGGATGGATCCTCCCAGCAGAGGTGGCTCTGGGGTTTGTGAAGAGGGACAGAGGCCATTCCTGCTCTCTGAGACATGGAAGCCCCAGCAGCTGGGATCTCTGCATGCAGCTGTACCCAGAGCCCTGGGCTGTGCCCCAGGAACAGGGAAGGAGTTAACTGAGGATTCTGCTAGCACAGTGCTGGAGGCTAAAAATACAGCTCGGCTTCCCAGCACACGTGTGGGGTTTTGGCAGGGAAGGTGGCTGTGTTTCCTGCAGGATGACGTGTTCCTCCACGGCCATGTGTGGGCTTGGCCCCAGGTGGGTCTCTCCAGGCTTTCTGACAGCACTGCAGTGACAGCCTTGCTCTGCGAGGGATGGACGGAGCATTGGAGGACTCAGAGCCCGTGAGTCACTCGGGATGCTCAAGGCAGCCTTATTAATTAGGACGCCTCAAGGCTGTTCACAGCAAGGGCTGCAGCAGTGCTCCTTCCCTGCTACAATTAAGGCTGTCGCCGGCAATCTGGATGTCAGGAGGAGGTCTAGATGTCCCTCCGTCCTGCTGACACCTCCATGCCGTGAACTGCTGGCAGATCTCATCAGCCCCTGCAGTGTGTGATGAGGCTCTTAATGTGCACAGCAAATGAGGTCGCTCCTGATCCTCGGTGTCCACCTGTGTGCCCCTTGCTGGTACTGCCTGATGCCACTGCCCTTCTCCTCGCTCCTTGGCAGGCCCCAGCTCTTCCTGAGCTGCCCTGGGGCACTGTTACTTTGCTGGGTCCTGGGCTGGGCCCATTCCCATGGCCAGGAGTCATTAGGATCAACTCCTGGTGGGTTATACCCCATCTCCAGTCTATGTGCCAGCAGTCATTTACTGGATGAGTCACATCAGAGCACAGCTTGGGCAAAAATCAGGTCCTGGTTGAGCAGGGATTTGTAACCACCCCCTCCCTCTGTGCTGCACAGTCAGAACGGAAGGAGGAGAGGCAGGCAGTGTGAATGCTAAGTGTGACATGGAAATGCTGGAAAAGCCCAAAGTCTTTCAGGGATCTGAAAGCAGCTGCTGGAGGCCATGCCTTGGAGCCAGCCATCCTGCTTCTCCTCATGTGAATTGGATCAGGGAGATGTGGCCCAAACCCTGGAAGATGAGAAGTGCTGAGATTCTGCCGGTCCTGGATAGCAGGGTGACCTTGTTCAGAATGGCATCAGCACAGTGCTGTGAGGAAGGTGAGTGCCCCATCCCTGCAGACACCCGAGGTTGGGGGCTGTGGTGTCATTCATTGCAGGGAGTGGGACCCCATGGCCTTTATGGGGCCCTTCTAAATTGCTTGGGCCTTGTGATGCAATACAAAGCCAAAGGGAAAGGGCCCCAGAGCCCCTGAACCCTACCCTTCCCACACGCAGCCCCAGAGCTGCTATGGCTGAAAGAAGCCATCAGCATTCCTTTTCCTGCTGCTGCTCAGTGCCAGGCAGGCACTCATTAATTCTCCACTGAGGATTTCAGAGATAAACAAACATCTCCCCCTGCTCTGCTGGGGGAAAGGTGCTGGCCCTCCTACCTGAACCCCAGTCCTGCCAGCTCTTCTTTGCTTTGTTTCCAGCTCTGGGTGCTGCAGTCTCACCGCCCCATAGGGCAGCACCCACACAGAGGGGTGTCCCATGGATCCTCATGGGATGGCTGCCTGCCCTTGGGGGTGTGTGGTGGGCAGCCTCATCTCTGCTCGCCCTCCTCTGTGCATTTCAACCCTGTAATATTGGGTTTTCCTCCTTGGATGCCTGCTTTAGCCCCTCTGCTTCATTACCAGGGAGATGTTTCCCATGGGTGCACATCTTGGTGGTATTGCAGAGCCTGAGCAGGCATTGCACGCAGGGCAGTGCTGTCAGCCCCACAACGGAGCGCAGCTCAGCATGGACACCCTGAGCTCTGCACTGCAGGACACTGCCCCAGGTCACTGCTCTTATCAGAAATCCTCTGGTTTGGGCACAACCACACAACCATCAGCTCTGTAGTGTGCATAGCAGCAATGCAGGGGACTTTCCTGCTCCCATCTCAGTACACCCTTTCTGTTACCTTTAGGGAACAGTGCTTGATTTGCACTCTGAACCCAGATCTGTGCTCCTCTGTGTTTCCATGGAAGCTGAGGCAGGCTTTTTTTTTTTTTTTTTTTTTTTTTTTTTTTTGCATAGCTCCTCATGCATTTAAGCCTTCGTGACGTAGCACAGCAATAGGGTGGTTGGGGAAGGTATGGCAGGAGGCAGCTCACACAGTGCTGGGCCAATCGCTCACTGCTGGGGCTGCTCATCCAGCCCCATTGCAGGCAGGGCCTCATTGGGCTCATCCTGCTCAGTCCGATAGGTCCCATCACACCGCCCCCCCCTGCAGCATTGCCTTCCCATCACTAACACCCTTTTGTGTTGCTGCCTCCCTGCAATGCAACCTCTCAACATTGCCATCTCCCTGCAGTGTCGCCTCCTTGCAGCAATGCTTTCTGCGCTGCAATCTGCCTGCAGTGCCACCGATCTGAAGTGTCAGCTCCTCGTCACAGCCGTGGGAGGTGGCCGTGCAGGGAGGAGGCAGAGCTGGAAGGTGGGAGTGATGTGGAGGTGGCACTGCTGGGCTGTGGCACTGCAGGCAGATGGCAGTGTAGGGAAGTGGCAGTGCAGGGCAGTGGCTCTGCAAGGCAGAATCACAGAATCACAGAATGGTTTGGGTTGGAAGGGACCTCAATGATCACGAAGCTCCAACCCCCCACCACAGGCAGGGCCACCAACCTCCACATTTCAGAGCAGCCCAGGCTGCCCAGGGCCCCATCCAACCTGGCCTTGAACACCTCCAGGGATGGACGGGGCATCCACAGCCTCTCTGGGCAGCTGTTCCAGCACCTCACCACTCTCATAGCAAACAACTTCCCCCTGACATCCAACCTCAACCTTCCCTCCCTCAACTTCAAATCATTTCCCCTTGTCCTGCTGTTATCTCCCCTTTCCAAGAGCTGACTCCCCTCCTGTCTGTAGGCTCCCTTTAGGTCCTGGAAGGCTGCAATGATTCACTCCGCAGCCTTTTTTTCTCCAGGCTGAACAAGTCCAACTCCTCAGCCTGTCTTTGTAGTGGAGGTGCTGCAGCCCTCTGATCATCTTTGTGGCTCCTCTGGACCCTCTCCAACAGCTCCCTGTCCTTCCTGTACTGGGGGCTCCAGACCTGGACGCAGTGCTGCAGATGGGGCCTCACAAGATCAGAGCAGAGGAGAACAACAACCACCTCCCTGCCCCTGCTGGCCACCCCTCTGCTGATGGAGCCCAGGATCCCATTTGCTTTCCGAGCTGCAGGAGCACACTGCTGGCTCATGTTCAGCTTTCCATCAATCAGGACCCCAGGTCCTCCTCTGCAGGGCTGCTCTCAAGGACCGCTCCTTCCAGTCTGTATGGATGCCTGGGATTCCCCCGGCCCAAGAGCCAAACCTTGCACTCTGCTGTGTTGAACCTCATTAGATTCACCCGGGCCCACCTTTCAAGCCTGTTGAGGTTCCTCCGAATGGCATCCCTTCCTTCCACAGGGCAGGTGACACTGCAGGGCTGTGGCACTGCAGGCAGATGGCAGTGCAGGACTGTTACACTGCAGGCAAACAATTGCAGGCAGATGGCAGTGCAGGGCTGTGGCAGTGCGGGGCTGCGGCACTGCAGGCAGATGGCAGTGCTGCCGTCCGGCCAGGAGATGCCTCCCACACTCCACGTGCGCTCCCAGCAGCACTGAATTGGATCCACGGGACCGGGGGAGCACTGAGGATGCACGCTGCCGTGTACTGCCCGTTGCCACCGTCCTTCGCCAGCTGCTCTGGCATCCCCCGGCCCGGCCCCAGCTCCTGCTTGCAGGGCTCCGTCTGGCACAGCCCACTGCAGCACAATGGGATTTGGGGGAAGGTTGTGGAAGGACTGCCAGTCCTCAGCCCAGCAGCCGCTAGGGTCGCTCAGACTATGCTCTGGTTTTGTCCCTCTGTTCCTTCTAGGATAAAACACCCCGGGGGTACCCAGGACACTCAGTGTTTGGTGCCAGGGTTGTGGCTGCACAGGGAGATGCAGAAAGTGGGAAATGTGTTGCAGTTCTACCCCTGAACTCTGTGATCCAGCCCTGCCCACCCCTCTTGGACCTGGTGGCGCTTGTACCAGTCCAGCAGTTGGGATGGGAGGGATGCAACTCAGCCCCCGCTGCCACCTCCACAGCCCTGGAGGGATGGCAGCAGGGGTGCAGGGTGCCTGGTGCTGGGTGCAGCGGGTCTGGGAACACGGGGATGCTCAGCACAGCGGTGCTCAGGGCTGGGGATGCAGAAGGATAAGAGTTTGCTGTGGTGCTGCTGTCTGGAAGAGTCATGACATGGTCCATGTTCAGAGCGAGCCCCTCGGGGCTGTCCCCACACCACCCCTGTCTGTGTCCCCACAGCTCCACCATGAGATCTCCCTGGTGGGAAAGCGTGTTCTGGCCCCACCATCAGCCAGGAACAGGATTTTGCTATGGAGCATCGGAGTGCGTGGCTGTGATGCCATGAGATGAGCACAGCCCACAGAGGGACCAGGCTGGATCTGCCTGCAGAAGGCCACGTGCCATCGTCAGCCCTGCGCTGTCCCCTCGCCCTGGGGACTCCAGCATCCCTCTGTGGTGCTTTGGGGCATTCTGGTTTTCCTTCCAGACTTTTGAACAACTCGAAGTTAAACACAACTAAACTTTGTTCTGTTTTGTTTTGTTTCCATTAGGCTTCTTCCCCTGGGAGCAGTCCAATTAGCGCTAATGAGCTGGATGGTAATTACAGGAGGGTTGATTACTGGTGGCTGTTGCGGGTGGGGCCAATTAGCGGTGCTGCCGTTGCACTGGGGATCCTGCATTGGTTTCTTGGGGGGAGCTGAGAGTCAGTGGCTCTGTGTGGGGGGAGCAGCCCACGTCCCCATTGCCCTGCGAGGGGAGCCCTGGCCAGCAGGACCCATTCAGTGCTGCCAGCCCCCATCCATACCCCCCTCCTTAACCCCAGCTCTGCAGGGCGCATTGGTGGCACTGGGACACCTCCATCCCCTGCTGCAATTTGTCCCCTGTGCAGAGGGATCCGTGTTTTGGGGCTGTGCTGTCCCCTGGCACCTGACTGTGATGTGTGACAAACAACAGCTGAGCCCAAACTTCTCAGAGGTCTGTAAAGGCACCCTCCCAACCCCTCCCTCCCCCCCTCAGGGCCAGGGGCTGAAAATGCAGAGGTGAAAGGAGAAAACCTCTTTGGTGTCCCCTCCAACCCCTACAGCCCCATTCCGGACAGCACCTCCAAAATGCTGCACCTCCCACCAGGGCTGTGTGTGGTGTAAGACGTGCTGCTGGGAAGTGCTCGTTTGGCTGGGGTTAAAACACACTGATTTTCAGGGACAGCAAAGTGCAGGGCTGTGCTGTGCGCTGGTTCAGGGGCTGCCTTTGAGCAGGGGGGTGAAGGGTTAAGCTGTTGTTGGCTTTGGATGCTGCATGCAAAGGAGAAATGAAAAATGAATGCGTAACATGTGATTAATAGTTGGAAGTGTCACGAGGGTAATTGGTGCCATGATGCTACCAATTGCTGCTGATGGTGACAGAGCTCATCTTGCAAACTCCATCAGTCAATGAGGAAGGGACTCTTTCCTTGGGGGTCTTCAGCCCTGGGGCTGGGGGAGCTGGGAGCAATGGGGCATGGTCTGCAGAGATGGATTGGGTGGGACTTGGGCATCTTTTCCAGCCTTAATGATTCCGTGGTTCTATGCCTGGTTCACCCTGCAGCTGGAGAGATGGGCAGCAGGAACCTCATGCAGCTCAACCAGGAGTGGTGCGGAACTCCTGGGCAGGAGCAGCCCAGCACAGCTCCTCTGGTCTGTGAGGCTCAGGTCTGCTTGCTGCCATCAGTGTGGGGCTCTGCAGAGCTGAATGAGTCCAATAGCAGTTCTGAGAAACTGGGAGCAGGCACTGCAGCAAGCAAAGATGGATGGAAGCATCACATTTTACAGGAAACATTTTCTTTTCCTTATCCTCTCTCCAAAGCAGGTGTTAACCCACATGCGCTCTTTGCAGAATCAGAAAGCAATGCTATTTCCTGAAATGAGCTGTGACCATTCCTGTCTCCTGGTCCAGGTTCCCTTTGCAGTCAGTGCAGAAAGATGGACAATTCTGGGGTCAATTTCTGGGGTCAGTGCACTGTCACACAGAGCCTAGGGCAGGATAAGCAGTTTACTGGGCATGCCTTGCTGGCTCATTGAGCATCTGAGAACCTGAGTCCTGGCAACCGCTCCAGCAGTCGGAATATCCCATCACGGATCTGCTTCACCTTCATGCCATAAATGAGTGGGTTGAGCATGGGAGGGACGGTCAAATAGAAATCAGCCACCAGGACTCGGGTGTGAGGTGCCAAGCCAAGAGAGAACATCTGCAGGTACATGGAGAGGAGACCTCCCATGTAGAACAGGAGGATGACGGACACGTGGGACCCGCAGGTGCTGAGGGATTTGAGACGAGCCCCTCGGGATGGCAGCCTCAGCACCGACCTGAGGATCATCCCGTAGGAGAAGGTGATGAACACGGAGTCTGTCCCCACCAGCAGTGTTGCCACGATGATGCTGTACAGATGGCTGACTGATGGGTCAGCACAAGCCAGCTCCACCACGGCCATGTGCTCGCAGTAGGAGTGGGGGATGACCCTGTCCCTGCAGTAGGGTAAGCTGGTGAGGAGGCACATTAAAGGGGTCATGACAGCAGCTCCCCGGGCCACAGAGAGCAGCCCGATCTGCGTGGTCCGTGCCTTGGTCAGGATGGTGATGTATCTCAGGGGGTTGCAGATGGCCACGTATCGGTCAAAGGACATCGCCAGGAGCACCCCTGACTCCACGGCAGTGAACATGTGGATGAAAAACATCTGGGTGAAGCAAGCCTGAAAAGCAATCTCTCTGCAGCCCAGCCAGAATACACTCAGCATTTTGGGAACTACAGCAGTTGTGAAGATGAGGTCAATGACAGCCAGCATGGAAATGAAATAGTACATGGGCTCGTGGAGACTTTTGTCCAGACTCACAGCAAGCAGGACCGTGCTATTTCCCAGCAAGGCCATGATGTACATAAAGCAGAATGGGATGGAAATCCATGTGTGGGCATCTTCCAAGCCAGGGATTCCCAGCAGGAGAAAAGGCAAAGGAGTGGTGTTGGATTGGTTGGGGACCAACATGGCACAGCTGACTTCAGTTCCCTGCAACACAGAGACAGAAAGTTTGGGATTTTGCTACCATTTCTTTGGTCATAAAACTGTGTACACACAGCATCATAAAATGGAGGGAAAACCTTTCAGGATCTGTTACCCACAGTCAGGTTTTTAAACCGATGCTGTGGTCGGTGCTCTGCATGGCAAAACTGAGCTGGGAAACTGCAGCCAGAGGAACGATGTCTCGAGCAGCAGCCATTGCTACCCTCAGCTGAGGAAGGTTGAATTATGTGGTACCAACAGCCCACGTGCTCATCAGTTCATGAGGCTGAAGGACAAAGCCTCAAAGGACTTAGAGTGGTGAGGTGCTGGAACAGCTGCCCAGAGAGGCTGTGGATGCCCCGTCCATCCCTGGAGGTGTTCAAGGCCAGGTTGGATGGGGCCCTGGGCAGCCTGGGCTGCTCTGAAATGTGGAGGTTGGTGGCCCTGCCTGTGGTGGGGGGTTGGAGCTTCATGATCCTTGAGGTCCCTTCCAACCCAAACCATTCTGTGATTCTGTGAAAGCAAAGCAGAACACAGCCCTGTTTGGTATTCATGTCATAACAGTGTGGGATTGTCCCATTCCTGGCAGGCTGGTGGGCAACTGGAGATGGAGAACCTTGGGGTTTTGCCCCAGCTGCACTTATCCCCATGGTTATAACCACACACTTCTCTTCCCATCTGACCCTGCCTGTCTGCTCCCTCCAGCTGCAGCCCCCTGTCCTGCCTTCCTGTGCTTGACCACAGAGGCACTTCCCATCACAGTGAGTTCATAGAATGGGTTGAGTTGGAAGGGACCCTGAAGGCCATCATGTCCCACTCCCTGCAATGCACAGAGACCCCCACAGCCCCATCAGTGCTGACTGATGCTCTGACCTTGGATGTCTGCAGGGATGGATCCAGAGAACTGAATCATAGCATGGCTTATCTTGAGAGGATTGCTATCCACACAGCTACAAGATTGCAATTTTTATTTTATTTTTTAATATAACCTCTATTTCCCCCCCGTGCATCCAAAACTGCACTGCCTTTGGTGTCCCTGAGGTGCTGCCCGCTGCTCTCACAGCCCCGCTCACTGGGATGCAGTGGGAGCCCACCCAGCTCCGTGGTGTGCAGCTCAGGGCAGCCGGTTCTTCTCAGCTCCGTCAGCCTCTGGGTCTGCTCTGCATGACTTCACCTTTCCCCCCACCATCTGAGACACAGTTTGCATTATTTTTAGGAAACCTGATGAGAGCAGCACAGAACAGCCCCCAGCCTAGAGCCGGGCATTGCAGTACCTGTGTAATCACCGCCTGTTGTGATGTTGGGTCTGGCAGCTCCAGTCGAGGTCCCCCGACCATTCCATTCTCCCTTGTTCTCCTGATGCCTCTCAGCTCACTGCCATCCCACCTGGACACAGAGCAGCAGCGGCGCATCTCTGGACCCTACACACACACACACACAGGTTAACCAAACTTCCCATCTCATCAGAAAACAAAATCAGGTTTGTTTGACAAGAGCAATTTCCCGCTGATTGCCGTTAATTGAATTAGGCTTAACTCGATTCCAGTTCTGTAATTCTCTTTTGGCCCCATCTCCTGTTGGCCGCTGCGGGCGCTGACGTCAGGCTGGGCGCTGTGCAGATAACAGCACTGTCTGATGTCTCCTTGGGGCAGTGCCAGATTGGGGCAGGATGGGGACACCCATGCAGTGCACCCAGACCTGCTGCTGCTCTTGTCTGCCCCTCGTGCAGAGGATGAATGGCTCCATCTGCTTTTAGGTTTCCCTACTGAAAAGCTCCCGACGTGCAGGAGGTCCCAACCTGTGCCCCACTCCTCTTCTGCCCCATTTGTTGCTGTGGCTGCAGCTCCTGCCCCATCCTGGCCACGCAGTGCTTCCCGTCAGCCAAACTGCTCACAGCAGCTCTCAGAGATCCCTGCAGTTTCCCGTTCTAATTTCCCTCTGCTTTTAAGTTTTGTCAGTTTTAGAAAGCAGAACTTCACAAAAAATCAGTGTTGCACCTGCAGTACATTGAGATCACTGCCGCCAGCCCCTGGGCACCACCAGCCTCCGTTCGCAGTTCAGCTCCTTCCCATCACAGCGGAGCCCCTTCTGCTGCATGCAGAGCCCTCACGTTGATGAGATGGGCCCTGTGCTCTCCTGTGACACTTTGTCACATCTTCCAGACACGGCCCTTCCCACCCCAGCTCCCCTTCCTCCCCTCCCTCCCCCAGACCCCCTGGGGCAGCGTGAGCTGTGTTGAGCTCATTATAGTTGGTTATAGAACCAGAAACAAACTTCTTTTTTTCAGTGAACAGTTTCTGCTTTTTGTCAAACTTCTGATCTGTGTCTTCATTCTAATGGGAGACTGAACTGCTTTCTTATAGGATGTCCCCAGCCGTTACCATTCCCTTGCTGGCTCAGCTCCTGTGTGTGTGCCCACAGCCACCCCCCCCCCAGCAGCCCCATCCACGCTCAGCCCCACATCACGCTGCTCACAGCCACCTGCAGTGCAGGGCAGAGCCGTGGCTGTGCGTCAGTCCCCCAGCGATGCAGCAGGGAGAGTCCTGCATGGAGGTTCCCTTGGGCATCTGCAGTGAGCTCTGATCAGTGCCGGGGGGGCACAGCACGCGCCCACCTTGTTCTCTCCCATCTCACTTATTTTTCAGCTGGCTAAAGGAGATGGGAAAGTGAGGCAGCAGCAGCAGCACAAGTCACAGACCCGCAGACCACAGCGGTGGGAAGGGACCTCTGGAGATCCCCCAGCCCAACCTCTGAAGCAGTTCCTGCAGCCTTTGCACAGGACAGCACCCGAATGTGTTTGGATGCCTCCAATAAGGAGACCCCCACCTCTCAGGACGGCAGTGCTGGGGCTCTGCTCCCCTCACAGCACACAAGTGGGGGACGATCCCCTCCCTCGCCCTGCTGGCCACATTCTTTTTAATGCACCCCAGGATCCCATTGGCCTTTTTGGCCACAGAGCACACTGCTGGCATGGTCACCTGTTGTCCACCAGGAGCCCCAGGTCCCTGTCCGCAGAGCTCCTCTCCATCTCACAGACCTGTACTGATGCTGTGGTTGCTCCTCCCCATGTCTAGGACCCTACACTTGTTCTTGCTGAGCCTCCCTGGGTTCCTCCCTGCCCAGCTCTCATCCTGCCCAGCTCTCACTGACTGGCAGCACGGCCTTCTGGGCTGTCAGACACTGCTCCCAGCTTCATTCCATCACCAAATTAGCTGAGAGGGGACCCCCATGGACCCCCACCCCTTCATCCAGGTCACTGATGGAAATGTTGAGCACGGCCAGACCCGGCACAGACCCTTGGGGAAACACCACTATTTACAGCCTCCAGCCAGACCCTGCACTGCTGATCACAGCACTCTGAGCTCTGCTAGGGGAGAATGAGGGGATGGAGAGCAGCCCCACAGAAAGGGGCTGAGGGTCTCTGCAGCGAGTTGAACAGGAGCCAGCTGTGTGCCCAGGCAGCAGGAAGGACAACTGTCCCCTGAGGGGCACCGGGCCCAGCAATGCCCCTGGGCAAGGGGAGGGCAATGCCCTCTGCTCTGCTGTGCAGCCCCACCTCCAGCACTGGCTGCAGTTCTGGGCACCACAATATGAAAAGGACTTAAAATTCTGAGACTGTCCAAAGAAGGGCTATGGAGGTGGGGAAGGGTCTGAAAGCAAGGGGTGTGAGGAGTGCTGAGATTCCTTGGGTTGTTTGGCCCAGAGCAGAGGAGGCTGAGGGGAGGATCATGGCCCTACAGCCCCTCATGATCCTACAGCCCCCCATGGCCCTACAGCCCCCCATGGCAGCCTGTGGCTACCTAACAAGGAGGAGTCAGCAATAGAAACAGGGGGAATGGCATGAAGCCATAACAGAGGAGTCTGAGGTTGTATAGAACCTCAAAGAACATCAGGATGTTCTATGATTTTATGATATATGATTCTATGATTCCATATTCAGGAGTCCCAGGAGGCATTCCAGTGGAGATGTGGCACTGTGGTCAGTGGGTATGGTGGGGGTGGGGTGAGGCTGGGTTAGGGTTTGGGTTGAGATCTTGGAAGTCTTTTCCATTCTTAAAGATTAGATGATGATTTCTCACTCATCTATCTCACACATCCTAACAGGAACTGACACTACAGTCCCTGCAGTGTATGACAGCCTCCTGCTGACAGCAGCAATAGGTTTGCATTGAGTCAAGAAGACACCATAGAAGAAATTTCCCCATTTTGAATATAATCTGTTTATTGACACAAATACACGTGCAGTTGTGAATTTTTAATGATCACAGGGACATTCACAGCACAGAGAACACCACAAAACCCAAAGCTGGCGGCCACCCCTCTCCTGGTAAGAAGGAAGGGCAATGGCAGCCTGGCATTTGCTCATGATCCCAGACCCAAACCCAGACCTCCTGTCGCACTGTAGGGTCTCACATAGTCATTAAAGCCAACAAGTCCTCCCCCATCCCCTCATGGCTTCCGTTCCCTGTGTGCATCCACTGGGAATGAAGTGGGCGCTGTATTTGTGTGGATGAACTGCCCTGGAAAGTCACTGAGTGCTGTGACCAGCCTGAGCCTTCCTGGGAAGCAGCAGGTTGAGCATTGCCTTCTGGATCTGCCTGGTCCTCATGCTGTAGATGATGGGGTTCAGCATGGCAGGGAGGGTGAGGTAGAGGTCGGCCAGCAGAACCTGTGCACGCACAGACACAGCTTGGCCGAAGTGCTGCGCGTAGATGGAGAGCAGGCCGGGGATGTAGTACAGCATCATCACACAGATGTGGCACCCGCAGGTGCTGAAGGCCCTCCTGCAAGATTCCTTGCCCAGGACGGCTTTCAGGATCATCAGGTAGGACACAGCAATGAAAGCTGTGTCCATCCCTACTATGAGAGAGGACATAGATATGCTGTAGAGTCTGCTGGGGCTGGGGTCTGCGCAGGCAAGACTGGTGACAGCCATGTGCTCGCAGTATGAATGGGGAACCACGAGGGAACGGCAGTAGGGGAGGTTTGTCACCATCCCTGTCAACGGGACCATGAAAAGCAGTGCTCTCACCACGATGGCCAGGCAGATCCGGGCAACTGTTTGTTGATTCAGGATCATTCTGTACCTGAGGGGGTGACAAATGGCAACGTAGCGATCAAAAGCCATGGCCAGGAGCACTCCTGACTCCTCTGATGTCGTGGAGTGAACAAAAAACATCTGAACAAAGCAGGCGGTGTAACCAATCCGGTTGGAATGGAGCCAGAAAATGCCCAGCAGCTTGGGGACGATGGACGTCACCATCAGCACGTCGATGGCGGCCAGCATGGCCAGGAAGCAGTGCATGGGGTCCCGCAGGGACCTGTCCAGCACAGTGACCAGCAGAACCATGCTATTCCCTAGCAGGGCGAGGACGTATGCTGAGCAGAAAAGGATGCCCAGGCAGGTGGGGAAAGCTTCCAGGGTGGGGACACCCACAAGGATGAAGGAGGAGGAGCTGCTGTTGGGGTGGCTGAAGGGGCCGGAAGCCATGCAGGAGGATCTTGCTTCTGTGCTTAAGAATGTGACAAAGACCCCAGAGTGGGATCCATGGGACATTCAGAACTGAGGGTGCGAAGCTGAGAGCAACACGTCGATGCACGTGCCAAATGGGGAACCCAAACTGTTACTGCTACGTGTGAGATGGGATCTCTGTGATGTAACGTGACTGGGAGAAGGGAACGGAGCAAAATCGCTGATGAAATGGGGCTGTTGGATGGGAAGAACTTCAGATGCTTTTCACGTTCCAGACTGTGCCACCGGCGCTCACCAGCAGTCTCCTTCAGTTCACTGCTAGTGGAGATGTTTCTTCGTTGGCTGCTCACCACAGCCCAGCTGAGATCTTGGAGTCAGCTGCAGGAGGAAGGGATGCTCAGCACTCAGCATCCCTCGGGCTCTGCTGCTGAGTGGTCCCGGCTGCCCTGCACTGTGCACTACACAGAGTTCCTCCAAACGTGCAAGGTGAGATCTGGTGTCCGGAGGTGCTCTGGGACATTCAGCACAGCCATGACAATGCCATTCCCCGCTCCGTCTTCATTCTTTCACTCACTCATGTGTGGAGCCTGCACAATTAGGTGTTCTGTTGTCAGGAGAAGCTTGAAGGAAATACAAACCCTGCAGCGAAGCCGAGGATGCTGTGGGTACCCAGGCTGCTGTCACCAGGGAAGGGGTAGAGGGATGACAACCCGCAGGTCTGAGCTCTGGGTGCAGAGATGAGCTCCAACGCAGAGCACGGAGAGCAGCTCCCTCCCTCCCTCCTTCCCTCCATGCAGGGCTGTGTCCTGGGCTGAGCAGGGGCTGCAGGCAGCAATCAGACACGAAGCACTCGTGGGCACCAACCTCTGGCCTGACGTGCGTCTGGACCCGGATCTGGCTCCCCAGGTGCAGCCATCCCAGCAAACAGGTGTGCTGCCAGAAGCTCTCCCACAGCCGGTGCCTGCGATGGGTGTCTCAGCAGCACCGCAGAGCCCGGCCCGTGGGGCTCCTCGGCCTGGCTGGGGGAAAGCAGCACGGCAGAGCTGTGCAGCCCAAGCAGAGCCTTGCTGGGGGCAGGTGGGGCTGGAAGGCAGAGCGGTGCGGAAGGGCCGGCTGCTATCTGTGCTCTGCAGAGCCCCTGAGAGCCCCCAGGTGAGGCTGGGCTCTGCGCTGCCAGGAGGAGGGGATGTTCAGGGCTGCTTCAGCTCCTGCCATTGGCTCTCTCTAGCAGTGCTGGGCCGTTGGGTGCTGGGGGCCACGGCATTCCCCAGCGCCTGCCTGGGGCTCATGAGACCAATGCACCGAGAGTTAATGAAGAGCTCTTTGATGGTGAGAGAGCAAGGCGGTTTGGAAACTCCATGTTTCCATTCTTCCATCCACTCAGAACCACAACAGCCATCTCCTCTGTCTGCTGGGCTCCCCAGAAGAGTCTGTGCCAGAACACGGGCAGGGAGGTGGATCTCATCAGCCCTGAGCCCTGGCAGCACCATGCAGCGTGTGGGGGGACGATGCCCATGGGTCACACGTACAGAACCCCTGTGGTGGTGAACCTCCAGCACGAGGCCTTCATGGATCAGTAACGGGCTGCCCAGCCATTATCCCTCATGCTGGGAAGATCGTGGCAGTCTGGTGAAGCTCCAGCCTTGTCTCATCCAACCTCAATAATTCGTGATTCTGCTCCATTCAGCCTTACTCCCATTTCCAGCACCAATAGCAGAGCTGTAGGGAAGGAGGCAAGAGCTGATTCCTGTCATATTTCCCTTGAGTGCCTGCCCATCTTCCAATAATTTGAAGCTCAGGGACTTCCTAGTCTGGATGTGCTTTCTCCATTCTTAGTAACCCCATCCCAAAATCCATCTGGGCTGGTTTTTGGAGCAGATTTTATCATTTATGCTGTCAATCAAGGAGTTTCACAAATTAATGGTACTTTCAGGGAAAACAGATGCACAGAAGGTGAAATTAGCCTGAATGGAAAGAGATACACGTTTCTCAGTCACTACTTTCCCCATCGTACCTAAGGGACAGATTTTATCTCCCTGGTGTTCTAGACATTTGACTTTCCTGACCTCTACATAATCTCTGCCAAGCTGCTTTGAGCCCTCCACATGACACAAGCCAACAGGCACATCGGTCTGTTTCTAGACATTGCTTTTTGCAGTGTAATGCCAATACCATGAAGCCAATACTGTGTGAGCTCTGCCAAGATAATGCTGGCCATTAGAGCTCATTGCAGAGAGGGCTCTTCTTGCAGTGCAGTCAGAGACCTCGGCCATTGATCCAGGGATGCAGAGCCATCGATGGCATGAGCCAGCTTGGCAGGAAAGAAAAGTGTCTCCTGCCAAACTGCTGATCTGGAGAGGGCAAACACATCCGAGATCCTACAGTCCTTTGCTGGTAAAAGCACGTGCTTTTCCATCCCCTCACTCGGAGGTAATCTGTAAACCCATGTGCTGTTACTTGCTACTCACCCTGTATTGCTAAGCTATCCAGATTATTGAAAGATGCTCTTCAACGAGCCTCAGACTCAGTTTTTCCTGGGACGTGGTGCCTTGGTTTGCCTTTTTCTGGTATATTCATAGTCGCACTCCCTTGCCTTGATCTGATGTACAGCAGCCCCCTCTGGGGAGCTGTCCCCACTGCCCTGCAGTTTCACCCATCTTACAGCTGCCTTATGCTTCATGCTCTCTCCTGTCTATTTGCCCACCAGCCTCACGCAGTGCCTCAGGGCCCAGGCAATGGGGACAGCACTGCAGGGCCGTGCCCCAGCCCTGCTCAGAGCTACACACATGCAGGAGGTGCCCCCAGACCCTCAGCCCCAGCTCAGCCTCGCATGGAGTCCTTTGCTTCCACCTGGAAGGTGGGACAGCTGTAACTGCAGCCCATCTGGAAACGCCACGTCAGGGAGATGTTGCAGTGGTTTTGGTGATTTTTGAGCTGTACATCAACACCAACGATGGGAGCAGCACTTTGAGACTTCAGGTGGAGCAGCACTTCAGGTCCTGTCGACAACTTCGAAGCATTTTCTTTGTAATTCATTGGCTCGAAAAGCTGATAGGGTTATGCTTCATGCGATTCGTCAGCTCAGTAATGTGTAAAGTGACAAGTTTTGATCATTGCAGTAGTCAAAATTCTGCAGATTTTCTAGCAATGAGGAGCACTTCCAGCCAGCCTTACCTGGCTTGCTGTACTCCATTAGATTTGTTGCAAACGGATCGTATTTGTTTTTAAGTGCTCAGTACTGAACAAAGCACCACAGGAGCTGCCACGTTTGGGTGCTTTGCAGATTGGCAAAGTGTTCCTGACCTCATGAGAAGTGAATAGATCCATAGATCCTAGGATGTGAAGTTGAGATTTTAACTCTCTCCTCACCCATTTTGTTATAGATCTGCTTCTCTGCTGCTAAGTAGTGATCATTGCATTATACAGATTCGATGGACTTCACACTTCTGTGCAGTTCTCAGATGTGGTCCATATATCAGCCGTGCAATCTGAGTCCATGTACAACACATAGCTGACTGCTTTTGCAACCAACTAACAGCCACCCAGCATTCCTCATCAGCAAGAGTCAAAGATCTCTTGGATTTTGATTTTAAGAGGCCTTGGGTAAGCATCCAGCCCCCATCACATCCCCAGTATAAGATCAACTCATCTCCAGTAGATAAACGTACAAACACACAACAGTAATTCACTGCAGAGACACCTTCCTCTCCCCCCAGCACCTCTTTCAGAGCATTTTCCTACAGCCAAGCCCATTCCTCACCAGAGCTCACGGCTTTTGTCCTGTCCATAAGGGACAAGAAGGACTCATTACCTTCTTGATGATGTTTGCCATCCTCTTCAGGTGAAAAGGAGTGGACCAGAGCTGTGATCAGATAATGGCAGATCACAGATGAGTGGATCACCGATGTTAAACCTACGTGCCCACAGCTTGTTTGAAGTTGGCTTAACCACGGAAAAGCCTGCATCCAAATAGCCAGCACTGATGCAGTGAATTCATGCAGGAAGCTTAATTGAGGTCACAAGTCTGTAGCTGTCAGTTCTCCACCCCAATACTCACTTAATTGATGATGTCTGGAAGTAATTAAGTAGATCATTAACCCAGTAAGAGGCAAAGTTCACATATATATATTGGCATATCTGGTGGCTTTTAGGGCAGATTGCTTTATGCTCACCTGGCCGAGGGCTGAACTTGGCTCAGAGCTTGGCAACGTGCTCAAAAATACTGGCATAGCCCGGGCTTAAATACAACCTTCCACCAGCTCAGCACGGTGCTTTGGGCTGCCTCTGTCATCCTCAAGGACTTTTTGTGTCTCACACGGCTGAGCAACTCCTCAGCTTGCTAAAAGGACTCGCATGCCAACGTTTATGCATCTTCAGGAACCTGACCACCCTGATTGCTCACTGCTGGCTCAGAAGAGACTGTAATCATCACAGACAAGAAACTGCTGCCCGGGAGTAGCCAGGAATAGCAATGGTTTGTAAACAAATGTGCTCCTCCTCCCCACTGCTTGGGTTCTCAGAATTCAAGCAATGACAGATTTCTTAGAGACTGGTCCATAAAGGTGAAAGGTTTCATAGAATCATAGAATCACTAAGGTTTTCATCTTTGTCTGGAGAAGAAAAAGGTCTGGAAATAAAATCATGGCATCGTTCAGGTTGGAAGAGACCTCTAAGATCACCCAGTCCAACCATCAACCCACTAAACCACATCATTCACTAAACCACATCCACTAAACCACGTCCCTCAGGGCCACATCCAGCCTTTTTCTGAACACCTCCACAGACGGTGACTCCACCACCTCCCAGGCAGGCTGTGCCAGCCTCACCACAACATTTTTCCTAATATCCAACCCGACCCTCCCCTGGCACTCTTTAAGGCCATAAATACCTTACAACAACTCCTGAAAGGAAGTTGTGTCCAGGTAGGAGTCGGCCTCTGCTCCCAGGTAACAGTGATGGGATGAGAGATAATGGCATTAAGTTGTGCCAGGGAAGGGTTGGGTTGGATATTAGGGGAAATTTATTCTCTGACTGATTGGCCAGGGTGCCCAGGGAGGCAGGGGAGTCACCCCTGGAGGTGTTCATGGACTGTGAAGATGTGGCACTTGAGGACATGGTTAGTGGGAATGATGGGGATGGATTGGGGTTGGACGTGGTGATCTTAGAGGTCTTTTAAAACCTTCATCATTCCATGATGATCTCACATGGGAGGTCTAGCTGTTCTCCCCAGAACCTTCCCTTCTCCAAGCTGAACACCCTCTGCTCTCATCCTGGCTCCTTAGCAGAGGTGCTCCAGCCTCTGAGCATCCCCACAGCCCCCTTTGGCCCCACTCCATCAGCCCCACATTCTGGCTCCAGAGCTGATCACAGTACTGCTGAGGGGTCTGAGAGCAGAGCAGAGAGGGACCTGCGTTCATCCTTGGTGTTGCCCCTACCCAGCTGCGGGACTTTGCACTTGACCTTGACCTTGCTGAACCACTCGTTGTTTACACAGACCAGCTTCTCCAGCCCGTCCAGGTCCCTCTGGATTGCACCCCTTCTCCTCAGCATATGGACTGCCCCACTCAGCTTCATGTCACCCCCAAACCTGCTGATGGTGCACCCAATCCTGCTGTCCATGGGGACTGCTGTCCAAGGGCACTGGATAACACCAGGCTCCGTGCTGAGCCTTGAGGAATACCACTCATTACTGGTCTGTACCTGGACACTGAACCACTGGCCTTGATCCTTTGAGTGCAACCATCAGCCAATTCCTTACCCTCAGAATGATCCTTCCAACAAATCCACATTCCTCCAATTTACAGTCAAGGGTGTCATGTAGGACTAAAGAATCATAGAATGATAGAATGGCCTGGGTTGCAAAGGAGCACAATGCTCATCAGTTCCAACCCCTGCTATGTGCAGGTCACCAACCAGCAGACCAGGCTGCCCAGAGCCACATCCAGCCTGGCCTTCAATGCCTGCAGGGATGGGGCATCCACAGCCTCCTTGGGCAACCTGTTCCAGTGCCTCACCACCCTCTGGCTGAAAAACTTCCTCCTAAAGCTGCCACTTGTCACCAGTCTCCACCAGTTCTCTTAACTGTGGGCTCTTTGAATGCAACCATCCAACCAATTCCTCATCCGAGCAGTGGAGCCTGCTTGGCAAATGGAGCCAGCTGCTAAATCCAGAGAACTGGAAAATTTTCAGAGTGCTCAGCTTTGACGTCACAGTGCTGATAGTGAGCTGGGTGTAAATAACGTTCTTGTTTGAGCTCCTTCGTCTGCTTTTCATTCCTTTCTGTGTGCTAAGAAAACGAGCCGAGGGCCTGCAGGTCCCCTCCAAAGAGCTGCTGGTGCTGCTGGAGGGGGAAGAGGGGCAGCAGCAGTGTGTGTCAGCTGGGACGGGGTGGGCAGTGGGGACCTTTGGGGTCTTTCGCTGTCGTTTTGCTCGTGGTTCCCCTCAAACAACAAAGACATGACTTCTGTTGCCTGAGTTATTTATTGATGCACGAGGCAGCCACGGATCTGATTCATAGGTCAGAGCTTCAAACACTGCATGCAGAAAAACAGCCCACCGCCAACCCACAAAATCCATCATTTGTCTGTGGAATGAATGCAACTACTTCATTTATTTCTCCCACGTCCTAGAACAAGAAATGTGTTTTGCTGCATGTCTGGCATACTTCTAAATCTGGATTATGAAAAGAGGAGATCCCCGTTTGCAGTGTGAAAGGAATTTATGGGACACAGGAACAAATCCTTGCCAGTTTCACTGGCACATCCATAACTGTTGCATCCCTGACCTTGCATTTGCAACTGCAGACCAGGAGGTGAGAAATCCTCACTCCCAACAAGGTCCTCTGACATATTATGTTCTTCCTTCAATATATTTTCATGATAAACCCCCCTGATGGGCTCAACTTGGGTGCACGATGGTCTCTTCCCACGTTGGACCCATTTGTGCCCAGCAGAGGGGATCCCCGACATCCCCCCTCAGTCCCCAACCCAAACCCAAACCATCCTGCCCGCACCAAGCACACCTCCCCATGGGTTTCTGGAGCCACATTTACAGCCTGTTTGTGCTGTGCAGATAATGAGTGAAGTTACTTTGTTCCCAGCTCAGGAAATGAAGATCTTGATAAGAGTTCTCCCAGAAACTTCTGCTTCCCGAAAGTGGTACTTACCTGTTTCTTCCAAAAATAAATTTCTAAATGGTAGGCAGTGGGGAAAAAAACAAAAACAAACAAACAAAAAAACCACAAAGAACTCCCTCCCCAAAAAACTCACAATGAAAATATAAGTATTCAATGAAAATATTTTGTAACATCCATCTCTGCTGAGGCTGCTTTTCTGGGATGCACTGAGATTACTGCAAGGAAAGGAACAAATACCAGAGAGAGGTTACTGCTGCAGGACTCTGACTGCAGCCACTGAGCCCTCCACCTGCTTGTGCAGACTTTTAAAGCACCAGGTCTGGTTGCACAAAGTATATTTGCTCTACAGTTTCCAGCCATAAATTATTATTTGTGTTATGATAGCGACTGAGAGCCAGTGCAGCACAGCAATGAGAGAGAAGAGCATTTCTCATCCCCAGAGTTATCGATCCAAGCAGAGGAAAATCAACAGCTGGGTGAGGTTCAGTGAGCAGTGCTGGAAACTGTAAGTAAAATCAGGAGCCTACTTTAGCAGGAAGGTTGGACTTGAGGATCAACAAAGGTCCCTTCCAAACGCTATGACTCTGTGAGCCTCCTCTTTATTCGTCCTTACCCCACGAATGATGAACCTTCATTACGTAGATGTTCCCCATGGTGATATGGACCACAGAGCCAGCTGCTCCCCAAACCAGTGCACCACAGACAGCCTGATCAGTGGCAGGTGGAAGGCCAAGATATGAGCAGATATGGGCAATGCAGGTGCTGAACACCTTGAGCCTCTCCTTCCACAATGACTGCCCTGAGGGCCAGATCAGAGAGACACTGAGGACATGGCCAGGACTATGGCCAGCACCATGGCCAGGATCAAGCCCAGCACCATGGCCAGCACCATGGCCAAAACCACGGCCAAAACCATGGCCAAAACCAAGGTGCAGCCCTTTACATCACTGCCTTGTAATGAGGGAATGGTTCATCTGGTGTTCACCCAACAACCCTGCTTTTGACCAAAACCACACACCTGATCTCAAAATTGGTATGCAGACCACACAGTGCCACCTGTCTTCTCGTAGGTGCACCCTGAAACCTCTAAAGAGGCCCAGGGTCCAAAGAGGCCCCCATGGAAGTGCTCTGCATTTACCAGAATATGTCACACAGGATCAAAATGGTGATCTGAAGGTAGTGTACATGAATTTTAAAAATTAAAATCTCTCATTTTTTGAAGTTTAGCCTCTCTGTAGTATTGTAAGCATCCAGCCCGAGACTTGGAGCAACTTTCTCTTCTGAGAGAAGGACACAGACACCAGTCCCCCTGTTCTCATTGTTTAAACAGTTAAAATTGAGTTGTGCTGCAGGAGGGTCTGCTTTGCCACAAAGCCATCCCAAAAGCAGGTATCTCCATGAGAAATAGGGATTGAATGAAGAAGGGATGAGCGAAACAAGTGCTGCAACCTATTTCAAGAAGAATATGTCCAGCACAATGCACCCTGAAGATAAGGAATCACAGACTATATGGACAAGAAAAAACACATGGGCTTCAAACCTGTTGCATTGCATAAAGGATGAGGCAGCTCACAGTGAAACAGATGGAGCAGAGGTGAAAAATTCCCACTCTGAGAAAGACGTCAGGGGAGGAATGCAGCCCTGAAGCTGATGTAATTGAATACTGACATGAAGTCCATGCAGATTTGCTTGAGCTCCTAAGCCTTAAAGTGAAGAATGGTATTTATAAAATATGCTATTACAGCTGGCAGTGGGAATTTATAGACAAGAATGAAACAGAGAGAATGGAACACCTCTGCTATGAGAATGGGCTGAGAGCTGGAGCAGTGCAGCCTGCTGGGAGAGCTGAGAGCAGCCTTCAGTATCTATAGGGGCTGTAGGAGAGAGGGGAACCCTTAGCAGAGTCTGTGTGATAGGAAAAGGGGAAATAGTTTTAGACTAAAAGAGGGGAGATAAGGCTTGGACGTAAAGGAAGGAGTTATTTACAGTACAGGTATTGAGGCACTGGCACAGGTTGCCCAGAGGTGGTGGTGCCCCATCCCTGGAGACACCCAGGGTCAGACTAAGAGGGCAGTGAGCACTGATGGAGCTGTGGGCGTCCCTGTGCATCGCAGGGAATGAGAGCAGGTGGCCTTTAAGGGCCCCTTCCAAGTCAGATGATTCTATGATTCTATGGATTCAGTCTTACCTCACTGAAGAAAGTGGAAATATTCTCACTGACTCCTGCAAGAAAGGAAAACTACCTCTGTGTTTCATGTTCCCAGTACAGCCATTGAGCAAGTTGCACCATTACCACCTGCAGTAACACTCACAGCACTGTGTGCCGAGGTGCTGGGGGCTGAAAGTCACCACTGCTGCAAACATCTGCACTCCCAAAGGGAAAACACAAAGAGATGGTGTTGGAGGATGAAAGAAGTGGCAGCAAATGGCTTTGTCCCACGGTGAGCAAATATTGCCTTACCCAACACGGAAATCTCAGGAAAGGACAAAGGACTGTAAATTAAAGTTGCAGAGGACTGTGTAGGTAAGGGTAAAAAGTGCCTGGCCAACTCCAAAGTAAGCACGTTTCTGATTGCTCCAAGTTTTGGAGTTTTTGTGTTCATAGCACAGCTTGGGAATTTGGACATCTCCCATCCCTGTGATGTGCAATGGGGCACAAGGTAAGGAAACCTCAAACTGAAATCTACTCGCAAAATGCCATCTGGGAATCGCTCCTTTCCTCCCTGAAGGTCTTTCCTGATAAGCAAAGCAGTCAGAGCCTTTCTGAGAGCTGTGAAGATGCTAGAGAGGTTGCTCCAGCCCCCAGAAACCACAGGGAACTTCTGTTCAGCACTGGCTTTGCTTGCTGTAAGCTGAGCCACATCATGTCTGAGAGGTGATGCAGCCCCCGAGGAATGACTGCGCTCATCTGACATCCACAGCTCGTTATGTGGCAGCAGCTCAGTGCCTGAGCTCGGGTCCTGCTGCCCAGAGGCAGCTCTGGGGCAAATCCTGACACTCAGGAGTGCAATGCTGCAGATGACAGAGGGAGCTGCAGACAAAAGCAGATTGCAGGAGGAAGTCATAGAATCGTAGAATGATAGAATGGCCTGGGTTGCAAAGGAGCACAGTGCTCATCCAGTTCCAACCCCCTGCTGTGTGCAGGTCACCAACCAGCAGCCCAGGCTGCCCAGAGCCACATCCAGCCTGGCCTTGAATGCCTCCAGAGATGGGGCATCCACAGCCTCCTTGGGCACCTGTTCCAGATCATGTGTGGATGATAAAGGAAATCCTGGAGAGCAAAAGCCAACAAGTTCCAGAGGCAGCATTAGATCTGCCAGGCACAGCCTTAGCACAGAGAGGAGTCCTGCAGCCTTGGTAACACAGGGCATCCTCAGACTGCTGACATCCCTACCTGTCCCCCAGGCACTGCTCTGTGCTGGGACAACCCTGCTGCTGGAGGTGGCTTTGCTTCTGCACACATCTCCAACTATGACATCGCTGCAGTAGCCTGAGGGTCAGCACAGGGGGCAATGCTGCTTAACCACTGCACCAACGACTCCAGGTGATGCAGGACTGGGGAAGTGGCTGATCGTACCCTTAGAGCTCCTCCAGCCTCCTGCTGCTTTCATTTCAGGAGGCGGTTCTCTGTTTCAGACAGCTCTCAGCCATCCCTCTTTGAAGGCTCTCTCCTTTTGAACTCAAGTTCTCAAAGTTACTCAAGTAAATAATTCAGACCTATATCAACTTTCAGCAAGGAGCTCCTCTCATCTGTCAGCCACCTTGCTAAGGTTTGGTTGCTCAGAGCATCCCCACCATCAGTTCATTTGCTGGCTTCTGGTTATAAGGCATGGCAAAGCCACAACCCTGCACAGCCCCCGGGTGATGGTGGTTTGTAGACCTGCACCATTCACACTCTGCAAGTTTCTCAAGATAAAGTTTATGATTATAATATGATATCATAAGACAACAATCTTATTGGCTGGAGATTTTGGTTTGATCTATCTTTTCTGGGATCACTTTGGTGACTTCACTTAGGGATTGAAGGGAACCATCAGTTACCAGTGACAACATCAGGAGGTGGCCAGAGGGGACGTGCAGGCTGCTGAACACTGACCAGCTCCATCATTTGCAGCAGGGGATCAGCCTGATGATGAAGCCCTGAGGACCAATGTGCTCAACTGATGTGCATGGAGCAGGGAGTGCTTCCACCATGTGATGCCCCTGAGAGTCACACTCACAGCCTGTGAGCAGGCTTAGCCAGGCTGGATGTGGCTCTGGGCAGCCTGGTCTGCTGGTTGGCCACTCTGCACATAGCAGGGGGTTTGAAACTAGATGGTCATTGTGGTCCTTTCAACCCAGGTCATTCTATCATTCTATGATTCTATGAGCACAGCTGTGCTCTGCTCTCCACCTTGATCTGAGCTGCTGCTCCATCCTGCCCTGGCCCAGCGCTGCTCACTGGAGCTGAAGAAGCTCATTCAGAACCAATAGGGAATCCCAAATGCAGACAGAATGGTGCTTTCTTTACTTGAAGTCGTTTTTGCTAATGGGAGCGGTGGTCACTTTGCTGTAAGCACTGAGATGGACATTTGGAGGAACAGGTTATTCATTCCTCAGTGTTCTATGGTTGTGTGCTCCCTATGGCAAAGGGGGAAACAATTCCCCTTCCTTTCACAACACTCTAGCTCCCATTTTTCTATAATCCCTTGCTCTGACCCCATATCACAACCAGCAGATGAACATCAGAGAGCTCTGCTGTTTGCCAACCCTACCTGTTCCTGCAGACAGAAATTGCTCAGGACAGCCCAGGTGGTGCAACTTCTGCCCAGAGCAGAGGGACTGGAGCTATTCTGCATTGCTTCAAAAGGCATTCAAGTTGGATATTAGGAAAAATTCCTCCTCCAAAGAGCCTCTGGGCACTGGCACAGGTTGCCCAGGGAGTGGGGGGGGTCACCATCCCTGGAGGAGTTCCAGCAGCATGGGGATGTGGCACTGAGGGATGTGGTCAGTGGGCATGGTGGGGTGGGCTGGAGTTGGGCTTGGGGATCCTAGAAGTCTTCAGCCTTCGTGATTCCATGATTCCATGGAATATCTTATGATAGAACCTCTGGAGAAGTGCTGCTGCATGCACGGGCATAAGGATGGTGTGACTCTGCCTTCAGTGTGTCTTTTTAGCACTTCCCTTTCCTACACAAAAGCTGATCTCTGAAGGCCAGGCTGGATGGGGCTCTGTGCATCTGGCCTTTGGGAGGTGTCCCTTCCCATGGCAGAGCTGCGCTGGGGGGGTTGAGGTCCTTTCCAACACATATCATTCTATGATGCTTTTTCCAGTAATCAGCACCTCAGCTCTGGTCTATGCCAAGTGTCACTGCGGACCCCCCTCATGGGGAGATGCATCCATTGCATTGCCTGGATAGAGCCATGGTGCTTATGGCCACTGCACAGCAGCCAAGGGGGATCTGCTGGGGCACTCACAGGGCTCAGTCTGCAGGGAGAAGTACAGGCAGAGCATGCAGCAGCTGCAGTGCTCCTGGAGCCCTCAACATCCTCTGCTGTGCTTGGGGCAGGGCGGGTGGGTGCCTGCAGGAGGCAGAGGTGTTCCTGCAGGGCAGTGGTGATGGGTTGGAGGGTTGAAGCAATGCAAGGAATTACACAGGTTTCTGGTCAAAGCATCAAGCCAGCATAACAGAGAAGCGCAGACTTTGCTTTACTTGCTGAGTAATTGTTTTGCTTAGCACTAATTATGATTCAACATATTCAGATGGCTTAATATAAAAATTCGACCTCAGTAAGTATAACTTCATCATGAATTTTCCTCAAGTGCCATGTTAGGGGTTGGAGCTTGATGATCCTTGAGGTCCCTTCCAACCCAAGCCATTCTATGACTATGAATGTGAATAGGACATGTAAGCCATTTTTACAACAGCTTTGCCCCCACCAGAAGCCAAGAGCTTTCGGTCCTTTACATTCTCAGCCCCTTCGTTGTGCCAACCTCCATCCCCCATACTGCTTGGTTTGGTTTGGGGGAGCTGTCCTCCCTCATCCCATGGGCAGTCAGAGCTGATGCTCATCCCTGTGACTTCCTCTCCCCAGTGGGTGTCTGAGTGGCTGATGGAGGGATAGAGCTGCTTGCAGGTGGCCCATAGCACCAAACAGAGATGCAGTGTTTACTGTCTGCTTTTGCAGTGTTTGCCATCAGGTTTTATTACAGCCTCGGGCAGATGAAGCACCACTTCAGGCTCTCGTCCATAGCTGAGCCTCTGAATTTCTTCCTTTCCATTTAACCCTTTTTGTTGGCTGTAAAGCACAACTCCATTTTCCTTCCATCCGAGTTACTTTGGTTATATGTCCTGCAGGTTTGCTGATAAAGGTCCCTTCAACATGACACATTTTGCCACACTTACACAAAAAAGAGAGGAAATCAATACAGACACAATCCTCATCTAGAGTGAGGCATTACTTCTCGTGGTCAGACTGCATTGGGGTCAGGGTACACATTGATCCTTCTCTGCCTTCCTCTCCTTGGATATTAGGGGGTATTTCTTCTCTAAAGAGCACAGCTGCCCAGGGAGGTGGAGGAGTCATCATCCCTGGAGGTTACAGAACTGTGGGGATGTGGCACTGAGGGATACAGTGGGTATGGTGGGAGTGGGCTGTGATTGGGGAGCCTAGAGGTCTTTCCCCACCTTAAGGATTCCATGACTCTATGATCCCCTCCCACTATGTGCCCTATACTACCCTGCAGGGACTGTATGGCTAGGGCTGCAGAGCTGTGCCCCAGCTGTCCTGTGCCCACCACTGCAGGGAGCAGCCAGAAACACTGACCTGCCCATCCCCATCCCCATCCCCATCCCCATCCCCATCCCCATCCCCATCCCCATCCCCATCCCCATCCCAACCCCCTTCCTGCCCCAGGCTCCTGCTCTGCCCACAGCTGAGCTGCTTTCAGGCTCCTCTCAGAGGGCTGAGTACCCAGCCTCTGAAGCCTGAGGTACCTGAAGTCTGGGGCACAACCCAGGGAGTGGTGTTAAATACCACACTGCTCTTTCTTTGTCTGCTGTGCACAGCCTGGACTGTGATCCCAGGGCTGGCCCAGTGGATTTTTCTTGATTGACACAATGGATGTCGAGAGGTTTCAAACTAAAAGAGGAGAAGTTTAGATTGGGCATAAGAAAAAAGTTTTTTATAATAAGGGTGGTGAGGCACGGGCACAGGTTGCTCAGACAGGTGGTGGGTGTCCCCTCCATGGAGACACCCAGGGTCAGACTGGACAGGGCACTGAACACTAATGCAGCTGTGGGTGTCCCTGTTCATCACAGAGGGGTTAGACTACATGACCCCCCTTAAAGGTCCCTTCCAACTCAAACCATTCCGATTCTGTGATGTGCCAAAGGGTAACAGGTCTTGGCTCTCAGGAGCTCGTCCTCCCCACTCTGCTGCAGTGGGGTGTGTGGGCTGTCTCACAGCAGGGCTGTCATTCTGGGATGTTCTGTTATTTCCTGACCCCTGAACCTTCAGCACATGAGATGTTGGCTTCTAACAGGACCAAGTCCAGTTCCGTGACCTTCACCCACACCGGTATTCCTGGTGTGCTGCTGAGCAGCCACTGGATGGCATTGCTTCTTTGCTGCCTCTCCCTCCCCACGCTCCTGGGGAACGGCACCTTACTCTGGATGATAAAGACTGACCACAGCCTCCATGCACCCAGGCACTATTTGCTCTCCATGCTGACCGTGGCAAACCTGGACTTGCCTCTCTCCACCCTCCCATCATCTTGGCCGTTTTCTGGTCTAAGTCCAGTTCTGTCTGTTTTGAGACATGCATTGTCCAGATGTACTTCGTCTGCATCTCCACCATTGAGTCTGGGGTCCTGGTGGCCGTGCTCTCTGACTACTTCATTGCTATCTGCCACTCTTTGCACTATGGTCTGTCCTGACCAGTCTCTGATAATGAAGATGGGGGCAATTTTCACACAGGGCACCTGCACAGTGCTCTCCCCATTGCTGTTCTCATCAAGAAGATGCCTTTCTGCAGGTCCCAAGTGCAGTCCCACTCCTGCACAGGAGGACAGGGATCATCAGGACATACTGAGACTGATGTGCTGGGTGAACAGCCTGCATGGGCTAATGGTCGTGGTGCTCCCTGAGCATCCTTCTGTCCTTCACCATAATCATCAGGGCCATCCTAAGCATCGTCTCCTGGGAGCACGAGCTAAAGCCTTCAGCAGGTGCATCTCCCAGCTCAGTGCCATCCTGGTGTTCTACACTGTGCTCATCACCCTGTCTGTCACTCACAGATCCAGAAGACACCTGCTGCCCCTGATCCCATGCTCATGGCTGATTCCTGAATCCTAGTGCTGAACTTGCTGGTGCACAGCTGGAGGAGCAGGCGGGTCCTCATCCTGCTCAGCCAGAGGGGAGTCCAGCAGCACACCTAGTGCTGGGGAGGGATCCTTCCTTCCCTCTCCAGATGGGTTTCTCACAGGCAATGCCTCATCCTGGAGAAAAAACACTCCAGGAGAAACTTGTCACCCCTTTTGCAACACAGCTCTTTTCCTCCCCATGGAGGGATGGATGACTGCAGTTCATTTTGGAGGGCAGAGCTGGGGTGCACAGTGGTGCTCTCCTCCTTGCAGGTGGGGGAGGAGGCTGCTGGGAGCAGCCAAGGAGTCACTCTGATGGCAGATGAAGAAGTACAAACAATGCTGCCAGACTTGTGCTTTTAATTACGAGCCTCCCCACATCCACTGATTGCACAGAGCTCACAGTTCCCAGGGCTCTGTGATCACATGAGACTCTGCAGCCTTCATTATACGAATCATACGTTTCTCAGCTTGGCTGTTATGAAGAACAGACAGGATCTAATGGCTGAGGACACAAAGCCAGGGAGCCGAGCCCCATCTCCTTGCAGGGTCTGCAAGGGGAACGTATGCTCTTTGCTGTCTCATGTTATCATCCTCTCTGCCTGCAACTCTTTGGGAGCACCTCAAAAACTCCTCCCCCCTCCCAAGCTATGGTTCAGTGAAGATAGGTTGGTTTGGGGTGCAATATGCATGCAGTGCAGTCCAACACATCCTGTGACATGGTGCTTTCTGTGGCTACATTCCCATGTTTCCTTCATGATGTGTTATCATCACACATCTCTTCACACCCAGACTGGCTGAGCTGCCCCTTTCACCAGATGAGTCCCCACCCTGTCCCAAGGTGATCCACCTGCTGTCCAACACCCTTTGGTTCTGTAAAATAAACCTCCCAGCAAGCCAAATCCTTGTGACTTCGTCCTGCCTGCTGATCACAGCCAACTGCCTTCTCAATTTCCTTCTGCCTCCAAACCAATCCTTCATCACGGTCTGCTCCCCTCCTCTGGGTTATCTCATATGTCAGCAAGTGCAAAGCCTGACCTGGGCCAGTTCCAGAAGAGCTTTGCCAAATGCTGCATCATTGCTCCCAGCCCTCTTGCAGCTCAGCTCACACATGCTCAGCATCCCAGATGGGGCATTGCTGCGGTGTGACAGCATCCAGGGGTGGCCATCACCGCAAGGCTGGGGCTGCTGATGTGCCCCAAACTGTTCCCCCATTGCATTTGTACACTCACCCCCCGGGAGCAGCAGCTCATGCCAGGAGATGAGGGCTCCAGAAAGAGGGAGCAGAGTGAAGAGGAGGAGAAAGAGCCACCAGCACCGTGCAGGGTGGGATGGGCAGCACTGAGGGATGGAGCAGAGGAGAGCACTGGTTTCAGCACAGGCACAGGGCAGGAGGTGTGCAGCTGTGCAAGGAGCTGTGAGGTCAGGGCTGGAGCTTCCCTCAGCTGTTCTGAGAGCTGCTATGGAGAATGCACGCGGAAAGGATCATTGAGGTGAAAGGGAGATAGCTGCCTGGGCAATTAAAAAAAATTTTTTTAAAATTTTTTTTGCAAATGTGAGAGTTATGGGAAAATTGTACTCGGATTTTTCTTTCTCAATGGCCAAAGAAAACGCTCTGTCTCCTCCACTGCCTGTGAGATGCTGAGAAGCAGAAGCAACAGACACTGCTCCTGTGCGTGCTGCAAAGGGTCGTGTCACTCAGACATCGGTCTCGGCAGGAGAAACAACCTCAGAGCAGAAGAAAAGGTGGCTGCAGGGAAATGTGAATGTGAGAAGCTGCCAGAAATCTTTCCTGCAATTTTCCCCAGGATCTGTAAAGCAGATGTCTGCAGCCCAGCATGCAGCTGCACCAGGGGAGGATCAAGGAGCTGGTACAAGCAAAACGTATCCTGGGCTCCATCAGCAGAGGGGTGGCCAGCAGGGACAGGGAGGTGATTGTTCTCCTCTGCTCTGCTCTTGCGAGGCCCCATCTGCAGCACTGCATCCAAACCTGGGGCCCCCAGTACAAGAAAGAGGGAGAGCTGTTGGAGAGGGTCCAGAGCAGCCAGAAGATGATCAGTGCTGCAGGTGGGGCCTCACAAGAGCAGAGTAGAGGGGGACAATCACCTCCCTGTCCCTGCTGGCCACCCCTCTTTGCTTTCTGAGCTGCAAGAGCACACTGCTGGCTCATGTTAAGCTTTCCATTCTTCAAGACCCTCAGATCCTCCTCTGCAGGGCTGCTCTCCAGGACCGCTCCTTCCAGTCTGTATGGATGCCTGGGATTCCTCCGGCCCAAGAGCCAAACCTTGCACTCTGATGTGTTGAACCTCATTAGGTTCACCCAGACCCATCTTTCAAGCCTGTTGAGGTTCCTCTGAATGGCATCCCTTCCTTCCACAAATCATCGTTCTGTGATTCTGTAATTCTGTGAGCTGCACAGTGATCTGGGCTGCCTGCAACCCCCGTGGCCGGGGTTTGGGTGACAGAGGAGCAAACCTTCATCATCTGTACCCCTCAGGGTCATCACCCAGACAAACTGTGAGCTGTGCACAGGGTGTTTCCATCCTCCTGCTGAGATTCCCCAGCTGCTTTGACCTGCAGAAGGTTGGGTTGACCTTCCCATGGGGTCCTGAGCTCCCAGCAGTGTGACACTGTGCAGGCATCACGCGTGGCATTGCGGACAGGCAATCTGACGTGAGTTTGAGTGTTCTGCTAATTGCAGTGACTCAGACTGCGGGTGCCGGGGGGAAGAGGAAAGCTACTGTTTGCAGCCTGTGAGTGCAAAGCAATTCCCTGGACTGCTTTGGGATCAATGCAACTGATGGCAGTCAACTGCTGACAGCTCTGGGTGGATTTAACCACTTCCCTACAGGCAGAATCCACAGTGGGGCTCATTGGGGAGAGCTCTGTTCATTGCAGACAGCAGTGCTGGGTGACAGTGGGACTCTGTGCCACCACCCAGCCCACACCTCTCCATTGCCATCCATACAGCAGTTCCAATGGGATCCCAACCCTCCGCTCACACTCTGCATGATGCTATTGTGATGTTAATTTGTTTTGATTCTACGTCTGCATTTACTTTAAGACCACCTCACCGCCTTTCTGGACTCATGTCTCCATGCACCTTGCTGCTGTGGATGCAGGTCTGCAATGGAAACACAGCCCTGAGGTGTGCATCAGCAGTGCAGCAGCCCCCAGACCCACTGCTGCCCCACTGCCTCCGAGTCACAGCCATGTGCAGCCTTCCTGCAATAACCAACAGGACCACACGCCTTCCTAGCCTTCACTGTTTGCTTTTCAGTGTTTGACTTTCCGTCAACGGCGCCCAAAGTAATAATGTACATTCCGAATTTTCTATGCTTTCCAGCTGTCATCCCTTTTTCTTTTCTGCACTTGCTCAGCCCTCCACCTATGTATTATGTTTGCAAGTTCACCAAATCCTCTCTTGCCAGCAAAAAGCGTAAATTGTCAGCTTTACACCAGCACTGCCGTGGCTGGGTCGGTGCAGTGGCTCTGATGATGCTATGAAGGGATGAGAAAATAAACCATGCCCAATCACTGCCTCACTTGCTTCTTATTCTGATCAATATTTGTATTTTTTTCCCCATCTCACATCGTAATTGGTGCAGATTTCCTCCTGGAAAAGCAAACCATGCACTTCCCTTGCAGTGGTTTCAGATAGTGTTGTTTGAATCAACAAATCTCACAGATTTCCTTCCAAGAAAGAGAGAAGGCTCCGCACAGCAGCACAGCCTCATCTGCTCTGCCCTGACGGTGCTGATGGAGTTACAGACCATAAACAACCCAGGTCAGTTCTGGGATGCACTGCTGCACACCACTGAGATACTTGGGAGATCGTTTTTATTTTTACAGCAACCCTTCAGCTCCTCTATTTATGTATCATGGGATCTCACAGTCAGGAGTTTTTGTTCAATTTCGGGGACTTTGTAGTAAATCAACACAAACGGAGTGATGCTGAGAAGGGAGACACGTTCAGTGGGAAGCAGTTTGGTTTCTCTTTGGAACTGGACATGAGTTCCCTTGACCCTGTTTTAAAGCACAACATCTTCTGCTTGCACCTCCCTATCCACATGTTTGCACATCACCATATTTCACACATCAATTTCAGCCTTCAGGATGAAGTAGGCCATAGCTGAGGCCAACCTGAGTTGGACATTTTAAGTATGCAATGTAGAGGCACCTAAAAGGGGATACAGCTTTTCAGAAAAACTCTAGAAATCCACCTTCCCTCAATGAAGTCTGAGTTTCTTCTGCATTCAGTGACCCAAATTTGGGACTGCATGTGGGCTCCTATGATAGTCAGAGGTGATGAGCCAATGCAATCTCTGCAGTCTCTCCTCCATGGTGGGCTGAGCAGCTCTGCAGTCTCAGGCAAGTGAACCTAAATTAAATCCCCCTCTTTGAAACTACATCCTCCATAGGGAAGCCTTCATCTTACGTCTCACCCCAGGAGTGTGACGCACTGGAGGAGGCCGAGAGCTCCCTGGGTTGTGTGCCTGCCTTTGACCCATTGGTATCTCTCCAGAAGCTCCAGTTCATGAGTCAGCATTGGGTTGTGCTGTGCAGGTTCCCTGATTTGCAGAATAATCCTAATCTCCAGCTGTGGGAGAGAAGTGAGGCTCCGTGTGTGCCAGTGCCCCTGATTGTAGGGGACGTGGTCAGCCCATACCTGGAGCTGCTGCTCCCAGGGCTGGGCTCTCCCGTGCCCTCCTCCTCCTCATGGCACCCTGGTTGGGTTTGGCCATTCCATCGTGTCAGGTTCTTGCAGAAGGAGAGAGTTAATGCCACCTCAGTGTGAGGGACGGACCAGATGACCTCTTCACATCTCTTTTGGCCAAATTGCCCATGATTTCTGTGATTAGCACGGGATGGGCAGCACACCGTTGTAGCATCTTGGCTCTGATGATCGAGGGCAGTTGGTGGGCATTCATTTCTGCTTCTATTGCAGGCCACTGCATTACCAACTCTGGGCTGTAGTGCCAGAAACTATTGCCCAGCAACAAGTGTCTGCCATCATCAGACGTCCATCCTAATGAGCTAGAAAAAAGAAGTAATTCTGTTAGCAGCAATAAGATTATGACTTCACTCGACAGCAGTAACTCATATCTCAATTATCAGATCTGCTCGGCTCTTATCGTGCTCCCTTTTAACAGCAGCCATCTGATAACGCCTCTCAACCGCCAGCCTGAATTTCCACCAGCCGGGTGATGTCACAGTAATTTATTTTGGAAAGCAATAACAGTTTGGCAGAGTAACTTCTCCATTTCATAGCTCTGCTCCCAGTGCTGATATCTTCTTAAAATCACGGCGTAAGCCCGACTGCTGCTCTGCTTTCTGAGGGACCGTGCCAACCCGCCGGCCAGCAGGCTGATAAAGGTGAATCAACGCATTTGGTCTTATCAGAATGAAATGATTTCAAGCTTGAGAATATGAAAAGCTTTGATGAGATTGAAACCCAAAGTCTTCTCCACTTTTTTAGAATGATGCTTTGGAATTTTTTATCTATCTACACCTGGTAAAGACAAATGTGAAGTTGCCGAGGCACACATGCACCATGGTTCACAGAATCACAGAACGACAGAATTGTTGAGATGGGAAAAGCCCTCCTCCAAGATCACCAGACCAGTACCAGACCACCCCACCGTGCCCACTGCCCACATCCCCCAGTGCCACATCCCCACAGCTCTGGAACATCCCCAGGATGGTCACCCTTGGAGATGGTGATATCCTTTGGAAAAGGGACCTTCCCTAATATCCAACCTGACCCTCCCCTGGTGCAGCTTACGGCCATTACTCTCATCCACCTTGACTGAGATGGGACCAGACAAACTGGAGACCGCATGTGTTAACTGATGTGTATCATTCCTCTTTTTCTGAGAAGGAAACACTCCTGCAGAGCAGGTGATGCCTGTTCCTGCACCCAGCAAATACTTGGAGTCATTGGACCCCATTTTATGCACTCAGTGAAGGTATCCCATAGGAGTGCAGGCGCCTGAGCCCTCCTCTGTCATCTCTTGCAAGAAAAGAGCAGCTCACATCTAACAGCAGGAGACATTTCCCTCTCTGCTGGAGACAGAAGTGGAGGCAAAAACTGCTTTCCTAGTCATGACAGTGCTGGTACATGGAACAATCCTCTCTTCCCACACTGAGTTTTCCTTTATTCCTTTGAGTTTCACTGTCCTACATGGCTGTAGCTGCTTTCCATGCTGCTTTGCGCAATTGAATGGTCTCTATGGCTCTCAGAATCATTATGGTTGGAAAAGACATCCAAGATGACCAAGTGCAGCCCCAGCCCATCCCCACCATGCCCAATGGCCACGTCCCCATGCAGTGCCCCCTCCTGCTGCTGGCCATTCCCACTGTGAGGAGTTGTCCTGTCACAGCACACACGCTGGGTGCCAGGAGCACTCAGGGATGACACAGAGGTGATGCCCAGAGCAGCGAGTTCCTCAGTTCTGCCTCAGTGTTCCTCCCAAGCTGGGTGAGCTCTCTGCATCCCAACTCCTGTTTGCAGCCCTCAAAGGGTGTCACTGTGTTGGTGCAGGTTTGGGGCGTGCTGTACCCGGTGCTGCTCCAGCCTGCATTTCACCAAATCGTCTGCAGGTCATGCCGACCCGCATCACCCCTCTGCTGCTCTGAGTCACCTTTGTCCACCAGCTTCTCTTAAATAGGAAAACGAGATCGAAGGCTTCGCAGTGTTTGCCGATTTCTCTCATCTTGTTTGATTTTCCACCCCGCGCACTAAAAGCAGAGGGCTTGCTTTCTTTGCACAGAACTCCCTGTCCCTTCTGCACTTTCCGAATCCCCTCGTTGGATTATTTACCTGCCGTGGTCAGCCAGGCATTAAATATGTCAATGTTTGCCCATGCAGGCGCTCCGTCGCTGTGGCTGAGGATCTCATCTGTGCCACGCAGGGCAGCACAGGAAATTGGCTGACACAACTCCGCTTCGCCCAGCGCTTTTGTGGAGATTTCAATTAGAGACACTATTTTTTCTGCTGAAAAGTCCAGATGGTTCGGCCCTCTGGAGCACGGGCTTGAGAGAGCTTTGTGAGACCTTAACTCTTTGTTCTCTGCAGGAGAAGGTGCTGCAAGGCACTGTGTGTCCCAGGCTCTGTGCTGAGGTCACCCGCATTGTCCAGCAGGTGGGGAAGTTAAAATGGGGTGGGCTGGAATGGAGAACAGAGTTGGAGACTGCAGGGCTGCAGCAGAAAGCTGACTTTTATCAGCAGCACTGAATGAAGAGTTCCTTTGCACACATCTCTGGGTATCACAGAGACAGGCATCGCTGAGTCCCGGAATCATAGAATCATGGAATCATGGAATCACAGAATCCTTAGGGCTGGAAAAGCCTTCTGTGATCCCCAAATCAACCCCAACCACACACAGAATCACACGGAATGGTTTGGGTTGGAAGGGACCTCAAGGATCATGAATCTCCAACCCCCCAAAGCATGCAGGGCCACCAACCTCCACATTTCACAGCAGCCCAGGCTGCCCAGGGCCCCATCCAACCTGGCCTTGAACACCTCCAGGGATGGACGGGGCATCCACAGCCTGTCTGGGCAGCTGTTCCAGCACCTCACCACTCTCACAGCAAACAACTTCCCCCTCACATCCAACTGAAATCTGCCCTCCCTCAACTTCAAACCACTTCCCCTTGTCCTGCTGTTATCTACCCATTAACAGAGTTGACCCAACCCATCCCACTGTGCCCACTGACCATGTCCCCACGTGAACCGAGCTGTCACTGTGGGTGCAAACTCACAAAAACTAAGAATCATTTGGAAAAATGTCTGAGCACAAGGAGATAAACACTAAAGAGAGAAATGCAGTTGTACAGCAGAGCCTGGGAGGGGCTGGGGGGGTTAATCACAGCTACTGCACAGTGCTTTCCTGCAGGGCACACAGCATGGGGCTGGAGCCAGAAGGGCTTCTGCAGCTTGGAAGTTGCCCAGAAGCCCTGCACTGAAATGCCTGAGATATCTCAAATGGCTGCTGGACTTCAGTGGTCTGAACTGCCAAAGGATCAAGAGAAGGGGAAGCTGGGATGTGATGCTGCTCAGGTGGTAGCACCAGGCACAGCAATGAGGTGCTGACCAGAAGAGAGGACTTTCTTTCTCCATTGGTGATGTTCAGATCCCCAGGTGTGAAAAGGTGACGTTCACACAGCATCGTGCAGATATGTCTGCAGCAAAGCCTTTCTCCACGTCCTGATCCAAATACTCGTATAACTCCATCTCTAACAGCTGCCCCTCACCTGAATCCTGCCCCCACATGCTTACTGCAACCCAAGCAGGAGGACCCCAAAGCAGGAGCGATGCCCACTCTTACGGGGGATCCCTTAACAGTGCAGCTGCTCTGAGCCCCAGTCCTGCTGAGCTTTCCACCCCAGTGCTGCTTTTGGGCCTCAGCAGATGGCTGATGTAGAAAAATGTTGCATCACAGCCCGGAGCTGCTGGTTCCAATGTGGTCAGCTGCCCCTCTGATGGAAGCAGAAGACATCCTCTGCTGTAAATCTCCTTGTGAATGACTGTTTACATGGGTTGATAGTGGCAGGACAAGGGGGAATGGCTTTAAAGTGAGACAGGGGAGGTTTAGGTTGGATATGAGGAGGAAGTTTTTCAGCCAGAGGGTGGTGAGGCACTGGAACAGGTTGCCCAAGGAGGCTGTGGATGCCCCATCCCTGCAGGCATTCAAGGCCAGGCTGGATGTGGCTCTGGGCAGCCTGGGCTGCTGGTTGGCGACCTGCACATAGCAGGGGGTTGGAACTGGATGAGCGCTGTGCTCCTTTGCAGCCCAGGCATTCTATGATTCCATGACCCTCCCAAGGAGGAAAGGACATCCCTTCTGTGCTGCAGCCCCTCTATCCAGGCAGCAGGGATAATTTTGTCCAGCTCAGCACAGCCATGTGATGAAAGAAAACATGTTCAAACAAACAGGATCAAACTGCCTGTGCATTTCTGAAGCTTTCTGAAGCAGAGAAGGATGAGAAACATGCACTGCTTTTCTTCCTCCCCCTGTGGAAGGGGACCTCCATGGTCTGGAGCAATCTTCGACCCAGTGCTGCATTGGAGAGACATGAAACCTTGGCAGCAGCACACTTTGCTCTTTGAGAGCTGTGCTCCAGCTGTGCCCAGTACTGCAGGGAGCAGCCAGAAACACTGACCTCCTCATTCCCGTCCCTGTGCCCATCCCATTCCATTCCTCTTCCAGTCCCAGGCTTCCACCCTGCCCGCACTGCAGAGCAGTGCATTCTCACCTCTCAGTTCAGATCTGTGCATGGTCGGGGCTCACTGTCAGTCCGTCACCCATCTCTGAAGAATCTCCCAGGAGAGAGGAGTAAAGCCAAAAGCGGTGTCAACGTGGTGATTTCAGGGAGCCATGGTGCTCCTGCCCTCCTGGATCTTACTAAGCCCTTTCCTCTTCCTTTGCCTATCTCAAATGAGCACTGATTTGAACAACTTCCACAGGCTTTTCATGGGAGGACCAAACCCCCATCTCTTCCTCCCCTCCTCACCATCCTTTCTCACAGTCCATCGGATATCAAGCACTGACCTCTGTCCCATGCAGTAAATAGGATTAGGACTGGCTTAGGCTCAAACCATAAACATTTCCAGCAAACAAATTGATGCTGTGCCAACTGGCAGCTGCATTCCCCCTCACATGTGGTTCTGGGAAAGTTTTTTTTTGTTTTCAAATGGGAAAATAGATGGACACCTCACATCCTTTCCTATATATATACACGTTCTGTGCTTCTGGGAAAAGGAATTAAGCAGGAAACCAGAAAGCACAGCTCTGTGAGAACACATATGCAAAGACTACTGCTGGCAGCCTCATGCACATGAGTGACTCAAGTCACAGATCAGAGGGAAATACAAGATTCTGAGCATACCTGGCGCAAGACAAATCAATCTTACACTGTACAGTTGGCATACTTATATTCTGTGATCAGTGTTGAGTGTTCTATACTGGAAGGCTGAGTCTGGTTCCTCATTCAGCCACAGCTGTGCTGGGTAACCTGAGTGGTTATTTCCATCTCCAGGGCATCTCCAGAAGACCCCATAAACCCCTTCCATGAACCAATGTGTGCTGCCATGTTGCTCAGCACGCTGAACCTCAGAGAACCTCAATGTACATCCATGCCAGAAGTGGGTCATCATTTCAGCATGTGCAGGGTAAGCAAGGAAGAGAAATGTTCTCCTTGGCCGTTCCCAGGGAGGATGCTGAAGTTTGCAGACCAGATCATTGCTTCCTCCCGGCTCAGTGCTGTGTGTTTGCACCCTCCCAGCACAGGAAGCTGGAAGCTGCCTGGAATGTAGGGTAAATGATGTCAGAATCCCAGGGGAAAGAAAGTAGAGGTGCTAGGGTGCATCAAATATGAGCATGTGCATGCAGCTTGGGCTATAAGGAAAGCAGAGGAAGAGAAACCGTGTTGTTCCCTCAGATTGCATCAGTCCAAAGAGATTTCAGCTTATGCCTTTTAGACTCCAGCTTATGCCTTTTCCAGACACCTGTGGAAAAAACAGGTCTGGAAGGACCCTGGGAGGATCTCTCTTCTGTGCCTTTGCCCCGAGACAGGCTCAGCTCAGCCAAAACCAATGCTGAGAGATATTCAGAAAAAACACCTGTGGTGGTGACTCCATGCCCACGCACCCCTACGCCCTGTTCCTACACCCACCCCTTGCCCAACCTTGGCTTGCCTTCCCAAGATGGTGTCTTAGTCCCACAGGCATGGTTATCCCCATCTCCTTGCAGTGTCCATCTACACTGCTCTCTGTTCTCTCCCTGCTGCCTCTGAGACTCCACAGCATCTCAGCTGCTCTCAACTCACGTTTTGTGCTCCTTATGGCCATCTGCCGTTCAGCTTCCACTTTCTGATGTAAAGATGTTCCTTGGATAAGGCTTGTTGGCACTGGTGACCATAAGAACTATCCTACTAGATGAAAGTAAGGGTCCCTGCAGCCTGCTATCTCGTCCTGAAGAATGGCCATTAATGGCCTTCAGGAAGGTTATTCACAGTTTGTCCTTCTCATTATATGTATCCCAGTGGCCAGTAATCAGCACAGAGGTTTCCTGAACAGGAGGCCACACCTTGGGCATCACACTCAGTAGAAAATGATGAATCCATCATGCATGAATTTTCTAACATCTTCTTGTACATATGTGTACCTCCAGCTCCCACAACAGACAGTGGCAGCGAATAGAAACATTCTGTATTTATTTACCCTTTTCATTATCTTACAGACCTTTCTTGTCACAGAGTCATAAAATCACAGAATCATAGAATCACAGAATGGCCCGGATTGGGAGGGACCCCAAGGATCACGAAGCTCCAACCCCCCACCACAGGCAGGGCCACCAACCTCCACATTTCATAGCAGCCCAGGCTGCCCAGGGCCCCATCCAACCTGACCTTGAACACCTCCAGGGATGGACGGGGCATCCACAGCCTCTCTGGGCAGCTGTTCCAGCACCTCACCACTCTCATAGTACTATATATATAGTACTATATATATATTTATATACATATCCTGTATTGCTTTTTTATCACTCCTGAGGGTTGAGGAGCCATTGTGTAATAGTCCCACTTCTTCAGGATCTATTCCATGCCCCCAGCCCACTGCCACGTTGCTGTGGGGCAGCCCAGGGGGGAAAGCCATTAGATTAGCTCTGACAAGCCTCGGTCTGGCAGCCACAGAAATAGGGGTTAAGAGTGATTTCCACCTTGCAGCTGAGGTGGTAAAGATAAATTTATTACCATGAGACGTTTAGATATAACAGGCTGCTGGGACATCGGAGGGGATATCTGCTAATCTGTCTGTGTTTGGTTTTGTAATATTGAGTTTGTTTTTATTGTGCAACACATTATGATTTTAATTAAACATTTCATGTCTCGCTGGTTATGGAAGGAGGACAGCCAACATCGTTTCACCTCTGTTATTCCCCTGGAGAGATGCTGCAAGCATGCCTCTTGCAAAATTTATTATTATTTGCATTACAGATCCATTCTCACAATAAAAATGGCGAGTATTGCCAGTGTGCAGCAGCACTGCCAGGCATAAATCACAGGGAGCTATAAACACGTCGCCCAATAAACCATCAGGAAAAAAACCGTGCCTGCCGGGAGAGCATCATAAATGGGAAAGATCATTTACTTCACACACTATTTTCACCCGTCAGCCTCACGCTGTTTGCGCACAGGGAGTTGGACTCCGGTGGCTCCGATTGATTGGTTGCAAGGCCAGGACAGGCCAGTCCTTATAAACCCTGCCCTCCCCACGCCACGACCTGGGCTGTTCCCCTCTGCGTCCAGGCTCATAAACCCGGCTCAAAAGGAACCCCGGCTCATAAGGATCCCAGGCCCACACTGCAGCGCCCGGTGAGTACCTGAGCGCTGAGTAACCTCTCGGCCACGCACACGCTGTGCTCCGGCTCATCCCAGCGTTGCGTTTTGGGTGGGTGCTGGGGTGGGTGGTGTTGCACATCCCAGTGCTGCTGGGGATGTGAACGCTGCTCGGGGCTGGCAGTGCTGGGTGGGATGGGTGAGAGCTGTGATGCTGCTGTGCTGTGGGCGTTGTGCACGAACCAGGCTGTGCTCCTGCTGTCTGCGGCCTGGCACAGCCAGTGGGAATGGCACGTTCCTGTTCTTGCCTTAAAGCCAACAGGACTTGGGCTTTGTGGGTGCTGTGTCCCCAGAGTTAATCTGCACCACTTCACAGAGGGGCTGAGCCCCCACTTGGATGCTTGGATGCAGTTGTGGAAATAACAAACTGTGCTCTTGGGGAAAAAAAACACAGAGGTGTTGGGCTCACCCTTCCCCTGCACTTGCCTACACTGAGCTGCCCCTAAAGCACCAGCACTTTGCTGAAGCTACTGGCAAAAACTGAGGTCAGAGACAGGCAATGGGGTGGCCTGTGAGGGGTGGAGAGGGGGGCAGAGCAGCACAGCTGGTGTGTGCCCTCCATCAGGCATCTGCATGCCCACCAACCCCTACCCTGCGCTCCGGGATGCTGAGCAGAAGCACAGCCCCACACTGCAGTGCCACATCCTTCTGGGCTGGCCAGAAGCACTGCTCAGCTGCTGCCATTAATCTTTCGATTCATGCCCTGTTAGTGGGCGCTGATTTCCTCATCAGGGCTCACCAGAGCTGTAAGTGCTGTCCCACAATTTTCAGCTGGGTCATGGATGTATAACTATGTTATGTGGTATATATACAAGTACAATATAAGTATTATATATATAAATGTACAAAACATAGATGTGTGCTTATGTATTTTATATATTCTAAGCATTCTGTACATTTTTGTATACATATTTATGTTATTTTTGTACATGCACAAGTAAAACATGGAGGGAAAAAACAGCCTGAAAGGAGATCACTCTCTATAACCCATAGGATCACACACCATAAATCAGAACAGCTCAGCAGCCAGGAAAGCCCATTTCTTCTGGCGTGTGTAGCATGGCAGGAGTTTCCAGTGTCTGACAAAGCCAGTTTTGCACAAAGGCTTTCTTGTAGAAGGAGAATCCCAGACAAACCACAGTTTGCTCATGCCCAGTCCTTTCCCAGTGGACACTAACAGTCTTTTGTTTTATCCACTTCCATATTTCTGGAAAGCAGTTGAATCCCAATATCTCTGAGAGTCCTGGATGTCTGCCAGAGGCTGCCGGAAGGGAGACAGGCAGACAGGCACCAATGCCTGCACACAGTTGCTTCTTTTCCCCCATTCTCCAGGTGAGTCTGGATGGCAGCAGATTAATTCTCACTTGTCAGATGCTGCGGCACAAGCAGAAAGGGACGGCTCTCGCCTTAGAGAGCACCAAGCTGTCAGCTGGGACCCGAGGTCCCCCTGCACCTCTTCCTTTGCCAACATCAGCCACAGTCCATGCAATAGGGAAAGTACAGCTGCCCTTTGCTGGACGTGGCCAAAGCTGCCCCTTGCACTGCCAGGGTCCTCCTGAACCATAGGATCACAGAGCGGCGTAGGTTGGAAGAGGCTTTGAAGATGATCCATCTCCAACCCTCGTGCCGAGGATGAAGCATGGCTCTGCCTTCTTCATGAACACGGGGCTGCCTGCTGACCAAGGCAAGTCATGGGGATATGTGGCTGCAAAGAAAACCAAGTTGGGCTTCCTGGGGGAAAGGAAATGACTTTGGGGCTCTTCCTCACTTCCCATCGGTTACATGTCGCTTTGGCCCCAGAACAGGAAGATGTTTGTCCTTGCTAAGCTTTGGGTTTTATTGCCACAGTTGCAAGCAGGCTGAGAGTTTAATGGAGCTAAATCATATTAGGAACATAATAGATACATCATGGAGGATATGTGTGTTTATTCAAAAATGAACTGCATTGCAGTAAACCCTCTTGCTCATAATTCAGGCACTTTTTGACCTGCTTACTTTGTATCCTACAGAAAGTACATTAAGACTGTAGCCACAAATATTTATGTTCATTAATCAGCTCTTGTTTTCCACCTCCACGGTTTTTCCTCATCCACACCAACAGTCTTTCAGTCACAGCAGGCACAGAGAGAGCTCAGGAGCATCATCAGCTTCTCCAGCATCTTCGGGTGCATTGTCTCTCATGCAGTATGGATAGTGCTGAGTCCAGCCCCACTGCTAAAGCAATTCCCTGCAATAGGTTGCACAGGTGGGCATCTAGATGGGTCTGGAATATGTCCATAGAATAGACTCCACCACCTCTCTGGGCAGCCTGTGCCAGTGCTCCATCACCCTTGCCGTAAAGAAGATCTTCTGCACGTTAGTACAGAGCTTCCTATGTTCCAGCTTTATGCCATTACTGCTTGTCCTATTGCTACACACCACCAAGAAGAGCCTGGCCTCATCCATTTGCCTCCCACCTCCCTTCAGATATTTATAAACACTGATCGGATCCCCTCTCAGTCTTCTTTTCCCCAGGCTGAGCAGACCCAGGTCTCTCAGCCTTTTCTCATATAGGAGATGCTCCAGGCCCTGTATCATCTCTGTAACTTTCCATCAGATCCTCTCTAGAGGATCACCACCTTTTCTAAACTGGAGAGCCAGCACTGCACACAGTATTCTAAATGTGACCTCGCTGGGGCAGAGCAGAGGGAAGGATCCCCTCCCTCACCCTGCTGGCCACACTCTGTGCAATGCACCCCAGGATCCCATTGGCCTTTTTGGCCACAGGGCACACTGCTGGCTCGTGGTTCCCTGCTGGCTCATGGTTCCCTGCTGCCCACCAGGACCCCAGCTCCTCTCCAGCAGCTCAGCATTGACCTGTACTGGTGCTGTGGTTGTTCCTCCCCAGGCACAAGAATCTATGCTTCCTCTCATTAAACCTGCCTGCCCAGCTCTCCAGCCTGTCCAGGTCTTGTTGAATGGCAGCACAGCCTTCAGGTGTGTCAGCCAAACCTCCCAGCTTTGTACCATCAGCAAACCTGCCTGGGAGGGGAATCCATCCCTTCATCCAGGGCATTGATGGAGATGTTAAACAAATATTTAATGCTTATTTATTGTCCTTCAACAGAGCAGCTGTGTCTGACCAATCAAACTTCTATTAGTGTTCCTCATCTGTTTCCAATGTTGAAGTCTTCACTGAGACATCAGAGTGTGATTTTTCCCATCCTCAGGTCCTTCCATCTCCAGTTAGCACCAAACATAAATCAGTTTCTCAACAGCTTAGTCTTGGTTGGGATGACTGTGAAAAAAGCATTTACTCAAAAGAGCAACTCAGCCTGTGGAATCTGTGGACAAAAAACAGTAGTTGCACTCATCAGGAATGTTTTAACTTTAATATTCAGTAAAAATATACGTATTTTTTAAGAAAAGTGGATTCTTTTTTAAAAATAATTGTACAGTTTAATGGTCAGCTAAGAGTGTAGTTATATGTAACACTAAGGTAATTGTGACAGTGTCCTAAGTGACGCTTAGAGGCATCTGCATAGTGGGGAGGTGGAAGAATGTGGGGCTTGTCATTACACAGTTCTCTATGCAGTGGAGAATCCAACTATGTGGAGTTTCTGTTGTTGATTTGTTTTAGGTATAGGTCATGTGAGATCTGAGCTGGAATGGAGCATGACTCACATACCACGTGGGAATTCAATGGCTCCTTCTATCAGCCTTCAGCTTTCCTCATGATGGGCATCCCAGGCCTGGAAGCCTTTCATCACTGGATCTCCATCCCTTTTTGTGTACTCTACCTTACTGCTCTCTTGGGAAATTGCATGATCCTATTCGTCATAAAGAAGACCCAAAGTCTTCACGAACCCATGTACTACTTCCTGTCCATGCTAGCAGTCACTGACCTGGGGCTGGTTTTAAGTACACTGCCTACCACCCTGGGCATTTTTTGGTTTAATATCCGAAGGATTGGTTTTGATGCTTGTCTCACTCAGATGTATTTCATTCACATACTGTCCTTCATTGAATCCTCCGTGCTCCTGGCAATGGCGTTTGATCGCTTCATTGCCATCTCCCATCCCCTTAGATACCCATCCATACTGACCAAGACGACTGTCACAAAGATAGGTCTGACAATCATATTGAGAGGCACGGTCTCCCTTCTTCCAATACCCTTCTTGCTCAAGAGGTTAACCTACTGTGGGAAGACTGAGCTTTCTCATTCTTTTTGCTTCCATCCTGATATCATGAACTTAGCATGTGCAGATATAAAAGTCAATATCTTCTATGGTATGATCGCTTTGTTTTCAACGGTAGGGATGGACTTTATCTGCATTGTGCTGTCCTACATCCTGATCATTAAAACTGTTATCAGCCTTGCAACTAAGGAGGAGTGTCTCAAGGCTTTGAATACATGCGTTTCCCACATCTGTGCTGTCCTAATATTCTTCATCCCAATGATTGGACTGTCCATGATTCATCGTTTTGGAAAGAACTTCCCTCCTCTGGTTAGCACTTTGGTGGCCTACACCTACCTTATAATTCCACCTGCTCTCAACCCTATTATCTACAGCATAAAATCCAGCCACATCCGTGAGGCTTTGTTCAGGGCACTGAGGAGGAAGTGTGAATCTGAGTGGTAGTTTCTGCCACCAGTTCTGCCAGAAAATGCTGGTGGACTTTTTCTGTGGTCAGAACTAATGGACTGGTTTCTTAGTGCTGTACTCATGGGTGTCACTGCCAGGCAAAGGAACTGCTCATCCCTCAACCCAGAGCTGTGATCTTTCCTATTTCATCCTAGCACGATGCTTGGTCCTTTCCAACAGCCTGCACACCCCCCAGGTATGGAAGCTGCACTTTTGGGGAAACAAATACAGAAAAACGAGCTTCTCCTTTTGAGTTACACAATGCAGTGGAGCAAGGAACTTCTGCAATATATTTTATGGCACCTAGCAGCCAGATAATATGTAAGCTTCACCTGGGCTCCCTTGCATGGGATCATTGCTCCCTCACTGCATGTTGCTGCATAACTAACCAAGACCACAAACTCTGCAGGACAGGAAGAGGCCAAAAGAGTTCTGAAGTCACTCTGGATATCACAGTGAGTAATTTTGTTCAACTGGAAACACCCCACAAGATGGAGATCATTTCCAGAGGTTGAGCACAGAGCGTTTTTGGAAGATCACATCATTTTAAGTGAACCCACAATACTTGGTTCACCTAACAAATGGCTCAGCCTTAGTCTTCATCTGTATTTCTAAACTGCCAAACACATTTACAGTGCTGCTTCTGCACCTCCTCTTGCTTTCTCTGAGCCTTACTATCCTACCAACTCTAATGTTCAAGCCACTGGTTTTTTGTATTGAATGTAAAGTATGTCTCCATGTATTCAAATAAAATACACGTATCATTGAAAAGGAAAAAAAAAAAAAAAAAGAAGAAGACAAAGCCTTTTTTTTCCTATTTATCTAATAGGTTGGAGCTGTTTAAAATCTCCAAGATTTGCTGTGTGTGAGTACAGTACTGTATGAGTCAGGTATGCATCAGGATGGTGCTTGGGGGTCGGGTGTGGATAGCTCTCTCACTGATGAGAGGTTTCAAATCTGAAATAGGAGTGGCTAATCTTCCTGACATTACTGACTGTGTACTACAAGCTTCCAGCTAAGACCCACCAGGCACCAAAAGTCCCCCTTAGAGGGATGGGAAATGGAGATCTCCAGGGTCGGTCAGTCACACATGGATGTGGCAGTGTCTGCAAGCATCTTCTTGCTCTTCACCAAGATGGATCTCAACCAGGCAAGCAGAAGGGTTTCACCACCCTCGTCTTGCTTCGTCCCACACACAGAATGAAACTGCCCCAAATCGTTCACACCTCCTATGTTGCATTTTCATTGGTTTTAAGCCACATTTGGGGCAGACTGAGCCTTTGTGCAAAGAAGGAATTGTCATCATTTACCCTGCGAGGGCGAAGAAGCAGAGGGTATTGGGACAGCACTGCATACCAGAACTGGGCTGTTGCTAAGCTTCTCCCACTTCAGACTAACCCAGAATTAGTGTCTTTTTCTTTTTTTGGTCTATTCATATCTGCACTTCTAATAAAGACAGAAAAGAATAATGAGAGTACTTCTCCATAAGAAAATGGAAAGGGAGAAGGGATGATTCCCAAGGGGAGCACTCCCAGGACACTCTTTGCATTGTGTTGTGCCAGTTATTTTGCAGTGTCCCTGTGGGCCCTCACAGAGGGTGGAACACTGTTCAGCAGAACACCACAAGGACTTCTGTCCAAACAGTAGGCACAGCAGCTCCTGCTTGCATTGAGCAGCACCTGGTGGGAGCTCTTAGCTCAGAATACCTACGGTCCAGCCTGGTGCTGTTAGCCAGCTGCTATCAAGGAGTAGGAGAACAAGTAAATCTTTTGGCAGGAAAACCTAAAAAAGAGCTTTGCTTGGAGATGCTCAGCTTGTAGGATCCTCACACATCACTGCTCCCTGATTGAAAATTTGCAGACTGTTCTCAGAAGCAACAAAAGCCAGAGGAGCCTGCACTCCAGCAAGGACACATGCATTCAGATGGTGGTAGTGAGACAGAGGTAATGCACAGGGTACGTATTAGTGCAGCTGGAAACCATGCCGGAGTGAGGATGCAGTGCATTTGATGCACCTCCATCTCCCAATTCAGCAGAGCTTCATCTGCCTCCACATTTCCTTCCCAAATGGAGTAGCTGGAGGGCTCAGGATCTAGAACCGCTATAAGGTGCTGTCCGTTAGGAACACATGTTCACAGATCTTAGTGGCTGGTTCTGGGAATGGGAAAATTAATTGCGGTTTAACATCTGTGTGAGTGAAAAAAAAAGATAGACGAGCCACTTAAACCTGCTAATTCCTATTCTGTGACACTCTGAGCTCTGCACTTTGTACCATGGGATCACGTACAATACTTGCTGTTGGATTTATTTCCTATGAATCAAGAGGGCAGTGTGAGACACATCACAGGCATGGCTTAATGAGGAAAGGAGAGGAGATGGAGGAGGAGCAGGAGAACAGGATGGAAAAAAGGAGTGGAAAGGGAGGAGGAAACATACAGCCAGTGTGGCTTTGTAGAATTTAAAGGAAAAAAAGCTCAGATGAAAAATTCTGATTAGCTCCAGTAACAGAAGAAGACAGCACCGAGCACTATGACAATATCAGCCCATTCCCTAGAAGTGCTCAGGTTTTGAAATCTGAACATAAAGGCTTCAAAACCCTTGGGAGACACTGTACCAGAAGTGAAGAGGTCCAGAAAATGGAACACATTCCCTTCTCTGCATGGAACACATTCCCACTGCTGCATGGGATGGGAAAAGCAGAGAGGACTGCTCAGTGGCGAAGGCTCTTCCACCACCTGCTTTATTCTTGGGAGTTCACTCCATGGGACAAATCTGGTCAATATTTATGAGTCTTTTCTGAGATCAGCCCCAGTGGTTGCTGTTAGTGGACCTCTGGTTGGGATGGCTTCTCTGTCTGCATGTGCTCAGCTCTTGCCAAATGCAGCCAACGGGGCTTGCTGGTGCAAGGATCAGCCAGGGAAAACAAATCTGCACTCCGTGGTGTTTTACTAAAGGTATGGACCCAGTTCTCTGCTCTGCATAAAGCAAGTTCCTTCTATGGATGGTGTTCATCACCTAGCAGTCCAAAGCCATTAGTCATTTCTGAAAATGTTGGTGCATTCCTCAGTGCTGAAGGACTAAAGATCAACTGAAACATCCAGGGAGTGTTGACTTGCTGTGAATGTCTCTCCCAGTTGCATTTTCTCAAAAGAAATGAATAGGATGGCAGAGTTTTAGCAGTGAGAATCATGCTGTCCTTACACTTCCGTGGGTGGCAGGTAAGTGGACTCAGACACTTGCTGGCAGTTACTGAAGGGTTTTGTGCATTCCACTTGCATCTTGGTGTAAGTGGTTTGCTGCAAATGTCCTTGCTAGAATAGCTTTCAAACAACTTGATACCAACAGTCTGCCTACCGTGTTTGTAAATTGTGTATAAAAAGCTAGCATATGAGTTTTATTTATCATAGAGTCAGGATGGAATAACCTCCCATCAGGGAAATAAGCTATGATTGCTATTTTAGGATGAGTGCTTCACCACAGATGTGCAGTGAAAACAAGAGTTTTTTGCAAACAAATGCTACTTTTAGAATCATTAGGACTAATAACCTGCAGTAAAAACGTGCCACATCACTGTTTTACATGGGTGGGGTGTGGAATTTGTTGTCAGAAAGTTCAGCAATGCTGCACACAGCCTTGCTGTGGGAGTCAGACAGGCCTGCATCTCTGTTCAAGCCCTCCCAGATTGCCCCAAGCAGCTGGGGTTGTACAGCTATGTGGTGGTAACACTGATGTTGTTTCAGGAATTGGAGCTTCTTCCCAACACCTTTAAATCCCAGTATTTTTAAAAATCTGATCCATGTGAACAGAAGGGCAGCTTAAAGCATATGTTTCTAACAGGGCAGTATAGTGCATACGGGAAAAGCTCAAGCAGAATTGGAGTTGTGCAGAGCAATAAAAATCTGTTTTATTTGATTTTGCCCTTGCAGCGGAGGACGTGCCACAGCATAGCATGACCGCTCTTCACCCTGCATGCCATGCCCTTCCCCAACAGCTCTGACCTCAGCCCATCCTCCTTCATCTTGGCCAGTATCCCAGGGCTGGAGGGTGCCCATTTCTGGATGGCGATCCCTTTGTGCTCCATGTACATCATGGCTGTAGCAGGCAACTGCATGGTGCTGTTCATCGTCAAGACGGAGCCCAGCCTGCACGTTCCCATGTACTTCTTCCTCTGCATGCTGGCTGCCATCGACCTGGCCTTGTCCACCTCCACAGTGCCGCGTGTCCTGTCCTTCTACTGGTTCAACACCAGGGAGATCAGCTTTGGAGCCTGCCTTGTCCAGATGTTCTTCATACACACGCTCTCAGCCATTGAGTCCACCATCCTCCTGGCCATGGCGGTGGACCGCTATGTGGCCATCTGTCACCCGCTGAGACATGCTGCCATCCTCACCAATGCCACGACAGCAAAAATAGGGCTGGCAGCCATGGTCAGAGGAGTTCTCTTCTTCCTGCCTTTGCCTTTGCTCCTCCTGCCTCTTCCCTTCTGCAGCTCACGGGTGCTGTCACACTCCTTCTGCCTGCATCAGGATGTGATGAACCTGGCCTGCGCCAACACCACCCCCAGCGTGGTGTATGGCCTCACCGCCATCCTGCTGGTCATGGGGCTGGATGCCCTCCTCATCTGCATCTCCTATCTCCTGATCCTCAAGGCTGTCTTGCGGCTGGCATCATGGAAGGAGAGGCTCAAGGTGTTCAGCACCTGCATTGCCCATATCTGCGTGGTCTTGGCCTTCTACGTGCCACTGATCGGGCTGTCCGTGGTGCACCGGTTTGGGAAGGATCTGGCCCCACTGGTCCACATCATCATGGGGAACATCTACATCCTTGTGCCAGCTGTGCTCAACCCCATCATCTATGGGGTGAGGACTAAACAGATACAGAGGAGGATCCTAAATTTCATTCACATACACAACAACAGAACTGCCCAGTGACTTGTGCTTGGATGTTGTGTCCTCTTTCCTCTCATTGTCTCAACTTGTTTTACACTCAGAGTCCTTGGAGCTGGGGCTGTCTCTGTGCAGCACTCAGCACATGGTAGGAGACTCAAAGGTGCTATCACAGGGTAAACAGAAAATAACAGCTGTAAACTCCTTCCAAGAGTGCTGACTCCAGCAAACCTGGAGTGAATCTACTATGATGATCCAAATGCAACCCTGATCCAGCAGATATGGGAAGGAAAAATGTCTCAGCAAACTAACAGCGTCTTGACACTGCACTTCTTTGTTCCCATCTCCTCTCTAACATTTGCACAGCTGAGTGAATACCACAGTGGTTTCTGAATGATTTAGATAATTCATGGTTTTTGCCTGTGATGCGCTCACTGTCCAAAAACATTTTAGCAAAGTTTTTGGCTGAAATTTATTCTTAAGTAAAATAATTACAGGTGACCTTAAAAGTGCAGAAATGCGCTTTAAAAGTGCTCCACCTCTATAGTCTTGTTCTGATCCACTGGGTGTCCGGTTAACACAGACCCCTCACAGCTCAGAGCTATTGACAGGGGTTGTGAAAATAATTTTCATTTATAATTATAAATACATTCTAGAAAACCAGCCTTTCAAGAGAAAAATGAGGAAGTTGTAAATGTAAGGGATACTCCCCAGCTGAAGGAATCACTATTTCCAAGTGGAAGGTGTTTTACTTTGACTTCACATGTGTATGAATTTCCAAAGGAGCTCAAGATCTCTACCTTTCAGATATTTCTTATAATTCCAAGATATTCTGCATTAAATCAGAATATCTCATAGCCTCTCCTCTCTGTAGTCTCACAACTCTTCTATCAGTGGGAGGCTATAAAACTCTTTAAATGTGACGGAAGCCTTCAAGTGTTGGGGCCAGTGATGATGTGAAAGATGATGCAGATGATTTCGTGGTTTGAAGTGCATTCATTTTGACTGGCCTTCACCAATTCACAGGCACATACTTAGAAATGTAGCTTACCAACAATGTTTTTCTGGAGAGCAGAAAAGAAAAAAAGAACAGTGTACAAACATTTTTCATTGACATTATCTCATAATTTGGAAAAAGTTTAAAGATCTTGGGAAGGGATGTTGTGTAATTGGACTCTGCAATGAAGCATACTCATTTAAAGATGTTCTCATATCTTTTCTTTCCCTAGTCCATTGAAAATCGTTACGTACTTTGTCTTTATAAAAATGATTCCTTCTTTGTAAATAGAAAAAGGTTCAAGCAATCCCTTCTTTTCCCTCTTGGCTTAAACTCTTGCCTTGTTGCTTGTTTGCTTTTTTAAACTGTGCTCTTCATCCCCAAAGTGGCTGTGGAGTCTCCCTCCTTGGAGATCTTCAGAAGCCATCTGGGCTGCATTGCCATGGGCAGGAATGTGTTTGCTGTTCCCACAGATGGACTCTGGAGCAGCCCCTGGAATTCCTCTGGTGAGAGGCCTGGGTGATCTCTAACTGACTGTCTCTACACAGATGAGTAACAGTGAGAAAGTCATTTGGGTGCAAAACCGTTCATGTCAGGACATCTCGCAGATGACCAGAGGTACCAGGGACTTTCATGATCTGTGCTCCATTAAGAGGTCCAGGAGCTCTTGAACACTGCTATCTCCATCAGCAGAATGTTATCAAAGAATCTATGGGGCAATTCAGGTTGGAGGGGAGCTCCAAACATCTCCAGCCCAAAGTCCCGATCAGTGCAGGGGCAGCTTCAGGACCAGACAAGGAAGCAGAGCTGTTTATCCAGCCAGGTGCTGAAAGCCTCCAAGGACAGATATAGGACAACATCTTTGGACCTCTATTGCAATGACTGAGTTTTCTTACTGTGAATTTTTTTCTTTTTATCTGGCTTGAACCTTTAATTTCAGCTCACACTTGTGTCTCTCATCCTCCCACTGCACCACACTGTGAAAGCCTGGCTTCATCTTCCCAAGTACGTCCTCATGGGTAGAGAAAGGCTCTCATTCTGGGAAGAACCAAGGCTGTTCTTCTGAAGATGAACAAGCCTATTTTCCTCCTCAAGTATCACTGATCCAGCCCCCTGCTAGCTATATGCTCCCCATTGTCAATGCCTTTTTTGTGCTGGGGCCCAAAACTAGATTGGTTATCTAGATGTGGTTTAGCAAGTGCTGGGTAATCCCTCGAGGCTATGGCCTATCACTGTCTGGAAAGGTCAGCCCAGAGCCCAAAACAATGAACACTGGGAGGGACTAGTAGAGAAGGAGAAAAGATCAAAACAAAAATGCCGGGAGGTATAAATCTGCACTGGCTCACAGCATACATGTGGAATCATGCTTTACAGTCAAAGAGTCATAGGGTGAACTTTTTTTTAGTGCTAAATGGATCAGAATCCTTGGGGAAAGCCCACAGAATTCTGTTTAGCTATGAAAAATAGAGTATTTTGGAAAACAGCATAAGGAAAATGTACTATTTCCATCAGAGAGAATGGAAACAAAGAAAAGCAAGTGAACACTTGCTCTCCTCCCTCGCTGCTGCCAGGAGTGGACACACAGAAGCAGCCGTGGTTCTCGTTCAGAGCAGCAGACCAGGGAGCCCTGCTCATTCTTGAAACTTTCATCATTGCGTTGCCTCTGACGTGTGGCTTATCACTGTGGCACCTTGGACATCCATCACCACCACCGGCTCTGATGATGCATGGGGTGTTTATGGGATTGCATCTGTGGGGTATTAAATACCAGAGAGAACTTGATGCCTGTCTGTCCTCCTGTCCAGCAGAGATTTTGTGTTGCACCAGGGACATCTTACATCTTGCCCGTAACACCTAGTTGTGCTGAAAGAGGATGCTCACCCAGAACACATGCTGCTTTGCTCCAGGGCCCTCAGGTGACAGATAATACACTGGAGTGTGGTGTGGTTTCTTCTGATTGCAAGCTGACACTGGAGTAAAAGGAGTGTCCTTTTTGTAGTCTGTATTTCTGTAGCTTTGAACTCTATGAAGCACATTTTGCTATAAGCTTTTCTCCTAAATTAAAGCACATTTTATTTCAAAATAAATACTTTCATTTAAGCAAGTTACAAGTAGTTTCTACCTGGGACTTAAAAGGAATTTCATCCCTTGTCATTTTTGTCAGCTTCTGTTTTATTAGAGCTTGACAGGCAACATATTTTCATAAAAATGAAAACAATCTATACCTGCCTAATGTGATTTGAGAAGTGTGAATGAATTTTTCAGAGGCGCGCTATGGATCCAAACACTTTTCAGATGGCTGTGACATCTGACTCTGGCTCATTCTCCATATGTTCCTTATTTTGTTTCCTTTTGTACTGAGAGAAAAATTAATAAAGGAAAATGAATGAACCATCCTGAAAATGCTGTGTTTTCTTTACTAGCCGTCCATTTCTCAGAGAGGCTGTTAATAGAGCCACAGAGTAGGGAGGTATGATGAATTCTCCCTTAAGGGGCCTTTTGGATCCCTGATACACTTGTTCATTGTGGAGTCCCCAAATCGACACCATCCTGAAGTAATAGAGGGCTCCAGTGAGAGGCACAGTGTCCGAATTCCTCTCTCCACCATGAGCAGGGCCAAGTGCCAGAGATGGGGATGGACAGATTTTGCTGGTCTTCACTCAGCCCCAGGTACCTCACAGAGGAAGAGGAAAGAACCAAAATCACTTGCAAAAGGGAGAGGAAAGGGAAAGGAGAAATAAGGAGAGAGAAGTAGGGGAAGGCAGAACACAAGGAAGGCTTGCCTACAAATGGAGAGAGAACAGGAAGTCACAGGAGCACAGAATTGGCAAAGGAGTCAACAAGGAGTGACATGAGACCAGTGCAGTGGTTGGAAATGAACTATCGGTGTTGATATGTTCACTAATTGTTGGGATTGGTAGAGTTTATGACAGATTAAAAGAAAATACAAAGGTTTATTACCCGCAAGACTCTTATGTAAATTGACATGGCCAAAGATTTGGCAGAGAGGTAATAAGAAATTTCATCAAGAGGAAGATGTCCCTGACAATGACAGAGAAGGAGGCTCAGACAACCTTTAAGGGACCTGTCCAATCCAAATCAATCTTTGATGCTATACTGCATGGACACCACAGAAACAGCACAGGGAGGTACAGTGTGCCCCACTGCAGAGCAAGTAACTCAACAAACTCTGGGAGATAATGTAAAGAACAGATATAAAACAGACCAAAATTTTACATCACAACTGCACCATGGACTATGAAGTCACCATCACTAAGGTGATTAAAAGTTGACTTCTTTTGTGTTTCTATTTTCTCTCCCTAATTACATCATAATTGGCAGGGGAAATTCAGAGCTCTCTGCTAGGATTTACATGGCAGCTTATAAATATCTCCCAGTCCCCACAGTGCCCAGTCCCTGCCTGGAAACCTGCAGAAGGCGGGTGAGTATTGAGGGTTGGGGCAGAACTGGACTGGTCTTGAGGCTCGCACTCTCCTTGGACATGCAGTGCTCTCCCTTCTTTCTGCTGCCTGCACCTCTGCCACACAAGTGACCACGGCCCCAGGGCAGTTCCTGAAGGCTCTTGCCAGGTCACCAGCACTGCCCTGTCTGTGCTGCAGGGCTTCTCAAGCAATCCCTCTTCCCCACCTGCTGGGAAAATCCCAGGAGCTCAGCCATGTGCGGGGGCTGAGTGAGCTGCAGTCTGTGCAGGAGAGGAATGGGCTCTGCCGGAGCACTGCGTTTGACGGGGGTTCTCCAAATCCGGTGGCACTGCCTCAGGGCTTTGCTCTCCAATTGCATGTTCCTCACCCATGGCAAACACCCAGTGCCTCTGCTTACAGGAGCAGGCAGCGTGCTTCAGAACAAAGCTTCTGCGGAGCTCGAGGGTTGCTGCTAATGACTTTGCATCCCCTCTGTGCCCATTTCCAGGTTTTCTTTGGACTGCTTTGCATCTGCATCAGCAACAATCCTTTTTGCGTGTTCCAAGAGCACTCGGAAAGTGGCACTGACAGGGACACTTGTAAGTGGGAACTGACAGGACGCTTGTGGGAAACGTGCTCTCCTGAACCGGTGCAAGCAGCTGTCCCAGGGCTGGATCTCTCGCACTTCTAAAACCACATCGCCCTGCAGTCTGGGTTTGCTGCTGACCACATCATCTCAAGGGTGCTGGATGCTTTGTTACAGGATGTGAGAGCCCTCAGGGTAGGCAAGAAACAAGAAGGGCTTCATGTCTTCTCTGAACTCCACCGGTCCCTCCCACCCCCCCACCTTCCTCCTGGTTGGCATTCCTGGGCTGGAGAAGGAGCAGTTCTGGATTGCCTTCCCCTTCTGCATCATGTACGCCATAGCTGTGCTGGGGAACATCATCCTTCTCATCGTCATCAAGACAGAGTCAAGCCTGCGTGAGCCCATGTACCTCTTCCTGGCCATGCTGGCCTTCACGGACCTGGTCCTCTCTACATCCATGCTGCCCAAAATGCTCATCATCTTCTGGCGGGGCTCCAGGGAGATTGGCTTTGTTTCCTGCCTTGCTCAGTTGTTCTTTGTCCACACCTTCACAGCAGTGGAGTCAGGCGTGCTCATGGCCATGGCCTTGGATCGCTATTTTGCCATTTGCCATCCCCTGCGGCACTCCAGCATCCTCTCCATGCCGGTGGTGGCAGCTCTCGGGAGCCTGGTGCTGCTGCGTGGAGTCCTCATGGTGAGTCCTGCCTGCTTCCTGCTCCGTAGGAAGGCCTTCTGCCAGCATCGTGTCATCTCCAATTCCTACTGTGAACACATGGCCGTGGTGAAGCTGGTATGTGAGGACACCAGAGTCAATGCTGCCTATGGCATCTTTGTGGCTTTTGCAGTGTCGGGACTCGATCTTACTGTGATTGTTGTGTCCTATACTATGATCTTGGGGGTGGTACTGAAGCTGTCATCCTCAGACACTCAGCTCAAGGCCTTTAACACATGTGTATCCCACGTCTGTGTCATCCTTAGTTTTTACGTCCCTGCCTTATTCACGTCTCTCACCCACCGGTTTGGACACAGCATCCCTCAGCACATTCACATTTTGGTGGCCCACCTCTACATGCTGGTACCCCCCACATTAAACCCCATCATTTATGGGGTCAGAACCAAACAACTCAGGGACAAGATAGTTGTCCTCTTTCAGAGGAAGGGAATCTGACCCGTGTCTGTGTGCCATCAACTGAGCTGATGATTTATACGGAACCCTGGTCAATTTATTGGGTTAACTCTGTGACTCTTTGCTCAGAGAGAACCTCTTCCTTAATGCTTGGAGCACTTGGAGAGCATTCCTGCAGAGATCTCTAGATTTTCCTTTCCATTATTTTTCCTAAGTATCTCAGGAAGAACTTCAGCAGTAAGTCTCACGTGCAGAGTTCTTTGGACTACATGAAATTATATCCTTTGAAAAATATCAGAATTTTGCTCTGATGACATAAAACATGTTTTACAAAATCACTGCTCGGTATGTGAGAAAGGTAGTAGGCTGAATGTCGTGAAGCTCAGATGGGAACCCAAATTTAAGTGTTGAATCTGACTCTAACATGTTCTGGAACTTCGCTCTGTGTGCAATGTGAGCTGCATTACCAGGTGCAGAAGACATCTCCGATCTGGCCTGCCACTGCTCGGAGCTCTCTGTCCCCACAGCAGCCCTGATAACGGGGCTGCCCGCAGGGAGGCTCTGCTCCCTGCTCTGTGTCTGAGCTGGATACCAGTGGATGGCCAGGAGATTGGCCCCAGAAGGGAAAATATACTTATGCTGAGGGAGGGAAATGGAAGGAGAAGCAGACAAGAGGAGAAATAAAGATTGTCAGACCCATTTCTGGAGAGTACATTAATTTAAGCTCCCTCCATTCTTTCCTTCAGAACAGAACAGAAACAGTGCTTCACAGACCACTAGCATTTTTCTGGGCTGCTTTTTGCATGAGTGCCGTTTGATAATTTCACATAACTTGTTTGTTCCACTGCGGTACTGAAGTGACCGTTAGTTTCTACAGAAACTCTGTGCATGTGTCCTGCAGAGCTGATTGCTCTCAGAGCCTTTTCTTGTTAGAGGGCAGTGAGCACTATTCGTTGGGCTGCTGCTGACATCAGGGTGCGATGAGTGGCTTTTTGGCTGTACCTGTTCCGTCTGTGGCCGTGGGCTCTGGCCACCTGGCTGTAATGCAGGTACTGCACTGCAGGCACTGTGCCCAGCTGAGGGGAACAGGACCTGTAGGGAAGAACAATCCTTGCCTGTGTTACAGCTTGGCGAGGTGGGTCTGCAGGACTGCTGTCTTCTTTTCTCATGGTGCAGAAATACATCCTTTGCAACACAGGGCACAGGGTACTGGTGGGGAGAAATAAACATTCTCTTTCAGTTGCTGGAAATCATGGGACAGTTGCTCCACAGCTGAGATGAAAGCCTGCAGGGAGGATGTACTGCTTTCTTCATGGTGTTGGAACTGGTCAGCCAATTCACTCGCTCTTTGTTGCTCTCTGCACTTTCATGCAGTTACCTCCACTGGGCTGGCATATGACAAGAGTGCACTCTGTAGAAACTTCCACTACTCAGATCACATGTGCCTGGTGCTATCTGGAGTTTGGGTAACTGCTCATATGTACCACCTCCAGCTCTCTCCACGGTGGTCCAATTGCCTGGCTGGCACACAATAACTTCCATGCAGGGACACCTCTCCTTCCACTCTGACAGGAGAGGGACAGATTGCTCCTGAAGTCCCACTAGATAATAGATTTCAGGCTCTTGTGTGGGAGAAAGAAGAAGTTATGGATAGCAGCTTGGGACTGGAAAGGGATGATACCAAGAAAGCCCAACCTAGGACCCAAATCACAACCAGTGCCACTAAAAGAAGGCAAAGGGTCTTAGTAATGGGAGGGGCACTGTGGCACACATCTTCTGCCCAGAATGAAGAACCTTTCTAGAAGAATCATTCTAGAGAGGTTTGCTGCCTGCCAGGGACCCACATTAGGGACATCAAGAAGAGAACAGAATCCAATGTGATATCTGATATCACATCCAATATGATAAAGCTAGATGATGATTTACCCTCTCCTGGTCTTTCAAGTCGGGTCACATGAGGCTGCAACCAGGAAATTAAAAAATATCAGAAAGGGCTTTGCTTCCCTTGGGAAGATGTTGAAGGGGTCAGGAGCACAGGTGCTGTTTTCCTCAGTCCTTCCAGTGGAAGACTGCGATCTGGGCACACAGAGGAGAGCTGAGCAGTTGAACAACTGGTCATGTGAGCGATGACAAGCACAAGACCATGGCTTATATGATCTAGGTAGCGGCTTTGACAAACCAGGAATGGCAATGTGAGACGGGACACAACTGATCCGGAGGGGTAAGAACATACTAGGGAGCAAGATAGCTGGGCTCACTGCGAGGGCTTTCAGCTAGAGCTGCTGGGGGAAGGTGATGCACTGCTGAGGGACAAAGAGCCAGGGAATGCTGTCACTCTAGGAAGCAGCAGGCGAAAACCTCAGTATTCCTGGAGGTTTGTGACACGGCTCCTCTCGGAAGGCAGCATGTCTAAAAGCCCAGCTGAAGTGCCTCTGTACCAATGCAGACAACAGGGGAACAAGCAAGTGTAGCTGGAAACAGTGGTGCACTTGGAAAACTTTGATCTTATTGCCACCATAGGAATATGGTGGGATGATGCACATAACTGGAACACCACAATTGAGGGCTGTAAACCTTTCAGAAGGGATAGGCAAGGTAGGAGGCCAGGGGAGTTGGCCTCTATACTCAATAGTGGTTATACTGCAAGGAGTTCCTCTGAGAAACAGTCAGGAACAGGAGGACAGCCTGTGGGTTAGAAATGGGGATGGGCCCAATAAAGGACATCTGGTGGTCGGGCTCTACGACAGGTCATCTGATCAAGAAGATCAGTATGTGAGAAAGTCAGGAGGCTGAATGCAGCTGGATGAGGAGCTACGAGATGTGATTTTGAGCCTCGTGGTAGTAATGGTAGTGGGAGGACAGTTGGACTAATTGATCTTGCAGGTCGTTTCCAACCTTGCGATTCTGTGATTCTGTGATTCTATTATTCAGTCACGCTCAGATGGGAAACCAAATTCAAGTTCTGGATCTGACTCTAACATGTCCTGGACCTCTGCTGTGTGTGCAGTGTGAGCAGTGTTACCAGGTACAGATCTCCGATCTGGCCTGGCACTACTTGGAGCTGTCTGTCCCCACAGCAGCCCTGATAACAGGGCTGCCCACAGGGAGGCTCTGCTCCCTGTTCTGTGTCTGAGCTGGAACCGGTGGATAGGCAGGAGATGGGCCCCAGAAGGAAAATATGCTGAGCGAGGGAAGTGGAAGGAGAAGCAGACGAGAGGAGAAAAAAAGATTGTCAGACCCTTTTCTGGCGGATACTCAAATTTCAGCTCCCTTCATTCTTCTGGCAGTGCAGAAGCGGTGCTTCACAGACCACAGGAACTAGGCAGGGAAAGACAGGAGTAGAGACTCAACTTCAGCTCATCTAAGAGCCATTCCGAGAGCAGTCCTGCCTGAGGCACAGCTGCACCGTTCTTCATGGTCTGATGCCCACCCACAGCCTTTCTGGTGAGGCAGGATCCCCATTTTTCTGCAGGACACAAATAATCCCTGGCTATTCTCATTCCCTGAGCACATGGGAACTGTCCTCCTCTCAGATCAGCATCCACCGCCCTGTATCCTACAGTGGAAGCAGGAGAGGTTTTGAAAGGACCTCAGGGGATCTTTGTTGACCAGATACATGTCAAGGGGCTGCATCACTTACATCACTCTTTGCTATGTGCTTATGTGCCATCACCATCCAATAATATCAGACAGTAGCAAGTGCTTAGCGTCCTACTTTCGGATTCCCTTCTGTGTAAATAAATAGATCTGACTGTCAAATCTGGATCATTGTGCTGCAGGGGGGGATGGTCGCTGGGGAGAGAATCAAAGAATCATAGAATCACCAAGGTTGGAAAAGACCCACAAGATCACCCAGTCCAACCATCCACCCATCACCAATAGCTCTCACTAATCCATGTCCCTCAACACAACGTTCAGATGTTCCTTGAACACCTCCAGGGTTGGTGACTCCACCACCTCCCTGGGCAGCCCATTCCAGTTCCTGACCACTCGTTTGGAGAAGTCGTATTTCCTAACATCCAGCCTGAATCTCCCCTGGCGCAGCTTGAAGCCATTCCGAGGGATCATGAGTCTATCCAGTCAATGCTGCCCCTTCCTGTGAGTTGGCTGGACAAAGTGGTGGGAATGCCATGGTGGTCCGTACCAAAACCAGGGACTAAACACAATTTCATGGAGTGATGTGGCTTTGGGTGATGTTTTGGAACACAAATTGAAAAATGATCTCATGACTGAAAAAGGACAAACCTGAATAGATAGGTGGGCGGCCCAGTGCTTTCAGGAGGCTAGTCTATTGAGGACAGTGCCTAAAAGTCACCACTGCCCTGACAGGGAGTTCTTTCCAACATCACTCTCTCCTCTCATTAGGATCACATTTCATTGCACCCACAGAGAGGATCCCTGCAAATGTGCATTCTGTATCCTGAACGACACATTCAAGTCCCATTTGACTGCACACCATGTTTGTAGTCCTTCTTAGCTCCTGATGGCAACCCAAGGCAATTCCATGGTAACCTCTGACTTGCCAGTGGGTTTTATTTCCACCAGTATTAATCATACATAGAATCATAGAAGCATTATTGTTGGAAAAGATCTCTAAGACTGTCTAGTCCGACCATCCACTTACCACCAGTATTTCCCACTGAACTGTGTCCTAATTATTGCATCCACCTCTCCTTGAACACCTCCAGGGAAGGAGACTCAGTCACCTCCCTGGGCTGCCTGTCCCAGAGAATGACCATTCCTTCCAAGGAGAAATTTCTCCTAATATCTCACCTGACCCTCATCTGTTGCTTCTTGAGGCCATTCCCTCTCGTTCTGTCTCTGTTACCTGGTAGCAGAGGCTGACCCTTACCTCTCCACAATCTCCTTTCAGGGAGTTGGAGAGAGCCATAGTGTCTCCCCCGAACCTCCTCATCCCAGTTCTCTCAGCTGCTCCCCATAAGACTTGAGTTCCAGACCCTTCACAGCTTCCTCGCCCTTCTCTAGACGTGGTCCAGGACCTCAAAATCTTTCTTGTACTGAGGGGGAAATGATTGCATCATTTCCTTTGAATTTATGGATCGGCCAAAAAAGCAGAAGCAGACGTGCCCAGTGAGTCATAGAATCATTGAATCATAGAATGGTTTGAGTTTTAAGGGACCCCTAAGATCATCCAGTTCCAACCCCCTGCTGTAGGCAGGGACATCCCCCATAGCCCAGGTTGCTCACAGCCCCATCCAGCCTGGCCTGGAGTGCTTCCAGGCAGGGGGCATCCACAGCCTCACTGGGCAACCTGTTCCAGTGCATCACCACCCTCACAGGAAAGAATTTCCTCCTGATATCTAGTCTAAATCTTCCCTTTTCTAGTTTAAAACCATTTCCCCTTGTCCTGTTTTTATAAAAAGTCCCTCCCCAGCTTTCCTGTAGGGCCCTTCATTTTCTGGAAGGCTCCTATAAACTCTCCTCGGAGCCTTCTCTTCTCCAGGCTGCATAGCCACGGTTCCCTCAGCCTGTCCTCATGGGGGAGGTGCTCCAGCCCTCTGATCATCTTTGTGGTCCTCCTCTGGACCTGCTCCAAAAGCTCCATGGGAATGCTCCTTGCTCCAACGAGTCCTAAGGGAATTGGCTGTTGTAGTTACCAACCCACTTGCTACAGTGTTTGAAAAGCTGTGGCAATCAGGTGAAGTCCCTGGTGACTGGAAAATAAAGGTAACATCATACCCAGAAAGGATGACCCCAGTAAGTACCAGCCTGTCAGTCTCACCTCTGTCCCAGGGAACAGCTCCTCCTGGAAGCTGTGCTAAGGCACATGGAACACAGGGAGGGGATATGGGAGAACCAGGATGGCTTCACCAAGGGCAAATCCTGCTGATGACCCCGAGCTGTGGGGTGCAGTGACACAGCAGAGGGACGGGATGCCATCCAGAGGGACACAGACAGGCTGAGCACTGGGGCCAGGTGAACCTCATGAGGTTCAACAAAGCCAAGTGCAAGGTCTGCACCTGGGGTAAGGCAACCCCCATTAGCAATACAAGCTGGGGGATGAAAGGATTGAGTGCAGCCCTGATGGAAAAGACCCAGGGGTACCCGTGGATGGGAAGCTGGATATGAGCCAGCACTGTGCCCTCACAGCCCAGAAAGCCAACTGCGTCCTGGGCTGCATCAAAAGAAAGCGTGGCCAGCAGGTCAGGAGGTGATCCTGCCCCTCTGCTCTGCACTGGGGATGCCTCACCTGGAGTGAGTACTAAATGGGAGAGACATGGATTTGAGGGATAGGCTATTTGGTGGATAAGGATTGATTGGAACGCCATAGACAGAGGACTGTGTTGTATGGCACTATGTCCAAGCAGAGGATGGTGATGAGCAGTGTCCCCCAGTAGTCTGTCTTGGAACCAGTTCTCTTCAACATAAGTGTTTTGCTGATGAGCGATGCCCCTGTCCAGCAGCTCTGCAATTTCACATCCAGCTTTGTTCCAGACTCAGATGAGCAACACCTGATACTGGAAGTTCATGATATCTAAGTGACATTTTTGGTGGAATCTCTCCTCCATACCAGCTTCAAATTGATCAAGATTTTCTGAGCTACCTGCTGCTAAGTACAGCTCTCATCCTTTGTCACCAAGCACTTCCCCCATTTCCCAGCTGGACTCCTGCTTTTGATGTCTTTAAAGAGCATTCAGCTTTCTGAGCACTCTTTGTAATCTGCTCTTCCCATTAACTTACAGTTCTCATAACCTCCTGTTGGGCTGGCACCCATCTAATCAGCAGACCTGAGAGTGATCTGCAGTATCTACAGGGGCTGTAAGAAAGAAGGGGCAGACTTTAACAGGGGCTGTGTGATCAGACAAAGGGAGATGATTTCAAACTAAAACAGAGGAGATTTAGTTTATTTATAAGGAAAAAGTTGTTTACAGTAAGGATGGTGAGGCAGTGACACAGGATGCCCAGAGAGGTGGTGGTACCCCATTCCTGGAGACCTCAAGGTCAGGGAATAGGGCTCTGAGCACTGATGGAGCTGTGAGCGTCCCTGTTAACTGTGGGGAGTGGGACCTGATGGCCTGTAAGGGTCCCTTCCAATGAGAGTTCTATGATTCTCACAGTTCTGGGTATGGCCAGGCCAGGATGCTCTCTGACAAAGGAGCCCCAGAAGGCCTTTGCAAATGGCCTTGCTTTTCATGCTGTAGAGGATTGGGTTCAATATGGGTGGGACAAAGAGGTAGACGTTGGCCATGACAGCATGGCTAATAGGTGGAGCATTCCTTCCATACCGGTGTATAATGGACAGCCCAGCCAAAGGGATGTAGAAGATGAGGACAGCACAGAAGTGAGAGACACAAGTGTTTAGGGCTTTGGCCTGCTCCTCTCTGGAGGTGATGCCTAGCACAGTCCTAAAGATCATGATGTAGGACAATGCAATGAGAACAAAGTCCAGGATTGCGACCAGCACCAAGGTTAAGCCATACAGGCTGTTCAGGGTGGCATCTGTGCACGCCAGCCGTATAATGTCCTGGTGCAGACAGTAGGGGTGAGAAAGCACGTGCGACCTGCAGAAAGGCAGCCACGTCAGGAGGCAGATTAATGGGAGAAGCGACAGTGTGCATCGGCAGATGATCCCCAGTCCAATCTGTGCTACCCTGGCACTGGTGAGGATGGAGGAGTACCTCAGTGGGCAGCAGATGGCCACGTAGCGATCAAAGGCCATGGCCAGGAGCACTGAGGACTCCATGAAGGAAAAGACGTGGATGCAGAACATCTGGATGAGGCAGGCAGGGAAGCTGATTTCCATGGCACCCAACCAGAAGACGCGCAGCACGGTGGGCAGGGTGGACAGAGTCAGGCCCAGGTCTGTGGTGGCCAGCATCAAAAGGAAATAGTACATGGGCTGGTGGAGCTGGCGATGCACTCTCACAACCAGCAGGATGGTGCCATTTCCCAGCACTGCAACCAGATACATGAGACCAAAAGGGAGGAACACCCAGTGGTGGAATTGAGCCACCCCAGGAAGGCCTGCCAGCAGGAAAGGCTGAGCTTGGCTGCTGTTCCTGGGGTGCATGTTCAGCTTGGGCTGAGAGCAGCCTGGGCTAAAGACTTCACTCTCATGAGCACTTCAAGGCAATGCAGGATGAGATTTTAGGGGCAATGAAAACCAGCCAGTGTCTGGACACAGTCTAAGGCTCATTGTGGAGATCTTGCTTCTGCTCCCCTCGAGGACATACCAGAGCAGGAGCTAACATGGTGCAGTGCCAGCCCAGCTCTTGGTCCTGCTTCATTTCCACAGGCTCCTCACCTGTACGATAGAAAATTAACGTTATCTATTGCAGCAAGGCTACGTTCCTCCCAGGGCACTGCTGCAGCCCCTTCTGGTCCCCATGGATGACGTTGCTCTCCTGCCCTGACAAGACGTCCATGATCCTCATCTCCATTAGGGTCCCCCTCAACATCTCCACATGGGGTTCTCCCTCCTAGGCCATGTCCCCATCCCTCTGCCTGGCCTTGCTTACAGGCACACCTGCCCAGCCAGCTCTCAGCTTTGTGCTGGATTTTCAGATTTCCAGTGCAGGGTGCCCCATCTACACCAACCACTGCCCTCCACCCAGCTGCTGAGCTTTCACCATGGCCAGGCTCTTGACAGATGTAGTCTTGCTTGTCCTCCTGTCTTCCATCTGCACCCTTTGCTATTCTCATCCTACCATAAACTGAAGGGAAAGAAGAAAAGGCTGCCCTTTTCTCTGTGTTGTGCCCACACAGTACCAGGCACAATGGGGATGGGCTCCTGTATTCAATTGCCCAGGGCCATGGATGGGGCTGTGGGCACTGGGCTATGGGAGGTGTCCCTGCCCATGGGGGGGTGGGCTTTAAGGATCCAAACCAGCCTGGAATTCTATAATTCCTTCATGAGGGCCCCTGGAAGCCACAGAAACAGAAGGAATTACTGAAAGTTGACTGTCCTGACCCCCAAGGAGAATGGTCACTCCCATGAGTCTAACTTCATTAGTGCAATGGGAAATTTAGAATGGTATTATTTCCCTTCACTTCAAAGATGATTTACTATTCCAGTTTTGGTTGTCATTCTTAGTGACAGCTCATCAAGCCATTCAAAGCAGTGGGTGTTTTGATCGGTGGGTGCAATAATAATATGTACAGCAACTCTCATTCTTAGCAGTGATGTTTTCACAGCACAAACTTACAGGTGAGATCAAGCAGTGTGTTCTCAAACTCAGCTCTCATTTCTTCTGCAGAACTCTCAGCCCAGAGCTCCCAAGCCAAGCCCACAGATACCCCAGGGAAATGCTTTGTGAAGGACAATCACAAAAACTTGAAAAGGTTAAACTCTGAATGCAGCATATGCACGCTTTGGGGTTGCAGGTAAAACAAAAGGGTGTAAAACAAAGCAGATAGCTTTGCATGGCTTGTCTGCTGCTCTCACCAAGGGCTGCAGTGGCTGATGAGGAAGGAGCCAGAATTTCCCAGCCCTCAGCACTCAAGGAACTCACACTCCATCTGCCTGTGCAAACAAGGAACACGATATTGTTTAATCAGAGGGCGTGTGGCTAAATTCATTAACGCTCCATGGAAAATAGCATTAGTCCATTTCCAACTGCCCTACATCTCAGACAAGGATCCAGACATCTGTGCTTCCACACTTTACTTTGCCAGCTAAATAATTAGCTAAATTAGCAGTCAGCTTTCCAGGATGCTATAATTATCTGTGACATGAAAATATAGATTTGGGTATTCGAATCTGCGTGTTCAGACCTGAGCATCTTCCTAACTTTCAGCATCTATCTGTACATGTGCTTCAGGCTATCAGCAGAAATAAAGACGTTGTGCTATTCTTTCTGTGCATCGTCAGCTGCTGAGTTCTGAGTGAATATTGATAAAACGGGGAAAAATGGCTTTCCTTTACCAATAGCACCACAGCACTGATGGAGCCCTGCACCCAGAGCCTGCGTGTCCCATCCTGCACCCTGTGCTCCCCTAAGCTGCTCAGCTTGATTGCTGCATGGTGATCCTGAGGCAGGAATATCCCCCATCTGCTCCTCCCACCCTCCTTCAGTTTTGGTCTCTGGTAAAGAGGTGAGCTGTGTGTCTGCATTCTGAGGGATGGGTTTGCACTGTGCAGCTCAGTGCTGTGCCAGGAGGAGGTGTGGGTGCTGTTGCTCCGGAGGATGCTTAGCCCTGTGCTCAGAAGGATGAGGATGGAGACTGTCAGCAGAGCAAAGTGCTCAGCCATGTCTCACAGCACCATCTGCCAAGCTCATGGTATGCAAGGACCAGAAGGGATGGAAGGGATGCTTCACCTACTGTGTTGTCCCATCTCCAAGTGTGCTCAGCACCCGCTGCTTCAGAGGCATAGCAGACACCATCCCACCAGCAGATGGAGCATAACTGGTGTTTTGTGAAAGGTCTCATGACAAAAACACGGTTCTCAGAGTCTGACTTTAGAGTCTTAAATCCTGCCTGGAATATGCAATTATAGCACTGGGGATCGCTCTCTGTAGAAACGTCCTCATCTTCATCCAGTGGATATCAGCACTGCATCCCTGCAGTGCCCCTGCAGCACAGCAAGAAGCACAGGGGCAGGGGAGAGCAGAGAGAGAAGACGGGGGAAGAGGTGATGAAAATCTATGTGGATGGGTGGATGGATGAATGGGTGGATGGATGGGTGGATGGGTGGGTGAGTGGGTGGATGGATGGATGGATGGATGGATGGATGGATGGATGGATGGATGGATGGATGGATGGATGGAGGGGCAGATGGATGGATGGATGGATGAAGGGGCAGATGGATGGATGGATGGATGGAGGGACAGATGAATGGATGGATGGATGGAGGGGCAGATGGACAGACGAACGGATGGATGGATGGATGGATGAAGGGACAGATGGATGGATGGATGGATGGAGGGGCAGATGGACAGACGAACGGATGGATGGATGGATGGATGGATGAAGGGACAGATGGATGGATGGATGGATGGAGGGGCAGATGGACAGACGAACGGATGGATAGATAGATGGATGAATGGATGGATAGATGGGTAGACGGATGAATGGATGGAGGGGCAGATGGATGGATGGATGGAAACAGGCAGTCACAGGGCGTAATGGCAGTAGCTGCCTGATGGCTAGGTGATGTTTTTGCAGGAGGATTGATAAATAGGAAAGCGTGTAAGTGCTGCAGGACAGTGCAGTGATAGATATGCAAGCTGACTGTGAAGCAACAATTTCTCATTACAAAATCTGAAGGGAAAATAACATTTGCAAAATTAAATCATCAGTGATAAAGTGAGACTGACATGGAAACACACGGCTGCCCCCGGCCCCCTTACCTCTGTTTGGCTGATGTCCTTTGGCACACGAGGCACAGGGGGAGGGAATCACACTGCTGCCCCGGTGTTTCACATGCAGGAGAAGCTGTCTGTTTTTGTAACCCACGTGAAATCCCAGCAGCAGTGAGAGTCACCTGGGACTCTGGAAACATTGCTGAGGTTTGTCACTGAATGTGGGGTAAAATATAGTGCATCTTTCTGTTTTTGTGTCCCTACAAAAACATACACATCCCTGCCAGGCCTTGTAGGGCAGGAGTGGTGTCTCATTCTTGTTTCTCCCTATGTTTGAGAAGGTTTAAACTCTCTAGTGGCTGAGCCTACATTTTGGCTGTGTGAAAGCACTTCCACGTGGTGACATACACATCGTTTTTTGAACACCAGCAGGGGAATCCCAATGCATCCTTTTAAAGATACATACATTTTGTTTTCTCCATGTTATGGACAGGGTAACCAAAGCAAAGAGGCAAAACAGAAAAAGTTAAGGTCAGGGCTAGTATTTATGGAGTACTTTGCTGGAACATTGTCCTAAAATGCCAATGGAAAATGATCCAGCAGTGCAGTCCAGAGCACTCTTGGCAATGCTTGTGTTTCACATTCATGCATTTCAACTAAGTTAATTACCCAGGACACAGGCTGAAAAATGAAGAAAGAGCCAAGACCAGCAATTTTGCTCTTCTTTCTCACTGGAAGGGTTTTTTTCTCTCTAATGTTGCCGAACACTGAAAACTTCATATGTGTAAAATAAAGGATGTTAATAAAATAAACAGAAACATCCCAAAGCAAACAATTCCACAATGAATTTCTCCCCTCTGTGACTGGGAGTTCTTCCCTGGAGGAAGAGATGGGGTGAAGCAGGAGCTCTCTGGATGGCTGTTTGAGACACACGGGCAGTGCCTGGAGGAAGTGGTACCAGGGCCTGGTGGGTCAGGGTGAGCACATCCTCCACCCAGCAAGTGCTGCACAGCCCTGCAGTGAAGCTGGGCAGCACCCAGGTGATTCTTGTCCCGTTTGCCTTCTCTCAAATAGCAGGAGGAATACATGGCATGGTGAGATGCTCCACCCCGGAGGAGTTCAAGGCCAGGTTGGATGGGGCCCTGGGCAGCCTGGGCTGCTATGAAACGTGGAGGTTGGTGGCCCTGCCTGTGGTGGGGGGTTGGAGCTTCGTGATCCTTGAGGTCCCTTCCAACACAAGCCATTCTGTGATTGTGTGATTCTGATTCTGAGATGGTGCCACAGTTTCTGTATGGACAAAGGTGATGCTGCTCCAGATCATGCCAGCCACTCCAGTTTGATGGTGTGGATACATCTAACCCACATTAATTTCCATGCAGTGAGTAAGTGGGTCCCTATTCAGGAGTTGCTCATTTCAGTGGGGTGTCTGCACAGCAGCCTGATGTGCACTGGACAAAGAAAGACGGAGATGTGATAACAGACTGCCAAACTGAAAGGAAAATAATTTGGTCTATGAGTTTGCTTCATGTACTTCTGTCCAAAGGAGTCCTTGGGATATGGAAAAGGAACTCCAACCTCACCATCTCAGTGCTGATATCCTTCCACTTCTGCTCTGGGATGGAAAATCTGGTGCTTCTGCTAAAGCAAATCTGGGCTACAAGGGCAGCAAACAGGGGTGGGAGAAGCAGAAGGGGTGAAAAAAAACAGGAGAAATGAGGCAGAACCACCATGAGGAGTCCTGGTGGGGTTTCAGACCTTCATTCCTCCAAAGTTACCAAAAGGGAATGGATCAAAAATCCCTTCATATGCAAATCGTGTTTCTGCAGCTCTTTGCAGCAGTGCTGCTGTTGCAATTACATCAGATTTTGATAGCAATGCAGAAAAGAAGTGGAGGTGCTGCTTCCAGGCAGTCCCAAAGGAATATTTTTGGATCATACTAAAAAGGATTGAGCTGCTTTATTCTGCTGCTCTTACAGCAGCAAGCATGGGTATCTGAGCAAATCTATCAGTCTATCAGCGCTCTACTCCGCCGCCTCCTCAGAGGCATTAAACTTCCAAACAGGGTTTCTTAAAATGCTCTGAGGTTTGATGGATTCAGTGGGTCTTTAAGCACAAATTATGAGCGGTTTATTTCCAAACAAGAGGTTCCCTGTGGAGCAAACACAGCAGTTTCTCCCATAAGCACCAAAATGCCACCGCAGCATTTTTCATGGCACCAACTCCATCAGCTGTCCTAGCACTGATATTTGACTGCTTCTTTTCCTTAACACCCACTAAAGCTGTGCATGCTATCTATTATGATAGCATGATCTATTATAAACTGAGACAGGGGAGGTTTAGGTTGGATATGAGGAGGAAGTTTTTCAGCCAGAGGATGGTGAGGCATTGGAACAGGTTGCCCAAGGAGGTTGTGGATGCCCCATCCCTGCAGGCATTGAAGGCCAGGCTGGATGTGGCTCTGGGCAGCCTGGGCTGCTGGTTGGCGACCTGCACATAGCAGGGGTTGGAACTGGATGAGCATTGTGGTCCTTTGCAACCCAGGCCATTCAATTGTTCTATGAAGCAGGAATCTTCATCTTCACCATCCATCGTGTTTGCACAGCTGTGCATGGTGGGTCTGCAGAGGGCAGCTCCCAGAGATGGATGTCAGCCAAAGAGGGAGGTTGCAGCCACAGCTCAGCTCTGTTTGCTGATTTCTATTACATCCAATGTCTTTTCCAACTAATTTTAACAGTCCTCTCACACAGTCCATTCAGTTGTTACTCTGCTGGCACAGTGGAAATTCTCTTATTGCTCTCTAAGGCAGCACAGTGCTCATTCATTAGAGGTTGGCAGCTCTGCCTCAGCTCTGAGAGGAGCTGCTGTGATTGAGGAGAGCAATCCATCAACCTGCTAAAGAAGATGAGAAGAGCTTCCCATCCATTCAGTGCAGCAGTTCATAGAGGTTCAAGGTTTTCCCATCATTTTAAAGCAAAACCTGAACAAGGTCTGGGCTGCAGTTCCTCAGAAGTGAAGGAACACCAAAGCACATCTTGGATTGTGTGCACAGCCAACCCCGTGGTCACAGCCTTCCTAATGGGAGGCACAAAGCATGTCAGCTCACTCTGGAACACCCCATCCCATCCCCTGTGTCTCCAGCTGCCCACAACCTCACTGCCCTCCAGAGGCACAGCATTCAGCAGCACCTATGTCCTGAACCACATTTTCCATGTTCTGAGCTACGTCACTTTGCACAGCTGGGGCTGTGCAGATGGAGAAGAGAAGGGAAGGCTGCGAGGTGAGCTGAGAGCAGCCTGTCAGTATCTAAAGGGGAGCGACAGGAAAGAAGGGGACAGGTTCTTGAGCAGGGTCTGTGCTGGCAGAACAAGGAGAAATGGCTTCACGCTCAAAGAGGGGAGATTTAGGTTGGATGTAAGGAAAAAATCTGTTGCAGTGAGGGTGGTGAGGCACTGAACAGGCTGCCCAGAGATGTGCTGGATGCTCCAACCCTGGAGACTTTGCAGGTGAGGCTGGATCGGGCCCTGGGCAACCTGGTGGAGCTGTGGTGCCCCTGTTAAATGCAGAGGAGTTGGACTCAATTGTCCTCAAAGGTTCCTTCCAACTCTAAGGATTCTATGATTCTGTGATTCTGAGATGTAGGAGGGAGATAAAGAGAGCCCTGGATGATCTTATACTTTTCCTTTTGGTGGGTAATAAAATAGGAGATAAAAGCCAACCTTATAACCCTCATCCCAATGAACAAACAACTGAGCCTGATGTGTAGCCCAGCTCTGAGCACCTTAGGGACCATTGGGTGGGGGTTGAAGCAGCAGGCAGGGAACTGTGTGCCTGGGCACTGCTGGCTTCATAGAATCATGAAATCATGGAATCATAGCATGGCCTGGGTTGCAAAGGAGCACAATGATCATCCAGTTCCAACCCCCTGCTGTGTGCAGGTCGCCAACCAGCAGCCCAGGCTGCCCAGAGCCACATCCAGCCTGGCCTTGAATGCATGTAGGGATGGAGCATCCACAACCTCCTTGGGCAAAACACAGAATCACCTCATTTCTGATTAACCTAGAGTCAGGAGAACAGGCTTGCCTGTTACTCCTGCAGTCCCCAGTTACTCCTGCAGCCCTCTCTGATGCCCTCCCAGTGCCAGGCCCCTTGCAAGTGTGTTCCAGCATTTGGTGTGGGTTTTCTCCCCCCAGCCCCATGTGCACGTCAAGGCAGAGCACACACATGGCTGCATCCCAGAGTGATGTGAATGCTGCCTCAGCAGTCCCATGACGCTCCCACCTCCCCAACACAGACAGGCAGACCACGTGCATTCCAGGTGTTTATTGGGGGCTATGGCCATGGCTGTGATGCAGCTCAGTGATACTTGCGAGCCAGAGCATGAGCCACAACGTTGACCAGCTTCTGCCAGGCAAATTGGCAGGCAGGAGTGAAATCCCTGGCAAAGTGGGAAGCCAGGACTATGATCAGGATGTCCCCAAGGAGCTGCAGGAGAAAGTGGAGAGCAGGAAAGGTTAGTGCTGCTTGGATGGCCAGGGAACATCTCCTCTTCCTACCCAGCACAGTCTCAGTGCTTGCTGCTGGGGCTGCTGGGCCCAAATGCTCACTCTTTGCCTAGAAAGCTCTGAGTCTGGGGGGAAAAAAAAAGTTGTCTGCTCCATCCTTGCCAAAATAAAGGGAGAGTGGGTGGAGAAAAAGCCTTGAGACTATTTTCCTCCATTCTTGGGATGCTGGTTTGGCCTGACATCCGCCTGACATCCACCTTGCAAAACACCGCTTGTAATTTATTTCTTTATTTGTTTGTTTGTTTGTTTGTTGTGAATGAGGAAATCTACACATTTTTATTTGCAGGTGTTAGGGGAAGAGGGACTGCCCATTCTAACCCAGGTTGCCCAGTGAATCTGTGGGAGCCCCATCCCTGGAGGTGCCCAAGGCCATGGATGGGGCCCTGGGCAGCCTGAGAAGATAGAGGGCACCCAGCCCACGGCAGGGGGTGAGACTGGGGGGCTTAAAAGTCCCTTCCAACCCAACCATTCTATGCTTCTATGAGTTTTGAGGTCCCTTCCAACCTGAGCCATTCTATGGTTCTATAATTCTATGATCCAGACAGGCAGCCCATACTGGATAAGTCAGAAACCTGCTCTGTCATTTTAGAACTTCTAATCTTCCCATAGAATCAGAGAATTCTATAGGACGTATGACTTCCTTCAGTGGTCTGTTGAACATCCCTCCACCTCTGCTTCCTCCAGCCCAGGCTGCACCTTTCTCTGGTTTGCTTTCATTTGTCCTCAACCCAAGTGCCTCCTTTAGCTTACAGTCTCACAATATTTTCTCCTTCCCATTGCTACATTGACACAAAAAAATGGAACTTTCCAGCCTGAAAGCCACCTGCTGTCCTGCAAAGAGTTCTGCACTCATTGGGTCCATGCAGGGATGCTGACTCCACCAGACAGAACGCATTCAGCCAGCGTGGCTGGGGCAGCCCCCCATGTTTCAAAGCAAAGCACTGCACAGGGACTGGGCTCAGGCTGCCAACATTTCCCCGTGCCAACATCTCACCCTGAAGTTCTCGGGGTCCACGTGCAACTTGTCGCAGTGCAGCTCCGACAGCTTGGCGTAGGTGCTCTTGATGTTGTCCAGGTTCTTCACAGCTTCCCCAAAGGAGCTCAGCACTTTCTTACCATGAGCACGGACCCTGGGGTTGCCCATGATGGCGGTGGGGCTGGAAAGGTTCCCAAAAGAGGCAAAGAACCTCTGGGTCCAGGGGTAGACAATCAGCAGCCTGCAGAGGGACACAAGCACACACCATTAACACCCCCTCCTAAAACTGCAGTGCTTTCAGTATCCAGGGTGCACTGAGCCCATCCCGGGAGCAGACCTACCTGGCCAGGGCTTCGGCGCCGCATTCCTCCACGTTGACTTTGCCCCAGATGCTGGTGATGAGCTGCTTCTCCTCGGCGGACCAGTGCACCATGGTGGCAGCGGGGTTGGCGTGCGGCTGTGGGAGCACTCAGAGCTTGGAGCTGAGCTGCAGACCCCGGGGGTTTTTATCCACTGCTGACAGCTCCTCCCCACCCCGACCGTGGGGTCATTGGCTGGGATGGGTGGGGGCTTGTGCTGGGGGGGCAGGAGGGGTGGTCAGGGTGTGGCAGCAGTCAAGGGGCCTCCGGTCATCCCCGCTCTGACCCTTCCCCCAGCGCTGCCCTACCAGACCTGGGCCTCTTTTCAGAGAAAGGGCTGCACATGGACTCATGGAATCATAGAATTAGCCCGGTTGGAAAAGACCTTAAAGATCATCAAATTCAACCGCAACCCAACCATCCCACCCTAACTCTAACAACCCTCCGCTAAATCACGTCCCTGAGCACCACATCCAAACGGTTTTTAAGCACATCCAGGATGGTGACTCAACCACCCCCCTGGGCAGCCCATTCCAGTGCTTAACAACCTTTCTGTAAAGAAGTTTTTCCTGATATCCAGCCAAGAGCCAGCCTCCATTTGCAACACACGCATGGACTCCATGGATTGTGCCATGCTCCGTGGCTCTCCCAGAGCTGCCCCATGACATACGCCAACATGCAGCCCGTGGCCATGCAGCTCAGGGGTGTTCCAGCAGCAGAGACACCACGGGCACCACAAACACTGAAATGGACTTTAACCCCATTGCCACTTACTATGACAAACCATGACCTGGGCCATTTACTTTCCATTTTGGGCCAGTGGAAGCTCACCCATCAGTTGTAAGGTGACAGGACACATGCCGAACTGGTGCACAGGGACTGAACAGGATCACCCCTTTCACCCTAGCTCCGCTTGTGTTCACATCCATAAAGAACAGGGGAAACATGCTTTGAACTCCAGATTGTCTCTGTTGCACCTGATATGGGCTCAGAAAGCAGCAAAAGCTCAGCTCAGGGGTGTCCAACAGGGACCCAGGGGTTTCCTTCTGCATCGTTCCCCCAAGGAGGGGAGATTGAAGTTGGACATTGCAAAACATTTCTTCTCCCAGAGAGTGTTGTTGATGCAGTGGCACAGCTGCCCATGGTGGTGGTGGAGTCAGCATCCCTGGAGGTGTTCCAGAGACGTAGGGATGTGGCACTGAGGGATGTCGTCAGTGGGCATGGTGGGGTGGGTTGGGGTTGGGCTTAGAGATCTTGGAGGGCTTTTCCAGTCTGAATGATTCTGTGATTCTATGACAAAGCTGGCATGAACCACATCTCCCCCGAGTTCAGGAGCTGTTCAGAAACCATGCAAAGTGCTCTCCTGTGCCGCCCCTGGGAACAGCACGGGGTACCTTCCCCAGGAGCATTGTCCCTGCGTGAGAGTCCTGAAGGCTTATTCTAAATGAATGGAGCTACCATTGCATGACGTACCAGAGGAATGAATTATTAGTATCTTTAACCAGTGACATCCAAGAGGCACAAGGTCATGTTGAAGCAGCAGCAGGAGGGGAGGGTGCTCATATGGCTGCAGCAGAGCTGGAAAGGGGCTGAGCTCCTTCCCGGAGTCCTGGGCTTGCCTTCCTCCATAGAATCACTGAATCATTGAATCATTTAAGGTTGGAAAAGATCATTAAGATAAAATCCAACTCCACTGAGCACCACTTATTCAGTGTCCTCCTGGCCTTGTACCAAAAATAAAGGAATGGGAGGAAAATCAATTAAAAGAAAGAAAATACTGAGGGAGACTTTCAACCTTTTAATAGCCTTTTCCCTTCTGGTTGTATACGTTATTTTACACCATGGAGTAGATCTGAATCATGGATTAGAGTTGCCTACATCTGCCTCTTGATGGTGATACCTGAGCACGACTCTCACTGTGCCTGCCCAGACACCTGCAAGGAAGACAGCACTTTTTGTCTTAACACAAAGTGCCCTCCTATGTCCTTGTGACGGCAACAACACCCTCCTTCCACTGAGCAGAGTGCTTGGGGAGAGGTCAAGGGGCCGTGGGGGCTTTGATACCCAGCAGTGAGTCAGGGGAGGAGAGGGGGATGCCCATGAGGGATGGAGCAGGGACACGACATGGTACCAACTTGATGGAGGTGCTGATTTATGTAGCTGTGGTCAGGACGTGGTACAGACTTGGTGCCAGGGGTTCTTGGTGTATCCCCTCTCTTTCCCCTTAGAAAGCAGCACGTCATTCCAGCAGCAGCAGCTGCTTTTGCTGCCCCGTGTTCATCTCAATAGGATGAGTGGTTCTCCCATGCCAAGAACAACTGCCACCCTATGGAGCCCTGCACTGTGCACATTTAAACACCTCTATAGTTTGCATGCAAATGACATCAGTTGATTTGTAGTTCCAGAACATCATTAATAGTTAGTACTATCGACAGGATTAACCCCCTCCCTTCTCCCACCCAGAACTGCAGAATGGGCAGTGTAGGGTGAAGAAGTGCATAAACAAGGTCTGTGCAAGTCTTGATAGCAAAATGTTTATCTGCAACCTGCCCCCACCCAGCTGGCTGCTGGGCTAGCATGAGTCAGCTCCTTTCAGGGAGGCTGAATGCCAGAAACGAGCCAGGAAGGATTAAAGCCTTCACTTTGTTTATTCTCTCTTAAATATATGCTTCCTCTGTGTCAGTAAGAAAACTCATTTCTACAGACATAGCCCCAGTGCAAACCTCCCAGTGCTTTGCCTGCCCAGACATGGGCTTGCAGGTTTGCTTTCCAGAGGCAGATCCCACAGAACCCCATAAAACCCCACTGAGCACAAAGCACTCCATAGAGCCAACCCTGCCCCACTGAGCTCCTGCTGTGCCCACGTCCCCCACCCCAGCCCTAGGCTGCACAGGGACACACAGACAGCAGATGAGTGTCACTGAATGAACTTTATTTGTCTGTCACAAGCTGTCAGCCTCGGAGCATTTCTGCAGGTGCATACAATAGCTGTAGGGTGCTCCGGGATCTTTGCTGCTGGTGCTTAGTGGTACTTGCGAGCCAGGGCGTGGGCCACCACACGGACCAGCTTCTGCCAGGCAGCCTGGCATTCAGGAGTGAAGTCCTTGCTGAAGTGGGCGGCCAGGACGATGATGAGGATGTCACCCAGGAGCTGTGGGGATAGGAGGACCCTCTGTTAGCAATGCCCTGAAGCCAGCCCCTCCCTGTGCCAGTGCTTGCACCAGCACCAGGAAAACCTACCTAGGCTTAAAGATGATCCTATAAACTACAGCTCTTGTTCAGACATACCTTAAACTCATTAATCCTTTTGTTCAGTCTAAACATCAAAATGCACAGTGTGCAAAACACACCAGCTCCTGTCTGAGCCGCTGGGCCCGAAGCTTTCCATCTCACCACTCAGGCCATATTTCCTCCCTCTGCTACTACTGTGAGAAGAGTCACAGTCTCTCCAGAAATCCTCCATTTGGCTGCAGATGGGAGTGGGCAGCACAGCCACACTCCTGCTGGCATGTGGGATCTCCACCACCCCTCCCCATCTCACTCCTTGGCTCTCAGCATCCAGCCCATCTCCATGCCATGTTGCACTCTTGCTCCTTCACTTTCCCCTTGGCTCAGACCTCTCTCCACTCCAACGGTGGCTTTTGCTTTGCTCTCCCTTCCATTTCTGCACTGTAGCCATCTCCTCACTGCCTTCCCTTCTCCTCTGTACTCTCACTGTCACCCACCCCTCAGTCCCTCCATCCCCTTCGTTCCTTTCTCACTGTGCTGCAGGTTGGTCCCTTCCCTCTCTGTCTCTCCCACCTCTGACCCCAGCCTCCAATTCCACCTACGGGCGATCTATGGGGAGCACCCACACGTGGGTCCTGGGGGACATAGGGAGAATCTCCTCTTGGAGATGCATTGGGGTGGGACCCAGTCAAGAGCGCGGCTCACCCTGAAGTTCTCGGGGTCCACGTGCAGCTTGTCACAGTGCAGCTCGGACAGTTGGGAGAAGGTGTTCTTGATGTTGTCCAGGTTCTTCACAGCATCCCCGAAGGAGGTGAGTACTTTCTTGCCATGGGCACGGACCATGGGGTTGCCAAGGATGGCGGTGGGGCTGGAGAGGTTCCCAAAGGACGCAAAGAACCTCTGGGTCCAGGGGTAGACAATCAGCAGCCTGTAGGGAACAGAAGCACACACCTGCAATTGCAGCCATTTCCCTACCCAGGGAGCAGCTGAGCCGATGCCCAAAGCTGGACCTACCTGGCCAGGGCTTCGGCTCCGCAGTCGGCCACATTGACCTTGCCCCAGAGGCCGGTGATGAGCTGCTTCTCCTCAGCAGACCAGTGCACCATGGCGGCGGTTGGAGGGTAGCGTGTGGCTGTAGGTACGGAGGAGGTCTGGGCTCTTGCTCCCGCGGGGATCGCACGCTGGTGAGCGGCCGTCTGCGTCCCCACTTTTATCCGCTCCGCCGGGCCCCTCCTCTTCCCCGTGCACCCCGCAATTGGCTGCAACTCAGGAGGGGCCCCCAGCCTTGGCACCCCGGGGGAGGGAACGCGGCATCAGGGTGGGGCACAGGGCAAGGTGCCCAGATCCGTGGCCACGGCACCGCCCAGCCCCCCCCGATTCCCAGCTCTGCAGCTCTATGCCGGACCGCGCCATACATCCGCATGCACGGTGTGGGCATGGCACCGTGTGCCCACCCCAGTGCTGTGAGCAGCGCTGGCTGCCAGGCTGGTGCCCCTCACACAGTTCCAAACCACAGCACTCTGCTTTGCTGTGAGGCAGGAGACCACAACTTGGGTCTGTTGGGTCCTTCCTCCCAGCACACCAGCCGGTGCATGTGGTTTTCTCTTCCTCTTCCCGAAGGGCCTGCCAGGCTTGGGTTCTCCTTGTTCTTTCCCATCAGCTATTGAGCAGCTTGCTGACTTTAGGGTAGCACTAAGTGAGCTGCGGGCAGCAGGGTGCAGAGCTCCTGCCTCAAAGAGTCTGCAGGCAGAGGGAAACAAGGTAGGCTCAGAACACAGAGCACAGAGATCACCTGCATGGCATCACCTTTCCAGACCTAGGAAAGGTGAGACACACCGGGTACAACAGGGACAGCCTCGCTGGCAGCAGGAAGGCAGCACCTGACCTGACCCAGTGACACGGCAGTGTGTTGGGAGAGGTGCCTGGGGCTGCCAGGCTGCTGCCATCAAGCAGGGGCTGGAGCTGGGACGGACATAATGGGGCCAGGACCTGGCTGCACGTGGAGCACCAGCTGGCCCAGGGGATGGGTGGCCATGGAGCAAGGCACTGCCGTTGGCCATGGGCTGTGGCTAACACTTGTGCTGAAAGCAGCACCAGTTCTCTGCACGCTTGCTTTGGAAAGGGCTTGGTAGAAGGGCCATGCTGCAAAGAGTTGAGCTGGGTGCATGCCCTGCGCTGTAGCTGTGACTTCTGCCTTCTCCCTGATAACGAGCCTGGAGGGTGTGGGCAGGAATTCATTGTGCCAGGATCCAGAGGTGTCCCCGAGCTGCTCTGCAACCTGTGGGGATGCTGCGAGCCACATCTGGGCTAAAATGGGGATGGGAGCCTGGAGAGCATCACGGCCCTCTGCACAGTGAAGGGACTTCAGGGGACTTTTGCTGCTGAAAAGCTAGATGTAGGGGCAGTGAAACCAAGTGCTCTGTCCTTTCTGTATGTGCAATGATCATTCTTGGAATACTTTTTTTGCCATAATAGATTCCTGTTACTATTAAATTCTGCCTTTAATAATTCGTGAATTATAACAATTTAGACAAGGATCGAAAACCAGTACCATAGAATCATAGAATGTCCCGAGCTGGGAGGAACAAAAAGGATCATAGAGTCCTTTCCATGCTTCCTTCCATCAAAGATGTTACAAACAAACCGCATCTCACTGCAACTGCACGTTTTTGTGCAAAGATTTGTTCCCCTTGAACTGTGGAAGTGTACAACATTAAATGCAAGATGTTGCTGATGCCTCAGTGCAGAACCAATGTTCCTATTTGTATTTTGGGGTATGTTTGTGTGTTCAGGTCTTGAATGCTCCCTGTGTTTATCCAGCTTAGACAAATCTCACCTGCAGGAATTCACGAATACAAAACATGTCCTGCTGTACTGTGTATGTGAGCACCTCGTTCCATTCCCAGCCCCTAGGGCAGCCCCCACCCTGACCCTACAGAGAGGCAGAGACTCTATCCTGACTGCAGCAGTGTTTATTTGGCAGTTACAGCCCAGCAGACCCCGAGGACGCCGGGAGCATCTCCAAGTGGCTGTGGGGCTCAGTGGTACTCGTGGGCCAGTGCGTGGGCCACCGCACGCACCATCTTCTGCCAGGCAGCCTGGCTGGCAGGAGTGAAGTCCTTGCCGATGTGGGAGGCCAGGACGACAATCAGGATGTCCCCCAGGAGCTGGCAAAGGAGGAAGAAGAGAAGCCATCAGCCAGTGCTGTCCCCACCTCCTTCACACCATGTAGCCATCCTCGGGCAGTGATGGAGATCCATCACAATGCCAGGAGCCCATTTCCTGCAGCCCATGTACTGTTCCTGCATCTCTGGCACTCCCTGGGATGGTGGAACATGCTGTAGTCCCCTCCCCAACACCTTCTCTACACCAGCTGTGCCAGTGACCCCTCTCAGCTCTGGATGTGTTTATTCTCTTCCTTCATTTCCCCCCTACCCTATCTCTCTTTGGCTCAGATCCCCTCATTCAGTTGAAATGGCTGTGTCTATTTTCTGTCCTGGATTCTGTCCCATTCCCTCACATCCAAGCTCATCTCCTCCCCTCCAATCCTTTGTTTCTTCTCTTCTGCTCCCTTGCTGCTCCAGACTGATATTGTTTCTCTCCATTTACTCTGCAGACTGCACGTAAATCACTCCACATTTTGTGCCCATCCACTCCACCTCTTGCATCCCTTCTCTCACACTACTCAGTCCTGTAAGTCCTGCCTGTTCTCCCAGAGGCTCACCCTGAAGTTCTCAGGGTCCACATGCAGCTTCTCGCAGTGCAGTTTGCTCAGCTGGGCAAAGCTCTTCTTGATGTTGTCCGGGTTCTTCACAGCCTCCCCAAAGGATGTGAGCCCTTTCTTGCCATGGGCACGGACCATGGGGTTGCCAAGGATGGCGGTGGGGCTGGAGAGGTTCCCAAAGGACGCAAAGAACCTCTGGGTCCAGGGGTAGACAATCAGCAGCCTGTAGAGAGATGGGGCACACAAGCGCACACCTGCAATTGCAGCCATTTCCCTACCCAGGGAGCAGCTGAGCCGATGCCCAAAGCTGGACCTACCTGGCCAGGGCTTCGGCCCCGCAGTCGGCCACGTTGACCTTGCCCCAGATGCTGGTGATGAGCTGCTTCTCCTCAGCAGACCAGTGCACCATGGTGGCAGCTGTTGGGCTTGCTTTGGGCTTCCCTGAAGAATGAGTAGGAAGTGGGGCCAAAGTCTACCCATGGATTTTATACACTACTAACAGCTTGCCCTAATCTCAGTTGACATTTCCATTGGTGCGTCTGGGGAAGGAGTTGAGCTGCAGAAGGAAAGATAGCAAATTTGGATGCTGTCCAAGGGGAAAAGGGGCCCATTCCCCCTCTGCCTTCATTTGGACCAGCTTCATTTCATACTCATGCTCTCGCAGCCACAGCCCTGAGTGCAGCTGGAGCTGCCTGCATGGCCCCTCCATGGCCGTAGGTTTCCAGTGTCACTGCCAGTGGTTGGGGACTGAACTTGTGGAGGAGATCCAGTAAGATGGGCAGTGATGTCAAAGAGCTCACAGCCTTTACCTTGGCCTTGTTTTCAGACTCTTGATGGTGCTTTGGTGCCTGCACTCCTGGGAATCCATCGTGAACAGCTCCAGGCTTTCTGGGAAACGAGAGCCCAATGCTTGTCCCAGATGTAGGCCTCATGCTTTGAATTCAAGATTCTCCTTTCTTGTCAGTACTCATAAAGAGTTTCACAGCTGTTGTTCCTTCCTATTGCCCATAGTTGTTGCCCACAGTAGTTCTCCATACTTGTTCTTTGTGTTGAGTGGCTCTGCATAGTCACCCATAGTAGTTCTCCATGGTTATTGTCCATAATCGTTGTCCATTGATTCAGAGTGTTTCCTACTAGCAGGAGAGGCTATCAAAAAAACAGGAAAAGCACTCTTTCTACTGTCATTTTATAACGATGCACCATGGGATGCACTGTTGCACTTAGTTATGCAAGTAGCCTGCGACAGCGAGGAGCTGAGCCCTGCCTGTTGACTTCAGCTGCAGTTGGTCACCTGGCCACAAACTCCACTGTTTTACCAATGGCAGCTCTGGTTATGCTGTGTGTGTGCAATTTGTTCCTGCAAATGCTTTCTCATTTGATATAGAGATGAAATGAGGAGGTTGTAATGACAACAAATTGCTCTGCAGATGCAAGTTGCAGATTCGTTGTGATCAGGGTGGGATGGTGAATTTGTGGCTGCTGTCCTGCAGCTCAGGAGCTCCATCCCACAAGGGCAGATCCAGACTTCCAACCCAGGTGTAAGGTGAGATGCTAAACCAAGAGATGGAGAAGCAGTTCCTGGGGCTTGCTGACCTTCACCTGGTTTCTCTTTTGCTCCTGAGTAGAACCTGAGGCTGCATGCCCCCCTTTGCATCAGCTGGGCCATGGTCCACAATGAGCTCACAGCGAGGTGGATTCAGACTGGAAGGTATCTGCAAGACTGGCAAGAAGCATTCAGCTCTTTCTGCCAAACGGTGAGATGAACGAGGGATGCTCAGCAAAAAGCAAAGAACAGCTCAGACAGCCCCAGCCCTGCCCTCTGCTCTGGAGGTCTTCTTCAGGGATGACTCCATCTCATACATCTCTCTAAGTCAGAGCTCATTTGCACCCACATGGGACAGATTCACTTCACCCACAACCCTTCCCCAGCATCCTTCCATCCTGCTGTCTCCTTTGGTCTGATTGGAGGAGCCCCATGTGTGGTTCTCTGCCTCTTGGTGCACACCGGGCTCTGCCAATTTCACGGACGGGAACTTTCCTATTTTATAGAATCATAGAATCATTAGAGTTGGAAGGAACCTTTGAGGGCAATTGAGTCCAACTGCCTCTGCATTTAACAGGGGCACCACAGCTCCACCAGGTTACCCAGGGCCTGATCCAGCCTCACCTGCAAAGTCTCCAAGGTTGGAGCATCCAGCACGTCTCTGGGTAGCCTGTTCAGTGCCTCATCACCCTCATTGCAACAGATTTTTTCCTTACATCCAACCTAAATCTCCCCTCTTTGAGCGTGAAGCCATTTCTCCTTGTTCTGCCAGCACAGACCCTGCTCAAGAGCCTGTCCCCTTCTTTCCTGTCACTCCCCTTTAGATACCGACAGGCTGCTCTCAGCTCACCTCGCAGCCTTCCCTTCTCTTCTCCATCTGCACAGCCCCAGCTCTCAGCCTGTCCTCATAGGAGACCTGTTCCATCCCTGGGATCATTTTTGTGACCCTCCTCTGGATGCTCTCCCACAGCTCCATGTCTCTCCTGCACTGAGGACTCCACATCTGGACGCAGTGCTCCAGGTGAGGCCTCACAGCACAGAGCAGAGGGGAGGATCACCTCCTGACCTGCTGGTTGCTCTTGTTTTGGTGCAGCCCAGGATGCAGTTGGCTTTCTGGGCTGTGAGGGCACAGTGCTGGCTCATGCCCAGCTTCCATCCATCAGCACCCCCGGGTCTTTTCCATCAGGGCTGCACTCAATCCTTTCATCCCCCAGCTTGTATTGCCAATGGGGGTTGCCTTACCCCAGGTGCAGACCTTGCACTTGGCTTTGTTGAACCTCATGAGGTTCACCTGGCCCCAGTGCTCAGCCTGTCTGTGTCCCTCTGGATGGCATCCCATCCCTCTGCTGTGTCACTGCACCCCACAGCTCGGGGTCATCAGCAAACTGCTGAGGGTGCACCCGACCCCACTGTTGACATCACTGATGAAGATATGAAAGATATCATGGATAAATCATCCTGCTGGCAGCAAAAGGCAGCTCCGGGCCTTCACAAAAGAAGCAGTGTTTGTTGGTCACTCTGATTGCAGCAAGCAGCACCCTGCGCCAAGCTTTACTTATCAGCAGAAGCAGCAGATGTAGCCTCTGGACCACAGCCAGTCACTCTTCTCTCTCCTCCAGAACGCGCAATGGCTTAAGTTGACAGCTGAAAGTCCTGTAAGTATCTTTGCTCCCAGGTTGTTTCTGTGATGGCCAAAGTGAGGAGCATATAAGCAGGAGGGGGAATGGCTGTTTACAAGGGTGGATAGTGATAGGACAAGGGGGAATGGTTTTGATCCTGTGATTCTATGATTCTATGAAATAATGCTGAGATGCCATTTCTGGTGGACAGGAGAGTGTTGTATTGTAGGAAAGCTGTTCTGGTTTCTGTTGGCTTTTTGCTTTTCCCCCCCATCCCTGCATCCTCTGCCTTTCGCACAGGCTGGATGTGTAGCTCACAGGGGTCACAAGTGCAAATCCCTGCTTTATCTGCAGGACGGCAGGAAACATATTCCTAAATCACGCAAAACAGGGGTTTCTTCATTCTGAGACAGACATATCTTTCCCTATTGTCTTTTAACTTACTTCTGAATAAGACTGATGTTCTCAGACAGAACCCTTCCATTACAGTGAAAAACCATTCTTCATTAAGCCAATCTGAATAAAAATTATCTGATCCTATGTAAAAGCTGCCCTCGGCCCCTCCTGTGCAGACATCTACATCTTCTTGCAGGGAGCATCTTCTGCTCAGAATGCCCAAGGCTCCTGGAAAGAGCGTTTTCATCTGATACAGGAAACACTTTTTATCACCTTCTTGAGGATAGTTTTTTCAGCCTAAGCTGGCTTGAGGAAATCTCTCCAAATCTATACCCTTGCACACACTACAGGCTGAGAAGCGTCCGGCCCTGCAGCTCTGCCTTCTGTGCAGAAGAGCTCAGGAATATTCCCTGGTGATTTCTGCAGACTGAAGGCACTGCTTGGTGGGCTGGGATGTGCAAGTGCTGGATGAGAGGCCTCTGTCCCCACATGTCCCCTGATGTCCCCAAATGTCCCCCATTTGGCAAACCTGACTGCCTTTTTGGACCACGATACTCCCCAGAGCCCTGAGCCCTCTTTCCCCTCTGGTGCCCTTTGCTCCCACCCTCCCCACAACAGGAGCACACCAGGCAGTTCAGGCAATGTGCTTTTTTATTGACTTTCACAGCTGTGTCCTGCTCTGGGAGCTCAGTGGTACTTGTAGGCCAGGGCATGGGCCACCACGCCGACCAGCTTCTGCCAGACAGCCTGGCAGGTCGGGGTGAAGTCCTTGGTGAAGTGAGCAGCCAGCACAATGATGAGGATGTTCCCCAGGAGCTGCAGAGAGAAGGGAAGCAATGGGGTCAGCACGGTGTGGAGCATCCCCTGCCCTGCACAGGACCCAGGGGCTGCAGCTCTGAAGGGTTCAGAGATGCTCTTTCTGCAGGCAAATTTGCTGTGCTCACCACAGACACCAAGATCCACCTGCTCCATCCTTGCATTGTCTCCCCCCTGCTTTCTTCAGCCTCTCTACACTGTGTTCCCAAAATGTTTCTGAGTTTCTTTGTTTTTTTCCTGCTGTGAATCCCCATGCCTACTGGAGCTGGGGCTCAAGTCAGTGCCATGTCTGCCTGCTGCATCCCCAAAGCAGGGGCAGGAATGGAAGCCAAGGGCCTCATCCAGCCCCCACAGCCACAGCCCCCCAGCACTCTGCTCTCCTTTGCTCCCCTCCTACTCCCCTCCTTCATCTGCTGACCTTGTTCCACATCCAGATCTCTCTGACTCTGATCCCAGTCTGCTGATCTCTCTCCATCAGCGCCCACCCGTGATGATCCCTGCATCTTCCTTCCACATTGGCTTTTCCCTCTCCTCCCATATACGTCATTCCTGAGGGCATGGTGTGCCAAGGAGAAACTGCACATGGCCCTCGTCCCCTTGACCCTCAGCCCTACTCAGCCTCTCACTTTCCTTCTGCTTTTCTCCAACCTCCAGGCACTCAAAGCATCTCCCTGGGGGCATCTGTCCCCAGATCTGTCACAGCCTGGAGCCCCTTCCTTCAAATTACCAGTTGCACAGCCTTCCCTCTCCCTCTTAAGCACTTTCCATCCCGGCCAGCCCCTTTCTCTTCGATACCTAAAATATCTGCTACTTAAGTTCCTCCAGAACCCTCCAGGCAGTGAGCTGTTCCACAGGATGGAGGGACAGACGGACAACCTCAGCACATCTCACCCTGAAGTTCTCGGGGTCCACGTGCAGCTTCTCGCAGTGCAGCTCCGACAGCTTGGCGTAGGTGCTCTTGATGTTGTCCAGGTTCTTCACGGCTTCCCCAAAGGAGCTCAGCACTTTCTTACCATGAGCACGGACCTTGGGGTTACCAATGATGGCGGTGGGGCTGGAGAGGTTCCCGAAGTTATCAAAGAACCTCTGGGTCCAGGGGTAGACAATCAGCAGCCTGCAGAGGGACACAAGCACACACCATTAACACCCCCTCCTAAAACTGCAGTGCTTTCAGTATCCAGGGTGCACTGAGCCCATCCCGGGAGCAGACCTACCTGGCCAGGGCTTCGGCGCCGCATTCCTCCACGTTGACTTTGCCCCAGATGCTGGTGATGAGCTGCTTCTCCTCGGCGGACCAGTGCACCATGGTGGCAGCGGGGTTGGCGTGCGGCTGTGGGAGCACTCAGAGCTTGGAGCTGAGCTGCAGACCCCGGGGGTTTTTATCCACTGCTGACAGCTCCTCCCCACCCCAGCCGTGGGGTCATTGGCTGGGATGGGTGGGGGTCCACGCGAGGGGGGGTTTGTCCATGGGGTGGTCAGTGTGCACGAGGTGTGGTCTTCCATGAAAAGACAGTGACCAGCTTAACAGGCGGCTCCGGACACAGCAGCCCTTATCTCTCCGTCCTCACGGCAGCCCTACATGCAGCACCCCCACAGAAGGCACCGAGCCCCCTCTGCATGGTGCACTCAAATGGCTTCACGCCTGCAGTACCCAAATGTTGTCTCCCCTGCAGCATTCACAGGCTCCCTAAACCTGGAGGGTATTTCTCAGACAGGTGGCAATGAGCCTGGCCACTTTCCTCACCCTTCTGCCCGGAGCAGCTGCCTGGGAATGCTGAGGGCTCTTGTCTCTGGCTGCAGCTATGCAACTCTGGAGCGTAGAATCGTAGCACCATAGAGTTATTTGAGTTGGAAGGAATCTTTAAAAGCCCCTGGGGCTCTCCCAAAGTGAATAGAGACAGCCACAGCTCCATCAGGTGCTCAGAGCCCTGTCCAGCCTGACCTTGGCTGTCTCCAGGGATGGAACATCAACCACTTCTCTGGGCAACCTGTGCCACAGCTTCATCACCCTCATTATTTTCCTTATGTCCAGTCTAAATTGTGCTCTCTCTTCTGGGAAGTAAAAGACCTTGCTGAAGGACAGCAGGGTCAGCCACTCTACAACCAGACCAGTCATGTCCTGGTTCAGAGCCTGACCATAGTCTTCTGCTTGGCTCTGGGTCTCACTCTCCATTCGAAATGGATTTTTGCTATTCCTGGGCTGAAGAGCACAGGCAAAACAGTGCCCCTGTGCACAGGCACACTAAGTCAGGGTGGGAGGCATGCAGAACCCCCAGCAGGACTGTGGGGTTTGGCTCTTTCCAGAGGCAGTCTAGAAGGCTTCATCCACTGGGGATGTGGTCAGTGGGCATGGTGGTGATGGGCTGATGGTTGGATTTGATCTCAGAGGTCTGTTCCAGCCTTAATGATTCTATTGCAGGGTTGTTGAACTAGTTGACGTTTAAGGGCTCCTTCCAACTCAAATGATTCTATCACTGTATTAATGGGCATGATTGTGAGGGATTGATGTTTGGACTTGATGATCTTGGGAGGTCTTTTCCAGCCTTTAGGATTCTATGGTTCTATGATTCCATGATCCAGAGCTTTGACCTGTGCCGCTTACAGACCAGTACTGGTTCACAGACCTCCACGGAGCAGCACTGAGCAGTGGCACAAACACAGCACTCTGAGCACCTGATCCAGCTGTGGCTGTCCTCATTCAGCGCAGGGGAATTGGACCAGAAGGTTTTTAAATGTCCCTTCCAACTGAAACCACCCTATGATTCATTGGACATCTGAATGTGATCCAGTTGGGATCACTGATGGATGTAATCACACTACAGATTCTTGCTGCAGCCCCCTAGGAGAAATTCTTACATTGTATTATCTATTTATTTAATTAGGTACTTATTTATTTGAAATTTCTCAGTCCCATGCATGGCCCGTGGGCCCCTTCCAGCAGCGAGGCAGTCACCATCGTGCTCCGATAATGCCTGCAGGGCGCGGGCTGCTCAGCACAGATAAGTGTATCACACAGGTGGCCAGAGCCTGCTGCACTTCTCACCTAAAGAGCAGACACCGAGCCACACACCCACGGTTCCTGAAGAGATCTGAAGGCTTCAGCAGCTCTTCAGTTTTTACTAAGACTCATAGAATGAAATCGAATACGTGCAACCCTAAATGGCACACAGATATTCCCATCATGTGTCAGCCAGCACTGAACAGAGCTGGCCAGGACAGCTGCATGCACAGCTGGGGGGCAGTGAACAGCCTGGAGTGCCCCTCTCACATGCTGCTTGGTTATTACTTCTCTTCCTGCAGTCTGCTTTGCCTGGCAGACCCACACAAAGGATAAAATCCAAGCTACATCTGGGTTTATTATTAGCAACGCATTTGCCTCATCTGTGATGGGAGTCTCATTTTCAGCTCGGTGAAGCTGAACTTTCAATAAAAAAGATAATGATGTTTTTCTTCTGCATGTGAGCCTGCAGTATGACAGAGTTTGGGGAGGGGTGGCTGAGACAAGCAGCGAGCATCAGAGACAGTGCTCAGGGGAGAGCACTGCAGTATTGCTATTAATGAGGATCTGTGGTCAATAAATGCCGACTCCATGGAAAAGCAGGCAGAGAGGAAAGAAACCTCAGGCCCCTGTCCCACACCGTGGCCCACTCAGATCTGCTCTCCTGGGTGCACTGTGGAGCAGGGATGGATAATGGTGGTCCTGAGAGCCATGGGAGGGAGGAAGCAGAGGACATGGGCAGAGGTGCTCTTCATTGTACCATGACAAGCTCACATGGTGCAGAGCTGACCTACCCTTGCCATGCTGCTGATGCAGAGCTGCTCCAGGGGCAACAGCAGCCTTCAGGCTACTGCCCAGATGAACCCCAAAGTGGGAACCAGAGCAGAGTCTTACAGAACAGCTACAGACCCAAAGGCACAGGCAGAGCTTCTGCTCTGGGCCTCTTAGGACAAACTTCATGATGAATTTAGGAAAATGAGAGCAGCAATCAGCTGGCCTGAATCACCATAACTGATACACCTTGCCATGCCTGAACACAAGCACCAAGGATTTCTGAGGATGCCGTTTCCTTAGGAGGGAACAGGAGGCAGAAAAGACCCCAGAAGATGACAGGCATGGCACAGTGCAGTCAGAGCAGATGGGTTTGCAGCAGGCAGAAAGTTCCATGTTACTGCTGTAAGGAGAGCCACCTAACTGAGCCCTGGCTCATCACCCCCAGCTGAAAGGCAGTTCAAATGGCTTCTGTGCCACAGCAATAAGCTGAGGGGGAATATAAGTGTGTGTTCAGTGAGCACTGCTCTGCTCCCACAGCATCTGGTGGTACACAGCACTGTGTCTGTGCAGACAGAGGTCAGTGCCCCAGCTCTGCGGCCTGGATGCTACTGCAGGACCTCAGCCTGTTCATTCCATCTGCACAGGTCAGGACACAGCATTTCTGCACTGCTGGTTGTTAATAACCTTCTGACTTCAGTGGTGAGCAAAAGCCAACAGCAAAGCACTGGATCTAGCTGTTGCCTTAAGAAGTGCAGTGAAATTCACAGGGGTCAGGGGCTCACTCCTAACCTGGATGTCCCATTTTGGGATCTAGACTTTACCCTCCATGCATGTTTGCTCTGATCCAAGAGGCACAGAGCAGCCCTGGCTGAGCTCAGGTCATTATTCATGTGATTCAATGTCAGGCACTCAGAGCCTGAGCTTCATGCCATACGAGTTACTTAGAGTGCAAACATCAGCACTGGAGCTGCCTTAGCCGGAGCCTTGTGCTGTGCTTGCCTTATGCAGCCTTGTGCTGTGCTGATTTAATATCATAGGAAATCTTATGTGTCTGAAACTTAGGTCTCAGTGTGCAGTTTGGGGCTGTTCACAACAGAAATGCACAGAACTGCACAGAGGACCTCCGGGCTGTGCAGCAAAGGGCCCTGGCCCTGTTCACACATCCCTCTCCATATCCTTGTAAAGGAATTCTCCAGGCTCTGTTCAGAGGGGATGTGAGGCACGAGGTCAGGTGTGAGAGCCAGGATATTCAGACAGAAGTGAATGATTTAATTACACAGCTGCTAGCTTATCCCTCAGCACAAGAAGGAATCCAGAAATGGGCCAAAGCAGCTCAGTATGGATGAGGAGGTGTCCCGAGGCAGTTCCATTTGAGGTAAGGTTTTTCCTGCCTATAACTGAGCTGATGATTTGCTCTCACCCCTGCTCCTCACCAGGGAGCCTAGGATCATTGCCAGAGTGTCAGAGAATCATAGAATGATAGAATGGCCTGGGTTGCAAAGGAGCACAGTGCTCATCCAGTTCCAACCCCCTGCTGTGTGCAGGTCGCCAACCAGCAGACCAGGCTGCCCAGAGCCACATCCAGCCTGGCCTTGAATGCCTGCAGGGATGGGGCATCCACAACCTCCTTGGGCAACCTGTTCCAGTGCCTCACCACCCTCTGGCTGAAAAACCTCCCTTGTCCATCTACTCAGCACATGGATCCATGGCCAAGAGTCCCAGCTCCTGTTCTCCCACCAGAGCCCCAGTCTTGGGCTGGGGGCAAACCAAGCCCCAAGAACACCACGGTGGGATGTATTGGGGCACTCCTGGAGCAGCCTCAGCCCTTCATGCGGTGCTGGGAGCAGCATCCCCACAGCACAGCACAACACCCCCTATCAGCTGCCGCGCAGCCTACTGCCCCCCTATCGCCCCCAGCAGCCCCACGCCCTGCCAGCCCCACACCAGATAGTTCCTCACCACCCTGACTGCAGCCCGAGATAAATCCAGCACCAGGCTGCGCCCACCGCACCGCCGCCTGCTTCCTCCCCATGGGGTTAGCAGAAGTGGGCTGGGGTCTGGGCACGCCTCCACCCAGCAGCTGCTGTCGTTTCCTGGGGTCACACTGCTGTGCAGCTGTGGGAGCTATGGGAAAACTGAGTTTTCCCCCCTCTGTTTTCCTTAGGGAGGAGAGAGATGATGCAGGGGAGGATTTCAGGGTCTTCTTCATCACTATTGCCCAGTGGTACCAAGTGAACACAGCACAGCTGGTGGGGCAAGAGGGAGCTGAGCTCCCCATCTGCTCCTCCATCAGTGTGGGGTTCCTAAAGGTGTTTCCAGGGGATTCTGTGCAGGAGTAAACATGGGAGGAGGGAAGGGGGAGAACCAGACCCACAGAGAAGGTCCCTTCTGGGACCATTCAGGTGAAATACATGATTGCAGTGCCACAGACTGTGAATTACAGTGCCCTGACAGGAAGGCAGCAGTGCAAAAATGTCTTCAAGCATTATGAGATGCTGAGTGCTATACTATTATATTATTATATATGCTATACTATTATACTATTATATTATGTCCTATATGTGACACTGTTACCTACAAATGACTCTGTGTCCTATGTGTTCTATACATCGCGTCCTACTCTTGGTGTTGTGTACTGTATGTGACAGTCGTGTTCCACATGTAACACTGCATCTTAGAGGTGCCACTGTGCCTTATAGGTCTTACTGTGTCCTATATATCACACATGTCCTACAAGTGACTCGTGTCCACTCAGCATGGAATTCCCTCTGGGAAGTTCTACAGTGCAGGGCCCAAACTCACAGCTGTGGGCTCAGGAGAGCAGAAAGTGGCTGCAAGGCCACTGCCCAAGGCTGGACAGTGGATGTTCCCCATCTCCAGGCAAGAAGGGAGCAGGGAAGGACCCACATCCCCCAAATACCCAGTGGGAACCACAAGAACCGTGCCCCAGGCTGTGCAGCCCCAGGCTCTTGCTAATGGAAGGTGGCTGTGAGCAAAGAAGGCTCCTGTGGGGCCAGGAAGGTGCACTGCTGTGCTCAGAGCTGGGCCTTCCTCCTCCTGTTTGTTTGCAGCATGGATGAGGAATGGTGAGCACTGCACTTTCTGTATAAGTTATGTTCCCCCGATGCATTTGAAGCAATGAATGCTGACAGTGGACCAGGGATGGGCCTGAAGTCCATCACAAATTTTATTCAGCTCACAGAATCATTGAGGTCAGAAAAGACCTTCAAGATCACCAAGCCCAGCCATTAACCTGACCTGCCAAGTCCCACCACTCAGCCCTTATGCCCTTTTAAATACCCCCAGGGGTGGGGACTCCACCACTGCCATGGGCATTCCTCTCTTAACCACCTTCTCCATGAAGGAATTCTTTTTCATGCCCAACCTAAACCTTTCCTGGCACAACCTGGGACCACTGCACCACGTGAGGCCATTGTACAACACTGAATCGTAGAATGGTTTGGGTTGGAAGGGACCTCGAGGATCATCAGGTTCCAACTCCCCTGCCACAGGCATGGCCACCAGCCTCCAGAGGACTGTTGTACAGCATGGGACAATTGCACAACATGAGACCATTGCACTAAGTGGGACCAGTGCACAACAGGAGACCACTGCACAGCCTGAGAACGTTGCATAAGGTGAGACCACTGCACAACATGACACCTTTCTCCCAGGGGTCCCACACAGCTCTAGCACTGAGCTGAACCGAGCACAGACAACAGCCCACAGATACTGGCTCCCTCATCTCAAGGCCCACAGTGCTGAGGCTGCCCTGCAGCAGGGCACTCGGGTGGGCTCTCAAGCCCACTTTCTGCAGCAGGATGCTGCAAGGAGCTCCCAGCAGCGCTGTGCTGAGTCACGTTGTGTGTGGTTGCCATGGGGCGATAACACGGCTGGTGCAAACAGCATGGGCAGGGCAGTGATAAGGCCCTTGGCTCACTTTTGTGCTGCGTCAGAATTCTGAGACAGCAGAAAACACTTCTGCTGAGGCAGTGTAGCAGCCAACTGAAAAATATTTAGTGCTTTTTTGGTATTTATTTGTATTTTCAAGCAGAGCCAGGAGAGCTCATGGCCCCTGGTTACTTAGCAAGGACTGGACACGTGTCCTGGAGCTGTGCAGACTTCCCAGCTGCCCTCCACCCCAGGGCGGTGACCAGGGACCATAATCCCAAAGGGACAAGTGGGACACGTCCTGGTGGCCAAACCCTCTTCTCCAGGGAGGTGGGGGAGTCAGCAGGGATGGAGGTGTTTAAGAACCGTGGAGAGATGGCACTGAGGAACGTGGTCAGTAGGTGTGATGGGATGAGTTGGGGTTGGACTTGGGGATGTAAGAGGGCTTTTCTGACCTTCATGATTTGATGATTCTATGACCCTGTGTCTGACCCTATTTTTGTGGCACAAAACCTTGCTTCCCTGCACACAGGAAGGTTTTTGGGAGCACAGGGAGCCCCCCGCTTCCCCATGCTGGCGCAGCTCCTGATCCACCATCAGTTCAGCTGGTGACTGGTGGTCAGCTGTGGGGAAACTGAGGCAGGGCAGCCTCTCACCCCAAAGGTCCCAGAATGCTCCAGACAGGGCAAGGTCCCTGTTAGGAAAGGGATCCCAGAGTGGCTGAGTGCTGCCATACCACTCAGTTTACAATTCCTTGTACTGTATTTTTGCTCACATTCAAGCCTCTCAGGTAATCCAGTATAAGAATCTGCAAATCTCCTTCATTTCTCAATAAAAGTTTACAATTCCTTGTACTGTATTTTTGCTCACATTCAAGCCTCTCAGGTAATCCAGTATAAGAATCTGCAAATCTCCTTCATTTCTCAATTCTTCTACGTAAAGTTCTGTAAACCTGTTTCGTATTCCTGGAGGAAGATTTCGCTTTCCAACGTCTGTAGCTGGATTCATGCATGCAAACAAGCGAAAATTAGAGTGACGTACTAGAGGCTCTGTGTCTCCTCTGTCTAGTAACACCAACGACCCAGATGATCCTTCCAATAAACCACTCAGACACTCTAACGTCTCTGCTGCAGCCAAGTTAATCTCATCCAACAAAATCCACTCTCCTTTTTTTACTGCTTGTGCCAGAGTACCCTCTACAAAAGCAAAGAGAAGCGCATTTTCTGTCATCTTCATCTGTTGATGAGCATGATTCAGTTTAAGACCAAATGCCTCCCACTTTTCCTTTAATGGTGAGCCAGATGCACTTTCTTTTGCTCCTTTATTAATAGCAGATTTATGAATATGTTGCATTAGTTTTAGCAGATCATGCCAACGTTTCTGCCTGTAGCAGGTCTGAATATGGCCCAGGAATGTCTGATTGCATCAGTGAGATGCAGCAAAATGCAATCCTCTCTACCTGGGCTTCCAGGAGCGTTCAGGATGGAAGTGGTCCCAGACCCACTTCGTCTCAGCTGCCTGTCACCCCCGGAGCTGCAGCTGTATACAATCCCCTTCCCACCAGGCAGGCAGACTGCAGCTGGAGGCATCACTGCTGCCTGGGATGTGCTTTGTTCTGTCCATTCATATTGCAAATCCTCCAGCATGGGGAAGAGGATCAGACCTCAGGGTAATGTGAGGAGCAGTCTGGGCAGCAGCTTTGCTTTCCGGCTGTCTTCAGCAGCCCAGTGCTCCGACCAGGAGCAGCTCAGCTCTCAAACCCAAAGCCAAATGAAAGCCAACGCTCCTCTCCAGGCAGGGAAACTGAGGCACAGCTTTAAGAAAGAATGAGAGGGAAGAAAAAAAAATGACAGAAAAAAGAGGCCAGGCTGACCCTTACCCCAACCCTGACTGCAACTCTTGCTCCCCACAGGCACCCATGGGTGCTGGCAGGACATTCCAAGGAGAAGCTGCTTGCATGTGCTGAGGGGGCACAGCAGCAATAAAATCCTCTCTGTGAATTTCTGTCTTCAGACTTTTTTCTCCTCCACACTCATTTCCTCCTTTACTCTGAGTCCATAACAGCACCCATGGAACCCCACATGCACCTCTTTGCAGTGGACATCAGCCATGGGCACAAGCACTGGGATGCTTTCTTATCACACAGCTGAGCCCAGCCACAGATCCCAACAGCACCCATCTGGGCTGGGAGGGCTCCGAGGTCTCCTCCAGGCACCCCGATCCACAGAAAGCAGCTCAGCTCCACCCCACTGTGAAAAGCACCCCATGACAGTGTGTCCCCCTGTGCAGATGGAGCTGTGCTGCAGAGAGGTTATCCCCAGCCCTGAATCTGAGCCATGGGCTGAGCTGGGAGGGGATCCAGCCCTGTGCACTGACTTCACAGAATCACAGCATGGTTTGGGTTGGAAGGGACCTCAAGGATCATGAAGCTCCAACCCCCCACCACAGGCAGGGCCACCAACCTCCACATTTCATAGCAGCCCAGGCTGCCCAGGGCCCCATCCAACCTGGCCTTGGACACCTCCAGGGATGTGTTCAAGGCTTGCTGTACTTTTGTGTGTCACTCCCTGGCATTTACACTCCAGTGTCCAGGATGAGGATACGCTCGTCCCTTACCAGCCCTCCATCAAACCAGTGTCCATGGTTTAGACCTTTGAGCTGGCATTTCCCTGAGGTAGTTTCTCTTTGCAGTAAAGCCACCTCCACCACCCCCCTGTGCACCACATCAGCTCCCTGAGGTGGGCATTGCTCCACAGGGCTGTGCTCTGCCCCCTTCCCGAAGGCTTCCACAGCGATGGGAAACTCTCAAAGACCCAAACTCTCATTTTCCCCTGGTTATGAGGGGGAAGAGGCAGCCCTGCATCTGTTCAGACCATTTTCCACTCACAGCCCCAAACCAGCCAGGGGAGCATGGGGGTCCCTCTGGTCGGTGTCCCTTCTAAGGCAGACAGGAGGATCAGAGTTAGACATGCAGAACAGTCTGCAGGTACTGCGGGGAAAGGACCCCAGATGTGAGAGTCCTTTAGCCTTTCCCCACCCCTCCTGGCAGCAGGAGACCCTACCTTCACCTGCCAGAAAACTTCCCTTAGAAAATTGCTCATAAAAGCATTTCCACGTCTGTGTTTCTAGTGGGGGGATCCTCAGAGACATCCAGCTTTGATGCAGCTTCCTTCTGATTTCCAGTTTACTGCTATCCGTGGTCAATTTCCAGATGTTGCTTTGTCAGTAAACATTTCTTTCAGCTTAGTAAGAGCTTCTTTCCCTCCGTGGGTTTGTACATGGTGTGTTGTTTTGCTGGTTTAAAAGAATCAAGGTCTCCTGATCTCTGCTCCTAAACTGCAGTATTCCCACAAGCAGATCAGTGTCTGACCCACTATCAGCCCTTTTCTTTCACTGCTTGGTGTCTGTGTCAGTGTGTGCATGCAGGGAGATGAGCACACTCATCCTGCCAGGCTCTGCTGTGTCACAGTGCTGCTGGTCACGGTGATGCCTCTGATTGAAGTGCTTTGGGCCAAAGGACCCCAGGACTACTTGTGTTTTCACTGTGTGTGTGAATCATAAAATCAAAGAATGGCCCAGGTTGGAAGGGACCTCAAGGATCACGAAGCTCCAACCCCCCACCACATGCAGGGCCACCAACCTCCACATTTCACAGCAGCCCAGGCTGCCCAGGGCCCCATCCAACCTGGCCTTGAACACCTCCAGGGATGGACGGGGCATCCACAGCCTCTCTGGGCAGCTGTTCCAGCACCTCACCACTCTCACAGCAAACAACTTCCCCCTGACATCCAACTGAAATCTGTCCTCCTTCAACTTCAAACCATTTCCCTTGTCCTGCTGTTATCTCCCCTTTCCAAGAGCTGACTCCCCTCCTGTTTGTAGGCTCCCTTTAGGTTCTGGAAGGCTGCAATGATTCACCCCGCAGCCTTCTCTTCTCCAGGCTGAACAAGCCCAGCTCCCTCAGCCTGTCTTTGTAGCATGATTTGTGACCCCTAGATATTCAAGGACGAGATGGAGCATCCCTGTCTCACCCCACTTGGGACCAACAGACCAGGATGCTGACATTCTTCCTGGGTGGCTTTGCATCATGGAAAACCACTCGGCTGTCTCCTCCATGTAGCTCCTGGTGCTGCTGGGGAACTGGATGGTCCTGTTGTCATTAATGCAGAGCAGAGCCTGCACTACCCATGAACCTCCTCCTCGCTATGCCAGCTGTGGCACTCCTGGGCCTGTCCACATCTGCGATCCCAACCACACTGAGGGTGCTGTGGCTGGAGCCAGAGAGATCAGCTTAGCACCTGCCTCTTCCAAACGTTTTTCATTCACAGCCTCATAGACACTGAATGTGTCTTCATTCTGGCTACAGCTTTTGACCATGATGTGGCCATCTGTCACCCACAGCGATATTCCTCCATCCTCACTGACTCCATCATGGAGTAGGATGAGAGATAACAGCCTCACATTGTGCCAGGGGAGGGTCAGGTTGGATCTACCAAAAACTCCTTCTCTAAAGTGTGGTGATGCAGTGGCACAGCTGCCCATGGAGCTGGGGGGGTCACCGTCCCTGGAGGTGTTCAAGAACTGTGGGGATGTGGCACCGAGGACACGGCCAGTGGCCATGGTGGGTGGGTTGGGGTTGGGGATCTTGAAGGGCTTTTCCAGCCTTCATGATTTGATGATTCTATGAACATCTGCATGGCAATTCTCCAGCTGCCCGTCCCAATCCTACTGACCCAGCTGTATTTCTCCAGACCAGGAAGATCTTACATCCCTTCTGCTTGCATCCAAACACCATCAAACATGCAGACAGACACAGCAGTGTCTGTGGCCGTTTTGTGCTTCTCTCCATGCTGGGTTTGGACTTGCTCTTTGTCCTTCTATCCTATCTTCTGATCCTTAAGGCTGTTCTGAATGCTGTGACTTGGAGAGAGTCCCAGAGCCCTCAACACCTGCATCTCCCACATCCATGCTGTCCTGCTCTTTCTTATCGTCACAATCTGCCTCTCCACAATGCACTGGATTGGCAATCATACATCACCTCAGTCCAACACTGTCACAGCAAACTCCCCCTTGATAGGACAAGGGAGAATGGTTTTAAAGTGAGACAGAGGAGGTTTAGGTTGAATATTAGGAGGAAGCTTTTCAGCAAGAGGGTGGTGAGGCACTGGAACAGGTTGCCCAAGGAGGCTGTGGATGCCCCATCCCTGCAGGCATTCAAGGCCAGGCTGGATGTGGCTCTGGGCAGCCTGGGCTGCTGGTTGGCGACCCTGCACACAGCAGGGGGTTGGAACTGGATGAGCATTGTGCTCCTTTGCTACCCATTCTATCATTCTATGATTCTAAATATCTCAGCCTAAAGCTTTTCCCCCGTGTCCCCCAGGTGTCTGCAGGCTCAAAGAGCAGCGAGAAGCGTTCAGAGGAAAGCGATCCCGTGCCACCTTCCCGCGCCCAGGCTGCCCCCGCACGCTGCAGCTCCGGCTCGGGGTTGGGGGGAGGCGCGGTGTCGGGCCGGAGCGGAGCCCCGTGCGGCTCTCTGCTGCCCCCTGGCGGGAGCGAGGCGCAATTACAGCCATGCGGGGGCTCCCCCCGCGCGCTCCCGCGGATGCCCCGTTCCAGGACCTTCCAGGAAAGCCTGCTTCTTTTCTTCAACCTTTCCGCATTTTCTTTTTTTTTTTTTTTCCTGAGGCTCTATGTGAGGTCTCCGGGATGGAGTACTCGGCCGAGTGGTTTCCTGAAGGCGTTTTGCAGAGGAGGCGCAGTGGAGCCGCTGTGGGTTGGAGGATGCTCAGCACAGAGCCGTGCCCCAGCCGCTGGGCTCAAGGCTGTGTGTTTGCCTTCATGTTTTCACTTTTGGGCTGAGGAACGTGAAGCCTGCGCCCGCTTCTCAGACCTGAGCTGCAGGAACAGCTGTGGGACAGGACAGGGAATGCCTGAAATCACAGAACTGTAGGGATTGGAAGGGACCTCTAATGATCATCGAGTCCAACCCTCCAAATGCTGGGCAGTGCCACAGCCAGCCCTGTTCCCTGCAGACATCTGTCCTGCTTTTGGCTGGGATAGAATTCATGCTCTTCCTTGCTGCTGCAATGGAGCTGCTTAGGATTTAGGGTGGGAATAATGCTGATAACACAGATATGTTTGGGCTATCACAGGGCATTACTTACACAAGCTAAGGATGTTTCAGCTTCTCACACTGCCCTGCCGGGACGAGGCTGGGAGGAAAGAGCCCTCACCTCAGCATGGAGCTCTGCACGCCGTGGCTCAGCACACACTCGGGTATCCAGGCCAGGTTTGGGAGAGGTAATTCCAGTTTCACCAATACAATATTGGTTTTCAGGCATCAGAAATAACTGTCAGACGTACATCTCGGGGGGGTGAATGAGACATGAGAACCTCGTTTGATTAAAATCAGGTGTTCCTTCACTAGATTCAGCCTGAGCCAGGTGCTAAGTGCTGCAGTTCCTGTGCTGAGGCACAGCCTAACAGCTGGCGACAATGAATTCCTGCAAACATCCCATCTTCTGGAGCTTGAAAACCTAATTTTAAAATATTTACTCCCATGATGTCAGACCACAATTTTCCCAATTCAGTGAAAGGGAAAAAGAAAATGTATAAGTTAAGGCAATCTATCTGCTTTCATTTCAGCCACTAAATCCAAATTTATTGCTTAATTTTGAGTACCCAGGTTTTCATCCTTTTATTAGTTCCCATTCCTCCACAACCTCCCTCTCCTCACCCACCTGTTTCCCATTCCTTCTCTCTGTTAATATTGGATTTCCTTTTTATGTCCCCAAAGAGAGCACAAGGCAGCAGTGAGTGCACAGAGCAGGAACTGCAATGCATGCCTGTTGCAGAGCAGACACATTTGCTGTGTTAATCACCTGGTGCTCAAAGCAGCCTTCGGATGCCCACGCAGGCAAAGGAAGGCAATGAGCACAGCAGATCCGTTGCTGTCTCTGTAGGTTTGGCTGGAGGAGGACATCAGTGCCATCATCTGTGTGCCTTCACCATCCCGTCCCATCCTGCTCCCCCCATCATTGCTCCCCAATGGCATTGTCCCGTGCTGAAATCTCCCCAAACATTTCATACTGAAGGAGTTCCAGCCCAAATCCCCTCCCTTCAGCCATGCTTTTCATCACGTCTGTCCAGCAGCACAGAGCTGAGCTCTGCATGCAAGCCCCATGGGAGCACACAGCACACAAACGTTGCTGCTCCCATATCCCTCTGTGGGCAATGTCCTGATTGTCACAGAGAGGGTGAGCTGTGTGCAGCTGTTGGGCACGTTACTGGTGCTGAGGGACCTGGTTTGAGCCAGAAGGTAGAATCATAGAATGATAGAATGGCCTGGGTTGAAGAGGACCACAATGATCACCTCGTTCCAACCCCCTGCTATGTGCAGGGTCGCCAACCAGCAGACCAGGCTGCCCACAGCCACATCCAGCCTGGATGTGGAAACTCGCCCAGATCACACAGCAGATTTAGGCTCTGAGGTCAGCACCTTGCAGGGGTGGTGGGAGAGCAGATGGAAGTCCCAGGGCAGCACCCAGGAGAAAAGCTGCAGCAGCACCTGGTGTGCAAAGGGGACTCTGCATGCAGAGGAGCGTGCACGTGTTGGCCCTGCACGTCTGGTCACTGGAAGGGCTGGGCTGGGTGGATGCACAGCTGTGGCAGCTGAAGGCCATACAGACGTTGTGATGCAGCACAGGGCACGTTGCAGTGGGGCAGCACTGCACTCTGCTGCAGTGTAAATACCCCTCTGCACAGTGGGGCAGTCCTTGGGCACTGACTTGGGCAAAAGCTGAGGATGCTGAGCAGCTCTGTGCAAACCCTGCGTCCCCCAGTGCTCTGCCTCAGACCTTTCCATCTGAATTTTGCTTTAAAGCTCAGCAGCAGCTCTGCCTCCCAGCACAGCCACTCCCTGAGATCACACACTCCACATGGAGCTCCTCTTCCACACTGCTTTGTTCTGCACTGCCTCTTGGATCAGCCATCAAACACCATGCTGCCCTGGGTGCTGTGTCTGGCAGGGACCACAGTCTGCCATCATACAAAGTGTGAAAGGAAGGAGGGATGAAGGGGGCACGGAAAGAAGCAGCATGCTGCATGAAATCAGCATCACTCAGCCCAAACCTCTCACCTGCCTCATGTCTTCTGGGTGCGACTGAACGAAAACACAATAAATAATAGCAATGAGAGCCCGGGGCTGCGGGCTCCTGGATGCTCTGCCAAGCCTGGCACTGACGTGTGGCTGCTAGCAAATCCCTCTGCTGGGTTTCGGCACCTGGTCTATGAGGCACACTTTTTAATCTAATTTATCGCTTGATTTGGAGGCAGTACTGAAGCAAGCTCCTCCAGTGCGTGAGGCGAATCATATTTCCAAACTGCTTCAAGATCCAGAGCAACAAATGGCTCCAGCAAAACCCAGGTGTGTTTCACTTTTTAGGAGCTGTGCTTCCCACCCTCCCCATTTCTGCTCGCAGGGCAGGGAGCCCAAACCAGCTCAGACATCACCTCACCATGGAGGCAGCCAAGCAGAGCACGCAGCCTGCTTCCTTCCTGCTGCTGGGCCAGGAGCTGCACGCTGGGCTCTCCATCACTTTCTGTCTGATGGACACTGCAGCACTCCTCAGCAACCCCCTCCTGTTTATCACTGTGATGGAGCAAAGCGTCCAGGTCTGGAGCCCCCAATATAAGACAGACAGAGAGCTGTTGGAGAGGGTCCAGAGGAGCCACAGAGATGATCAGAGGGCTGCAGCACCTCCACTACAAAGACAGGGTGAGGGAGCTGGGCTTGTTCAGCCTGGAGAAAAAAAGGCTGTGGGATGAATCATTGCAGCCTTCCAGGACCTAAAGGGAGCCTACAAACAGGAGGGGAGTCAGCTCTTGGAAAGGGGAAATAACAGCAGGACAAGGGAAATGGTTTGAAGTTGAGGGAGGGCAGATTGAGGTTGGATGTCAGGGGGAAGTTGTTTGCTGTGAGAGTGGTGAGGTGCTGGAACAGCTGCCCAGAGAGGCTGTGGATGCCCCGTCCATCCCTGGAGGTGTTCAAGGCCAGGTTGGATGGGGCCCTGGGCAGCCTGGGCTGCTGTGAAATGTGGAGGTTGGTGGCCCTGCCTGTGGTGGGGGGTTGGAGCTTCGTGATCCTTGAGGTCCCTTCCAACCCAAGCCATGCAGTGAGTCTATGAAGCCTCCATGATTTCATGTACCTCTTCCTGGCTCTGCTGGCGGTGTCTGACCTCATGTTGTCCTCCTCCACACTGCCCAAAGCCCTGAGCATATTCTGGTCCCTTTCCAAGGAGATGTCTTTCCATGGCTGCCTTACTCAAATGTTCTTCTTCACACACATGAGCTTCACTGCAGAGTCAACCGTTCTGATTGCCGTGATGTTGGACTGCCACATCACCACCTGCAACACCCTGCCATACACCACTGTGTCCATGCACGTGCTGATAGCCAAGATAGGGCTGGCTGCCCTAGCCCAGAGCTTCTGCATGATGTTCCCAGCCACATTCCTCCTCCTGAGGCTGCCGTTCTGTGGGCACAATGTCATGTCACACATCCACTGTGAGCACATGGGCATCACCCGCTTGGCCTGCATCGACATCTTCACCAACATCTGGTTCTGGTTTGCCACCATCCTCCTGAGCCCAGGGTGGGCACGGTGCTCATCACAGCACCCTACAGCTTCATCCTCAGGGCCATCTTCAGCCTCTCCTCCATGGCCACCCAGGTCAAGGCAGTTGGGACCTGCAGCTCTCATGCATGTGTTATATTATATTCTACACACCAGCACTGTTTTCATTTTTCACTCTTTGCTTTGGCCACAACATCTCCTACCATGTCCACATCCCATTGGTCAACCTCTACGTGCTCCTACTGTCCGTGTTAAACTCCATCATCTACACATTAAAAAACAAGCCAATCAGGGAAAGGGTGTCCCAGATGCTCTTTAGGACTGGACAGTGGCAATGACAGGAATGTTCTTCCTATGAAAGGAAATCATCTGCATCAGATAAGCAAAGTATATGTGTGCGCAATAACACGGCTGCCTCCTTTTTTAGACTCAGCATCTCTACTGAGCAGATTTCCTGATAGATCCTTCCCCAGAACAGATCACATCACTCCTACAAAAGGAAAAAATAGGGAGGAACCACATAGCAGAATTTCAGCTGAAGCAGCCCGGAGCTGTGCCACGAACATCAGAGCTTTACCAGTGGGTTTGGTTGTCTCAAGGCCAGGAGAAGCCGCTGAGCCAAGGTGTGTTGGAAGGACAGTCCTTATTGCATCTCTGGTAGCCACGATCAATGAATGGATTATCACAGAACGGTTTGGGTTGGAAGGGACCTTTAAGATCTTCTATTTCCAACCCTGCCATAGGCAGGGGCACCTCACTATTGCTCACAGCCTGGCTTTGATTCGAGCAACCCAGTCTAGAGGGAAAGCCTGGGAAGGCCTGCAGCCAATCCATGACCCAACTCACAGGAATCCACCTCGAGGAGCTCCTGGGTCAGCTCTGCAGACCCACAGGTGGGTGTTCAGGACTGTGCACCTCCCGAGTGCCTGCATTCACTTCCACTGTCTCATCATTAACTTTGTACCACTGAGAATAACTGTTCTTATTGATGACTCCTTTCAAGTCTTTGTGATCACTGTGTTCCCTAATTAGCTGATACAAATTGCTGCTGTTTGCAGCATAATATTCATGGATATATCCAGTACTTTGTTGGTAACATTTTAAAATTTATTGAAGCATTTACTTCCTTTTATTTAACCAGAGAAAGCAGACAGAACATAATTCCCCATTAGACATCGTTTTAAGAGGCAAATCAATAGAAGAATTGCATTTGGTTAAAATGTTTATGCAGTTCTATCACTCAGCATCATACGCATTTATTCTAATTAATAGTATCTTGTCTGCAATGCAAGAAGCCACATCTGACCATAAGGATGGCTCACATTTCAGCTGACGTTTTATTGCCCAAGTCCTAGCAGAGTTATTCAGGTTGGCAGCAGGAGATGACTTTGCCCCCGCGATCACAGATAGACCCTCAGCTCCGAAAAGTGGCTGTGGAGTCACTTCTTCTGCAGCTTTCTGGGGGCCAAGTACAGATCTATTTGGTTTTCACATCTCATTCAGTGGGGCTCACCGTGGTGGGACCAGCAGATGTTGGCCATAAGGATGTGAGCAGAGGGAGGAGCATATTTTCCCAAATCAGAGACAGACTGGTTATTGAATGCCCATCCCTGGAGGCATCCAAGGCCAGGCTGGATGTGGCTCTGGGCAGCCTGGTCTGCTGGTTGGCGACCTGCACACAGCAGGGGGTTGAAACAAGATGATCGCTGTGGTCCTTTTCAACCAAGGCCATTCTATGATGATTCTATGATTATTAGGATGTGAAAATCTAAGACAGCATAAGTAGAGGAGACACGGATGTTCAAGTCTTTGTAGTGCTCCTCTTCAGGTGCAAAAACTACGCCAAAAGTGTTTCTGTCTCATAGAGGTCACATCAATGTGAGCGGGTTGCGCTGGTGACATCCCAGTGCCCACAAGAAAGAGTAAGATGGAACACTGACCCACTGCCACTGCAGCCTTGTCAGGAGGCAGGAACACCACGAGTACCTCTATGGTGGCCAGCCTCACGCCAGTCCTGGTGGCCATGGAGCTTGTCACGATGGATGTACGCCGAATGGGCTGTGCACACAATAGCACGCACAGTTTGGAGACGGAGAGGAGTGGAAGGAACGCATCTATCAGAGGCATGCACCAAAGGGATGTGACCAGACTCCGGCCCTACAGCCTGGGGCTGCACTGGGATGGCTCCCTGCAGGATGCAGACTGGACCCAGAGCCCAGATGTGATCCCATCAGTGCCACACTGAGGAACCACGGCAGCTGCAGCACAGCCTTCATGACAAGTTCTGCTGGTGGAACAACATCTGCAGCCCACAGGGAGCCCAGGGACTGCTCCTCCTGCCGGAGCTTCTGAAACAAAAGCACCACTTAATACGTAATTTAAAACAAAAGCAGTGGGACGAATCCGGTCAGGCCCAAGGCCATCTATGGCAACAGCACACTGTGTCCCAGAGCACTGTTTTTATTTGTGCTAATTGCCATTATAATAACGACTGCTGCGGCTCAGCTGTATATTTGAGCTCTGTGGGATCTACGTTCTGAGTTGTGTTTCACGATCCGTGAGTCATTCTGATGGCAGTAAGGCTGTCAGCTCACAACCATCCTAATTTATGATCCCATCTCAGCTGTCCCAAGAAGCTCTGATGCCCTCTGGCTGTGTCCTTCCAGGGGCTGGGGTCAGTGTGAGGAGCACAGTGATGGAAATTCCGCCCTTGGTTCAGCTGGGAGTGCCCCGTTTTTTATAGAATCACAGAAAGTCCTGGGTTGCAAAGGATCACAATGCTTACCCAGTTCCAACCCCCTGCTGTGTGCAGGTCACCAACCAGCAGCCCAGGCTGCCCAGAGCCACATCCAGCCTGGCCTTGAATGCCTGCAGGGATGGGGCATCCACAGCCTCCTTGGGCAACCTGTTCCACTGCCTCACCACCCTCTGGCTCAAAAACTTCCTCCTCATATCCAACCTAAACCTCCCCTCTCTCACTTTAAAGCCATTCCCCCTTGTCCCATCACCATCCACCCTCACAAACAGCCGTTCCCCCTCCTGTTTATCCGCTCCCTTCAAGTACTGAAGGCCATAATGAGGTCTCCCCGCAGCCTTCTCTTCTCCAAGCCAAACAATCCCAGTTCCCTCAGCCTTTCCCCATAGGAGAGCTGCTCCAGCCCTCTGATGACCTGATAGTGGCTCAAGCTCAGCAATACATTCTGGCTCATTTATAAAATCACCATACAATATCTATGCTACTTCATCTCAAAAATTAAGACAGATGGACAGATGGTGTTTTGCCCTGTGCGTAAACTCTGTCACCCTCCCACAGCAGATAAATGATCTGATTGATCTGATTTATACTCAACAAATTCATTCAAGTTTCTGCTTTTCTTCTTCATCCACCAAAATCATTTATTTGTGCACATATTTCCTAGGGATCTGGGTTCAAATTTACCCTAGAGTTTAAACCTTTTGGATGTGGTGCTCAGGGACACAATTTAGCAGAGTCTTGTTAGGGTTATGGTAGGATGGTTGGGTTGTGGTTGGACTTGATGATCTTTAAGGTCTTTTCCAACCTGAGAATTCTATGATTCCATGATTCTATGATTCTATGAACATCCCAGGGAGACCCTGACCACGAATTGCTGGCAGCTGGGCGGTGTGATGGAGCACAAGGCAATCCATCCCATGAGGGGCAAGAGCCCTGACCCTGGCCTTAACTGTGCTGGCTCCTTACCTTTTGCTTCTGGCCACGATCAGGCTGAGGTAATCTGTTTACTGGAAGTTTCTTCTCTCTGGAGCAATCAGACCACTTTTTGACCAGGTTCAGGGATATTTATTTTCTCTGCCTTTTCCAGGCTTCCTATATTTCCTCCCTCCCTCACCATTGTGTCTGAATGGCGGTGAAAAGGTAAAACTGCTTTTTTTAGTATTGCTCAAGGCCAAGATTAGATCAGTCATCAATCTCAGTATATTACCGTGAAATAGAAGTAAAAGCACTGCCTTTGTCAGAGGTTCTCTGGATTTGGGATGGTTTCAATGAGAAATGTCAGGGTCTGAATGCAGCACAGGAGGAGCTCGTGACACTTCAGGTCCTGCTGCACTCCAGAGACTCTGTGCTCCCAACTCTGTGTCTTCAAGGGTGAGATATTAGTAAGGCTTCTGCTGATTACCAGCCTTAACAGCAAGACGAAGGATCCAGAAGATAACATCCATCAATAAAGTGATTTTTAAGCAGATGTGGGTAGATGATGCCCTGTTTTCCTACACCATGGAACATCTGCTGTGACCAGAGCAGCAGAATCGGGGCTTGTGCTTCCCGTGCTCTGTGTGCCTAAAAATCCGTAGATGTGTTTTATATGAGAGTTGTGTGGAGTCCTGAGGAAGGATTTATCATATAGCCCCGCAGCCCCTGCACTCACATGCTCAGCCAGGAGCCTCAGCTGCTATTTATTGCTTTACATTGCAAATACTGCACATGCAAGGAAGCACTCCCTGCCCATTAATTCAGTTCAGAATGATCTTTGTCTGGGTAAGCCTCTGTGCTTAATTTCTTTTTAATCTCACCGATTGCAAAAGACAGAAGTGGGTGACTCCACTCCATAATAATCGGGCAGTGGAACAGGAGGGTGCTCAGCTGAAGGAGGGGCTGCGGTGAGACAGGCAGTGTCACAGCTCAGGCCAAATAACAGACATCGCTGCACACTTACACAGCCCGTCGGTACAAGCTTCCCATTTCACACCATCAATAACACAATAAATCCAATCAGTGCAGACTTCAGACCTTCTATGCACGTATATGGAAACACAGCACTCGGATCACCAGCTGCAATTCTGCTCTTTATGGTGCTTACAGACACAGTCCAGCTGCTGGACCCCAAAGCAGCAGCACAGGGCTGGGTTGCTCCTGGGGAAGCCATCCCTGCACGGCAGGGAGCCACGTGCTCAGGTCAGATGAGAGCAGGTGGACGCATTCCCTTTTGTGCAGGGTGGAAAGTAGAGGGAAAACGAGGCAGAAGCTCTCCAGGGAGGGGTACATCTTCAAACAGAATGGAAGCCCCCAGCCTGCCCCTCGTCCTGCTGACCAAGGGAGGGATGTCCCTTCCTGCCAGAGCTGGGTTCCAAGGCAACCAACAGAACATCCAAAAAATGCAAACTCTTGGTTCCATTGGCATTGCCTCAAACAGAACTGTGAGATACCATGAATCTCAGAGCCACTCCCATCCAGCTGTGTTTAGTGGTGAAGATTGCTACCCTTCAAATCTTGCAAGTTTGAAGGACATTTGTTGTTCCTTTGACCATCAATTAGTCTAGTTAAAGATAGCAAACTGCATTCATAGAATGGCCTGGGTTGCAAAGGAGCACAATGCTCATCCAGTTCCAACCCCCTGCTGTGTGCAGGTCACCAACCAGCAGCCCAGGCTGCCCAGAGCCACATCCAGCCTGGCCTTGAATGCCTGCAGGGATGGGGCATCCACAACCTGAGCTGATGTGGTCAAAGCAACAGAAGGGAGAGATGGCATCCAGAGAGACCTGGACAGGCTTGAAAAGTGGGCACATGAAAACCCAATGAGGTTCAAGTGCAAGGTTTTGAGTCAGGAGCTTAGAAACAGGAATGAGACCAACTTCTCACACAGTCTGAGATAGGACAAGGGGAAGTGGCTTTAAACTAAAAGAGGGAAGATTTAGGTCAGTTGTGAGAAGGAAATGGGTGACATTAGTCCCATGGTTCCAATTGTCTTTAAATGAGTGTTTTGCCAGCCAGAAGGAAAAAGTGCACCAGACACTGACACGAGGCTGGAAATGGGGGGTGTTGCTGGGAAACGCCTGACGTGGACACCCACACCTTCCCTGCCAGCCCCTCCACTCATGCACAGTTTTCCCAAACTGGGAGATAGCAGCTCTTTGAAGCTTGAAGGAGATGCATTATTGATAGGAATAGTCCCCTGATTGCATTGGCTGAGTATTAGAAATGTTGGTGGTGTTTGGCTTTGGCTGCACTCAGACTACAACGTTATCTCTTTTAGTCTGCAATTTGACATTTTTACAAATCCTTCTTATTTTTACTGACATGACACCCATTGTTTTGGCATGCAGCATTTTGCCATGAACGTCCCCATCAGTGGGGAGTCCCAGCTGCAAAACAAACCAGACCACAGATCAACCTACCAGCTCACTGCCCTTCCAACAACCATCTTTCTCTTCCTCGTTTTCCTCCTATTTCTCCTTCCTGCCCCACCACAAACCTCCTCCAAGTTGTCCCAGAGATCATTCTTGACATTCTCTACAATAATCCCAATGTTATCTTTACTCCCTTTCTCAACCACTTCAGGTTTTTGTCCCATTTTTCCCATCAGTGAACTCTCCTGAGAGATTGCTGCTCAGCCCAAGCTCAACTTATGTTCTTTTCCACCCTAAGTATGGTTTCAGGACTCAGCACTTACTATGAGTAGAAACATTTATTCTTGGTGCATCCAGTTCCTTTGCTTGGTAGTGCTTTCAATACCTGCTCCTCTCTCCAGCAAGCTAAAATCTCAAGAACTGAGCTCACCCGAGTCACTGAACCACAGCCATTAAATGAGTGCTTCACTGGTTACTTCATTGGGATTATGTCTGGCTCATTTCTGTGAATCGATATAAGCATCCCATTGAATCTGCACACAAATCCAGCACTGATATTTATTTATCTGCAGTTGTGCAGTTAGATGTGAGATTTTCTTGTTCTCTAGAGGCTATATTGCAAGTTAAGGATTTCATTAGCAGAATAAGTTGGAAAATTGAGAGGACTTAGAGCATTTAAATTTCCATTTTCATGTTGTTCCTCTTAACAAAATCATCTGGAATGGATGAAACCTCCCGTGCAGTAAACCAGCAAGGCTATTATGGAAGAAACACGCAGCAGTACTGTGGTACTGCCACTGACATTGGCTCGTGATGGATTGTGCAGCCCTTCAAGAACACAGTGAAGGCACAAGAAATCAAGGTAAGTCTCTATTAGTGAACCAAAGACACAAACTAGAATTGATCCGATACCATAAATCTGCCAAACCTGCACAGTTTCCCATTCTGCACCTTGGCTGTCTCGCTGTGCTGCTTTATGAACTGCTGCTTACAGGAGAGCTTGAGGGTACAGAAGCATCCCATCGTGGCAAGAGTCAATACCACATACCCCCACAACATCTTCAATTACCTGTTACTGTGATAAATCTGGGGTCACAACTACTACCAGCGTTATTAGTTATAGGAAAAGTAGTATTGGTCTGGGATTACATGTGGAGGTTGGTGGCCCTGCACGCAGCGTGGGGGTTGGAGCTTCATGATCCTTGAGGTTCCTTCCAACCCAGGCCATTCTGAGATTCTGGGATTCTGTGAAAAGAGAGGACAGTTTGCCTTTGCCCCATAGACAAGCAATGGATTTGCAGTGCTGCCAGGCTGTGGATGCTGCCCTGAGCTGCAGGGACAGCTGTGTGGATTCTGTTCTCTTTCCCCATGGGGAATTTTCTAAATACCAGGTAGGTGCACAGAGCTTCCAATCAAGTGCCATTTAAACGGCAATAGAGCACAGCCAGGTGCAGCAATGTAAGGCTGAATCACCCGTACTAGACACTCTGCTCCGAGTCAGTGCTGAGAAGGTAAATCTGACTTAATGCAGGGTGGATTTGCCATGGTGGCCAGGAATGGGGCTGATTGCTGCCCAGTGGTGCCTTCAGGTGAAAGGGATTTCTGAAAACTGAGTGTGTGTTGGTGTAGGACAAGGGTGAGCTGTGGAAGGCTCCAGCCCACGGTCCTTTACCCAACTGAAGTCTGAGCTCTGTCCCCTGAAATGCTGCAGAGCACAGCAAGAGTCTGCAGAACAGGGCCGGTGTCTGTAGGTCAAACGCTCTGCTTCACTCCCCACTGAGCAGCCCCTTGGTTACAGCTCAGAGGGAGTTAGGAGAAAAACTCGTGCTGAATGCTAGGGGTGGCTGGGACAGGAATCAGCAACAAGGAAAAGTCCTTCCTCTGCTGCATGATCCTAATGCTCACTCAGTGCTTTGCCCAGACTGCACCCCGTGCCCAAGGTGAGGTCGCACCATGCAGTACCCAATGCTCTGCAGCCCTCCCAAGTCACCCAGCTTCACTTCCAGTAGCCACGCATTTTTTTTCCACATAAGCTGAAGAAGAACCATGCTCAGCAAAGCCCATCTTCTGCCCTGCCTGTGTAACTTCAACATTTTGCAGTTCCCTCTTATGTGCTTTTCAGGGACGCTACTTAAAAAGCGACCAGCACTAAAGGGCCCCAGTGCCTTCAAAAGCAGTTTCCCAGAGGAACTTGCCAACTAGTTCCCCAAGCAGCCTGAAGTCTGCTCTCACAGCATCACAGAATGATAGAATCACAGAACCATAGAATCGTAGAATCTTAGAAAGGCCTGGGCTGCAAAGGCCCACAACGCTCATCTAGTTCCAACCCCCTGCTGTGTGCAGGTCACCAACCAGCAGACCAGGCTGCCCACAGCCACATCCAGCCTGGCCTTGAATGCCTGCAGGGATGGGGCATCCACAGCCTCCTTGGGCAACCTGTTCCAGTGAACACTCTCCCCTTTATCCAGGGGAGAGCTGAAATTGTGGTGACAGCTTTCCCCCTATCACTGTTTTAAACTCAACTATTTCATGGTCAATATGGCTGAGGCAGCCACCAACTGCCACCTCACCCACGAGTCCCTCTCTGCTTACAAGCAAGACACTGGCTATAAATCCCTTGCACAGCATCTGCCAGAGGTAAGGAACATCTCAACTTCAAGGAGTGACCTCGAGAGGCATTTCTGCTCAAACAGAAAATCCTATTTGTCTCCTATTTATGGAGTAAGATGATTGACTATTGCTCATCTTTGCATCCCAGCCATGTCGGGTTGGCGTTGTTGACCATCACCCATGCATCCACCTTAGCCTGGTTCTGCTGTCACAGCCAGACACATCCATCCTGATGGCTATCACACGAGAGGGGTACGAGAGGAGGGCCAGGCTGTGGGGCAGGGCAGCACCAACACAGTCCATCCCATGACCGTAGACAGTTGTTCTGACCCTCAGAGCAGCAGTGTGGTCACGTCTCACCTCTGTGCCATAAGTGGTGCATTGATCATCTGTGCACTTAGGGATTCTCAGTAAGAAGACTGTGAAGTACTGCTCCTTGTTATGTATTACTCCCCATGTTTTGGGTGGCTGAAGTTGTGCCAAACCTATATATATGATATGATAATAAGTAGATAAATGAATACCTGAGGTAGTAAAATGACAGCTGGATGAAGGATGCAACAGGAGGCAACAAATCTGCACTCTGCATATAACCCAATTATAACTACTGATAAGATGTAATGTAACAGGAGGTGATTAATCAAAATCACATCCCATAATTACAATAAGGTTAAAAAAACCCACAAACATTTGAGTAATTACTTGTGCCTACAGCAATATTATCTTCCAATATAGAACCACAAAAGGCTTCTATCTAAACACAACCTTTTCCAATGTACACAAGCACAGTTTCATCAGAACGCATTTCAAAATGACAAACATTCTGTTTAGCACCAAGACAAACATCTTGGGCTTTGGTGGCGTTACTCCCACAAATAAACCCTTGTTGTTCCCCAGCAACGCACGCGTTCACATCAACAGTTTGCCATTTGTTTCTGGTTCATTGGGCCCACTTTCAGTGCTTTATGAGCATCGTCCCGCTGTGATTTAGTCCTGGTGCAGTGATTGAGCGCACGGCATACGCCAAAGCATTTGGTATTATCAGGATGTGAGAGCTTTATTGGTGATGGGGCTGCAAGTAGAATTAACCAAACATCACCAAGACTGGGATTTGTCTTCAAATTCAATTGGATGATCCCAAACCACTTCTCAAATTTCAGAGGTAAGGTGCCTTCCTCGCCTTCTCTTATAATCATTGCTGTCATGGATTAATTGCACCCACAGTTGAGCTCGGTGTTTCTTGAGCTCTGACATCCACAATTAGTTGGTTGTTCTTTGACTTAATATCTGCACGCAGAACTCTGAGATGGAAAGTGTTTCTTTCCTTATTTTTCCTCTCTCTCCTTTATTTTTCAAACCGCAATAGCAGATCAGGGCTAATGATGGCTCTTGTACCAGACTGCTTGGATTTCAGTTACGCTAACTGAATCTTTTGCTTGATACACTGTGTGGTTCCACTTCTCTCATAACAACGCCCACAGCTCTGGCAGCAGTAGCAGCAGCAGCCGTGTGGGACCCCATCACACACCTCAATGGGATGTGCAGTCCCAGCGAGCTCCGATGTGCTGGAGGTGTGTGGAGGTCCTGGCAGGGACACCGTGCACACACTGTGCCCAAAGCATTCACCCCACAGCTGCTCCCCCAGATCTGACCCCAGGGGAGAAGCACCCTGTGACGGATGGCACCAGGCAAAGATCCACCAAGGATGGAGGAAAGGCAGGTGGTCCCCAGCTGTCCCATGGACTGAATGGATATGGGACATATGGGACCAGGCTGAGTGGGAATGGCCCCATTTTCTGCACTGCCACATGTACAGGTACTCTTGTGGGGGCAGGGAGCACACGTTTGTGTGGGGCACATCAAAGGTCTTTCTGAGGAGATGCAGGGAACCATGCAGATGTGGCATCTGTGGGGAAAAAAGCTGCAGAAAACAAGACAGAAATCGCAACCACAGGCATTTGAGTAGATAAAGGTGGGAACAAGGTGGGAATGGCTCTCCCAACGCACAGGCGAGCCTCTCCAATATACTGCAGGGCTTCAAAGAAGAGGACCAGGCAGACCCAGGGATTCCCTCTGCCTGGGTTCCAATCCCATGGGGTGAGGATGATGTCCTGCGCTCTGGTGAACAGCTGAACCATGAAGCAAAGGCGTGTGGCTGTCCTCTACAGCAATCCCCTACAGCAGTCTGTGTGGGACTTCTGCTCTTGATCCAGGAAAACAACAAGGCCACGAGTGTGGCGATGGGATTAAAGCACTGCAGGAACAGGAGGGCCAGCTGCAGAACTCTGCAAAGACCCTCGTAAGGCTGAGTCACCTAACAATGAAACAACAGACAAAAAAAATCTGTTCTGATCAACATGAAAGGATGCGTTTGGGGAACAAAGCACAACACTTCAGATAGAAAATGACAGGCTCGTGGCTAACAATTATCTCCCAGGAACAAGCTGTCACAGCTCCGATAGCTTTACAGCAACACAGTTCAGTGATCAGCAGCTTCCAAAAACAAACCCGATATTAGAAATTCCTCAGTGAGGAACAGAAAACAGGAAGGGCAGCGCTGTGCATCTGAAATGCTGCTGCTGCTGCTGCAGTGCTGTGCCATGGGGAGCAGGAGGACGTGGCAGGAGTGATGAGCAGGCAGCGTGGATGGGGTTTGTAAAGGGACAGCTGGGAGGAGATGGGGCAGAGGAGGCAAAGGCACAGAGAGGTGAGTGGGGGCAGATTGCTCCTTGTCACTGCTACTGAGACAGCTGAAAAGCACGAGGAATGGGGGCAGCACGTGTCTGGCTCAGAACCAAAGAAAGTTTTGGGCTGGAAGGGACCTCAAGGATCACGAAGCTCCAACCCCTCACTGCATGCAGGGCCACCAACCTCCACATTTCACAGCAGCCCAGGCTGCCCAGGGCCCCATCCAACCTGGCCTTGAACACCTCCAGGGATGGACGGGGCATCCACAGCCTCTCTGGGCAGCTGTTCCAGCACCTCACCACTCTCACAGCAAACAACTTCCCCCTGACATCCAACCTCAGTCCTCCCTCCCTCAACTTCAAACCATTTCCCTTGTCCTGCTGTTATCTCCCTTTCCAAGAGCTGACTCCCCTCCTGTCTGTAGGCTCCCTTTAGGTACTGAAGGCTGCAATGATTCACCCCGCAGCTTCTCTTCTCCAGGCTGAACAAGCCCAGCTTCCTCAGTCTTTGTAGTGGAGGTGCTGCAGCCCTCTGATCATCTCTGTGGCTCCTCTGGACCCTCTCCAACAGCTCCCTGTCCTTCTTGTACTGGGGGCTCCAGACCTGGACGCAGTGCTGCAGATGGGGCCTCACAAGAGCAGAGCAGAGGAGAACAATCACCTCCCTGTCCCTGCTGGCCACCCCTCTGCTGATGGAGCCCAGGATCCCATTTGCTTTCTGAGATGCAACAGAGGAAGCACACCAATGCTTGTGCAGCACGTGGCCAGGCTGTGGAAATCACCAAAAAAAGGTCTTGTGGAGCTACAAGTTTTCAATTTAAGATAAGCTCCTTAGGCAGGCGGGTTCACCTCCAAAGTCCAGTGTTGGGATTGAAGCAAAACAACCCCCAGCCTCACTGTAGGAGACCTGCTTTTGGGAGGGGTTTGGACGTCATCCCCAGCTGTCCCTCCCAACCCCAAAATCCTGTGGTTCTATGGAAACGCGTGCTGTGCCAGCAGGAAGCTCTGCCGGTCTGTGGAGCTTTCCTTCTTGGTCAGACCCCCACTTTTCCTTTCGGTTACTGATCTCACAGCTTTGCAATAAGTGCACCATTCCCCTCCACCAGCTGGCCTCTATTTTTGTGCTGGGAGTTATCATTCCTCCCCCTTAGACAGCAGCACTTGTCATAGAATTATGGCCTGGGTCGGACAGAACTTCAAAGATCATTTAATTTCAACCTCCCTGCCGTGGGGGGGTTCTGCACACCCTGCTCTGTGATGAGCACTTCTGTATTTATTGGTGGTGCATGGCAGAATCCTGGATCTGCCCTCCTTCCCCTGTTTTATCTCACGTAACAGCATGCAGAAATTTAAACTGCCTGGTGTGAAGCAGAGGGAAAAGGACTTTGTGTGAGTGGCCATAGCAGATAAGAGCCCAGTCCTTCCCACACACCTCCACCACACACCAGATTGCTGCAGAAGGTTGGGGCAGCCACCACACAACTACTTCCAAGGCGATGAATGCTGGCTGGAGTCAGAGCTCCTTAAGCACATTAAGAAAGTAATTGCAAGTGCCAGCACCTGTGTCAGAAGGCTTTCCTATTAAAGCTGACTGCAGGAGGCTGCTGCTCTGAATGCTTTTGAGGGGGCTGAATAGCCTCTAGGCAGGTAATGTTGCTTTCTGGTTGGGTCTGTTTGATGAGTGAGGGGTTATTTGGGTTGTGATGTTGCTGGTGTTTTGTTTTTGTTGTTTTTTTCTTTTCAATATTATATGTGCATAGGTTTGATGCAAGTTAGCTCCATTCCTTGGGACTGAATGTGTTTTCTTAGTTTTGAAATCACTCCTTTCTGTGTCGCTTCAGTGCTGTCAGTGGTCCATCCTTCTGTGTTCTGTGAAATGCTCTGTGAAACCTGGAATCGTATAATGGTTTGGGTTGGAAGCAACCTTTAAGATCGTGTAGTTCCAAACTCCTGCTATAGGCAGGAACATCTCCCTCTGCAGCAGCTTGCTCTGGCTTGACCTTTTTCCCTGCACTAGCAAGGGATGCAGAGCAGCTCTGCTGTGTAACTTCTGAAGTTCTGGGAGTGCAGAGGGAGAAGCATGGTAACATGAAGCTGTTTTCTGTTTCCTCAGGTTTGAACTCTAAGTTGTGGGTTTCTGAAGACCCAAATAAAGCAAATAACAGCTCTTCTTTTTTAATATGCTCCTGGAAACGAGATGGGTCTCTTGCAGTTCTTGGTGTACTGATGCATTTAACTATGACTTCTAAGCAGCTTGCCACAAAGATTCTTGAACTAGAAAAGCATTTTATAACTAAATACTTGGAGTCTAAAAGCTCTGCAGGGGGTGGCTTAGTGCAGAAAGGCCCCAGCTCCAAATGGGTCCCATACAGCATCCCTCTTCTGAGCAGGGTGCTCTACAGGATACTTTAGGCTGGCAATCAAGTACCCTGAATGCAAAAAGGACATTGTGCCTCCCATGTGGAGCTGCTCAGAAGACAACACGTGGCTGACCTTGCTGCCTTGCCTGGGGGAGCTGCTGTTGTGTCCTTGCTGATGAGCATTGCTGGTAACTTGTCTGTGTGTTTCCAGGAGCTTGTGCAGTGTGTTGGCTGCTCTGTGACATCCCTGACCCCGTGGGGCTGGCTGTGGAGATGAGAGCAGGGCAGGTGCTGCTGGTGCTGTTGGCTGCCTCTGTGGTGATGCCTGCCAAGGATCCACTGCTGAATGTCTGCATGGATGCCAAGCACCACAAAACCAAGCCTGGCCCAGAGGGGATGCTGCACGGCCAGGTACGGTGCTGCTGATGGGTTGAGTGGGGCTGTCTGGGCTCTCTGTACTTCCCCACAGGTGACTGGGGCTTAGCAGCCACTTGCCTGAAGAAGGCTTGTGCTGGGAAGAAGGTCTGCTTGCTTGCTGCTTCCTTCTGGGCAAGGGCTAAGACAGTGGTGTGGGTAACTGGAATTGCGGTCACCCTTCCTTTTGCCACGGGGCCTCCTTCCCAAGGTTTAGGTACTGAAGATGAGAAGATGATGGATAGCAAGGGAAAGATGTCTTCTCTACTCCTTCTCAATGCCCTTCTCTTATTGAAGGTCTCTGATGCCAGGTTCTTGGTGTGGATGGGACTAAGCAAGCCAGGATGCAGGAGGTGCCAAATTTTGCATTCCTCTGCCTGGCGCTCATTTCTGCTGAGAATCTGAGCCCCAAGGTTCTCCTCTTATTTTTCCTCCAACACCATTTTGCTGCAATCTTGAGTTCTTTGGTCCAAAATACCCAAGGGCTGCCTGGAGAAGAGAAAGTACTCTCGCTGGGGGCTTTATGGGATGCTGACACATGCAGCATCCTTGAGCTCCCTTAAGACCCTCTGCACAGCCTTTTCCTGCTCTGCTGCAGTGTGCTCCCTGGAAGGACAATGCCTGCTGCACAGCCAACACCAGCTCAGAGGCCCACAAGGACCAATCCTACCTGTACAACTTCAACTGGAACCACTGTGGGGTGATGCCACCCAAGTGCAAGCGTCACTTCATCCAGGATACGTGCTTGTACGAGTGCTCACCCAACCTGGGGCCCTGGATTGACCAGGTAGGGTCAAATTCCATGTGATGGAGTGGGGCTGATAGTGGTGTAACATGCTATATGGTGGTCCTCCACATGATATGCTGTGGCACATATAGGTGTGTGCTGCCTAGGGATGCTTCTGTTTTTCTATTGGGTTTGAACAGGCTGATGGAATGGCTGCCTTACTGTCCAAGCTTGTCTCTCTAGGAATGATCTTTTGGCACTGATTTTGGAGAACAGTGAACTGGGCTGGGAGGGGGCTGTAGGGTGCAGCAGATCCTGTGCCCCAACTTTCCAGGGCTCCCACCAGCATGCATGGTCCAATTCCCTTGTAGGCTGACAGCAGCTGGCGGCGGGAGAGGATCCTGCATGTGCCACTGTGCAAAGAGGACTGCGAGGAATGGTGGGAGGACTGCAAGGACTACGTCACGTGCAAAGAGAACTGGCACAAGGGCTGGAATTGGGCAACAGGTCAGTGGGCTCTGGAGAGAGCCTTCCCTCCCCCTGCAGGAAGGACCCTGGGAGTGATCCTGTTCCCACCCAGCGCCTGGAGCCCAACCAGTGGCTGCTGTCACTTTTCCATGGGTGTTGCAGACTGGGAGGGAGCCAAGCCACTGATGTCACCGTTGAGATGTGATGATCTGTGGGCAGGCTGCTGGCCTGCTCTTTCCTATGGAAAGAAGCAGGCAAATAGCTCACGTTGTTTCCTTCTCTGCTGTTTTCCTCAGGAACGAATCGCTGTCCCTGGGGCTCCATGTGCAGGCCCTTCAACCAGGTCTTCCCCAGACCCAAAGATCTGTGTGAGAAGATCTGGTCCAACTCCTACAAATACACCACAGAACGCCGGGGCAGTGGGCGCTGCATCCAGATGTGGTTTGACCCCACGCAGGGGAACCCCAACGTGGTTGTGGCAAAGTACTATGCCTGGAAGAAGCGATTCTCTCCTGCCAGGATGGAGGACGTGACTCCTGAGACGGGCAGAGCTGCGTGTGCTGTGCCATGGCTCATCCTGCTGCTGGCCCTCGTGCTGCTCACTGCAGGCTGGGGGTCCTATGGGTGGAGGTCCCTGTGACAGCTCCCCAAAGGGATGCAGCTTCTCTTCCTGTGAAGGAGGAGGCTGTTCCTGTGGCATGAGTGGCACTCGGTCTGTTCAATTTGCTTGTGTGCCCCAGTGGATGCTCAGCAGGGGCTGTGTTGTTGGACTTTGATGTCTGCTGCTGCCTCCTGCTGATGGAGGCAGTGATTTCCCATCCTTTGTGTCTGAGCTCCTCCTGTCTTCTTCCCCTGTGTTTGCTGCCTCCTGCCCATAGGGCAGGTGTTGATGTCCGTGCTCTGGGTGGGTGTAGTGTTTGTTCGTGATCCTTTTCTGAGCACTGCATCCCTGGAGAGCGGAGTTGATAATAAAAGAACTGCTCTGGATCAGCCTTGTCTGAAGGCAACGTCCTCCCAAGGAGGAAGAAGCACTCTGGGGGTGGAACAAAGCTACTGGTCTGGGTGGTGCCAAGGGATCTGCAGGTGTGGAAGTCCTGCCTAGGGATTGGAAAGCTGCAGCCTTACCTCCTGCCCTGATCAGTCCTTAAAAACTGTGCTCTGCTCCATCAAACTATAGGAGATGCAGAGTTGCTCGTACCCCTGCATGGGGATTCCACAGCAGCCCATGCTCAGACAGGGCAGGATTGCCTATACTGTTTTCTCCCTCATCAACCACTCTGCTGTGTTTCTTCCTCCTCCATCTGACCTGAATGCAGGGACTCTAGGATCTTCTAGGCACAGATTGCTAGAGCTACACTACTGCTGCAGCCTGGTGCAGGTAGTACATGCTTTTCCAGCAGGTGCATCTGAGAAACATCTTAGCAGAACAGAGAAGTGTGGAGTTCCTTCCCCCTTGGAGATCTCTAAAGCAGCATGGATGTTGTCCTGTGCACCCTGCTCCGGGTGTCCCTGCTGGAACAGGGCTTGGACCAGGCAGACCCTGAGGCCCCTTTTGAGTTCAACAGCCTGATTCTGTGAGGTGCTCATCCTCTCATCCTGCAGCTGTGCATGCCTTGTATTTGGGAAGCTTCCTCTCCTGCACAGCTGTGGTGAGGCTCAGGCTGATGGTGCAGCTCGCAGCCCCTGCTTAGGCTCAGGCTTTGGCCACGTGCCTGTGCTGCTTCAAAACATTCTCTTCCCTGGAGGCAGCAGCTCCCACCCTTTACTTTGGATTTGCAGACTGGAAGGAGCTGTGTGAAGCTCCCTGCTGTGCTGGTTTGTTTTCCTTCCTCTGAAGTAGAAACAAGTCTCTGAAGGAGGGCTGGAAATAGTTTTCCTTTTGGGAGGAACACTGAGAAGGACAGTAATGGGGAAGTGCATGGGGCTGCTCAGCCCACAGCTGTCTGGTGTGCTGGGCTTTATTTGATTTAAGGAGGCTTGAGATCAAATCAGTTATTTCCAGAAGCTTTTGTCTTTAAGTACCTTAATGATGCAGCCTCTTGCAGCTGGTTACTTACTACCTACTTGTACATGGAACAGAACCTTTTTTCCTTCTTCAGTGCATTGTTTGCAAAAGCTGAAGTGACTTTGTGTCCTGGCCTTGGAAAGGTCAAAAATGGCTTTGGGTAGAGAGTGAGGTTTGGACTGCCTGACCCACCTGGGGATGGGGAAGAGGAAGAACCTGGAGCTGCTTCCTGCAGCTTCGATCTGCTTAAAGGACAATAAATGAAATTCCTTACACTTAAGCAGCTTTGCTTTCTGGAGGAATGCTATTCAGGCAGCTCCCTGTGTCCATTCCATGCTTGCTGCCCATGCAGGTTCTGGTCAGCTCTGCCACCATGCCAACAATCAGGTTTCTGTCTCCTGTAAGTGTTGTTGGATCCCCTTCATGCTGGAAAGGGCTGTCCCACATCCATGAGCTCACCTTCGGGCCTGTCCTGAGGGAGGTCTGACCTTGCTGCTGCTGTGTGCTGTTCTGTCCTCAGGAAGTTGCTCTGCGCTCAGCCCACATCTCTGCTTTGTATGGGAACGCTCCATTGGAGGTGCTCCCTGTGTGCTCCACCAGCTCTGCTGGTACTGTGCCGTGCTTGACAGTGGCAGGGTAACTTTTCCTGCCAGGTGAGATCTGGGTGAGCAGGTCTGCAGCTCCAGTTTGGGCATTCTTCCTGTCATGTGTTTTTTCTTGTTTTGTCTTTTTCTAGTCTGATTTTTCAAGGCCAGGCTGGATGTGGCTCTGGGCAGCCTGGTCTGCTGGTTGATGACCCTGGACGCAGCAGGGGGTTGGAACTGGATGAGCATTGTGCTCCTTTGCAACCCAGGCCTTTTTATCATCCTATGGTTGTGATGTGCCCTCTGCTGTGTTTTCTTCTCCTTATGTCAGCTGTGCTGAGTTGCATACAATTGTTTGTCACCAGAGCTGTTTAGTGCCTCCCTGAGCCCAGTCCCCCACCATCAATTTGGGTTTGTCTCTGTCTGCAGTGCTCAATCTGCTGGAGATGCAGTGGGACTTCTGCCCATCAGAACAGCCCACCATTGCTTCGCCATCTTTGCCTGCCCTCTTCTGACTTGTTGTCATTGTGCAGGGGTGAACCAGACCATGGAATGCCTGCACCAGAGCAACTTTGGTGTTGGAGATGTGCTGCAGGAGGGCAGGACTCCTGCAATCCAAGTGACTGATCTCCAGATGATAGATTTCACTTCTGAACTGATCTCACCTCTCTGATCTCCTTCTGGAGCCTATGTGCCTGCACTGATGTCCTCCCTATGTCAGCCACCTATTTATCCAGAGCCACCAATTACTTCTCCTCCTGACCATTGTGTCCAGCCAGCAGCACACAGAGCATGTGAGGGGCAGAGGGGCTCTGCTGCCCTCCCACAGATCTCACTGGGGTTCATTAGGGTTGGCAGCACCTTTCAGACAGGGTTATGAATCACTGGAAATGGGACAGTCTGGCTGTTCTGTTATCTTTGCAGCCATCAGCTTTCCCTGACTCTGCTCTGGGTTTGGTGGTCATCCATCGGGTGGGAGCTTACTCAGTGCCATGGGCAGCATCCCACATCTCTCTTCCTTCTGTATCCTTAAGGACCAGCACTGAATTAGGGGAGGATCTGAGGCCTCTGCAGGAAATGATGTATCTGGGAAAGGGAGTTACTGACGGGCAGGAAGCATAGGTGAGGTTAGCACAGCTGTTGGAGTGATGGTTGAGCTCTGTTCCTGGTCAGAGACCAGGGTGGGAGCATCTTGCAAAGGCAGCCTGGGTTTTCCCAGCTGCTCTGTGCAGAAACAGATCTGAACACAGTGGGCTCAGTGCCTTGGGTGCTCTGCCAGCTGTGCTGATGTTGGGCAGTGGGATCAGACAGAAAGGAGGAAAAGATCCCATAGGATGTGAGTGCTTGAGGACAGCAGATGAGCAGCAAGCAGCCATCAGGATGGGAAAACACAGGCTGCTCTTGTATGCTGACTGCTCTGGAAATGTCAGTGTGTGCAAGGAAATGCCACTGCAGCAGAGATGTTGGAGAGCAGTTTGCTGAGGGTGAGAGGAAGGTGAAAGGGCAGAAAGTGAACCAGCCACAGGGTGAGCAGCAGGGCTGCCTGTGTCCCCAGCATCCTCCTGCAGTGCTGAAGGTGGATGGTCTGTAGGAGAACGCTGTGAATCAGGCCAGGGTGAGCAATGTCATAGAATTATTAGGTTGGAAAAGACCACTGACATCATCTAGTCCAACCGTGTCCTGGGGATGCTGCTGGAGCTGGGGGTGGGAGATGGGCAGTGCAGAGGGGGCGATGTGCACAGCCTCGTGCCAGCTGTGCCCTGCTACAGTCACCAGGAGTCGTGGTACCAAACTGGAACACTTTGCCTGCCAACTTGGTGTCATCTGTGGGTGCACTCAATGCCTTCACCCAGGTCATCAATAAAGGTATTGAACAGAGCAGGCATGTAAAGGAATACTAAGTTTCGCATGGAATCAGTGGTAATCATTTGAAGACAGAAGCAGTTCCACCGTGTACAACTATAACTTCTAAAATAAGGTTTCTTCTGAACGTTTGTGTTTTCTTGCTTGTTTGTCTGTTTTTGTGCAGTTGAAGGTGAACTGAAAACTGAGTGCAATGTCTCATGAGGAAAATATCCAGAGGAAGATTTCTCAGGAAGCTCTGGTCCTTAAGGCTGCGGTGGTGGTGATGGTCCTTTTCAACCCAGGCCATTCTATGATTTCCTGGAGCGCAGAATACCAGTGCTTGATCAATTTCAATTTCAGTGCTTGGATGTTTTTCCCTCTCCTTTCAGGCACAATATGCAGTCGAAGGACAATCCGCATCTGAACAGTCAGCATGACAGGGGGTTTTATTGTACAAGCTATCTCCTAATTACCCCGGGTTCTGAGAAGTAAACCCTAATGGGGCCCCACAGGCATTTATTACTGACCCCCGCAGTGCCCTGACACGGGCAGCCATCAGATCAAGGTGACTCACCCATTAGGAAAAGATAGCTTCCACATCACTAATTATTTCATCTCCATTCATCAGAAGGACACAGTTTTGCTATTGGGAAGCAGGGTATGAAATATTAGAAAAAGGACGTGTGTTTTTTTTTTGAAAATCTAATCGCTTTAATGCCGGCCCGTTGGTACCTCCAGCCAACAACAACCACTGATGACGCATTTTCTGAACGATGTGTTTTTACCAAGCGCTGCCTGGCTGACCCTGCCTTTTATTGCAGAAGAAGCATGGTTTCTTTTATTAGCCTAAAGGATGTAGTTGGAAGATGAGCTTGCAGAAGGGCTTTCTTTCTATGAAATAAATAACAGCCTGCAACCACTCTCAGTGGACGCACATCTCCTAAGGGTGCCCGTGGCTCCAGGCAGAGAGGGACCAGGAGGGAAACACCGCCTGCACGGGGACATCCCATGTGTGCTCCCAGGCAGTGAGGAGGGGCACAGCATGAGCGTTTCTGCTCCCGGTCACCGTGCTGCTCAGACCTGGGCCGTGCAGACTCAGTGCCTGGCTTAAACCCAGAGCATTCCAGAACAACAAACATTTACCATCTGAGAAATCCAGTCTGCACTGCAGTTTGCTGATGGAAATATAGAAGGGTCGAGGATGATGGTAGGGTTTGCCCAAGGAGGCTGTGGATGCCCCATCCCTGCAGGCATTCAAGGCCAGGCTGGATGTGGCTCTGGGCAGCCTGGTCTGCTGGTTGGCGACCTGCACATAGCAGGGGGTTGGAACTGGATGAGCATTGTGCTCCTTTGCAACCCAGGCCATTCTAACATTCTATGATTCTTCCATTTCTTGTTGCTGAATATGTCGTGTGAAATGAGTCAAAAGCCTAATTAAAGTCGAGGCAGATTTAATTTCCAGTTTCCTCCCCACCAGCAAGGCGTGCTGCCCACTCTGAAGTACAAATCAGGCTGTTTTGTCACCATTCATTCCTGAGACCTTCGTGGTCACTGCTGCTTATGTCCTTGGTACGTTCCCTCTGCACCGTAAATGTTTGGATCATCTGTCCCAGTATTTTTTCAGAAAATAAATGCTACCCCAGCAGGTTTCTATTTCCTCTTCACTTTATGCTTCCCATCCTTCTGATTTCGGGGTTACTTACACCCTGCTTTCCATCTTCATCTCTCCCCTGCTCATCCCCAGGAGTTTGCCCGCGCTCCAGGCGCTGCCCTCGCATCCCCCCTAACCAAACCTTGTAACCTAAAGCCATCTGTCACCCTAACTTGCATTTCCTCCTCTCTGACGTGATTTCTTACTTTGTTGTTGCTGACAGACTATTTTAAAGTGTTACGTGTGTTCATATGATTCACCATCCAATATGCTCCCCTCGTATTTCAGTAACACAGCGACTCTTACGCTGATCTGTCTCTAACTAAACACAAACTTTGTTCTTCCTTCCCATTCCTTTCTGCTTTACATGCATTGCTTTGCCTTTCTGTAAGTCACTGCTAGTTTGAACAAGCTCATACATTCATGTTTCTTTTTCTTTCATGCTAGGGATCACTGCAAATGTGATGACTTAGGCATGATGATTTTTAGCAGTCCTCTTGCTCATTAATTCTCCCAGATCTGATTGGTTTCTCCTTGCTCCATTTTGTACAGCCCATGGATCCCTCAGCTTCCCAAATCTCACCTTCACCACTTCCCTCCTATCAGCTGCAAAGACTGCTCTGACCCTCTCCAAAGCTGTGCCTGGCCCTTTTAATGGCCCAGCAATTAGCAACTGAAGAGTTTGTCTTTGCTTTTCTCCACCTTACCTGCTGAGTTTGTTTCTCTCTGCACTTCGTGTCCTCCTTTTGCTGTCTTGGCCTGACAGCCTTCAGCACCTCTCGCCTCACACAAGTCCTGATGGGCACAAGAGGGATTTTGGGAAGAGAAAACAAAATAAGCAGAAAAAAGGTTAAAATAAACAAAACAAATCAACAATAAATCAGTAAACCAAAGGCAGGGAAAAAGAACCATGCAAGAAGGAAGGGAGTGAGCGAGGGTTCTGCAGTCTGGAAGGGAGATGGCTGCCATAGAGGGGGTCAGCAATATCTTGAAGAAGACATTTAGGTGTAATTGCTTGCTGTCTCTTTCAATACAAGAGCTAAGACACATTAAAATAGCAGGTGGCAAATTTAAAACCAATTACATGAGTTGTTTTTCACTCAATAGGATTAAGCTCTGGAACATTTTGTCAGAGGGAGCTGCAAGGACCAAAACTCTGCAAGGGTTCAACAGAGCAATAGGACAAAGCTACAGAAAGAAAAAAGAGAAAAAAATCCATTAAGGAATACTCAACACAAATCACTGTTCCTGGTTCAGGATGTACCAGAGCCCCACGTCAATGGAGGCACACAGAGCCATGAGCCCTCTGTGCCTGCTGTGAGCTGATCCCTGCACCAAACACCACCAGCTGCAGGATCCATCCCCAGGGAGCATCACTGTGCGTGTGACAAGGAAATGGGGCACAGGGCTGGGAGAGGTCATGGGAGATGAAGGGTGGGAGACATTTGCTGTCACCTCACTGAGCACACAGGAGTGATGGAGCTCCCAGCTCAGTGGGAGCTGCTTTGCACCAGGAGGTGCTGTCCGTGGGCCCCCCTATAAGAAAGGCACCCAGGCCTTGTAAAGTATCATTTAGAATGCTTTTTATGAGAGCTATTTTACAAAGAGAAGACCATATAGACAACCTCACATTCCTCCAGGCGCTGGGAGCTCTGAGCAGTGCAGCATCAAACACTCCTCTGGTCATCCCACAGCCACGCAGACCCATCTGAAAAAAGGTTACACCATTTGAGTTACTCTGCAAAAACCCAGTGCCATAACCAGAGCTTCAGCAAGGATCCCTCAATGCAACGGGAAGAAAGTGTGAGCAAGGCTGGGGGGGCCCAGCAACATGGCAGCAAAGACAAGGCACATATGGCATTTGTGTGCACCTGCACCATGCACCAAGCAGGCACTGCTGGCTGGAATGTGATTGGGGCAGATAAATGCATCCGTCTCCGTTGGACACAGCACATGGACGAGCTTCAGTGCCATGGACATCCAGGAGCTCTGCCCACCCCAGGCTTCGGCTCCCAGCATCACCCATCAGAACAGCAGCAATCCTGCTAAAGCACGTGGACTTTATGTCCCAGTTACAGAAGAGTTAGAAAATACTAGATTGGAAAGGATCACTGTGATTATTTGTTCTGACATCCCTCATCACACTCACAGAAGAATTTCATATCCAATTCTCTTATCAAGAACATCATGCTTTTCAGACAACACATACATCTTACGTTTGTCTTCTGTTTGTGGATATTTTATCCTACAGACATAAAGGAAAAGGGAAGAAATATCAGCAGCATATTTATTAACCACGGCTAGGGACCTGAGCAATTCATGAAATCTACATCACTTACATACATCACTGCATAGTTGTGTGTCCTCTGGTCCGTGGCAGCACACACATTTCTTACTTCAGGGCAGAATCTCCTGGTCCATCACATGGCTGTCCAACAGCTCCAGCTCCTGTTGTCACACATTCACCCTGATGGGCATCCCAACTCTGGAGGCTGCTCACCTCTGGCTCTCCATTCCTCTCACGTGCATTTACATTTCATCCCTTATGGGGAACTGAGCCATTCTCTTTGCTGTCAGAACCGATCCGAGCCTCCACCAGCCCATGTACCATTTCCTGCCCATGCTGGATGTCTCTGATTTAGGTTTCTCTCTCTTTACAGTGCCAAGTGTGATCAGTATTTTCTGGGTGAGCTACTGCTCAGGGTTACTTTACTCATTCCTTCTCATTCTTAGAGTCCCCAGTGCTCCTGGCCATGGCTTCTGATCACTATGTGGCCGTCTGCTGCCCACAGAGATACTCCTCCATCCTCACCCTGGCCAGGATAGGCAGGACTGGGCTGGCTGCCCTCTGCAGATGTCTGCTGAGCGTGCTGCCATCACTCTTCTTGCTGAGAAGGTTGCCATTCTGCCTGTCCCACCTGCTCTCCCCTACTGTCTGCATCAGGACCTGGTCAAGCTGTTGTGTGCAGACATCACGTTCAGTATCATGTAGACATGAGCTGTGCTCATCCTCACAGCGGTTCCACCTCCACTGCTTATTGTTCTGTGCATTGTGATTTGTAAGACAGTTCTGAGCATTGCATCCCAGAAGGAGCATCTCAAGGTTTTGAACAACTGCTGGTCCCACATCCTGGCAATCCTGATCCTGTACGTTCCATGGCTGGCTTTTCTGTGGTTCACTGCTTTGGCAAACACGATTCTCCCCTCATTCGTGTCCTCATGGCCAACACCTACCTGCTGGTCAGCTGCTTGCTGAACCCATCATCTGCAACATCAAAAACAAACAGATCTGCAGGGGGGTCCTCAAGGTCCTCACGTCAAGGAAGAGCCTCTCTACCACAGCACACCAAGTGCCTTCACAAACTGCTGGGATGCATTCATTCTGCCATACAGTTTGTGTCTGCTGATTGATAGTATACTTCTGGGTGAAGATAAGACAACTGATATTCATATTGAATACATAGGCTATTTAACCTTAAACCAGAGTCCATACTCTTTTATCCTGTGATTTATCAGATTATTCTGTCTGCTCCAGGAGGTTTTTAATTTCCACTGCTCACTGAAGAAGCTCATGCTCTAGGCAAACTTCACCATGTGTTTTTTTCTCTTGAAAACACATTTAGTAACACAATTTGCTCAAGTGCTTGCAATGAGTACTGTAATGAAGAACTGAACTCCAGCCTGAGAAATAATTCAGCATGTGATTAAACCTGAGTACCTGTTCTGAAGCCAAATCAGAAACCAAAGCAAGCACAAATCTTCCACATCCCTGTACCACCTAAATGTGGGTGAAAGCAACAGAATGAGTATTTGCCCACTCTTCTTTCATGGAAGCCCAACTCTGCCTCGGGGAGCTCAGCCTTCCAGGCACGCAGCTCCTCATAGCACCGTGGAATGGCAGAACGGCAGGAAAGCTGTGCCGACTCATGAATCCAGCTGGGAGTTGGGGTGGTATCGCTGCGGGTCTCTGAAGCACACAGACTCCCTGTTTGTCTGTAGCATTACGATGGGACGTATTTGTGAGCTTCTGGATGAGGAGCTGACTCCACACGTTTTGTTCCTTTATTTATTCTCCCCCAGTATGTTAAATGTGTCTGTGCAAAAGGATACGCTGCAGCTAAGTCACTCAGAATCTTAATGTCTGCTTAGATTAAGTTTCTCAGACCAACTCCCACAGGTTTTTTAAAATGTCCAAAGGCTCAGATCCCAACTCCCACCAGGAAGAATTTTTTCTTTCATCATCCAACCTAATTTTCCCCTGCTGTAAGTTTTGTCCTCAGCTTCGTGTGTGTTCCTCTCTGGGCAGCCTGGTCTGCTGGTTGGCGACCCTGCACACAGCAGGGGGTTGGAACTGGATGAGCATTGTGCTCCTTTGCAACCAAGGCCATTCTATCATTCTATGATTCTATGATGAGTGAGACTCTGCTTTTCCTGTAATCTTTTTCAGGTATTAGAATGCTGAATGAGAAGCTTCTTTTGCCTTCAATTCTCCTGTTTGTATGACCTCCAGCAGTTCCTCCAGCCTGCCTCCCCTTGGCACAGTGGTTGCACCCTGCTACGCAGGGCTCACGTCCTCCTGCTGCCCACCAGACCCTTTCTGGAGAGCTGCTCTCCAGACACTTGGTCTCAGGCAGCATCAATGCAAGGGATGTTCTGTCCCAGCTGCAGGAATTTGCAGTGGATTTTTTTTGTTCGTTTGTTTTGTTATTTGATTGTTCTTTTCACCCTAGCTATTCTGAGATTCTGTCGCACTGTGGGTTGTAGCTTTGTATTTCCAGGTGAGATTTCTCACAGCTGTTCAACCCTACATAGAGCTCAGACATGACTCAGTGCCTCCTGAACCCCAGGAGCAGCTGATGCCTGAGCTCTTTGCGTAGCCCACCTGCCCAGCTCACATCTTTTCACAATTCACATGTCCAGGCAGCCAGCTCTGAGCTGGAGCCCTGTCAGACCCTGCGGGGCTCAGTGTGCCCCAGGCAGGGAGATGCTGAGGCTGGTGTGACTCCAGAACGGAGCATGTTATTTCAGGCACCCCGTAGGCACACAGACATGCACACATGCCTTAGTCATGATGACTCACACTTGATGCAGAGTCAGAAATGAGCAAATCTTAACTCTGGAAGAAATTATTCAGTAGCATAGCGCTATTCTTAATTCCTATCATAACATTGCCTAAAGAGGAATGCAACAGACACTGTTTCAGTATGTATTTGCCCACTCACTTGCACTTGAGCAGAGGCAGTTGGATGTGGGCTATTGTCCCGCAGCCAGCAGAATGAAATGCTTCACACCTGACATCCTTTAAGCATCCCTGAAAATCTCTTGTCCAGTGGTTGGTGACCCCGCAGATAGCAGGGGGTTGAAACTGGATGATCATTATGGTCCTGTCCAAGCCACGCCATTCTATGATTCTATGATCTCTGTCAAAAATGTGAAAGCTACAACCCTGCTAATTGGTGAGAATCACCCACAAAGGGGAAACCTCACAAAGCATACCAGAAGCCTCCTCTAGTCCTTGCATTTCAGCTAAGCTGAAAGTTAATTAAAGACATCTGTCTGCTCCTCTTGCACGAGCAAAGCTGCCATCCCCTGGCATGGCCACAGCTTAACCTTTCTCAGTCAGAGACAGTGACAGCTCAAACCTCCAGCAAAGGAAGCAGTACATCTCAAGGCTTGTGAGCTGCCCTCACCCTGACCATCTTTTTGTTGGGGATCTTCTTTGGAAACAACCCAGAGACCTGAGCTCACAGCCCAACAACGTGGCTGGGGACAGATTAATCCCACTGAGGTCTGTTTGTCAGGATTTTACTTGTCTTGCCCCTTTTCTAATGCCGAAGCATTTTGTGATTTGAGTTGAATTCATCTTGTGGTTCTCAGACAGAAGCATTTCTCTGTGATCCAATGCCAAAGACAGAGTGTTTTTTTTAGGAAACCAGAACATAGGGAGAATGTTCACACTGAGACAAGGGGCAGGAAATATTCCTCATCTCTTTTGTTATATGACCACAGAGAACATTAAAACTCAGCAACAATAACAAAATCTGGGGCTTCAGGAGGTGAATTCTGTGCTTTCTGTGCTTTGCCTGATGCAGGGGCTGGTAAGTTCAAGCATGTAACTGCTGCATGCTCACATCCCTTCTATTTTCCCAGGAATAATAGATCAGGATTAGCTCAGTCAGTTGTTTGGAAACGTTTAATAAGAGTGATGAGTCAGCATCTTGGCATTTCATTTTTGTTGAAATAGCACTGGTGGGGCTGTTGCTGCCTCACAGAGCAGAATGGCATCGCACAGCACAGCTGTCCCCAGCAGGACCAGGAGGCATGGCTGTAGGCTCCCCTGGGCTCAGGAAGGTGCAGCCCATGGGTCCCATTTCCCTGCAGTGGCCCAACAACCAGAGCAGGAGCTGCTCCACACTGGGACCATCCCTGGTGCTTGGTGCTGAAACCAAGGGCCAGGTCTTGCATCCAAGGCCAGGTTGGATGGGGCCCTGGGCAGCCTGGGCTGCTGTGAAATGTGGAGGTTGGTGGCCCTGCCTGTGGTGGGGGGTTGGAGCTTTGTGATCCTTGTGGTCCCTTCCAACCAAACCATGCTGTGATTCTGTGATTCTGTGATTCTGTGATTCTGAGGTGCTGCATCCTTTCCTGGTGGCCCTTCTTTACTGAAGGAGATGGTGTGTGTGGTTCATTACCAGTAAAACTGCTTTCCCATGCAACCTCGTGGTGCCGCACAGCCTGCACCAGCCCTGCTCATGTACACAACCCCATTTGGAAAGCAGCCTTTGCTTTTCCTGTAGGCTGCCAGTGAGCTGTGAAGGATATATGGAGAGAAATCTGCATATGTGCTCTAGTTACTGCAGTATCTATAGGGTGAGTTTGCACTCTGTCCATGCTGCTGCAGAAGCTCACAAGCTCACAACATGGCAGGTGCCCAAGGGAGAGGATCCCAAAATCAACATGTGCTCTGAGAGCAGATTCAGGGTGTGGATTTATTTGTGGTCAAACTCGGATCTCCTGGCGCTCCCATCAGACCACAGCATCCATTGTGGCTGCAAGGCTGTGCTATGCACATCAGCCAGGATTCCTTTCCTGCAATCAGTCCACCGTTGAGACAAAGACTCCCATTTTCCATCACTTTCAATTACAGCTTTCAGCAGCAATTAGGAGCACTCCAACTGTGAGATGAATTTTGCTTCGTTTTTGAAGTTTACAACTGGGACGCTTTAAAGAAGAAATGGGTTTACTCCTATATACTAACACATATACCCAGGCAAAAATGCAGTGGGTAACTTGTTGTCATTCCTCAGGAAGGGTTTGTTGGAAAAATAGAAGCGTTAAGGTTGGAAAAGATCCCATGATCATCAAATCCAACTGCCCACCTACCACCAATACTGCCCACTAAACCATGTCCCTCAGTATCACATCTCCATGTTTCTGGAACACCTCCAGGATGGTGACTCCACCACCTCCCTGAGCAGCCTGCTCAGGACATGTTCCAGTCACTTCCCTGCTCCTACTGGCAACACCATTTCTGACACAAGCCAGGATGCCGTTGGCCTTCTTGGCCACCTGGGCACACTGCTGGCTCATGTTCAGCCAAGCGTCGACCAACACCCCCAGGTCCATTTCCTCTACTCTTCCTCTACTCAGTCTTCCAGTCACTCTGCCCCACACCTGTATGGTGCATGGGGTTGTGGCCAAAGTGCAGGACCTGGTACTTGGTCTTGTTAAAGCTCATGCCATTTAATCTACCCAGCCGTCCTTCAGCTCCTCGATGTTCCTAGGATCAACTGTAGGGCACCCAGGCAAACCCAACTGGCTTCTGCTGACAGAGAAACCCAGTGCAGATGTGTAGTTTGGGCACAGATTGCCCCATGCAAGACTTCCCCATTCAAGGCTATAGAGGTCATGCTCCAGTGTCCTCACCCCTCCCTACTCTTGTGAGCCACAGTACTGGATTATTTTCATGGCCACCATGCTAGGAAATGGCCATCAAGGTCAACAAGTCCAACCATCAACACGACCTACCAAGTCCCTTCACTAAACTGTAGAATCAGGGAGTCACAGGAGCACAAAGGCTGGAAAAGCCCTCTAAGATCCCCAAGTCCCATCCCCCACCCATCCCCACCATGCCCACTAACCACGTCCCTGTGCCACATCTCCATGGTTCTTCAGCACCTCCAGTGACGGGGGCCCACCAATGCCCCACGCAGCCCATCTTCGTGCTGATTCCCTGCTCCCAGGACACCCTGGTGTCTGACTGGCCCACAGACTTCTCTTGGTCTATAGACTCAGCCATCAGACAGCAGCATTATCCATGTTTCCTTCTATATCACAGGGATCATTTGTTTCTAATGTGCATTTTAGCACTACTTTGTGGCCCTGGATACTGAGAGATGTGAAACGCTACAGCTGCCTGGTACATCAAATCAATGTAAACACAATGAGAATAAGACAGGAGAAGATGAATGTGAGCAGTACATTATAAAACAATATTTCCTGTATGATTTCTGAAGCCAAAACCTAATTGTGTATTTATTTTTATTGCATTACCAGAGAGGCCACACTTAAAAAGCGGCCCTACCCAGGAAATTGATATCTGTTGTGTACCGTTTTCTCCCGCACAGTGGAATGGATTTCTCATTCTGTTGCCTTCACATGATGCTGCAATGCCAGCTTTTACATCTTACCTTCACACAGTGTAAATAAAACATGTTCAGAAAGAGAAAAAGAAGAAGAAAAGGGTATGGTTACTTTGCCAGTAGATCCACGTAGAGTAGAATTGAAGGCAAAGCTAGCTTTTCATTTCGCAGATCAGAATTTAATCACTCGTCAAAACAGAAATTAAAATAGTTTGACATAAATCTTGTTTGGATTTCTCCGCCTGAAAACAAGCAGTCTGGAGACATTGTTCAGAGGAACCAAAAATGTTTTCTTTCACTTGCAATGATAAGAAATGTCAGTGTGGAGCACAATGTAGACAAGAGAGCACCTTCTGCAAAGGCAGTGATTTCAGCATTTCTTCCCTGGTCATTTAATGTGACATTTGCCCAAGGAGGCTGTGGATGCCCCATCCCTGCAGGCATTCAAGGCCAGGCTGGATGTGGCTCTGGGCAGCCTGGTCTGCTGGTTGGCGACCTGCACACAGCAGGGGGTTGGAACTGGATGAGCATTGTGGGCCTTTGCAACCCAGGCCATTCTGTCATTCTATGATTAGGGACACTTGGACGAACTTCCTGTGATTCCTACGGATGGCAGAGGGGTGAACACTGCACACAGACGTGTTCTTTCCATGCACCCTCTGTGGATGGTCTGGGATTCACACCCGTCACCCATGGCCCCTCGTGATGAGCAAAGTGGTTGTTGCTTTGCATTTGGCATGCACAGCATCCCACTTTCCTGAAACAGCAGGGAAAACCATCCCTGGTGCCTCAGAGACACTCATTCCCCAGCATCAGCTTCTGCTGACCACAGTCCGTAGAAATAAAGCGGTGCTTCATATGTGCCCTACATCTAAACCACGAGGTTTGTGCAGTGCTGGTGCCACCATTCCAACCACAGCCATGAGCATACAGCCCATTGAACTTCCCCACCCAGCCCTCGGTAATTAAATGGTATACAGTGGTCTTGTTTGTAATTAATATGTCCATCATTCTTCATGTCAAGAACTGGAAAAACTAAGAACTAAATGCCCTGGATGTGGCATCGAGTCTTGAAAAATGCAATGCACAGAATTCCTGTTCCATATGGCACTTCAGGAGCCTGCAGGACCTTCCCAGTGTCCTTTAGCACAAGGCAAACTGGACAGCCTCAAGGCTATATCTGATAATGTGCAGCAGAGATTGTGAGCACGGAGGCAAAGACATGGGCCCAGAAGCAGAGACATGAATCAAATTTCTCTCTTGCTTGCATACAAAGCAGCAGGCACCTCATTGAAAAGCAGACATGTCCAAACATGGCAAGCTAAGTACTTCTGAAGCAAGCTAATGCTGCAGATAGAAACTGCATTGTGCATTCAGCGCAGTCAGGAGGGATTCTTTTGCAGTGGGTTAATCCACGCACATAGCAGGCAAGTTTCCCTCTCTGCAGGCAGGCTTGTGCTCATGGACCAGCAGAACGTCACTCTCCAGCCCCAAATGCAGTTGGTTCAAGCAGCACATCTCTTACAAACTTTGTTGGTTTTCTGGTCATGTTTCAGCTTAAGCCTTGCATAGCACTGCAGGATTCTGACTCCTGTATCCTTTGTTTGGCCCTGTCTGCCCACCTGGCATTACCCAGTATGCTGAGCATTTTGCCTCTCTTGCTAAATCCCATCACTTCCACAATGAAACAGTGGCAAGTCACAGGCAACTCATCAGCATAATATCCCAAAACAGCACCTGGGCTGTGCAGATGGGATGTGATGGGAGTGGGCTGCAGGGGGTTGTGGTCATGCAATGATAGAATGGCCTGGGTTGCAAAGGAGCACAATGCTCATCCAGTTCCAACCCCCTGCTGTGTGCAGGTCGCCAACCAGCAGCCCAGGCTGCCCAGAGCCACATCCAGCCTGGCCTTGAATGCCTGCAGGGATGGGGCATCCACAGCCTCCTTGGGCAACCTGTTCCAGTGCCTCACCACCCTCTGGCTGAAAAACTTCCTTCCCAAGTGGTGCCCGGAGAGGGGACATGGGATTCTCAGTGCCCCAGATGAGCCCAGGAGACCACGGGGGGTTGATGGAACTGTGGTGCTCAGAGCACCGCACTGAGCTGAGCGCCAGCAGAGCCTTCTGGCATAGAATTACAGAATGGTTGGAGTTGGAAAGGACCCTTTAAGGCCATCGGGTCCCACTCCCTGCAATGCACAGACACCCACAGCTCCATCAGTGCTCTCAGCTCCTTCCCCTGACCTCGGGTGTCTGCAGGGATGGGGCGCCACCACCTCTATGGGCAGCCAGTGCAGTGCCTCGCTCAATTAAGGCACAGCCTTCGGTTTCAACTGAGGTTTGATTCTGCAGATGCTGTTTGGGTGGTGGTGCAGCCACGAGGCAGTGCTGCGGGTCCATTAAAGGGTTTTCCTGCTCAGCGAGGTGCTGCTGATTCAGTTCTGTGGGAGAACTGCTGCACAGGAGCAATGCTCAGGGCAGGATGCCCACTCCTAAACCAAACCTACTGCGAAGCACCAGCCCAGAGCTGAAAGATGCACACGAGGAAATTCTTGTGCTTTGCACAGGGATGAGAGAGATGCAGATTTGGCGAGATAAACTGAACCCAAATTAGTGCTTTGAACTGATGTAAATTAAATACTGGAAACCAACGCTGAATTGAGATCGGTTTTTTATCTCGGCGCTATTCTGCAATGGGTGGTTTCTGGCCAAAGGAAAGGCACTGTTACTGCATTATGAGCTGTGGGAGCTCCGTGTGCTGCCAGCTCTGCTCTCCTTGGAGCTCTGTGCCTGCGCTGGGTTCATCCTCACAGCACTTCTGGAAGGAGTGAGATGCGATCCATTTCAGAACGCAGACAGTTTCTTTCTGAATTATTTGTTGAAATTTGGGATGCACATACAGCCAGGAGTGCCAGGATCTGCACAAGTAAAAGATATGAAGTGCTACAACAGCCGTCAGGGGCAGCATTCATTACAGCAGCTCAGGCTCAAGGCAGAGCAGCTGCTGCACTGAGATGGGCTCTCAGGGGCTGTTTGCACTCTGTCCATGCTGCTGCAGAAGCTTATGCAGAATGGCATCGTATCATTTTGGGTGATTTTGGCTATTACTGCAGGAACTCAAAGGAAATGGATAATTTAATGACAAAAGAGCTGACAGTGAATGTGATCAGCGCTACAGCTGCTGCTCTGAAATGCTTTGGGGCTGCACTGGGCAGCTCTGGGCATCCCCCAACCTCTGCCCACTGCTGCAGTTCTGCTCTGGGAACATCCTGCTCTGCTCCCTGCAGCTGCTCTTGCAAAGAGTGCCCAAGTGCTTTTGAAGCCCTTGGCTTTGCACTCCAGGAAAACAGCCACTCTGAGCAAGAATTTCCTTAGGACCCGGCACCAGTTTGACTCAATGTCAGTCCCTGCTTCCCAGGTGCCAGAGCTCTCAGTAGTGTGTGACTGCACTGCTGTCAGCTCCTGAAATGGAGGACCACAGAGATGTACACTGTTCCTCCAAATGAGTTGAAACTGCCTTTCCCAATGCATTCCAGGCTGGATGTGGCTCAGGGCAGCCTGGTCTGCTGGTTGGCGACCCTGCACATAGGGGTCCCTGCAGGCGTCTGGAACTGGATGATCATTTCAACCCAGCCCATTCTGTGATTCTGTGGTTCTATGAAAAGACCACTAAGATCATCAAGTCCAACCGCCAGCCCAGCTCTTTTTGGAACTCTCTTTTTCACCCAGCTGTTCACTTAAAGCACAGACAGATGTTATGTAGTTAAGGAATAAAGAGACTCCAGGCGTGCTAATCTGCAACACTTGCTTTTATTTCTGTTATTCTTTCTAGAGACTTTTCTAGTTCAGCGATTTTTTAATAAAGAACCAACTCCTGCAGTGAGCCCCAGTACATATCTGTGATTAGAGAAGGTTTATTACACTCCTTGTCCCCTGACTCCAGCACAGACACCGAGATCTCCATCACACCACAGTGGAATCCTCACTGGGGGTCCCACAGATGGCACTACTGGGGTGGGTCCTCCCCTCCATGGGCACCCTCTTTCTGCAGCCAAGCAGGGAGCCTGGCATTTGGCTTCTGGTTACATAGCATTACAGAAGCACTGAGGTTGAAGCAGACCTCCAAGACCTCCAAATCTAGCCCCAATCCATCCCACCATGCCCACTGACCACATCCCTCAGTGCCACATCTGCCCTTTTCTTGACATCTTCAGATGGGGGGACATCTTCAGGGACATCTTCGACAGACCGCTGGGGAATTCAGGGTGAGGATGTGGGGTGCCCTGTGTGTGGGGCTGCAGATTTCCTCACAGTGCCTGAAATGGTTCTACGGGAGATCTGGGCTCTTGGAGTCCCACCGAGGCATTCCTTACATGTGGCTCTCACTCCTGCAGCTGATGCGTGTTGGGGCAGAGGAGCATCTTCAGCACCTTCTCTCTTATCTGCCGTGTCCGCACGCCGTACACGATGGGGTTCAGCAGTGGGGGGAAGAGCACGTAGAGGTTGGCCAGCAGGATGTGGACGTGGCGTGGGATTTCCCCCCCAAAGCGGTGCGTTAACACGGTGAAAAAGGCAGGAATATAGAAAAGGAATATAACACAGACGTGGGAGATGCAGGTGTTAAAAGCCCTGGAGCGGGCTGTCCTGGATGGGAGTCTGAATACTGCCAGGAGAATCAGGATGTAGGAGGCAGCAATGAGCGCGACGTCCAGCACGACGGCTGCGAAGGGCACGGCGAGGCCATAGAGGACGTTGGCGGAGATGTCGGCGCAGGCCAGGCGGGCGATGCCCATGTGCTCACAGTAGGTGTGCTGGATGATGCTGTGCCCGCAGAACGGCAGCCGCCGCAGCAGGAACACGCAGGGGAAGATGATGCAGAAGCTGCGCAGCGCGGCCCCCAGCCCCACTTTGATGATGGCCGTGGGTGTCAGCACGGCCGCGTAGCGCAGCGGGTGGCAGATGGCCACGAAGCGGTCGAAGGCCATGGCCAGCAGGATGACGGACTCCATTGAGAAGCTGAAGTGCAGGAAGAACATCTGCGTCAGGCAGGCACCGAAGGAGATCTCCCCAGCATGGAACCAGAAGAGGGCCAGCATCTTGGGCACGGTGGTGGTGGACAGCATCAAGTCGGCGGCAGCCAGCATGCACAGGAGGAGGTACATGGGCTGATGGAGGCTCTGCTCTGCCCTCACAACCAGCAGCAGGATGCTGTTCCCCAGCAGGGCAGCCAGGTACATGGAGCAGAAGGGGATGGACAGCCACACATGCAGCTTCTCCATGCCCGGGATGCCAACCAGCACAAATGTTGCTGGGATCGAGCTGGTAAGGTTGGATGGTGGCATGAGCTGCACCTGATAGCAATGACAGAAAGCACTGCAGAATGGCATTTCATAGAATGGTTTGTGTTGGTCTGAAGGTCATAAAATCTTAGGATCATTAAGACTGGAAAAGACCACTAAGATGATCTCGTCCAACCCCAACCCAACCCTGCACGTCCACTAAGCATGTCCCTCAGTGCCACATCTTTGTGGTTCTTAAACACCTCCAGGGACAGCAACTCTACCACCTCTCTTGATCATTTATCCAACCCCCCCACAATGATCAGCCTGACATTCAGCCTGACCTTGGGTGTCTCCAGGGATGGGACACCCACTACCTCCCTGGGCAACCTGTGCAGGGCCTCACCAGCCTTAGTGTAAAAAACTTCTCCCTTATATCCAATCAATTCTCTCTCTCTTTTTTTCTGAAACCATTTCCCCTTGCCCTATCACACAGACCCTGCTCAGACACATCTGCCATGCCCGAGGTCTTCCCCCACTACCAAATACCACCATCACATCTGAGCTGTGATCAGCACAGCCATGGGCACCATCCCCAGTTCAGAAGTCCCCTGGCTGCAGTGCACTGAAGCACGCACTTATATGTTCCTGCTCCTACTATGTGCCAATGGCAGCGTCCAAATTCTCCCTTTTTTAACATGATATAACGCATTTTTTCCACCAAGTTCTTCCGTGTATACCAGAGTGAATGGAAATGGAACCAACCCACACTGCACAAATACCTGACACTGATGTACTGCCTGCCTGGAGCAGAGGGAAGAGGTCAGACAACAACAGGAGAGGAAGGCCAGGTGGCAGCAGGGCTGCACGAGATGTTCTCAGACATCAGCACCTGCAGAGGGGATAAGTGGGATTTCCAATTTCCTGGGCTCACATGAGGTTTCCTGGATTCACACGAGGCACAGTCAGCTCTTGGTCTGAAGCAGCTGCCCATTCTTCATCCTCATCTCCAGATTTCTCTTTCTCTTTCCTTTTGGCCATTGGGGCTGAAGACATCCCAGTTTGGTTTGCTCTGCACCTCATGGGCAGAGTGGAATTAAAATGTAATGAGGAACTGGAAACACCTTTGGGGCAGGGGGAGAGCAGCGCTGCCCTGCTCAGGTTCAGAGGAGCCAGAGTCAGACCCAGACTCACAAATTATGGCTGGATTACTGTTTTCCAGCAGCTTCTGCAATAACAGTCAGCTCTCAAATACCCAAACTCAAAATTGGAATTGGTCCTAATGCAGCTGAGATGAGGAAGTGTTGTGCTTAAAAACAAACCTGTGGGGTTGCTGTGCTCCAAAATATTGGCTCCACGTACGAGAAAGCAATTGCATTTTTTGAGCTGGAGATGATTCCTCAGAGAGATAGCTTCAGGTCTAAAGGGAAATCCAAGGAGCTGTTGTGTAAGAACAAAACATCAGTGGGTGGTTTTACAGAAACACTGAAGGTAATAATCGTCTAATAATGCAAATGAATTAGCGCAATTCCATATAAATATTGCATGAAGTAAAAAGAGATGTGACGCACTGGAACAGGTTGCCCAAGGAGGTTGTGGATGCCCCATCCCTGCAGGCATTCAAGGCCAGGCTGGGCAGCCTGGTCTGCTGGTTGGTGACCCTGCGCATAGCAGGGGGGAGAGGGGGGTTGGAATTGGTGATCATTGTGGTCGTTTTCAACCCAGATCATTCTATCATTCTATGATATTAACAGACCTAAAATGCTATTGATTGTAACAGCGGATCCACGGGTGCCCGAAGCAGAGCTCCTCCTGCCCAACACTGCGCCTCGGGGGGGCATCGCAGTGCAGCCCCTCGAGCTCCAATCGCTGCCCTTCACCTCACGGACACAGGCACAGCATTAAGGAAGCCGTTTTCTGCTGTCCTCTGGAACTTTTTCCTCCTAAAATCTGTGTCAGAGCTGCAGGCAACGCGCAGCCCCAGCAGCTGTGCTGAGGATGCTGTTCCGGGTTCAGCTGAGATGGAGTTGGTTTTCCACATGCGATGCTGTGCTTTGGCTGCAGGAGACAAACCCAGACAATCAGACACCGATATTTCAGTTGGTGCTGCACAGAGCCAAAGATGTGTCAGCCTCTCACACTGCTCTGCCAGCGAGGGGCTGGGGAGCACGGGGAGTGGGGAGAGGGCAGAGGGCAGAGTCGGGACCCAGAGCACCCTATGCCATGGCAATGTGCTGAGCAACAAAAGTGGGGAGTGCCGGGGGGCTGCATCTGCTCAGGGATCACTGGGCATCACTCAGCAGATGGTAACTTATTCTCGTTTTTCATTACTTCTTCCCCTTTCGTACCCAACTGCCCTCACCTCCGGGTTCTCGCGCTTTTACCTTATTTTGATTCTCCCCGCACCGCACGTGGAGCAACGAGCGGAGCAGCGGCACCGCGGAGCTCCACGTCCGGACACGGAGCTCCGGGAGGACGCACCGCGGGGCCGGAAGGGTTCGCTGCTGCCCTTCTGTCTCGAGAATGGAACCGAAGGAAGCGTTTCCCAGTACCGAAGGGATGCGCGGGGTCGGGGATGCTCTGCGCGCGTCCCCCGCACCCGTCTCGCTCAGTTCCCGCTGCCCGGAACGCAGCTTCCAGCTAAAAGCGGAGAGGGAAGGAGTGGGTTTCGCATGGGATACGGCACCTCCGCGTCCCTGCGATCCCCGGGGCTCCGATCCGAGCCCGGCTGTGGTGCAGCTCTTACACCCGCACCGTGCTCACCGCCCGTCCCCAGGGACCCCAGTGCCGCGGGGATTCCACAGGAGGGGCTGCTTCAGCTCATCCGAAGGGCCGAGCAAGCAACCAGATACAGAGCGGGCACAGATGCTTTTGCAGAGGGCTTAATGCTTGTTTAACAGTCTGCTGTTTGCATGGACGCACGATGTTCCCAGTGATTATCAAAATAAAGCAATGTGGATAAGGTCCCCATGGCCATGAAAGAGACGCTTGGGTGGGATGAGGCCGCTGGGAGGGGGGGGGGAGAGATGCAGAGCCGTCCTCGAAAGGGTGATGGGACACTGCTGCCCTCGGTGACCCCCCCTAAAGCCCCCCACCTTTCTGCACATCATCACACTCCCAGGACCAGAGATGGTGCCCCACACCTGGAAACATCACAGGGCTCTGAGCAGCTGATGGAGATCATAGAATCCTAGAATGGCCTGGGTTGCAAAGGAGCACAATGCTCATCCAGTCCCAACCCCCTGCTGTGTGCAGGTCGCCAACCAGCAGCCCAGGCTGCCCAGAGCCACATCCAGCCTGGCCTTGAATGCCTGCAGGGATGGGGCATCCACAACCTCCTTGGGCAACCTGTTCTAGGGCCTCACCATCCTCTGGCTGAAAAACTTCCTCCTCATATCCAACCTAAACCACCTCTGTCTCAGTTTTAGACAATTCCCCCTTGTCCTGAATGGGTGTGGGTGTTCCTGCACATTGCAGGGGAGTAGGACCAGATGGCCTTTAAAGGTCCCTTCCAACTCAAATGGTTGATTATATGGTTCTATTCAATGATTCTATGGCCATGGCTGCTGCATGGAGACCCCAGCAAGCCAACAGCCACCAGCCCTGGATGGACCACATCCCTGTGGCTGAGGCTGGTATTGAGAGGGAAGGCCCAAAATCAACAGCAGATGGAGGACAGCTCATCAGTTCCTGCCAGGGATGCTGCTGAAGGGAGCTAGCTTTATCACAGCTGCTCACATGGGGAATGTGGTCTGCTGCCAAGAGAAATGCCTTCAGCCTCAGCCTAACATCACCCTGCACCCATCCTCCTAATGCCTCCGGAAAGAGAGAAAGCAGACATGCAAAACTGTGAGGAGGGACAAAACAGAGGAAGGATGAATTTGTCCATTCAAAGGACTTCAGAACCACAGAGAGGAAGAGGAGGTGGGAGAAATGGATAGAAGCCTCCCGTGGGATGTGCTGTAAGAGGAGGATGCTGGGAGAGAAAACATTTGCAAAAGAAAGGAGTGGGAAACCTGGAGTGGGAGGAGGGAGGTTCAGAGCGTTTGTGCCAGAAGGGAAGGGCAGGAACAGCAGGGGAGGATGTGATGGGAACGGGCAAAGTTGGGAGGGGGCACAGGGAGGGGTCTGAGCTGATCCCTGTGGCTGGGAGAAGGGAAGCAGATCTGGGAGGGCACAGCAATGACTGCTCCCTCTGCCTGAGGCCGGGGGTTTGGATCTGCATCACTAAACCATGAAGCCCTAGATGTCCCCATCATTTATTGTGATTTGTGTTATAAAGGCTCTGAAAAAGCACTGTTGTGGAGGAGTTGAAGGAGGTTGTGGATGTCCCATCCCCGGAGGCATTACTCCATCCACGGCCTCACACACAGCAAAGCAGAGGGGAAATTATAGAAACCTGTGCAACAATGGGTGGGTTAAACCCAACTGTGAATGCACTGGGGATAAAAATGCCGAAATGCTGAATGGGCTCTTGGATTCTTGGGGTCCAGATGGGTGCCAAGCCCCTTTAGCATCCTGTCTACAGCATCTCCAGGCCTCAGTTCCTAATCTGGTTAAAGGTGCTTTTCCTTCTCTGATGGCTTTGCTGTCATGCTTTCACCTCTGTACACATCTGGATTCTGTGTGTAAATGGACAGCACCACATTCAGGGAGGGCCTTCCCCATTTCAGAACAGTCCTCATTTCTATTTGTTCTAAATGCAAGAAATCCTTGCAGCTAACGGGGAATTAATTATCATGGATGCAAGAATGCTACAGCACACAATGTAGTATGTGCCTTGCTGCTTTTAATGTGTGATGAGACTGAAACACGATTAACAAACAAGTTTCATTGCTGGCTGGGATGAGCCAGTTGCTGCATCTCATTGGATGGAGGTTCTGCCAGCACCTCAGCTGCTTTGCTGATCTCTACCCCCGTATCAGACACAGAATGCAATTTGGCCTTTGATCCTGGAAGCCCACGGCACGGAGATGCCTATGGCTGCCACTCATCCATCACTGCCTGCTCTTCTTCCTCACTCTGCTCTGACACCAGGCTCACATCCTCCACCCCACTGCTTTGTGATGAGCTGTCCATGCCCTCCAGTTCCACGGGCTCCTCGCCCAGGCTGAGGATGAAGTTGGGCACCTCTGCACGGAGGGTGTTGAGCCCCAGCTGGACCTGCAGCAGCGCCTGCAGCGCCCGGGGGTTCCTCAGCAGCGCAGAGATCTCCGCGTTCTCCATTTCCAACGGCAGCTGCTCTGTGCTTTGGTTTTCAGGCGGGGAGTTTCCATCACTCAGTGTGTGATCACCATTAAGCACCATTTGCACAGGGCTGCCGGGGTTTGTTATTGCGCTTTCCAGGCCGCGCATGAGCTCCGAGTTCTCTGCCAGCTGCTGCACCATGCTCTGCACCCCTCCATGACCGGTCTCCAGCACGTTTACTGCAGGCCCCAGGTTCATCTCAACAAGACCATCACCACTGCAGGCCAAGTGCTCGTCCCATTCAAAGGCATAATTGCTGCCTCTGTTGGGCTGCAGATCCCAGGGGTTGGGCAGCGGCCGGCGGTTCTCGGTGCAGGCGGGCAGCCTGGCTCCTCCTGGGGCTGGGTTACTGTCCAGACCAGCAAACACGTTGTCCTCCATCTGCGTCTGCACCGCATCCAGGATGGGCTCCTCGATTTCTCTGTACAGCTGCTCCAGAATGCTGTACCCTCCAGGGATGCTTTCAAGGTTGTTCATGGCCAGGTCGTGGTTCCTTATCATCTCCTGCATCACAGCCGGGCTGCTGCAGGCCTCCAGGATGTCCTGGACTGTGTCTGAGCTGGTGAGCATGTGGCTGATCTCGGGGTTTTGCTCAGCCAGATGCTGCATCTGGGGATTGGATGCGATGATATCACTGAGCAGGTTGGGGCTGGAGAGGATGCTCTGCCTGAAGGAGCTCTGTGCCACCTCTCTCAGCAAGCTGTCTATGGACACCGCGGGGTCTTGGATGCTGCTCACCACCTCTGACACATCTGCTGAGTCCAACCCTAGGATGTTGGTGCCCGTCACCCCCAGGAGGAAGCCCAGCAAGAACATGTTGTTGCTGATGGCGTTCATGTCCAGCTCCGAGTTGATCATCCTCAACAAGAGGTCTTCCGTGGTCTGGGCCACTATTTCCTGGCTGGAGTTCAACAGCGCCTGCACGTTCTGAGGGATCAATATCAGGCTCTGCAGGTCAGCTGCACTATCCAGGAACAAATCGGGATGGCTGTGGCTGGGAGGCTGCACGAGAGCAGCTGCAGCTCCTTGCTCTGCCAGGTCGTCCTGTGGTCTCGCTGGGGATCTGATGACGAGGTGGATGTTGGCCCCGTTGTGAACTCGGTGCTGGCTCAAGGTGTCGTGGTCTTTGAGGATCTTCCCAGCAAATACCAGCACCAGCAGATCAGGGGGAGTTTGGAAACGAGCGGCGATGTCTTCCTTGAACTGCTGGATGGTGCTGCTCTGAGCAACCTCAAAGTGCTCCTTCTGCTTCGGGGTCTTCACCACCACATTGATGACATCTGCAGAATCCATGGTGACGATGGGCTGACCTGCGCCTGCCGCCCCTTTGTTCTCTGACATGATGGTGGCTTTGCAACCAGGGCTGTGATTTGATCTGTCGAGTAGCAGAGCTGCTGGAAGGTGGGGAGCACCGGGAGGGGGCAACGGCTGCCAGCCAAAATGAGGGCGGTTCCTCCTGCTATGGTGACAGCTGGGAGGGAGCAGTGGCACGGAGAGGGGCCGCCTCTCCCTGCAGCACCAGAAGGCACATACCAGCCAGATGTGGCACAGCTGCTCCACTCGCTCACCACCCCATCGTCCCTGCCTTCATAGAACTGCTGGCCCCGTGCTGTGACATCACACTGAGCAGGGTGGGTGCAGAGGGGTCATCTCCATGGGAGATGAGCTGGGCCATCCTCACCTCCACTGCCCCCAACAACCGAGTCCCAGGCTGTGCAGAGTCCTTGTGGAGGCTGTTCAGTTCAATTCTGTGTTCCCAACACAAACACGCTCAGCACCATTAGCAGAAAACCTCTCCCACATTAAGCTGCAAAAGCCAGATCTCCTCCTCAGACGTTGCTCATATTGTGGAGGCAGTTTACCCAAACCCTGCTGCTCTGTGACCAAGCCTTGAGGAGGTCCCTGGTTAGAGAGTTCTTCTGAGCTCTGGGTTTGCTGGAAGGAATTTGCCATCCTCTGTGTGGTTTCTTTCTGCTGCTCATCCTTGGTGGGAGCCCAGCAGTGTTGCTGGTGGCACTCAGGAGGGGGAGGAGATGCTGAATGGTCCTTGGTATCAGTGCAGGAGAACAAAGATTTCACTGGGAAAACAACACTGCACCTAATAGCTTCCATCCTTCTCATAGGCATATGGCCTAGATCGGGGTATCACTGATGGAAAACTGTTGCTCTCATGAGCCTCTTACTGCACTCAATTATTCTCATTATTCTCACTCATACAAATACTTCCTTCTCAAAGGCTTCACAACAGCCCTCAGCATCAGACATTTTCCCCCATTCCACACTGAAGCCATCAGTGCTCAGAGCCCCATCCCTGACCTTGGGTGTCTCCAGAGATGGGACACCACCACCTCTGGGCAACCTGTGCCAGCATCTCACCACCCTTATTGTAAACAACTCCTTCCTTACATCCAGCCTAAACCGCCCCATCTCTATGCTGGGTCTGCTCACAGCCCCAGGGAGGAGTCAACCATCACGGCCAGCAGTTCCCAGGACTATTTGTTGTCCAAGCCCAAAGGCTTATTTGTTGTCATCTTCAACTCCTGGTGCACCCTGGGACCCTCACATCCACCCATGGACCAACCATCGCCCCAAGTGCCCCCGGCACAGTGCTCCTTCCCACAGCCCCCACGACATCCACGCATGACTTTGCACCACCTGGTTGTACAGCAGCCTCTCCTGGCCAACAGCATGGCTTTGCCAGCCTTTGTGTCACCTGAAAACCTCATTACCAATGACCGTGTTTGTTTCTGCACAACTGTAAGTCACAGACGGTGTCAGAGCTGTGTCCAATCACTGCTGAATCTCCCCAGCAATATACAGAGCACAGCTCTCAGTGGGGAGCTCACACCACGACTGCAGTTAGCCAGGCTCCATCAGCACCTCCTTTATTCACAAGCAGGTGTAGTGGTTGTTTGTCTGTCTGTCTGTCTGTTACAGTGAGGTGTATATCAGGTTGCTGTCACAATAAAAAATTACGGTTCTATTCAGTCATCAGGAAACTCAATCACCCAAAAATGGAAGGAAAATGCAGTGACATGATTCCATGGAAGCTGAGCACCTGAAATAGGCACTGATTGCTATTGATTACATTATTACCTTTTTACTGTTATTGATCAAGTCTCACATTCACATTTCATTGTGTTATTTGGAGCTATTGTCAAACTGAGCAGTGTCCAATTTCTCCCATCATCCACTTCCTCCATTTTAGCACTGGCACAGGGCAGGAGGAGCGGGTTTTGTTGTCTGGGTTTGCTGGGCTTGACAATGCCTGCAGAACCCTCAGGTCTGGTGGTCTCCAGCAGCTCCTGCAGCCCATCTGGACCTGATGGCTTCCAGCTGACCACAGCTCCCAGAGGCTAGGGAAGGGATAATCTGCAGCTGAAAACGGGCAAGATCACAGAATCAGATTTGCAGAATGGCTTGGGTTGGAAGGAAGCTCAAAAATCACCTGTTTCCAACCTCCCTGCCATGGGCAGAGTTACCATCTGGACTGGGTTGCCCAGAGCCCCGTCCACCTGGCCTTGAAGATCTAGTATTAGATATGGAGGTTGGTGGCCCTGCCTGCAGCAGAGGGGTTGGAGCTTGATGATCCTTCAGGTCCCTTCCAACCCAAACCAGTCTATGGTTCTATGATTCTATGATTCTATGATCTGAGTCACAACAGAATAAAGCACGGGCAGCTCCTCCATGCAGATGGGAGTGAGATGAGGGTATATCAAGGAATGTATTGGGTGAATCAGTGCGTTGGCAAGGAGAAGGCCAGTGTGTAAAACACAGCATAAAGGGGAGTTGAGCTCGTGATAAGCAAGGCTCAGGTCTCAGACACTCACACTTCTGAACTGTATTTCATCTAGAAGTGCTAAATACTGGGCAGTTTGGTTCATCAGGTTCCTCTCCTCTGTTCAGGTCCCTCCACTTTCCCTTGGCAACCTCGTTTCTGCTGTTTGAGTCTCTGAAGTAAGAAGTCTTTGGCACCCAACTGCCCGCAGCTGGTGGGAACCAGAGCAAAATATGCAGCTGAGCTCCTGGAACAGCTGTCACATGGATGCCTTTCTGGGACACGTTTTGGTTGTGATGTAACTGCAAAATCTTCAGGGCTGGAAGGATTTTAAAGAAAATTCCCTACTTCCACAAAGAAGGCATGCACACCGCACTGCACATCCTGCCCAGGGATGCTGCTGTCAGAGCACGCAGCCAAAGGGAGTCAGAGGAGTTCAGAACCTGCCTCTGGAATCAGAAATCCCATCAGAACTGAGGGACCTTGACCCAACCCACAGGGACCCCAACAGGACCGTGACCTCAGGTGCCAGCAGTGCCGTCCCGCTCAGACCCAGCATGGCAATGCTGTGCTTGTTTGGTGCTCCCCGGGGCTCCGCAGGGCGTTGTCAGCTCTGCTCCCCCAGGAGCGATGGGGATCTCACAGCCCACGGTCAACAGGTAGAGCGCTAATTAGGGGGGAGGGACTGCAGAGCCCTGCAGACCTCCGGGCTGCCCTCAGTGAACCACCTGAGGCATCACCGCCCCAACCACAGTCATGTGTGTGCAGTCGCTGCCTCCTGCTGGCACTCGGGGGCTTCCCGGGGCGATGGAGGTGCCAACACGCACGGCTCCGTTGCCTTCACAGCAGGACCTGTTTCAGCTTTCCGTGACCCCCGATGGAGAGGAATTTGGTGGAGATCAGCAGACGTTCCTGCTGCAAACCTCACTGCTGATTTTGTCTCGTTTCCAATTTTAGGAGAGAGTAATGTGTCTATGGGACTGCTTCTCCTCCAGAAACCTGCAGAGACCCCAGGCACACCAAGTATTGGGTGCTGAGGTCAGAGGAACTGCAGCCAGAACCTCCTCCACTGCCACGGCCCCAACATGGCAACCTTCAAGGACCTTCAAGGACCTTCAGGGACCTTTGAGGACCTCTGAGGACCTTTGAGGGCCTTTGGGGACCTCAAACACATCAGGGCAGGACAGAGTACCAGGATGTGCCATTTGTGGCTTTCCACTTACCAGGTGCACTGGGAATTTTTATTAATTAACATTTACTAAGACACGGTGATGACAGCAGTGAGACGCAGTGAAATCATTCAGCTTTGCTACTATAATTCATTACCCACTGCAGCCTGCAGATGAAGAACAATTAATAAAGCACTTTTGTAGGCAGCGGTAGAAACGAATGTAAATGTGGCACTCGAACACATCAGGCTTTGTTCACCCTGAATGCTGTGCTTACCTCCATCTCCCTCCAGTGAAGCACTCACTGAAGCTGAAGAGTGTTCCCTCTCCCAGCTCGGAGCCTGACTCAGCACCTGAAGCATGACGAGCTCATGCAGGTTATTTAGCTAACATTTTAACCATGCTATGAATATAAATCTTCCCAACCAACTGGCTAATACCCCATTATGCATGCCCCTTTGGGCACTAATTGCACAGCTGGTGATTCATTGACCCAGGGACATTTTCCCATGAGATCTGCACCCTGACCCAGCCAGCACCTCCATCAGGGCTGAGAACCTGAGCACGGTGCTGTTCTGGCCACTGGGATGCCAAGACCCAACCTATGGGCCAGCACTCTCTTGTTTACAGAATCAGATTCACAGAATGGTTTGGGTTGGAAGGGACCCTTAAGATCATCTAGTTTCAACCCTCTGCCATAGCCAGGGACACCTCCCTCCAGATCAGGTTGCTCACAGCCCACCCAGCCTGGCCTTGAATGCTCCCAGGGAGGGGACATCCACAGCCTCGCTGGGCAACCTGCTCCAGTGTCCTGTTATCGTTGTTCTCTATGCATTTTCCAATACTTGGCTTGGAAGCACTTTGAAGCTGGGTCTATTGCTTTGTTTCTCACCTGTGCAGCTCCTGCAGAGGGTGGTCCCACTGCTCCCTAACTCCAGGATGGGCAGTGATAAGGGGGGCCATTCCCAGCAGCAGACTCCAACTTGCGTGCCCTGAGCACACCCACTTGTGGCCAAACTGCTGCTGTGCGTAGAGGTAAGTACACCTCTCAGATCATCACCAAGGAGAGGCAACAGAAGGGAAGCAGAGAAGACAGCAAAAATAACCATAGAGTTGAGACTCCATGGAGCTGAACTGTCTTGCAGTGGTGAATCTGGATGGTGGGTCGAGCTGGTCAGAAATCTTTTGGGAGAACCTCCTCAGCAGAAGGGTTTGTCAACCAGCTCGTGCTTTGGGCAGGGCTGGGGGGACCCTGCAAAGCCTCTTGCAGACACAAGCATCCAGATTCTCACCCCAACCTCCACGTTGCTGTGACAGCCCCGAAAACCCCAAAGCATCTCATTGCAGCCTGAATGTATTCATGCTCTGGCTACACCAGATTGCTCTCCCGACCTGTTGCTTTTGACACAGTGCAGTGTCCTATCAGAGATCACGTGGGCTGCTCTCCGTAAATACTCTTTGCTAAGAGAGATACAAAAATGCTTTGGGAACAGCAATACGAGCAGCATTTCCACCAGCTCTGTTATCACTGCTAAGCAAACAGCCCTGAGTGAACAGACCTTCATTTCCGCTCTGCCTCTCACAGGCTTTGATGAAAGCACACACAAAAAAAATAAAACCACAAAGAAAAAAAGAGATGTGCTGAAAGTGCCACGAATTATTACTTTCCTTTTTTTTTTTTTAATTCTGGATCTCTTTCTCTCCTTCTTCTCTTGAACTTGCAGATATGTCACTGGGAGGCCCGGAGCAGAGCAGGGTTGGGTTGCTGCATCCCTGCCCATCTCATCCTGCCCATCTCATGCCCTTGGCACCACCACACAGCACAGTTCCTTGGGTCTCACGGCTGACACGGAGCAGAGCATCCCGGCTCCTGGCACTGCTGTGGGAGTGGGACTGCAGGATCAGCCTCCAGACACAGCCCCCAAATCACTGCACTCAGAGGGCTGTGGTTGCTGCCCAGATGAGGATGGTTTCAGTGGTCAGGATGCATGAAGCCCCACGCTCAACCCAGGCACAAAATTGTCTCCAAGTGAGGGATAGAAAATATGGATCAGAGAGCAGGAATGATGCAGGGGGGAGAGGCAAGCCTTTCTCTCAACTCCCCACCCAGTAAAACACAAAGGAAAGATGAAAGAAAGGTCTCCAGGCTCTGGTGCAGTCCCTACTCCTCTTCATCCCGTGGGCAATGGAAATTTTGGCACTTAACCACTGAGCCAGAATGGCCACAGGGACCCGGCCATAAGAACGAGACAGCAGAGCAATTCTACTCACCTAAGCAATGCCATGCAGAGCTCCAGATGGAAGGATGCGGATGGAAGGACTGCTGTGCTTCCCTCCATGATGGGAGCAGACAGAGCTGTGGCTGAGATGCTTCCAGGGGACTGAGAAGCTCCAGATTCATCTGGTGCTCACTCTGCATCGTTGCACTGAGGCAGATCGCCACCAGTTTCAAGCAGAACATGACTGTATGATTGTACAACTGGTCTGTAGACCAAAGTGAGGAGTGAGAAAATGTTGGACAACACTCTCCTGGTGTTGAAGGATAAATTGAATGTATGGCAACAAATTGGTGGGTGATCAAAGGGCAGTATGGGAGGAAAGGACACGCACTTTACACTGAGCACTGCTGTGCTGTGAAATTATTTTGTAAGAAAAAAATTTCCCTATGGAATGTGAGGATTTGAGACCATTGTCTGCCTCAAGTTCTTTACAGAGAGAGTGGTGAGGTGCTGGAGCAGCTGCCCAGAGAGGCTGTGGATGCCCCGTCCATCCCTGCAGGTGTTCAAGGCCAGGTTGGATGGGGCCCTGGGCAGCCTGGGCTGCTGTGAAATGTGGAGGTTGGTGGCCCTGCCTGCGATGGGGGGTTGGAGCTTCGTGATTCTTGAGGTCCCTTCCAACCTGGGCCATTCTGTGATTCTGTGATTCAGTTTGTCGTGGAGTTTTGAGTGTGGTATTGGACATTGTGGTTTCATGGACATTTCTTCTTCCGACCCACGTGTCCCATCTCTGCTGCAAGAAGCACTCAGGAGCAGCATCAGTAGCAATGAAAGGGCGATGGCCCACGTATTCAAAAACCCTTCAGCTTCTCCAGAACCCGGTGGACAAACCCGTAACCCCAATGCAAGCACACCTCACGCTGCCTTCCAGACCCCATCCCGTGTCCCCTTTCCCTCAGCAGCAGCTCCCACAGCCAGGATGGGGACACTGCCCTGCAGGGCAGAGCAGGCGGACCACGCGCTCGCGGATCTGCCGCGTCCTCACCCCGTACACAATGGGGTTGAGCATCGGTGGGACCACGACGTAGAGGTTGGCCAACAGGATGTGGACGTGGCCTGGAATGCTGTGGCCAAAGCGGTGCGTGAGGAAGGAGAAGAAGGCGGGCGTGTAGAACATGAGGATGACGCAGAGGTGGGAGCCGCAGGTGCTCAGGGTTTTGAGGCGAGCCTCGGGGGATGGCAGCTGGAAGACGGTCCTGAGGATGAGCCCGTAGGAGACGGCGATGAGCACCACGTCCAGCCCAGAGGACAGCAGTGCCGTGGTCAGCCCGTACCAGACGTTGGCCCTGATGTCGGCGCAGGCCAGGCGGGCAATGCCCATGTGCTCGCAGTAGGTGTGGGGCATGACGTTGTGCCCGCAGTAGGGCAGTCGTTTCAGCAGGAAGATGGGAGGGAACATGATGCAGAAGCCCCGGAGCACGGCGCTCAGCGCGATCTTCCCGATCACCGAGGGGGTCAAGGTGGACGGGTAGCGCAGTGGGTCGCAGACGGCCACGTAGCGGTCGAAGGCCATGGCCAGCAGGACGGACGACTCCACGATGAAGCTGAAGTGGGTGAAGAACATCTGAGTAATGCAGGCGTCGAAGGAAATTTCCCGGGCGCTGAACCAGAAGATCGCCAGCATTTTGGGCACCGTCGTGGTCGAAAGCATCAGGTCGGACACAGCCAGCATGGCGAGGAACAGGTACATGGGCTCGTGGAGGCTCCGCTCCGTGGCAATGACAAAGAGCAGGACGGAGTTGCTGAACAGTGCGGTGATGTACATCAGGCAGAAAGGGACAGAGATCCAGATGTGGGACTCCTCCATGCCCGGGATACCGGTCAGGACGAAGGTGATGGGGTCGAAGCTGCTTTCATTGAGCTCGTACATGGTGCTGCTGCTCCCGGCGTCAGCCCAGTTCTGCTCAGTAAGGGAAAGAGTGCAGGATAAATAATGCCGTGTGTTAACCCATGCCCACCCACCGACGCATGAATGTTGCTGTGTGCAGCACACACTTTCCAGCTGGTCTCCAAACGGAGCCGTTCTGATGCTCAGGGCCTCACTTGGTGCATTTTGCTGCACAGAGGAATCTATTCACCTTTGTCCATCAACCCCCATGAACTGTGTCTGAATGAAAAACATCTTCTCCGTCCCTCCACATGAACTGTGCAACAGGTTGGGTCCTGTTCTCTCTCTTACATACTGTCACAAGAAGGCACTTGGCTTGCTCTGTGGCGGACAGCAGGCAGTTGTCAGCCCCACTTGATGAAACAATACAATGCCTCCATCTATTCGGATCAGTTTCTGAGAGCTCCTTGTTAAGTCAGGAATAAAATCAGCTCTGATGCTGTCGGGCGTCCTGGATGTGGCTGGCACACAACCACCACCCCAGGGGTTGTGAGCACCCCTGGAACTTCTGCTGGACCAGTTTATCCCTCTATTTCCACCCACAGAAAGACGTTGATCCAGTTGTAAATGATATAAAGTGTTTTTTCATAGAATCATAGAATGATAGAATGGGCTGGGTTGAAAAGGTTGCTCATCCACTTCCAACCCCCTGCTGTGTGCAGGTCGCCAACCAGCAGCCCAGGCTGCCCAGAGCCACATCCAGCCTGGCCTTGAATGCCTGCAGGGATGGGGCATCCACAGCCTCCTTGGGCAACCTGTTCCAGTGCCTCACCACCCTCTGGCTGAAAAACTTCCTCCTCATATCCAACCTAAACCTCCCCAGTCTCAGTTTAAAACCATTCCCCCTTGTCCTTGTCCCCCCTTTTTGTATCCCTGGCCCATCCCAGAGAGCTACAAAGAGCCAAACAGGGGCAGACGTGCAGGAATGCAGGACCTCCCCAGACATTCCCAGGCACCGCAGCCATTCTGTGCTGACTGCCCTGCTTACAGGGGTGCAGAGAGCCCTTATCCCTCAGAGGCACAGAAGCAGATTTCTCTCACCTGTCAGCTCACTGCTTTCTGCTCCTTTCAAGCAGGAATCCTTGCCCAAACACCGATGCTGGCACAACACATCCCACAGGGTCGGCCCAGCTCTCAGCTGAGCCCCAATGGGTGCAGTGCAGGTCCCTCCTGAAGGCTGAGGGCTGTGGTTAAACCTTCCCCTCCCAAACCACGGCAGGAGCTGTGGTGTTTTGTGGGCTTTTAAACTGTTCTGCATTAAAGATTAACCAGAAGTGAGCCTGCAGGTGAGTGAAGGCATTTCCTGCTCTCCACCATTTGCATTGCACTCCCACTCAGTGCACGCAGCAGAGCCTGCATCACCCTGCTGATGGGCCCTGCATTGTCCCACCAGGTGCCAGCTGGCTTCTTGTGCTCTGAAACCTCCCCAGCAGCCCCCAGCTCTGCCCCTGTCTCTGTGGAAAGGGTTCCTCCCTCTGACTCCAACCCACAGTCAATGATCTGCAAACAGCGAAGCGGCCACGTTGATGTGCTCGCACTGCCCAGCAGCTGCAGAGGTCTCTGCTCAGGTCGAGCTGCTGGTCTGGGCCAGCACTGACCAGAACACCAGAACTGCATAATTCATAACTCATTGCTATTGCAGAGGCATTTCTAACATACAAGCTGGTGGCCAAATAAAGGAACTGGAACGACAGCTTTGTTTGAAGGATGCAAAACAATACTAAAAGATGATCTGAAAACATCTGCCTGCATCTGACATGTTGAAGATCCGTCCATGCAGAAGAAAAATGAGCCTGAAGTCCTAAGAACTCTGTGAACTGATGATTGCTTTCCACCCAAAACCAAAGCAAAGTGATTGAGAGCAATTGTGTTCTTTTTGGATGAAACCAGCAGTGTGAATTCTGTACAACTTGCCTTGCAATGCAACGCCCATCATTCAGTGATTTCTTGCATGGTTCCACTGCTGTACTTCCTCAGGCTCAGAACAATATATATGTAACCAATGCAAGCAGACAGCAGAGATACCTTCAGTATTTCCATCATCTGCACACCAAGTGCTGCCCTGCTCCACTGCCCTCTCTGCCCATCACCTGCCCTGCTCCTCCCTGCCTCATCCTGCCTCTCTTTTGCCCATCTCCTGCCCATCTCCTGCCCAGCCCTCACTGCAGGAGCTCTGCATCTCGCTCATCTGGAGAACACCCGGCGGGTTTCTGGTACCATCAGTACCAGTCACACTCAGTCCTGCCCAGGTTCCTGTTGACGTTTGCCGTAACTTTCCAGTTTGGATCTGCTCTCAGAGGGACCAGTGCCCCACAGCAACAAGCTGGGAGGACCTGGAAACACCAGGCAGGGCTGGAGTTGCTGCTGCCCCACGGGTGCTGGAGCAGCCCCTGCTCATCCGTGTGCACCAAGCCCCATCCCAGTAGGCAGTGGGGCACGGTCTGTTGGAGGTCAGCAATGAGCAGAGTGCTGCTGGGCTCAGAGCTGGGTCCGGTCCATCCAGCATCACCATTAAAGGTCTGGGCAACGGGACAGGGCACACCCTTGGTACATTCACAGACAGCATGAAACAGGGGAGTCTCTGTGGGGCCGGCACCACGTGCTGGAGGCTGAACAAACGCCGCGTGCTCCGGAGTGGACTCTAGAGGTCTCTGTGAGGTAAGAAATGCTTTAGGGCCGCAGCACAGGCAGTGGGATCCTTCCCGGAGAGATCCTGCAGCAGTGGCACCGAGTGCAGTTGGGGTGAATGTGGAGGGTGAGGGGCTCCACAGCCTGGCATGGAGGGGATGCCAGCCCCCAGGTTTGCAAGGCACATCGTGGCACGACCCCATTCGGATCCTCATCATCCCCTCTGGGGAATGTTGGTTGCATAGCACGCACTGCAGTGAGCAGTTCCCAAACACCATCGCCCCCCGTGCACACACGTGTGTACTCACACCGAAGACGGACCCTCTGCACCAGGTCTGGACCTCTCCTGGGGGCTGCTGGCAACACATCAGAGCACCTCTGCGGCTCTGTGCCCAGGGACAGCCAATGGCACAGTGCCTGGTGAAGGACCCCTCTTTGCTGTGCTGTTTTCCCCTCTTCATGCTCCCCTTCTTTAGCAAAGCCTCTCCCTGCAGCAGGGCTGTGGGGACACACAGGCTGTGCACACTGCGTGCTCCCTGCCCAACATCACCTGCTCACATTCCCAGGCCGGATTCAGCTGGTGCTGCCAGCTCTGCTAACACAGCCACTGTGCCATTGTTTGAAGGCTTTTCAATTATCACTGTTTATTTCACAGTTCTCGTCCTCCCAGCACACGATGCTTTCCTCCCCTCTCTGTGGGTGCAGAAATCACAGCGCAGCCTGGATGAGACGCGGTTCTGCCCTGGCACAGCCCCAGCAGAGCAGAGCTCCGTTGGGTTGGTGCTGATGCTTTTAGCATTTCTCTCCCAAAGCCGCTTGGAGCCACCGTTTCCTCAGAGCTGAGCGCTTTGCTATCAGAGCAACGAGGTCCCCGTGGGACCCGAACACCTCCCCACACCGGGAGCAGTGGGTCAGAGTGAGACGCATTACTGGAGCTCTGGAGGCCCATGAGGAGCTGTGCCATTGGCCCCTGCCTCCTCCAGCCCATTCCCGATGCCTTCACTGCCCAGATGTCTGCAAAGCAGAGGAGAAGCCAAATACTGCTGGGAGCAGCCTGCCCTCCCCATAGATCCTGCCCCACACCCAGTGCATCTGCCCAGGGCTCAGTCTGAAGCCATGGGGCAGATCTCAGCGCATGCACTCCAGCTGCTCTCCAAAAGGCACCTCTGCAGTTCAGCTCTCATTTCACCACTGGACTTGGTTCTTTCAGTTTCCAAAGCAGAACACTAAGAATGTCCCATGAAGAGATCAGAGGCACGTAGACTTGAGTTCCACAACACCAAGTTGGTTGCATTTTTCTTCTTCCAGAGAGAGAAGGGAATTGCTCAGAGACCAGGGCTGGGCTGTGCCGTCCTGAAGAAAGCTGAAACCCCCAAGTCTGCGCATGCCCAAACATTTGCTTTATGACTGCATTTCCAACCACAGAACTCACTGAGCGATGCCCAGTATACATTTAAGTGTTTTCTCCCTGGGAGAAGAGGAGGCAGAACATGGTGCTCACTGCCCATAATAGCTCAGCAGCAAACACCACACAGCCTCGAGGTCAAGAGAACAGAAATGCAGAGAAGCAGCAGCACGGATGCTCCAGAGATGCTATTTTTGCTGCCAGGACCATCTTTCCTCTGAGAGCTTTCCCTGTGTGACGTGGAGATCCCGCAGCAATAGCCAGGTTGCAGGGCAGGGCAGTGCCAGCAGCAGCACGCTCTGCTCCAGCCTCAGCACTCTCAAATTGCCGTGGCACATTTATCAGCCCCACTCAGCACAAGCATCGTGGTGCACACAAAGCAGCTGTGCACCATTGGAAGCAGACAGCTGGCAGCACAGAGCTTTTACCTGTGTGGCAATGGAGACACAGAGCACAGGAGCACCAGCCCTCACCTGTATGGGTGCTGTGGCCATGGCCACACTCACTTGGGTCCCACTGCTCCCATGGCCATGACACTGCTGCACGGGACAGGAGTGTCACCTCATGTCTCCTAGGAATGGTGCTCCTGCCCACCTGCCCGATTCTTCACTTTTGGGCATGGTGGGGATGGCTGACATTTGGGCTCGGAAATCTTTTCCAACCAACCTCTCCCTTCCAAGCCAAGCCGTTCTGTGCTTCTATGAATCCAGGCTGGCTGGGCGCTGCTTTATCTTCAGTTATTGTACACAGACTCCTCCGTGTTGTTTTCTATGAGCTCACAGGCAGTTGGCTGCTCTTTTATTTCTGTCCTTTTCCCATTTCTGGAAGGAATAGCACCAGTGCCACATCAGTGCTGCTGGGTTCCACACCACAGGCTGACACAGCACAGCCATGCTTTGGGGCAGCAGGCAGCAGTGCACTCCTGTTGCACATTGAGGACACACTGAGGATCACTTCATGTGCACAGGTGACATTTGGTGTCACGTGGAGGAAAGAGTGCATCGGGTGCACTTCTCAGGTTACCTGGATTTGCTGCCCTTCCCTTTGGTGGCCTATCCAAAAGGGGGCTGGGGGAAAGGAGGGAGACACTCTTCAGCAGGGTCTGTGTGATAGGACAAGGAGAAATGGTTTCAAACTAAAAGAGGGGAGAATTAGATTGGATATAAGGAAAAAATTGTTTACACTGAGGGTGGTGAGGCATTGGCACAGGTTGCCAGGAGAGGTGGTGGGTGACCCATCCCTGGAGACACCCATGGTCAGGAGATGGGGCACTGAGCATGGAAACACAGAGTAGGAAGGGATCCTTAAAGGCCCAATTTCCCCACAATGAATTGGAACAATCACTGCTCCATCAGCTGCTCAGCGCACTCGGCCATAGGAGCAGAGCAGAATACAGGTACAAACTACCAACAGTTATCTTCAGACAGTGACTGCTTCCCATGTGGAGGAAAGGCAAGCACAGCAGGACCCTGGCTGTGGCACCTAAGGAAAGGAGCACAGTGCAGCCAGTGGTGCACCACTGGAAGATGAGCATTGCCCCGATGGGTGTTGGGACGGATGCCCTCAGACTGAGCCCTCCATCCCAGACATGGTACGGCTGCAGTGCGCTTCAAGGGGAGAAGCACTGCTGCTCCAAAAGCAGAGCCTTTACCTGCACATCTCATGCACCAACCCTAAAGTTCCATCACTGTGGCCATCAACCCAGGACAGGCAGATCTTGTTGGGCTGCCCCTGCCCCCTGCACCTCCCCAGTGCCCCAGGACCCAGCAGGGACCTACATGGAGGTGGGACTGTGGTGACGTCAGCCCCACCATGGGTCTCACAGGTAACATCTCGCCCCTGGTCCCCAGTGTCTCTCTTAGCATACAGCCCTCCTGCTGACATGGTAGAACCACTCTATCTACTAATGCACCCGCAGTCTACGTGGGTCTGACCCAGCAGAGGCTGCAGCCCATTCCCTCAGAGGACAGAACTGGGATCTCTCTCATTTTTGGTTAGATGAGGTGGGTCAGTGGTTGGACGTGATGATCTCAGAGGTCTTTTCCAACGCTGATGATTCTATTCTAATGCTGTCTTTCCAAGAGAAGAACAAAAAGAACAGATCAGTGAAACAAAGAGCAAAACCACTTCAAAGCTATCAGAAATAGAAGTGGTTTCACGTGCTTTTGTTGTAATTAGTTCTGGTGCTGCAAGCACCACTTGTTTTCATTTCCATTGCTGCTTGTTTGCACTTCCTTAAGCAGGTTAACCACTGCATGTTATTGTTCTGGGGAATGTTTTCATTTTGCTTTTTCTGCCCTTATCTGATTTCTCCCTCCCGACATTTACTGCTCTTTTCTGGCTTCATTATCTCCTAATTAACAGTCAGTTTGAGCAGCACTGTGTGGCACAGAGCAGAAACCATCCAGGGAGCTGCAGAGGGATCCTATGGGGCTTTTGTAGGCCTCGTGCCCACCTATGACTCATCCAGTCATAGCATCATGGAACCATGAAGGCTGGAAAAGCCCCCCGAGATCCCTGGGCCCAACCCAGCCCCCCACTGTGCCCACTGACTTTGTCCCTCTGTGCCACTTCTCCAGCTGACCCTGCTCTGCCTGGAGTGGTCCCCAGGAGATGATGGGTGATGTCCTGGGAGATGATGATGATGTTGGATGAGATGATCTTCCAACCTTTACATCTCCATGATTCTCTGTCCCAGGAGATGCTGCGTACCCTCCCAGGAGATGATGGCATTGTTCCAAGACATGATGGATACTGTCCTCAGTCTGTCTTAGGAGATAAATAGCCGCCCCTGTGATGGGATCCGAAGTGCTCTGGTGCTGCAGGTTCCAGCCCATTTGGCCTTCAGCCCACCTGGCAGCCCCACATGCCTCCATTCCCCATGAAGGACAGTGACAGGGACAGGGATGGGGATGAGGATGGGGACAGGAAGGAGATACCACTGTGGCCCCACTGCCCAGATGCTCGCGATCCCTGTTCCCATTGGAGGGGACATTTGGTGGCTTTCAACAGCTAAATGTTCGGCAAAGCTGAAGGTATCCTGATTGTGAAATTTCTTATAGCCAGCAGAGATCTAATCATGCAATAATCAGACTGTTAAGCCTCACACCCCAAAGAACACCGAGGCCATTATCTCCTAATTACTTCAGCAAATTTTAATTAGACCAGAATGTATTATCCATAATCCCCCTGCAGAGGAAGCGATGTCCCCACCAGGGAGAAACCTGGGGTGTGCAGGTGCAGCTCAGCACTGCTGATGGAACAATGGAATGGGAACTCTCCAAAGCAGAGAACTCCGTGACAGCCCCATCTGTCTGTCTGTGGCTATCTGTCAGTCTGTGTATGTACGTCTGTGCCTGTCTGTCTGTCTGCCAATCAATGAGCAGAGCACAACTGTGGCCACAGCTGCGGGTTTGGGAGGGCAGGATCTGAGGGTCCTCAAGGGAAGGATTGAAATGTTCAGAAATGAGATGGAGCCATGTGTGATGGAAGTGCAGAGAACCAAACAGCAGCACATGTGCATCAGCAGTGCTGCAGTGGCATCAGGAAACAAAGAGAGGGCTGCAGTGCCCCTGATTGATGGCAATGGGATGAGAGCGTCCCAGGAGTTCAGTGAAAAAAAGCCCTTGAGGACACTGAGACCAAGAGCTCTGGGCAGGAGAAAGGAGCATTCAGTGACACTGAGTTCCCTCAGGGCCGGAAGAGCTCCAGACCCAATCGAGTTAACAAATTAAATTCCTCAACAGATAATGGAATACAGAAAGTGGTATCCAACATATGGAAAGAGAGTTAACCCAGCTCTGTGTCATCCCAGCTCTGTGCCACCCCAGCTCTGTGCCACCCCAGCTCCATGTCACTCCACTCTGTGCCTCCCCTACCTTGGAGCTGCCTGCCTAGGGTGGGAGAACACAGGAGGGGCAGAGCTCCATGGGGCTGAGAAGCAGCAGTGGGTTCAGGCTCAGCACGTTATGGGGCAGCAGAGCAGAGGGTCAGCAC